>OZ017803.1:632474-1264949 GCA_963969395.1 Pseudoscleropodium purum
CTTCGTTCAGGATGATCAATTGTGATAGTGATGGATGAATGCATTCGTTTATCATGGGAGCAAATGAAGGGATGTGGCACTAGTTCAATGTGAAATTCCAGTGATGATCTTTAGGATGGAATTGGTTTAGCTGATTTTTGAATGACCTTTGGGATTGCTACTATGGAGGCACTATGACTAAAATGAAATGAAGGTAGGATGAAAATGGTGGAATGAAGCTTAAATAGTTGAAAATAATAGAACTTTGAAGTCGTAAGACTAAAAATTGAAACTCATAGTGTCTTTGCAATTGAGGGAGTTGAAAGATTTCGAGGGAGCCAATGAGAACCTTTGAGGTGCCATTAATTTGTAAAACCAATATTGAAAAAAATTTGGGTTGAAAAAAATAAAATATGAAAGTTGATATGTTTTTGAGTCAACCAATGGAATTTTTGTATTGACAACTATAGAGCTCATTTTTTAACCATAGGGGCTATTTGAAGTCATGACAAAGAAAATTAAAATTCAAGGTTTTACAATTGCAATTGAAGCCCAAAGAATCCAAAATCTTTTCTAATTGAGGGAGTTAAAGAAGTCCTTTGAAGGAACCAATGGAAACCTTTGAGGTCTAATGAATTTCTCAAACGAAGGCTTGAAGAATCATGAATTTAATAATTAAAATATGAGAGTGAAAAGGGTACATTTTGCAACCATGGGTTGAGTGTCTTTTCAATAAAGGGAGTTGAAAAAGTAATTTTGGAGAATTAGTGAAAATCTTTGAGGTTCAAATAATTTCTAAAACCAAGGCCATAAAAATTTGGATTGAAAATCAATTTGGATTTGAAGAAATATGAGAATTGATAGAGTCTACTTTACACCCAACAATTCTAGCACATGAGTGCAAAGACATGACCCTATTGTAGATATGCATTGTAGTTGAAAGAAAGATGAAAACAATATAATTAAAGAAGCCTAATACAATTGATACCATTTTTTTTACTTTTAAGTGGTGCAAGATTTATGTATTTTAAAACTTTAGTGGTTCAATAACTTCAATTTTTCAAAAAATAAATAGGCTATTTATTGTATTTAGAAAAGCCACAAACAATGATGAATTAAGGATTGAAGACATTTAATAAGGCTTATAAGTACATGACAAGAGTTTTTCAATCTAAAAAATTCTCATAAAAAATTGAAAGGAAAAAGAAGACAAAAACAAAGTTACATGTTCTCATTAAAGAATTTAAGTTGTTTTATAATTGTATTCATTTACACACAAAATACTAATCTATACCACAAGGAATAATAATAAATAATTAGTTAATAGATTTTTGTACATATTACATTATGATCATCTTCCAATCATAGGGCCTACAATAAAATGAGATGTAATTGGAATTTAAAAAATAATAATGCTCAAGAATTGATTTTATAAATTCCAATATATTACTTAAGTTTTTTTTGTTTAAAAATACTTTTCTAATAAATTTTTTTAAAAGAAGACACATAACAATAAAACAACATACATAAATATGAGATGTAATACATGGTAACCACCACATTTGTGCACAACTTTGTAGAACATACTAATATCTTATTGAAAAATACATGAAATTTTTATTTGCTAATTTATTTTGAATAAAGCTACATTCATATGGAAAATAGTGGTAATAATTTTAATTAGAAAGTTTATTAATGGAGAATATGGTGTAGTCAAAAAACAAAAAAAATTGTTAAATAAATTGATTTTTATATGAAATGAAACTAAAGCTATAGTCAAATGATTTGATATGATATAAGCTAATTTAAAAAAACTATATATAGATAAAAATCAAAAATCAAAATGTCCCTTTTAAAATTTCAGCTTTTAGATAGGACTAAATTAAATTCTTATGAAGACTCTAAAACATGCTAATCTATGAAAGATCAAATTGAATCTCCTTGGGAGACAAATAAAAAATTAGATAGTTCTTATAATCTCATTTTTTGGCTTAACTTTTAGAATTTCTTTCTTTAGATAAGAGAATAGATTAGATTTAGAGAGTATCATTTTTATTTCAATTGGTACTAGGAAAAAGAGTTATATCATCTAAGTAAAAACAATAGTTGAATTTGCATAGCAAGAAAACATAAGATGTAAAAAAATTATATTAAAAAAATTGTCTCTCATAGAACATGTTTATGTCTACATTGACAATCTTATATATTATTTTTTGATAATGTTAATTGACAATACTTTATTTAAAGTTCATTTTTTATTTACAATTTTGATGTCTATAAGGATTAAATTACTTGCTAAAATAATCTCACCATGAAGATTGACATGTTTTGATTCTATTCTAGAGACATTAAAGATAGATTTTATCCTTCATTCTTGTACTTGCTTCAACTTAACAAATTTTTGAAGAATGAAAATCAAATATTTTTCTTAAAGTTTTTTTATCACAAATTCTCAACTCAATTTTTCAACATAAGAGTTTTGAATTCACATCAGAGAAGGACAAATGTGAATCAATATTAAGGAATCTCAGAACATCTTCATCCTGATTTCACCATAATGTGAGCTCAACAAAATTTCAATACCTCAAAATTTATAGTGAAAAAATTAAAAGATTAAAAGTCTAAGAATCTTGCATAGTAAAGTGTAAAGAAAGAGCAATCCTTTTCATTAGCTTTAAACACTCATATCTTGCAATGTATGTAGTTAATATTTCTTAAATTACTTTCACACTCATTTCAAATTAATTTAGTGCAAGATCTTAAAGCTGGATATGCAATAAAAATAATTTTTTCTCATTTTCAACTTTTGAATTAGAAATTATAGCCTTCAATTTGTTTGAAATAAAATACTATGTCACTCACATCTTGAAGTGAATGCACTTCAAAGTTCAAATTGTCCAAATAAAAATTTGAGTATGGTTTCAATTATTAAACTATCTCAATTTTTGTTGAATCTTGTTGGAAGTCAAAAAGAGATGTGAGATTTTCTTTGCATGCATTTTTTAGATCATGTGTAAATAAACTATGAAATTTTGACGTACTATAAATAAGTATACTAAAAATTGACTCTAGATTCTCATGGTCAAAAAACTTACAATTTAGGTAGAATCTAGGTGGGACAATTTTGCAAACAGGTCACAATTAGGTATAATAACTTTACAATGTGACCTACAAACCAATGAGCACATAGATGTTGATATGTGCTACCAATACCAATATTTGATATTTATATACACTAGATAATATAACTTTTCTAATATTCATATTTGTATTCCTATCATAATATACCACCAATCTACTTTAGACAATAATGAAATGTTTAGAACAAAGACCTATTTGGCATGAAATTCTAATTTTCTACAAGACATATAAATGTCATTTGAAAATCTACAGTTCATAAGGAAGTCATCCTATTTGTACTCAAATGGTGAAATCTAATTCCACAAGAAAGAATTTAATGCTACATTGTCTTTTAGATTACGCAACATTATACGCACTTTCATTTATTCACAAATTTAATGTGGAAGTTGTCCAATTAGATGTATATACAATATGACAAATTCCAAAAATATAGAGTGAATATCGATAAGCAATTATAAAGTGTGTCATTTATGTAGGCATTAATGTCCACATGACACTAGCTTGACTTGTGCTAAACACTAGCATAGAAGTCATCAAACAAATTACTATGAAGGGTAAAGGATACTAAAACAATTTAAAATCTACAAACATTCTCTATCACATGGATTTATATTGTACCTTCATCAATGTGCCAATAGTGAACAAGAGTTAATATAAGAAAATTCACTAAATAACAAATGTTCAAAGGCTTGATCACTTCTGTAAAATTGAAATCAATTGTTAATCCTAAAACCCTTGAGAAGACTTTTTGTGTCCTTCAAATAATTTAAGGGAAGAGAACATTTTTTAAAAAGACCAATATAATTTTTGGCAATTTTTAGTTTTTATTATGAAATGGACAATAATAATATACTTTTGAGGGTTTTTTTGAATCAATTATGTGCATCATAAACCGTAGTTTTCACACAAAAAATCGAACCTAAAAATGCATATATGGCTATAAAGGATAAAATTGAATACATTGTCCATTTCAATAAATATTTCAAATGCAAGGGCACTAAAGAAATAACAATGGTCTAAATTGCAATCTATATTTTTGTCTAGGATGGCTGATGTTATCCCATGCCCTCAATTCATTTGCATCTTTGTCAAATTGTTGATATTTTAATTTCTATAAATGTCAATTTCCTTCAATTTTTTGTGTACAAAAATCTAAAATGATGTATACCAACATGCCATGGCACAAAAAGCTTTTTTTTAAGTAATAAGAAAAAATTGACAAAAAATAAAGTAATTCTAAATCATAGTCAACAAAACCAAATTTTAGATATAGCTAACTTTGAAATTAACTTTCTTTCAAAACACAAATGATTTTTTCTTTAAACTTCCATGTATCTAATTTTGAACTTCAAGCATTGATAAATATAGTATGGTTGTTCAAATGAAGCCATTTTAGATTTGTACTTAGTTTTGAGAGTAGCTATAATTTTTAGAAGACATGTGATTACATCTTTGAAAAATGAATATAAAAAATATCATTCTCACATAGCTACAAAATGGAAGTATCCAATAGGACTTTGATGGTTAAATAGTCACTTTAAGCACCTCTTACTTTACACAACTATATATGCTTAAAAGAAAAAATGGTGTAATGATATAGCCCTTGAGGTATAATTCCATGGTGGAATCATCATGAAAAATAGGGACATCCAAATACGCCAAGTGCCTAAAAGGGTCACTTCATTAGATGCTCTTGTTATGTCTAGTACATCTCCTAAATCAATGTGTACCTATTGATGAAGAAACAATTTTAGAGCATGCATCTACCAATTTATTTTTTTATCCCTTGTAACTTTTGTATACAGTATCCAAATGATGCATTCTTTGGTGCATTGAAATCTCCTTTCATTTTCCCTATTTATATATATGTATATATATACACATATATAGAGATACATACATATACATACACCATTCATACATGTATGTATAAAATCAGTCTGATAATAAGAACTGAGTTCACTAGAAACAGTGGCGGTTTCAGATGTCCCTCCCTAAGAATAGAACAACCACCAAGCATCACACACGGTCTCCAACATACAAAAGATTTTCATATCTAGTAACGCAAGAAGGTGCAGAAACGCTGTAATTAGGCAGCAACAGGTTGTGAAAGGGTTGGAGAGAATACCAGTAACAGGCAGGAAGCGAGTCGGCACAGCAGTGACCTTCCAAATGCCTCCCACTTGCGAGCTGATAGTGAATGGCACAGGGTACGAAATTCCAGATGATGGATCCAGTTGATTCAAGGTCACAGCAAATGGACAGGGCCCCAGAATCTGCGCAGAGGGCGTAATGCCTTGTCGGTCTGCGCTTTGGATGTTGATGGGCACTGGTAATCCTGGTGTGTAGCCAGCGGGTGGAAAGACAGTGCTAACGTAGCTGTAGAACGGTGATGGTGCTGCTGATACATTGAAGCTCCCAACTGGGCTTCCACCTATCCACCAGTCATGTGGTTCAGAAAGATTACGAGTGTCAAGAGAATAGGAAAAAAAAAAATGATTTTCGAAATTAAAGTATTGGTGAATAATTAATAAAAGCATGATTGGAATTTTGAGACCTAAACCGTTGGTGACCTGAGGTTGTTTCCAAAATTAACTCCTGTTATCAACAACTCATCTATTCACACTCCGTTGGACTTACGGTACTAGCAAGTTGTGCAAATGGTTAATGTCGATGGTCTCTGGTCTTTGAGTGGAAATAAGGTGGTCTACTGCCTTTTTTGTAGTGGTCTACAACCTCCCACTTCGAAAGATTGCAGAAACTATCCAATACATTGAGTGGTGAATGTTTGATCTCCACAGAAATGGATGCAAAAATCTCCCGACAGCTCAATCAATCTCCCAGAAATCACATTTGTACATATCTTGAGAAGCGCAAGTATTATCCTCTACCTTCAATAAAGATTGAGAAGACAAGAGGATGAATCGACATACCTGCACAACTAGGGTACATGGACGGCACTGTGTAGTGTCCAGGCGTGGAGATAATGATGCGAATGAGGTACGAAATTGGCCCTCCAACGCCGTTATATGTCACTCCATTGCTTACTGTTGCATTCACAAGATCATACGAAGGGGACAGATATGTCACCCTTATATTTAATCCCATTGCAGTATCAATGCTTGAAGTCAACCTCCTTCTCGGTATCGCTTCCTAACAACACGCAAGCCTCTCTACGTTCAGCAATGTAGACGACCCCAGGAACAAAAGCTTATAAAAAATTACAAGAATGCTACATACTTTCATATTTTGGTTCAAATACAGTATCAGTGTGCATCGGAAAGCATCATCATTGCCAAGAATCGAATTGCTACGTCTTGCGAGAAAGAAATGCTCGGCACAGGTACACTCAGCCCTCTCTAATTGCACTCCAATCAGATGCCAAGATTGTGCAATTACAGAGTGTGCAATTACCGAGAGTTGAGTGTTTAGACAAGGTTGGAGAAAATGCAATTACAGAGAGTCGGGCGAATACAGAAGGTGTGGAGAATGCATTTACCTCATTTGCCTTGTAGGCAAGTCCGAAGGCTAATGTAGTTTGCGTCGGTGGCATCTTCACGGCCATCCGAGCTCCTTTCTGCCCTGTGTTAGAAAGCGTATGTCATCGGCATGTTAGTTGAACCCACCCTTTCTATGCAAGTAGTAACTTTCAAACTCTCGTATGTATTCTGCAACTAGCGCCTTGAATCGGGAGTTGTAATGTTGGGGACTTGCGAAAACCCCCGTCATGCTGTGAACTTCAAAACCAATCGTAGGTACATCACATTCTGGAACTAATTAGAAGACCATCCATTTGGAGGACATTATGTGTAGACTTAAGTGGATCTGTTACAACGATGAAGAGAAAACAGTAGTGGAGAAGATGGGGAAGAATCGAATGATTTGGATAGGAGAGAATGGAGTACTTATCGAAACCAAAAAGATATCTTTATGAGTAAACAAAGGGATTTTTACAAGCAGCAAAGAGCCATCTAGAAGATGAGGACTCTGCTCAGAACGTTATGTATTGCATCCCATTTCAACCTAACATACAATTTTCCCAAGGAAAGCATTTCGACTCTTGGTCGATTTACCTGGTGGAGAGATGGGAAAGAATTCTTGGTCGTTCAAGGAAACCGAAGAAGCTCCTTCATCGCACTGGATGCAAAGCTCAACCGAGGCTGCAGACCTATTGTGACTCTGGAAGAGTGAGCTGTGCAGGGGCCACAGTGCCATCTCTGAATCCACAGGAGGGTTTAATTTGCTTCAAGTCCAGTGACTCTGGGAAGACTGATGGATTCAACGCCAACAACCCATCCTTGCCAAAGCCCGACAAAGTCTGAGGTTCCATTCGGTCACCATCTGCATCACCACTCCACATCCATAAGTAAGGGTATATCTGCCCTTGGGTGTTAAGCGCGGTGTTAGCGAGCCAGGGTTTACGAATTCACTTCGGAACGCCTTTGCAATAGATTCACTATGCTAAGACCACTCTTAACACCAAGTGGAGATATATTTTAAGATTTGGGTTATCCTTGCAGTCAAAATACTATTTCAGGTTCACAATTCTACCTAAAAAAGGCATAAGTTTCAAACCTCTTCATACTTTTATTCACTAGAATTACTTCTAATGATTCACTGAAACAAGGTTAGCATCCCAACTCAAATGAGTTTTATGGATAACTATTCTGTACAAATATTGCAATAATCCATTTGCGGAGGGGTCTACTTTCCATGGGTTGAAAAGTCAACTATTTGAGAAATGAGACTCTACCACAATTAATTGAAAGATGTTACCATGAGATGCATTGTATATGGGAGATGCAATTCAAGCTTGTGATAAATACCTACTACTTTAATACATATTCAGCGCATTTGAAACCTCTCAAAAAAAGGCAAAAAGACCTAAAAAACTGCATTGTGATAATAGAAACCATTCAAAACAGCGGAAAGCCTTAACACGCACTATGAAGACGAAAGAGAGCATTTCACACTTTACCGTAAAAATGAAGCTGCCAATGTCTACATACGAGTCGCCACTGCGGGAGAACGAAAGCTCCACCACGCCTTTGGTGCCAAATGCAGAAGGAGTATTGGGCATAACGAACTGGGACTCCACCACTGAATCACTGATCGCCCCAATGTGATCAGCAGCCAGGGTTGCCCCGTTCAAACCCAACTGCAGGTAATGATCCGACAACGACCATGGACTGCCTGTTGTGGAATGCACTTTGATGCGCGTCCCGCCCTTGCTTGTGCCCAGGATTGGCTCGAACGTGGGCAGCCAACCTGGAATGCAAACACAAAAAAAAAAGTGTAAGCAAAAGCAATCACTAGTATAAATTATTTTTGTGCTGAATCTGTATTTAAGTTAACACAAATTGCACCGAAACGAACATAGAATTAACACAAAACCGTTTAAGCCCATGGTGGATTCGTACTAATAAGGGATCGAATTCTGAAACTGAAGCTGTTGCATTTGAAACTAGTTTAGGGTTGGGAAATAAGTTAAGCATGTACCTTCCGCAGAAATTGAGACGATAAAACCCAAGCTGAGGAGCACCACTGCTGCCATTTTGGCAGCTGAAACTTTCCTGGACCTCAGTGAATCCATTTGCAGAAACATGCAGCGATCTAATGGGCATGCCCTCTCTTGTCACATAGATTTCTACAGAGAGGAGGCTGCAGATTTGTCAATGCTCTGTGTCAGGGAGACGGTGCCTTGATCCCACATACGGGGCAGACACGCTCGGGGCAGACACGCTCGTATGTGATTCATAGTCTCATAATCATAGGAGCAAATCATTCAATCGTGAATTTTTGAGTATTCTTACCATTTCATGTACAGTTTCAAGATAATACACAAATTACCGACTCATGAGTAATTTCACAAGTTCAGCGGGTCACTGTTGAGATCATAAAACAGTTTGCCAGAGTAACATCTGGGATGATTACCAATCCATCCTCATAGCCTGAATACAAGGCCGCATGGTGGAATGGCATGAAACATGCGCGTACTTTTCTTACTGCGGGGCGATTCTCTGTAGAGATCTCTGCATCCACTTGTGGTTATCTCACTCAGAAAGTGTGGGCATTCTACAAGAATGTACCGTATTGGGAATTGACCCATCTACAAGGGGTGTCAAATCTCTGAAGGTACCAAGTAGAATATCAGATTCACATCAAAAAAGAAGAATCTGCCATACATCAATTAAGGAAGCGAACTTTTCAGTATTACTACAGAATGCAGGGGTCTTGTCAGAAGCAGAAAATGTTGCAAGTGTAATTCTACTCTAAGAACTACTCAAAGCACTCAACTCGACGATGAAAAACTTCAAAAATGGCATTTCAAGCAACCTCCGAAATGAGGGAAAATTATTTTGGGGATCCAGCCATCTCTGAGGACGCTAAGGAAAAATCTGGAAGAAGAGGAAAGGCCGGGGGCTAGCAGCAGTTACGCAACACCAACTGAACTCTCACTAATCTGCCAATTGCTTGATGAGTGCATCCCATTCGCATACTGTAACGCCACAGCAACCCTAAAAATCTTTTCAACCATGTCGGTTATCGGTTTGTTAACCCTAGT
This sequence comes from Pseudoscleropodium purum, assembly GCA_963969395.1. Classification (NCBI taxonomy): domain Eukaryota; kingdom Viridiplantae; phylum Streptophyta; class Bryopsida; order Hypnales; family Brachytheciaceae; genus Pseudoscleropodium; species Pseudoscleropodium purum. The sequence continues at coordinate 642,160 of OZ017803.1, forward strand.
TGGACCTCAGGGTTGCACACCAACTTCCGGTACTGTACTGGTGGGCATGAACCCAAAGCAGGTGAAGCCGTACACCAATTCCTCTTTAATATCACCCCCTTTAATATCACATCCTCTGTTTCAAACCAGTATCTAGGGAACAGACGTATCTAGTTCACGAATCCTTGATCACAAGCATTCTTCTACTCCCATAGAAACTCCTACTGGCTATACTATTAATGGCATTGTAGCATGCCCACAAATAGGCACATTGTATGAAAACATTCAAAATTAAATACATAAATGGAAATTAATGAATTAACTGGCATTATAAAAACCATAACACATTCTTTAGCCTTTCCGAGCACGCGCCCTCAGCTTTGAGAATTGAAATCAGCATCTCATTCTAACGAGAGTAGCCCAACATCACATTCTAAACTGACTAGAACTGACTTTCCAAACTTCAATCCGATTGAGCATTCTTCTACTCCTGTACCAATCCTATTGGCTCTTTTCTACATTATTAATGGCAAGATAACAAAGCCAAAAAACAACTTGAGCTACACAACTATTAGAATCAGAATGAAGTATTTGAATCACTGGAATTCGTGCATCTCAGGGCTTCTAAGAATGTCACAACAACAAAGTGAAAAAGATTGAAAGCAACAACAGCTAGAATTTCTCCATTCCTCGCCATCGCCATCGCCATCACCATCACCATTGAGAGCATTACCAAGAAACAGAGCCGCACACCAGTTTCACAACGCAATTTGCTACATTATTAATGGCAACAAAACCAACATACTAACTCAGCTAAATAACTATTAGAGTCAGAATGATGGATTTTAATTTTAATGAAGGAATTGAATGAAGGAATTCGTACAGCTGAGGGCTCCTACAAGTGTTAAAACAACAAATTGCGAAAGATCAAAAAGAACAACAGCTAGAATTTCTCCATTTCTCTCCATCACCATCACCACCACCAAGAAACAGAGTCGCATACCAATTTCACACCGCCATTTCAAACCGCACCTTCTTTATTGCGCATATTCATACACGAAGTCATTGAGCCCCAGCATAGTACTAACAGTCAAGTACATAAGATAGAAAGTCCCAATTACCACTATCGCTACCAAAATCTGCGTGGAAGGATCCTTCAAGAGATCCAGGAGCGGCTTCGCCAAGCTATACAACCCCCCAGACACCACCGTGAAGAAGTAGAATCCATACCGGCGCACATTATCCCAAAACTCCTCCATCAATGGACCTCCAGGACCCAAGGCTAGTGCGTGTTCGTCTGGAAGGCAAATGAGTGCGAATACCAAACTGCCAATAGCCAGTTCTCTCGCATGGTCTGAAACAAAGCTCCGTAAAAAAGAAACATTCTCCAACGTTGGTGAAATTTCCAAGTGCTCTAAACCTTGAGACGTCGGATTGGAATGGCGTGAAAGCTTCGTGGGGTTTGAGGATGAAGGTTTGGATTGAGACAATGGTTTTGCATGAATTGAACGGGGAATGAGAGGTGTGATTCTACGGGGATTTGAAAATCGTGGTAGTGAAGGTGGGGAAGGGTTGAGTAACGTTGAAATCGAAGAGAAGGTCCGCAGAGTCGCCATGGCCAAGAAGAATGGCGAAGAAGGCCAAAACCTTGGGTGAGGGTCTGTGCGGGGAAGAAGATGACCATATCCGGGGTAGCGGACGAATGAACCCCTGAATGGATGAATGCCGTGATCGTTTGAGGGGTTCGGGGGATAATAATATATTGCGTTATAATAATATATTGTGTTAATGATAAATTATAAAAATCATTTATAATGTTATTTTGTTTGATATTTTTATATTTTAATAATATTTTGAAATTTCTAGAAACTTTTTTATTATATGGAAGTTTATAAGGAGGCTTCCTAGCTTCTAGTATATATAGGAGTTGAACTTGAAGGGATCCTCACTCTCAACAATGCATCATTTGAAGTTCTAGTTCATCATTGTAGTCTTGTTTTTGTATCTTGCTTAATTTTTGTGTGATTTCAATTTGTTAAGATTCAGTCTATTTTGTCTTTAGGCTTGTTCTAATTTTCTTGAGTGGAAGTTTGTTGTGCTTTGTAGTGAGAGTGTCCATAACAAACTATTGAGATTGTTCTTTACAAATATCAAACTTCAACCTTTCATAATAGAGAATAGAATACCATTCCTTTTGAAAGCACTTCACAACTATAGGAATTGCAAATTATTAATGTTCTTTAAAGTACTACTACAGTAGTATTGTTAGCTATAGTGATTCCTCAAGCTTGTTGTTTTCCTTGGAATCTTATACTTTCAAATCAAAATATAAGGGGATGAGAATGTTGTTACGGTTGATACCCTTGAATCAAAGATAAATACAATTTTGAGGGCTACTGAAGACTTGACAATGAAGATGAAGAATATACAAGATGGCATCACATTAGAAGATTTTTGGGGCCTCCAGATGCCTGTGAGTTATCACAGCCTGCGAACGCAGGAATCAGGTGAAGCGCAGCAGTCTGACATGGCCAAAACCCTACCACGTCATTGGCCAAATTTATTTATTTATTTAAAAAAATTTGCATTTGGAGACTGAAAAATAAAATAAAATAAAATAAAATAAAATAAATTAATTAATTAAAAAAATTTAAAAAAAAAAAAAAAAAATATATATATATATATATATATATATATATATATATTTTTTTTTTTTTTTTTTTTTTTTTTTTTTTTTTTTTTTTTTTTTTGTGAAAAAGAAAATTCTGACAGCAGGCCGTTCCGCTCGCTGCGGGGAACAGCTGTGGGGAACAGGCCCGAAACATGCCTCTGGACCCCCCAAAACTCTTCTAATGCAAGATTAACCAACAACCAAGAAGTTGGAGTACCTCAATCAGCACCATCTGCGATTTCACAAGATTCGACATGAAGAAATCCTACAATTCTTCCAAACCAAGGAAAGACTTCACCTCACCAAAGCCTCAATCGAAATGCTACAAAATTTAAAGAACCAAAGATAAACCTCCCGGAGAGGTTTGATGGCACGCGTTCAAAATGTCAAGAATTTGTCATTCAAGTTCAGCTTGTGTTCTTCCTCCTCCTCACAGTTTCCCAACAGATCAATTGCGAGTTAGACGAGTAGGAAGTTTGCTTACTGGACAAGCTTTGGATTGGTTTAATCCCCTGTTTGAAAAAAAATCTCCGATTCTAGACAATTTCGAAGAATTCTTAGCTGCTTTCAAGGAAGCATTTGAATAGCCTGACAAAACCCATTTGGCAACAACAAAAGATTCGTTCGAAGGAGCGCGACAAATAGCTTGTTGTTAGATACAATCATACGTGCGGTGACTTGTAGATGCTTCAGTGACTTACAGTTGTTTTCAAGTCTCCTAGAACGTCACAGCCATGTGAAAGAAACAAGTTTTAGAGCTTTCAATTGCTGCTAAGCTTGTATTTGTATTTCCAGTATGCAGTATATGTTTCTCAAGGAATTGTTGAGATTACTAGTTGAGGTTACAGAGGTGACAATCAATGTCAGTGACCATCATCATTCAAATTAAATCGCTTGCATACGTTTCAGCTGCAAATCTTCCCAGTCCTAACTATTCTTCGGAAAAACTCTCAAAGCGTGGAAGTGTCAAATATACACTACAGTATTGCAAATTCTTCAGAAATTGACAAGGCTCAGCTGCTAATGAAGAGGATACCGAAAAGGTTAAGTACCTGAGTGTCTGATCTTGTCTCTGCTGCTGACCATGTTACGAACCTACTCATACACTTAATTGACAAGTGGTGTAACTATGATTTGCTTGTGTGTCTATGGCCATTGAGCTTTGAATAAAAAATGGGGTTGTTTGCAGTCCCTCCAATAAGTGGTTCATAACCTCCCACTTTGAGTGATTGCATAAGAAATTTCCAAAAATTCGATCGTAACAAGCTATTTCAATCGAAAGTCTCCCTACAGCTCTATACATCTTCCAAAAATCACACTCTTGCGCATGTGAAAATGCGTAGAAGTGATGAAAATAGTCTCCGTCGTCTACCTTATCTGATATATCTGTTCTTTATTTGTTCTTCTTTTTTTGCGGAGATGCTGCGGACTCGAGATCAGAAGGTGCAAGCTGAGTCCAGATGCTTCTTTCGTTGGAGAGTGGAATTTTTAGGAGGGTTTCTATCAGTACGATTTTTGGTGTGGGCTTCAGGGTTTATCAAAACCCTAATTTCATTCATCGAGTCGTTCCGAAAATGGGCGCACAGGACGTGTCTGATTGTTGTATCAGATTTTGAGCGTGAAGCATGCCAAGTCTTATTATAGGTCTAGAGTTTCGTCGTAGAATTGAGATTGAGGGTTGTCTTTTTCGAGCAGTTAAATTTGTGCAGACGAGGCTTTGCAGGTTTTACGTGAGTGATCATCTGGCTGTGGGATGAAACTACGCTGTCACCCTAGATCGGAAGAAGGATCACCCATAGTACTGAGGATTTAGATCAACGCATGCAGAATTTGATCACCGACCTCCTCGTTATTGGTTTTCGAGACACATCCGTAATTGTCTACGATGCATTCTCGTTTATGACACCTTCCCTTACGTTTCTGCTTTATGAAGAATTTCGAAACCGACGAGGTGGAATTTCGACGGTGCCTGCATCAAGACCTGGAATTTTTGGCATACAGAGCATAATTATGTGCTTATTGAGCATCTACTTACGCAATTAGTTCAGGTCTTGGAAACATTGGATGCTGCGCTGGATGTGGGTGGTGCATATCATCCTGCAAGTGCTCTCGACGACCACCATCGAGATGGATTTGGCCATTCTTTTGCCAGTGGGCTTTGTCACCAAGCTGAGCAGTGCCCGGAATTGGTTCCAACTGAAGGTAGAATTTACCTTTCAAATTTTTATGTTGGTAGAAGTACCTATTTTGGATAACTTAAGCATTTCAGATTGGATGATGTGGGAAAGTCATGGGGAATTGTGTTCAATGTGTGCAAAATTAAAGTTGTGGAAGAATGTAAAAAAAACAAATTTTTTTTCTCCCAAAATGAATATTCTATTGAATATAAAAGTGGATATAACTTGGACCCATTCTAGTTTCATAGACCTCACCCACCTATTAAGGTTGGCTTTGGCACTTCTCCCTAAATCAAAAGGGAAGAGAGTTGAGTGGACGAGAAGGTACAAACCAAGAATCTTTTTTAATGACCATTACATCCGATTGTTGTCTACAATAGATTAGCCTACAAAGCAATTACAAAGGTTGTCCAACATAGATACTTCTACCTTACACCATCATTGGCAATATGGTACCCTACTTTGTTATCACATTCTTTTCAAGAACATTATTTGGTGTGTAATCTCTTGTTGGAATTGCATGACATTGAATAGTCCAGATTTGTTAGCTTGTCACGTTATCTTTCACCTTGTTGTTATCATATTATTATAAAATCACCTACAATCCTAACAAATGTAACATATAAAACCCTTACAAATTAATATGTCGGATTCAAATGAGAGTGAGCTGAAAATAATTGTTTGGGTTGCTAAATACAAATTATAATGATCTATATTAATTGTGTATTACGACAAACACCTTCAAATCTATTGAAAGTAGACGTAACAACAATTCCAATTTCAATCTATACATCATTTATGACTGTAAATAACACCTTTAAGTCTTTGATTCATTAAGAATCTTCAAATTCCATTCACATTGAATCACTAGTAGAAAATTAGGCCCAATTTGTTGTTTTGGTCAACAAAATTCTATTGATCAACAGAAATTTGTTGATGATCAACGCGACCAAAACAACAAATTGGGCCTAATTTTCTACTAGTGAAATTATCTATACTTTTCTCTATATATAATATATTTTGACACATTCGTATGTCAATTTTTTTACAATACAAATGGTAGTGGGTCTTAAATGGTGTACAATACAACATGCAGTAAAATATTCTAGTCATCAAGGCTCAAAAAAAGAAACATAGGCAATTTTTGAAGTGATTATGAAACCCCACCTCAACAACGGAGTCTATATGGTGTGTAGCTTTGGAATTCATTTACTTGCAAACCATAATTGCTTTTCACTTCAAGTTTTTTTGAGATTGTAGTGCACCAAAAATACTATAACATTCATGTTTTCTCATTTGAATTTTGTCCACTCATTTTCAACATCTGGCACACGGAGTGAAACTGAGCAAAGCATAGACTCAGTTTTTGAAGTGACCGAGTATAACTCGAGTACAGTCTTCTCTTTCTCCACTACTACGTATTGGAAGTGAAGCAGCAGGCCATGTTCGCTCTTCATTCGATCGATCGTTCGTTTCTGGCTTCAAATTGTTTATCGATCACCCTGTCAATCGTTTTGCAGCACTGTGAAACCACCTGAGGTGCATCAGGTCCTTCTGGAGCTAGTTCTTGCTTCTTGACAGCAAGAATTCAAGTTGAGAATTTCGCAAGAGATCTGAAGAGCAAGAACGTACTGGCGGATTCGAGAAGAGCCGAAGTACAGTACAAGGAATGTCAAAAGCCCAGCGGAAGTTCGTCAAAGAACAGACTCATTCAAGGTTCGATTAATTTCTCAATTAATTACCCCACTATAATGCAGAGCCTTGCACATCCTTTTGAAAGGTGCTGATACATCCGCTTTGAGTTGATTTCATTTGTTTTCTTTTCTCTGCTGGCTTATTAATTTGAACTGTGTGCCCGAATGTCTGGGTGGCCCTGGCTAGCTGGATCAGCTCCATTGATTATCGGTATGTTCGGAGTTCATGTTTCTCTGCAACGATTCGTGAGTACGTGGCTTCGTCCTGTTCATTCACTCGCAGGCCAACTAGCTAGCTTTAAGGAAGGTACTTGTGTCGTTTCATGGAGGATACCATGGACGGAGTGCATGATGGGCTATGTCCTTCTGCATGTCCTAACGGAGAAAAATACTGCGGATCTCGGGAATCACGCATTGCGTTTGGCTGAGAGCATAAGACCGTACGTGGTGGTTTCCTATACATCTGATACATTCTTTGGACAATTCGTAGTACGTTGTGTACATGTAATCCGGCGTCACTTTGTTCCTGACTAAAGAATGCTACTACTTATGGACACTGTTTTTGCAGGATATGCAGAGGACTGCGAATGATCTTCAAGATCGAGGAGGATACTGTCTACAACACTCAAGCTCTTTGATCCTTAAGGCTATTCACTGTTGCTTCTGTCGTCTGCTGCATTTGCGGACTTGGATTAGAGGGCGATATCATGTCAGGTCACAAAAGGAATACTGTGGAAAGTTCAAATGGTTCCACATTGAGGGCTGCGTCGCATGGCTCAAATGGATTTATTTAGTACTTTTCTCCTATGTTCATGCATGCTAGACACATTATTTGCACAGTTAATGAATGGGGGGCCAGTAAAGACCAGGATTTTATAGGATGCCCTGTTTGTTCGCTAAAAGTGAAATCAAGCACCTCGCCCAAGAAGTCTACCAGGAAAGGAGATTATGCACCCAGTTGGAGATTCCGAGCTTGGTCATCATGCAGTCCGATCTGTTGTAATATTAGATTAGCTTTGATTTCACCTCTCAAGAATGATCCGAATTGTCAACACAACGTGGGCTTTGGGAACAGATTACAGCTCACAATCATACAGACGAATCGAGAAACTAGAACGTTAAGATGAGGCGAATTAGAACACCAAAAGAGTACCTTGAAAACAAAGATGATCAATCTTTGAGAACACGAGCCAGCAAGACGCACAACGTCAACTTAATTGATGCAGACAGCTACGAAATTCTCCCTTCCACGAAATGCTCTCTTCAATTGCAGTTATTAACGAAATAAAACCAACTAAGGAAACCCTAATTTGGGAAGGAAGTAGAGATTCTCACCTTGCGCTCTCTGTTGCAAGGATCGAATTGAGAGCTGAGAACACCAATCACCCTAATAACCCCGCCCAACAAGAACCCACAATTACAATTACCCATGAGGAAATCCTTCCTGATCAAGAGGCTCTCCCAAATTAAGGTGCAATCCAGAGGCACAAATAGTTGCAAAAAAGTTCCAGAAAACGGCACTTGACATGATTTAGTGACATCTTGGAGTGTAGCAAAGAGTATCATCTAGTTATTTTAAGTAGGGAGGAATTGATTTTCCGGAGGGGATTAGCTGTAAGGCACAGTACCTCTTCTTCTTTATTGGAATTATGTGTCACCACGAACCCAAATGTTTTCTTCATCGAATTCTGAAAAGGGTTCTGCGAAAAAGGTTTTCCAATTGCAGGCAAGGAACGACAAAATTCAGCATCTAAGTTAAGGTGTTAACCCCCAAACTGACTCTTTTTGCTAATATGCCTATTTACTATTATTAGACTGGTCAAACTTTCACACTATCTTGTTGGTAAGTGAATGGAGGTTCCAATGCTCCAAAGAACACAACATTTGGATATCGTATGCAAACATTATAAAGGGTCAAAGTTTTTTGGGTAGATGTTCTAAAATCAGTTCTACCACATAGGTACGTATAGGGTGCGGATTTGAAAGGTACCCACCTTAATCCATTAGATAACAAAGTTGTTTTGGTGAGAACAATAATTTGTAGCAAATGTGGGATTATTGAAGACACAAGAGCCAAAGTGGAGAAAGTAATCATATAAGATTGGAGAGTGAATGATAATGAGTGATAGATAGTAGGTGAGTAAAAATATAGGACAATCCACTTTGGGTATTGCAAAAATTTAGAGTTTTTTGACAATGTATAAAATGTCATTGACAATAACACATGAAAATGTGCAAATATAGGCTTGTAGCAACCTTGTCAAAGATTCACTTCAAGTACATTTGAACCCTAGCAGCATTGCTTTTATGATTCATATAGAGCAATCAATATTGAGAAATACACCTTGAATGTGTGAAAATACATGCTTCCAACAAAAAGCGCCCAACATAGGCATATATAGCATCTTCTACTCAAAATTGACACAAGTTCAATTGTCTTTCTTTTATGACCAAAGAATACTTATATAGAAGTAATTGAAGCCAAATTCTATAGCAAAAGATAGGAAAAAAACATTGCAAAAAATGCATATATTTAATGAAAGTATAGAAAATATTGTAACACGTGGTTTTATATGCTACATTTATTTATGGCAAGCTTCTTCCTACAAAATATCTATCCACTTGTGTCATCTTTGTATTTGTTTCCCCCTCCAAAAGCTTCCAATGCCATTCAAGACACTATCACAGAAAGGCACATCTCTTGAACTTTTTCCATGTATTATATAAAGTGATAGACATACCCACATATAAGTGTATATAATTGTACATGCAATTGTATTTTACACATCTAATTGTTCTAATTAATTAACTATCAAATGAATTAGGGTGTAAAGGATTAACCTTGAAAGAAAATGTCTATGATGATGGAGTTGAACATTGAAATCCTTTTACTCTACAAGTTCCTATATTGTAAGTATTTATACTTGAATATTTTATCTTTATTTTAAAGTGCATCGCCAAGGATATTTTGGATGTAAAAAAGAAACAATGAATTGAAATTCTTGACATTTTTCTTCATGGCTATTTGTACTTCTTGAAGAAATATCAAATTAATTGGATTGTTTTTGTAATATTGATCATTTTTTTACTTTTTGGCATAAAAATTATAATAATCAGAATTTTTAATGAAACTTGTAGAGATTTTCAAACTGATAGACAACAAATAGTCTTACATAACAAATACATCAAATTGAAACTTGTATATGATTTATTCCTAAAAGATAAAGTGTAGGACCATTCAGTGTAGGACCATTCAGTGTAGGACCATTCAGTCAAACTTGAAAGTCTTTTAATTTGTATCTTCTATTTTTTTACTACTTATGAATAAAAAAAACTTAGTTATACTTTCAAAAATGAAATCACAATTTAATATTTGTCCCAAAATTTTCCTATTTTGTGAAAATTTTGAAGAAAAATGAAAAAAAATCATACCAAATACAAATCATGTTCAAAAAGTCTAATTTTTTCATAATAGAGTCCTAGTTGTAGCCCCTGAAGGCCGTATGTGTTGAAAAAACAAAAAAACTTCTTTTTGTTAGCCTATTTTAAAGGCAAAAAGAAATTGTTATGAATGTCAAAATCAAATTTTAAGAGGAAAAAATCTCAAAGTATTGGAATACACTAGATAGTGTATCATTTTTTAGAAACAATTCCATATAAAAATAAAAAAACAATTAACTATCTTGAACTCAATTCAACGATGTTTAATCCATAAACCACCCTTGTAGTGTATTTTGGCTATTTCTTATTATTTACTCTTCATGAGAATTTTATTTATAAAAATGATATTTTTTGAATTTGAGTTCAATTAATGAAATGAAGCTTATCAAGTTTAGTTTCTACTCCAATTGGTGATTTTGAAAAATTTTAAATATTTTATACCAATATGAACTTTGGGTCTATGACTATGATTTGTTGATTTTCTATTTTAAAGCAACATGTCAACTTTGTTTTCTACCATGATGTTATTCACTATAATTGGTAAATCTATGGTGAAAATTTTAAATTTTTTGAGTATATTTTGTAAATGATATGAGTTTTCTTCATCTTTTTCTTAAAAAATTCACAATGATTCAAATTTTCCCTAAAACATTTGAATTTTTTTTATTTGTAGCAAATATATGACTTCATTTCTAAAAAACAAAATAATTTTTTTCATTCATATCTAGTTGCTAAATGGGAGCATACAAAATTATGTTCAATGAGGCCTAAAATCAATGGTCATGGGTCCATTTTTCTAGGGTCAAAAGGCTAAATTGAGCTCAAAAACAAAGTTTGACCACATGGCAATGTAACTAGTACTTTAGAAGTTTTAAACCATTTATAGCGTGCTAAAAGGTTATTGCACCTAATTGTGTCTCATTTCTACAATTGACTCCTACAATTTCTTACCTAAAATGTACAACTAAGGGGGGAATAGTAAGTGACAAGTGCCTTCACTAGAGTGGCTCAAATACGAAAAGGACCTTGCCAAACAAACTAGAACTTGTCAAATGAATCACTAAAAAACTTGTTGTCTATAACCTCTATTCATAACATTGTTACTTTATCAATGAAGCAAGCGGATCCTTTTCCATTCTACAATAAAAATAATTGTCTTATATGGCTCTTCATCCAACTCCAATCTTTGAAATAATTGATAACTTCCTCCAAGATATCCAACAAGGCATAATAACTTCCCTTTCTAACATAGAGATGAGGACCATTTATTGCCTCCTAACACAATGTTAATATGTTCATGAGAGCCTCTATTACACTTATAAAATTCAAATATCGTTGTATAGTTTCCAAAATTACATTCAAAGAAAAATCTAAATTCCCCTTTGACTACAACCTAGATCCAAAAATAATAATAATTCAATAAAATAATAGGAATCAATTAGACTCAAACCTTTCAACCTCTAGCTAAATGCGAAGGTATGTTTTGAACTTCTTGGAATTTGCTCTAAATTGAACAAAATATCAACATTTTGATAAGATGTATCAATTTTTTTTAATTGTAATTGTACAAATTCGAACTAGATATGTTAAAGATGTCATAGGAAAAGAAAACACAACAATATCACTTATGGAGTGAAAGATTATAATGTTTGCCCATGAGGGTGTTAAATTGCAAAAGTGATGTGAAGTCTTCCAATCTTCTTTTTACAAGTCAAATCTAAAAAGTTGGTGACTAAATAAATATAAAGTTAAAGGGCCTAATATCTATAACCTCAATCAATTTATAGCTTCTTAAAATCTACTTTATAATTTTTTTAAATGAATTTTGAATGTAATTTTTTTCTCAAGATTTAGTGTATTTAAGGCTCATTTCCAAGAGCTCTGAACACTATGGGAAGTTAAGATTGCAATGGGTACCCTTATACAAAATCTTGAATAGAAAAATCACTATCATTTATTTTCAAGATCGGATTTTTGATGCTAAAACTAGACTACAAGAAAAACTTTCTGAAAATATAAAATACTAAAAATAGCAATTTGGTTTGGTTTTATTTAACTTCAAAGTTTTGCAAACACGAGATTTTGGTGCCTTGGGCATTTAGGGGTTAATATTTGGACGATTTATTTTGGAATTATTTTTTGTTCCCATAGTAGGGCAGGTGACCTTTTAATTGTACAGTACAGTCAGCAACTTCAAAAAGTTCTTGTTCCAATTCAAAGTCCCTTTTTCAGCACGGATGGGACACGTGTCGTAAGACTAGGAGTGCAGATTCTCTTTACACCTGGGGATGGATCACGGGGTCATAACAGGAACCAATTGCATTGCCAGCTAAGTTACCGGATGCCTTTCTCATTTGGGGAAGTCAGTCCATGGGTCCCCCCTCTAAATTTTTAGGGTAACTTACACCAATGTAGAGTGGTTTTCAAAATGTACACTTAGGTCCATGTGTTTCAAGAAAAAAAAAAAAAAAAAAAACACTTAGAGTGGGCTTCCATGTCTCGGTAGGTGGGTGGGTGCTTTTACTAATACCGGAATATAGAAAAGCACTTTTATGTTCCTTTTTTAGAGTGGAATGGATTGATATCAATGGAACTCATTCTCATACTTTCATGTTTTTTCAATGATTAGTGGAATTGTTTCTATTTGTTAGTACTTTTTGTGCTCCATGAGCTTCACATGTATGTTTCTCCACCCTTGGAGCTACTCCGTTGCTCCAATTTAAGCAAGGAACATGAAAAAGGTTTTCAAATAGTCGAGCTTTGAGCAAGTTGCATGAGCATCTTTGCTTCTTACGGAGTTGTTCCTATGCATCTATGCTTCATCCCTTGCCAACACCTTATATATCTAGGTTATTTTACGTAATCTAAGACTTTGAAAATCTCTAGAGAGTGTGAAAAAATTGGAAAGTGTATAAAATATTTATATATTATTTTTCATGGTTAGGGGAAGATTTTTGGAGTAAATTGTAAGAAATGTAGAAATTTGAAATCATATTTTTGTCAACAATATTTCATTCAATAAAATTTTAAAATTTATTAAATTTCTTTCAAAAAATTTCTAAGAAGAATTTTCATTCCACTTAGTAAGAAAATCTTGAAAAAAAATTACTTGTATTAAAAGCTTCTTATGTTAATAAATTTTATTAATTAAATTATTAGAAAATAATAATTTTATACAAAGTGTGTGTTACTTGTTCTTCAATACATGTAAAATTTGTTGGAAAAATCTAATTCCTCCATCAACTATGGTAACATTTGAAGTATATAAATATTTATAAGAGCGACCATATCCGATTCATCGACATGCTTCATTCAACTTTGATAAGTATTTTCATAATCATTATTCATTGCAACTCAATATAGTTGTTATTATTAAATATAAATTATTTTTTGGAGACCTTATTGGTAAGTGAAAGAGGATTCTAATGTAGTTCAGCATGTATTCTTCAAATACTGAATGAAATGGAAATGGAACCATTGGTTGATTGAAATGGAAGGGCACTGAAATTGTACATTTGACAAATCCAATTACATCAATTGGGCATGCATATTGAGCCTACATGGAGGAAATTTATAAAAGTCAATACCATCGTATATTGATTTAGCCATCCCTAAAAATGGCCATTTGTTTGTAGATTCATGTGACCCCATCTCTGATGATACATCCAACTAAATTCACGTCCCTTGCTTCCAAATTAGAACAAAGTCCACTTTATTTGTCACTAATTTACATGAGTATTTCAACTTTGCCTTGGAATACAAGAAGAGCACCTTTAGCCCCAAAGAGTTAATATCCACTATTTGTAGAAAATTTTATTTTTTGTAATGAGTACTTTCAATAAAAAAAATTTGCATTCAAACTTTGCTATAGTTTTAAATTTATAGGTTTCACCTAGATATTATACAAAATTCTAAAAATAATTTTTTTCTTGTTTAGATTTGAAGTTAAGTGAGTTCAAATTAATTGATAAAGGTCTAACAAAAACATTTTAAGTTTGTTTGCAAGGATTATTTCCAAAAAACACATCTAAGATCTTTTATCTAACATATATATTCCATAAATATTTTTGATAAGTTCTTAAATTTTTTTAATCATTTGTTTGAATGATAAAACCATTTTCCTAAAGGTTTATAGGTAAAAGAATTGGTACTTGATTTAATCTTTGGTATGTTAAGGAAACTATTACAATAAAATTATGCCTAGATCAAAACGTAAATCGTAATTTGAATCCTAAAGTATTTCAATACATTTGGCCTCAAGGTGTAGAAGGTATGTTTTTAGATATGAAGTTGTATTTGAATGAAGAAGGAAGTTCAAAATGGTTTGAAATTTTTTGTGAATTCAAAAAGCGTGGGCAATATTATTCAAAAAGTATTGCATGTTGAAAAGAGGGAGAAATAGTGTAGTTTCTAGTATATAATGACTTCAATAGGGTTTCAACAATAGAGGGGGGTTCCAAATTCAATGCCAATTTTTTTATACATTGACATGCAAGTCAAGAATATTGTTGTAGTAACAATTTTGTACCATCCATTTCATGAGATTCTTGAAAAATGTTTATACAACAAGAGGTTTGAAATCAAAGTAAATTTTATTTGTATTGGTAGAAAGGATAGTGAATACACACATGTGGTGATCAGTGAATAGTGACCTTTATTACTATGAATTACAACACATTCTTGGAATGTGCCATTCACTTTTATTTGATGTGATATTTATTCTTTTTGAAGTGACATTCATTCTTTCCAAGAATATTGAAACTACCCTTTGGATTTAAGTATAAGGAATCCTAAAACATTCATTTTTCATTTGCTTTTGAAGTTCTTAAGCTTTTGAAGCACTCAATTGGTCTTTCAAACCCTTTAGAATTGAAATTCCAATGTTGCTATGAAAAAGTGCTTGAAAATTGTAGTTGGTTTAATTTTTGATTTCTTCAGAATTGTAATCTACATTAATTATCTTGGAAATGTTTATTGCTTTTTCATTCTCAATATGTTGATAGTTTTGAGCACCTACCAAAATATTTAAGGTAGCTGACTCATTTCCAATCACTTAAGCAATTACAGACATGTGGAGTATAAATTCCTTGGGTGCAAAAATTTTCCTTTATGAAGAAATAGTTTAGAAGGATTACATAATTTTTACGATTTTTTAATTCAATTAATTACAATTATTATGAATTTTAATTTTTTTTAAAATACAATTTAATTACATTATTATGAATTTTTTAGTCAAATTGTATTCTATGACCTTTACTAGTTATATAGACTTTTCTATTTCCAACCATAGGCTGGTTGCAAATCATCCAAGGGTTGATTGCAATATTGAACGCCTTGCAACTAATTATCATGTGCCACAATTACTTTGAGAACTATGCTACAACTTCACATAAATCGAACAACCTATAGGCTAAAAATGGGGGTTGATAAAAAATGGGTCGGCTCCTTTAGCCTATGGTCATAAAATCTTCATTTCTATAAGTTTTTTGTATTGTCCCATCTCCATAAAAACTAATAAGCAACCTTATGCAAAAATCATGAAACATAAGTGAGCGTGATAGTTATGTTGCTTAAAAATAGACAAAAAATTCCTTATTCAACATAATGTGTTGGAACTTTCAATGTTTCCAAAATAAGCTCTTCAGAACCGACATTCACGGTTTTAAAAAAAAAGGTACCCGAAATCTACACGTAAAAAAATTGGCGTGGACGAATGTATACTGTGCGGTTGGAGATGCCCCACGTCCATCGCAAAGACGACCGCGGCAAAGGACCAGACACGAAAACCCCTTGGCGAGCTCCCACTGACCTTCCTCCGACACCACTGACCGATTCCTCGTCATGCTTATCGACACCAGCAACGCGACAATTGCAACAGCATCGTCATCACTGTCAACTCACGCAATCGCAGCTTCTGATTTGCAAGGAAACACTCAGCAATCGTCTTCAACCCATGTTTTGAATTCAAGTGCGGGAATGGGCAACCACCATTCCCGCAAGGCCTTCATCGCTCAAGCGTCACTTTCACACTAACGTACACTAAGTTAGACGCCACCCTAATCGTCTCAATAAAAGCTTCGTCCTGGATCTTGTCAGCTTCATCTTCATGTTCTTCTCTGGCTTTCGTGTTTTGAAGATTTGGTGGTGGATCCTGTTTTGAGGTGGTCGTTGGTGGATTTGGTGGTGTGTGCGGATTTGGGTTTGTTCGATTTTAGGGGCGGTCGCTTTTGTGGTGGACGGTAGGTCTTTTTTTCCTCGCTTTCAGGGTTCTTTGGTTTCTGAATTTCTTACGAATTAAGGTTTGGGTGTTTGTGAGTAGCTATCGGGAGTCTAAGATGATGAAGCATGATGACAAGGGATTAGGGAGGGACGTTCTGATTTGGAGAACTTAAGAACGGATGTCGAAGATGAGTAGATTTGACTCTGTGAATGTGGTAGTGGGTGATTTTTGAGCTTTTGTGAAATTTTTGCTTGAAAAGAACAGAACTGGGGGAAGACCTAATCATTGGTAATCTTGAACGAGTTTGTGGAATCTTTGGTTTTGGGGATGCAATTCTGCTGCTTTGTTAGTGTAATGGGGTTGCCGAAATACGATAGGAATTAGTCTACACCAATCGCTTCTGTTCGTCTTTCAGGGTTTAAAAAGATGAGTGTAGAGTTTTGACGATCCTCCACTGTGTATGAGTTTGAGGTGCAAAGCTCAGTATACATTTTTTTCTTCGAGTTTGAAGAATGTGTACCCAATTCCTTAAGGTCTTCGATCTCTGATTCTCTAGAGTGAAGTTTCTGATCATGTGCATCTACACTGCTTGCGTTCTTCGAGATATGTTAAATCCTTGATTCTTTAGGGGTTAACCAGCTGGAGCCTGCTGTTTTAAATTGCATATATATATAATGAAATTTATGTGAAGGGGTAATTTATCAGCTGACTCAGTTTATGGTATGTAACAGGTAAAGTGCTGTCCTTGTTTTGATAATGCGGAGGGTTCTTGAAGAATGGCAGTTGGTGCTTACGATTGTTTATTGAGAGGGGACTGGAGAATCGAATATTGCAGGTATTGGAGATAGTATTAGGAAGTATTGAAATCTGTGGTGGACATTATTATTGGCAATTCGGTAATGGTTCCATGTGAAGCGGTTGAAGAATCCGGTAGTTCAGAATGGGAGGCCGCACCTTTCAGCGGCGTCAACTTGCACCCTCGTCATATAGGAAAAAGCTAACCGTAGAAGTCCAGCGCAAGCTACAGAAGGTACTGGATTTACTGAATTTATGTAATTGTGAAGAGAGTTAAAGGACCAAGAATTCATGGTTCTAATTTGACTAATTCCATGGAATGTATTGTGAAAATTTCATTCAGATGGGTCGAATTCTTACATCATTGGGATTCGTGAAGAACGGTTGCTTCTGTCTGTCAAAAATTTGGATAAAATTGAACAAAAGAAATTCCTATTATGACCTGCTTAAACTTCTAAAAAAATTAGGCACAGCTTTTGGTCCTTCAGGGGTTTAAAATGTTACTATTATCCTCAACTTATGTCTTTTTCGTTTCCATTGATGGTTTTACGGCAATGGCAGGCACTTGATTATCCCGCCCAGAGAGGAGAATTACTGCGGCAGCTCTTTACGGATGTTGCCTTAGAAGTGGACCCTCGTGCTCAAGGTAGGAAAGCCCTGTAAACAATCATAATGCTATGTAAACGATACAATATGAAACGTGATGTCTCTACTCTTTTTGTGTTGATAACATTCTTTCCTCAGTTTTCACTATTCTGAGCGAGAATGGAATTGTTGTTTATTTGCAGAAAGACTTTATGGTTCCCCCAAAATTGTCGATAATGTGGAGGATGACGGTCCAGTGACTGCAAATGGCAGTCAGCCACGTGTATGCTTCTATGAAGTTTTTGCACAACACTATGCTCAAGTTCCAGATGATGGGAAGGAAATCCTCCCTTTGTTTCTACAACTATGGAGTCAATCATTTGTTTCTCAAATATTCGCGCTTCTATTCCACCGATGGGTAATTTTTTTCTCCCCTGAAAACATATAAACCCCCAATTCTACTCTTAGCATTGATTTCAAAAATAATCGTGCATTTTAAAGTTGGCTGTTATTTCCTTCCTGTCGAAAGGAGTTACTGGGATACACATTAAACTTTGGCTGAGCATAATCCTTGCACAACTGAATCGAATTTGAACCATTTCTGACTGAGTCTTTATGCGTCTTTAACAGTTATTTGAAATTCCGAGAGAAGAGTCGGAAGGATTTTTGCGATATTCAACAGCATTCGTAGAAGGTGCGAGCAATATATTTTGGTACGGCCAATTCTGATTTCATACTTTTTGTATCATTTTGCAACAAGAATGGGTTAACGAACTAGACTTGAATTAATTAAACTTTACGCATGATAGGGTCGACATTTCGCATTTCTGTGCATCAACCGTGGCTGTGACTCTACTGACTTTCTTTCTGCTTCTACATGTCTGCGTGAAGGATTGATTTGCAAAGTAATGTACGGCGATTCTTCTCTATGTTTAATGTAAGCCCACACGTTTTTCTCTAGATAGTAGAGGCTTGAATAAACATGATTTCATTGTTGCTATTTCCTCTTGTCAAGCGTTTTGCAGAAGGTTTGATATGAACCTGTGGCTTTCGTAATATGCTTACATGTTCTTCAGGGACTGTTCTTGGCTTGCAGAATGTTTTCTGTTAATTTCATGTATTCTTGGTGCTGACGGGTGTTCTTATTGCAGTACACGTTTGAGGAGGTTGTCTTAGACCCTGTTCGTCTCGCTAGGGTTCCCATTCAGGTGCAACTAATTTATATCCCTTTTTATTCGTTTTTGCATTGGTTTGTCTGGATTTGTTTAAGTCGTCGTGTCTAGGTTCAGGTCTGGCATTTAGTAGGAAAATCTTGGAAGCCTCGTTTACTGATGTAGCGTGTCTTTTTTTCTTTTGAATGGACAGGCTCGACAAGATCTTCTTTTGTTGGTCTCTAGATACCTGTTGTACTATGAACCAGGTACTGTTTACCTGAAATATGTCGGATTTGTGGTGATTTTGTGAGCTCTCAGAAGGGCTGTGGAAGAAGCTATTTTTTACTAGAACTGTCAGTTGTCGTTAATTATTCGGATAGCAAATGAAAGCAATTAATCTCTTATCATTGTTTGCAGCCGATAGAGTTGGGTACTATTTGAAGAACTTTCCCAAGATGGACAATGTCATCCTTGAACCAGCAGACATGTTTGTGACGGAGTTGACAGATCAGGTAGATTAATCCGTTTTGTAGTACTTACAGAAAATAACATTCTGGCACAAAAGATGGAAATGATCTTCAGTCATCTTTTGCAGCTATTTCTAGTATCAAAAATAGAACGCAAAATACTCTTCTCATTGCGAATCCATATTACTGCTAGCTTTCACTCTTTCGTGTTGAATATAACGGTTATGCTAGGACAATGTTCTGATGTTTCGAACTGGTGTCTGTTTGAGGTAACTTGCAGCTACAAAAGGTGAAGGTAGAGCCTGTTTTGCTTCATTATCTCACGAGCATGAAGGCTTTGAAAGGTATCTTAGTAGCTGTTTTTTTGGTTCTCTTGCATGTATGAACAGATCTCAATGTAGGAATCATGTTCATGTAAGGCTATCAACTAATTGAGAACTTTGTCATTATTATGAAGGTGTGGAGTTGCGGGCAACTACGAGTACACGGTTGAAAACTGCGTTGTATTCCTTCACAGCTCCTGGAGGGCCTATGTATCCAACTCGGCCAGTTCGACATGCTGCTTGGGAAACGTTGGATGCTCTTTTTCCAGTAAGTAAATCTAGCTCTATTTAAGTTTCTGACCTGGCAAATTGTATAGACGACATTTGACTTGGGAAGAATCACAAGTTACTAGTCACCATATTAATTGCACAGTATTCAAACATATACAAACGTTCCTGGACATCTTGAGAGTTTATTATGCCTTTCCTAGAGCACTCCGATTACAGCAATTCTTTGCAGGAGCCTAATATCAACGTGCTGTGAATCCATACTGAATTCTCACAATCAGATTTCAAAGCTTCTTTACGGCTTCTATGAAACCCCAAAGTGCTCAAATGACCAAAAGTGTCTGTTTCCATAACTAAGGGAGTTGGAAATGAATCATTAAACCCTAAGCGCTCCGACACCCAAAATCTGGATGATAAACAGAGAGGTTCCGTGGTCTTTTTTGACCTCAGAACTTCTCATTCATCCAAACCAATGCTTGACTTTTTTTCTTAAAACCTTCTCCATGATCAATTTGATGAAATTGAGGTAAATAATATATATTGAGGTCATGATATAAGCAAGAATATGCTAAAATTCAAAGATAGGATTCAGGTGCTAAGGGGTTAAGGAGGTGTTAAGGAAGGTAACAAAATTTACCGTTATAAAGTAGAAACCTTGCTCCACAATTTGAACGGTAGAAACATGTTTTGGAAGCTAGTATGAGTGAGTGTTCGCTTTCAATAGTGTATTTCTGTTATTAGTTCAAACACTCGGATTAACTGCAATTCTTTTCACAGGTTGGACGGCACTCCAGGCATCTTATTAGCCTCTTCTTCCGATTACTCCATCCATACTATTGGCCAGTTTCGGCTTGGAATTTCACGATCACAACAATCAAGTCCATATATGCCAAGATTGTTAACTTCCTTCTTGAGATTTTTGCATTTGTATTGTCGATTATAGAGCGAGTCACAGGTGCTCGCCGCCGTGTAGCACGTGATTAGAAAAAGTTTTCAAGTATGGTTAGTGTATTATTGAGAGAAACTGCTAATATTTTTTCCTTTAATGGTTTCTTATTTATCTAATAGCAAAGTTTGTTCAGTGTGTTACTGTACAAACTTATATGTTACAGAGAGGTGTCTTCTGTTGTGAGGCAGAGTTGCTATTCGGTGGCCTTTCAATAGCGCATTTGAAGTAAGATAGGAGGTCCATAAGGTCCATGAGTGCTGAGGTTTTTAAAATATCCTCTTAACTTACAGGCACACATTGGAGTTTTGAATGTATCGATGGTGAACATAATGCTTTAAAAGTTCTTTGTCATTTTAGCTTCAAAAATTCATAAGTAATTCCACAAAAGATTCAAAATATATGAATGGCTAGTGGATGCTGGTTCTATGTCTTTTGGGAGAAATTCATAGAAATATATGTGGTATGTGGGGGAGTTTAGCTTTCCCCAAATGTGATACTCCACTGGGTTCTGTGGGCTCGTTTGCTTTGGTTTATACCATTGCTATGCACTGTGGTAAAAGTTTCAGATTTTTTGAATATATCCTGTATTTGATTAAGAGTTCTTCTCATTTTTTTCATCAGAGATTCACAATGATTTCAAAATTTCCCCACAAAATTTGAAAATTATATGACTTGACGTGTACGTATGATTTCATCTCTGAATAATAAATATTAAATTTTCTTTTCATATCTAGTTGCAAAATGGCAGCAAACAGAGTGATGGACAGGGAGGCTTGAAATCAGTGGTCACGGGCATGTCCTCCCAGGGCTGAGGTATGAGAAGCGAATAACAGTTGCTTTCAAATTGTGAATGCTGAACGGCATCCAACCTCTTTCCAAAACATGATTCAGGAACAGAATGGGATTCTACAATCCATCTCTCACAACTGCCCAAAACTATCTGAAAATCCTCAGAACCTAAGCTTGGTGAAGAACCACCTGTTCTTGCCAGTTTTGAACCTCTCTTCCAAAACTGCTTTCGCCCCCTACCATATTCAAACCACCGATCACTTAATAACGATTACAGTTGCATTTCTGAAAACTCTTCTGAGTATGGACAACCACATTTCAGGTAAAAGGAAACAACGTACTAATTGAACGTGCCATATAAACGATATTGAAATTCCATGACAAAAATAACTCATACGATAGTAGTGTAAGATTGCTAGCTATAAATAAGGGCTCCTTATTAGATGTGGGAGAAGTGAAACAATGAATACCTTTCTGGCTTCTACACGGCTGGCGGTGGCCTCTAGTTTCTCGGCAGTCACAGTGGACTTCAAATCAACGTCCAAAGTATACCTGTCATGTGCAACGTACACATTGTGTCAACACTAGCACAATGAGCTCACAAACGAATTTCATTGCCTAAAAGTTTGAAGGTGCAATAGAAAAATCCCAACTAAAAAACCTGGCCTACACAAATTCTTTGGACCAAAGGACGGAACACTCGAAGCTTAAAACGAAGTGTAGAAGAACAAACGTGCTTTGCAACCTACTGGAAACCATGATGATGAAAGTCTGCGCCCCAGCCAAACCTTCACTAAAAACTTAAATCTAAGATTACACAATCAAATCAAAGAAAGCTCGAAAATACTATGCAAGAAGGCTGTCTGAGAAGCTACTATCAGATTGCACCCAGTAAAAAGGGTGTTGTCAGCGAAACTTCCAGTTTTCTTTAGGCCTCCCATGAATCAGACGAACATGTCACGTAAGGCTGGGATTAAATAGAGGCACGACCATTAACTCATCCATTTCACACCTCTGTACGAGAGCACTTCGATTGGACATGTACGCAATGACCGTTGGAAACGTTTCATAGACTCTCACTAACATTCGAATTCACTGCATTACCGTATCGAACACAAAGTACACTAAAACCATAGAGTAAATGAGTACCTGGTGGGCATGATGTGGTTGTAGTTCACCACTTTCGTGAAAGCTTTCAGCCTGGAGCGCTTGGCAATAGTCTTCTGTGACGCCTTCTTGATCACCTGCATCACAGATACAAACATAGAATCTCTTACTCTCTTATCGAAGCTCAAATTCTCTCAAATCAAAACACTACTAATAAATTCGCGATCTTGGATGCAGCTTCGATAGAGAAAGGTTCCACTTCATAGTGCTCTGAATGGTGACCCAGAAAGCAAACGTGTAGAGCACATTATATTCCATGCTGAGGAGGAATTGAATCAACAACTCATACCCTAAAAAACTCTATCTGCACTTCGTCGTCAATAGGATGAAATCCCGTATCCATCTAGAAACCCTAGAAACCTGGAAAGAGCTCTCTACGACGAATCCACTTAACCCTAAATAATGCAATACTCCATGTAAGTGCGAAAGGAGAATGCACACGACAAGCGGCCGATACCAAAGGAAATTCTCACATGAACCTAAATTAATTAAAATAACGTCTATGTAATGTAGACGCAGCACAGATGCAGACCTTGCGGGGGTACTTAGCGATGCCGCAAACGATGGCGTGACCGTACGGGCGCTCCTTGGTGCCATCGTCGAAGTTCTTGACGATGACCGCCTTGCGGCCCGCGTAGCGACCCTGCAAGAGCACCACCACCTTGTTGGCCTTGAGGAACTTCACCATGATGTCGCCGCTACAGACCGACGGGGACGCTCCGGAGAGAGATGGCGAAAGAGGGAGTCCTGTGGTCCCTGCGCTCATGAAGAAGCACCTGCGGCAGCTCTCACCCCTAACCCTAATTCTCCGCAGAGAGGAACGTTCCCACGTTCCCATTATATCCAAAAGAACATGGGATAGTAAATATAACCTCCTGCACTTCCATTGTCACATGGCGCATTCCGGTTGGAAGAGAGGAGACTTTATGAGTAGTTGACATGAGGGTTTTTCTAGCAAATTTTTGAATATAGTCAATGTAGCTATCAATGATTTTTTTTAGCTGAAATTTAATTACGGGTATTGTATTGAACAAAATATGGATCAATATGGATGAATAATAATCCACTGAAATTTTTTGGAGATAAGAAGAATAGTTTTTAGTCAAAATTTAGTATTTCTAAATATATATTTTGTCATCTCAAGATATATTGCCAACTAAAATGGTTGGTTCACACTCATTGCTAGCAAATTAGACACTAGAATTTATCTCCTATAGATCCAATTCCATTACTATGTGGTCAAACATAATTTTTGAGCTCAATCTAGACTTTTAAATTATATTTGAGTTCTAATTATCTATTTCTATTAACTAAGACTATACATAATTTATGAATGTTTATCACTTCATTAGTTTAGTAAAAAATTATTGTTGTTACGATTTTTATGTAAAAAAATGAAAATAAATTGTTGATTGTAGCAAGAAAATAACTAGATATTATACAAATCTTGTTCAATGACATTCAAAGAGAAAAGGGAAACTTGCATGGTCAAATTGGGTTGGATAGTTGGCCACAACAAAATCTTAGCATGACTAGATAAAAGTCTAATATAACAATCCAACTAATTAGAATTTTTTTCAAAAGGTTCTCATAAACCAATCAATATTGATGTGCTCAACGATTTTATAAGCAAGCACCTCAATTGCAAGTATCTTTACCTATATAAAAAATGCATATTGATATTTTCTTATATAATTCTAAGAACAATCATTTTTATAATTTTCATTATGATCTTTAACATAATGTTTGATATTATCCTCTATGGTTGAAAGATTGAAAAATTATATTACTATTTGATAATCTTAGAATGTTTTTATTCTAAAATAAAACAAAGCAATGTTTTGAGATGTAAGGAACTCATTCTTTTGAATAATGATGACAAAATGCTAGTATTTTTTTAACATATGTTCTTGGGAATACTATGCCATATTTTGAATTATTGCCTAATCTTTACATTTGAGGAAGATGAAATAGTAGGAAAGTTTATCATATTATACACAAACAAAGGAATCTATCACCTTGAGTGAGCAATATTTTGCAAATATTTTAGTGCATTAAATGTCCTATGTATTTTTTGAAAGATTTATTAAAAAATTCATATAATTCTTGTTATTCACAATTTAGTAATAAATTCTACAGTGATGATAATGGATTCCTTAAGTATATTGTGTTTACCAAACACATTGCATTCAAAAATCACTTGTACACTAAATTGTTGTTTTCAATGGCCAAAATATTTCCAAGAGGTCACTCTAATAGTTATATTCAAATATTGATTTTTTATCTACATAGTGCAATAGATACCAAAACTTTGGAAAAATTGTTTATTCAAAATTTTTAATATAGGAAAAAAATTAACTTGGGAATTTGACCAAAACTCAAGAAAATATAGGTGGATGAAATATTTGGATGAAATGAAAATATGAGAGAATTTGAGAATTCTACTCAAACCTCATATCTAAATAAACATTTTAAAGCTCATCTAGCAAGAAATATTAATTTTGGCAACATATTCTAAAATAATCATATGGATGAAGTCCTCACAACCTAAAAACTATGAATGTTTAGAAATCAATAAATTTTGCAAGGAAAGTCTAATGTAGGATTGTGAGATCATTTTGGAATGGGCAAATTGCAACTTAGAATTTTGTATTCCTACAATTTGAAAGAAGGTAATTTGATGATCATCATAAAATACAAGGCTTGAAGGGATTTAGGTGAGATTAGACTCATAACTTAGGACAAGGTGTGAGATACAAGAAGATACTTGCCAAACCTTCTAGATTAGCACATTCATTAGAATTTCACATTAGTGTTGGAAGGAAGAGGAAGTTGTGAGTACATTTAAGTACCATAAAGATTTTCAATTACTTTAGGACTTTGCAAGAACCATAAATTAAATAACTATAAACTAAGGTCAAATCACCCATTGCTTAGAAGGTGCTTAGAATACAAAAGTACCAACCTTAAACTTATCATCTAAGTAGATTCAAATTGCATTAACTTTATTTCAGATTACAAGGAGGTGAATAAAGGATTTACATTGGTATTTACAATTTTTAAGCTCACAAGTGTAAAGAATGTGAGGCATTTATTATTTACAAAAAATATTAATAGTCAAAGTTGCATTTGATAAAAAAAATGGTATTCCTAATTTGTCCCAATGCATTGTATTTGGTAATGAATTTATATTTCCAATAGGAAGATTTTTGTTTTTATAAGAAGATTCATATTTAAATTTGATAAGAGGATCTCTTATGATTGGATGCTTTAGGACATAGGGAGTCATCTTATGTTTTGATTTAGAACCTCTAAAATTGTATTGTTGTTCTTTTTCAAATCAACCATACCATGAAGAGACAAACTAGAACACCACATATGAATCAAGATATGGAGATTGAGTCATATGATTTTTTGGTTTAAAATCTCTCAAATCATATTGTTGTTCGCTATAAGATTAGTCATGCCATGAAGAGCATAATTGGAGTCTCTATCTATCTTTTATCTATAATTGTAAGGTGTGTTTTTGAACATAAAATATTAATGTAACCTTTGGTAATATATCTATATTAATGGTGTAATTTGTTTTGTAAGAACACTTTGCTTATTCAAAAAACAAGCTTATACAACATTGTACACTTGTAACCAATCAAAGTCTCAATTCAAATTCCCAAGTTTTACACTATAAAGCAAAGTAATTAGATCCATCCCATTCTACACTAAATACTTAACCCCTAAAACACTAAAGGCTGTGTTTTTAGGCAACATAGCAATTTTGGGCAACTCACTATAAACAAACAAAAAATTTCCTTGGAATTTTCACACAACATTTTCCTAAAGAGTATCTTCAAGGTCTAACAACTTTCATAACTTTTGACTATATAGTTAAAAAAATTATTGTATAATATGTAATTTCATTGCTTGGCGGATAGCCCAAAAAATTCTTCTGTAAAATTTACATTTTTAAGAAAAAAAAAATTTTAATGGATTTTCTAGATTTATATATATATATGTGGAAAGTTTTGAATCATTCCATTTTGATTGATGAGATGAAAGTTCTAAGAAATTTTAGTTTGTGGGTAGTTATAGAATCTCTACTCTAAAATAAACTTTGAAGTCCTTTATTAAACTCAATTTTCAATATTTTTGAAAAATAAATAAAGACATTGGATATAGATTTCTTATTACAACATTACAACCATTGAAATTAGAATTTTTCAATTTTATAATTAAATTCTTATCAATTTTGTGTTGTGAATCATTCTCTACTTTTTTTCTACTTACTATTTTTTTCCTATATGTTTTTAGAATTTCAAATTATTTCAAATTTTTCAAATATATAGCCAACTTGATTTGAAGAATGAATCTGAAGAGTAACCACCATTTTAAAGATTTTTTCATACAAATGTGACCTTATAAAGTGTAGCTTGCCCCAATTTTTGGTATGGCTAAAAAAATGAATTTTGTCATTTCAAATGCTAATATCTTGCCATCTATATGGTAAAAAATTCTGAATTTTTTATCACACCTTCTCAAACTAGTATTTGACAAGATCTTATGATTATATGTGTCCAAAATGTGTGTTTTTTCTAAAATTTGGTACTTGTACTAGAAATGGCAGTTTGGGAGTGTTACTGGTGAAAACATAGTCAAAAACCTTTAGGAGTTAGTGTATGAGGATCCAAACCAACAATGTATCCAATTCTAATAATTTCTAGACATGTTAGTCATTCTATAACTCAAATCTAGGTAGACCATAGGTAGCTTAGAGTCCTCATTGTTTGTTGACCAAAATGATAAGCTATCATTACACTCTATGTTTTAGAATGACTATTGTATCTAGAAATGATCAAAATTGGGTACACAACATATTGGTTTTGGAGGCTCTAGTTACTTTAAATGCAAAAACTTAAAAAAACACAACAAGGTGTGGCATAAAAAATTGAAACAATATATGATGTGAATAATATCGTTTAAAAATACCTCCAAGGAATGCAATGCCTATGGCCTATAAAATGTCTACATTGTCATCTATCCTACATGTTTTTAGTGGAATGATGATAAGCCTCCAATTCATTTGCTTGTTTTTTCACTTTATTTGTAACCTTCAAAACCATTGCTTCAATCTTCACCATTCCAATGTTGTCCAAGTTTAATTCCAAAGAGATTCATTGGAGTTGACACATTATTTTTGAGCCAATAATCATTAAGGATATCTTGTAGAATGATGCAACCGAAATCTTTCTTTTTCTTTGAAATTCCTCTATCCACCAATTGAGTTTTTGGATTCATTTTTTTGGTGTTTTATGATTGCAAAATGAGCCGTGGGATCATTCCATCATACTATCCATTATAATTATAGCAGCATGTGGTGGTGCTCCCCCTTCTTGAAAAATTATGGTTGTTAATCAGCACATGCAAGCACTCTTCCAGCCATTGATCCATGATTTTGTTGGTGAAAAAAACACAACAAACAAGCAATGAACCAAAAAGAGGCAATCAGCCTTGTTTCCAATTTCCTCTCAAAAACCAAGAGCTGTTGGATGGAAAATAATAAAATACCACCCCCTCCAAAAAAATCAACAACCATAGGATGCATATATGGAATATACATGCAGATATGTGTATGTATCCAAGTATAAAAATATATATACTAATATAACATATGGATATGCCATACGGATATAGATGTCATCCTAAATAAACCATATTGAATTATTGATTGTATGGAATCCCACCTTCTCAAAATTATAAAAATGGATGAGGGGTGAGTGAATAATCAGTATTAATAAGATTATTATATGTAAATTATCTAGAGGCAAAAGTAATTTGAAATAAAAAAATTTTGAGCCCATTCACAGTTTGCTCACTATCTACTGTGAGTACACAACAATGGCATTTGTAATAGAACCATCCCATCTTACTTGGTCTCTCATCATGGAGATTGTACAAATGGTTTTGTTTATTTTGCCTTAAGTTCAACAAATCTTTGTTCAAATTCTCGATTATGAATTAGTCCTCTCCTCCATTCATTAATTGGATTTGGCTTCATTTTTTATGTTGTGTTGTCCATAGGCATGTCTCGTATGATCCTTTACATCCTTTATTGGATTTTCATATTTGCTACAGTACATTGGTTTTGTTGTATAGTTTGGCCTTTACATATTATTCAAACTTTAGATATGTTTCCCTATTTCTTTTGCATAATTATTTGTTATATTACTTTTTACTTCCCTTTCTTTGGACATCTCTACTTCTTAATTACTATGTACTACTAGTACATTTAATATGGAGAAAAAACTATTTTTAACTCAATATGTTTTTTTTTCCTTGGAAGAGAATTAATATTTGATTTAGATGGAGCTTGCAACCTCAGTAATAGATTAAATGTATTAGAATTGAGATGGATGTTGTATAATGAATATATAAAAAATATCAAAGTCAAGTGAGGGCTTCCTTTTCTTTGAGGAGAATGAAGTATTCAACCAAACATTTTCCATTTAAAATTTAATAATAGTAAAAATAAAAAATTGATGAAATTTTTTAAAAATAGAATTAAAAAAATAAAAATAAGACCAGTTTATGGATACCATAGCTTTCAAATTGTATATTGATAAGTTATAAATTAAGTTCATGTAATTCCATAATTCCTATATTTTGTTAAATCATCAAGAGGTTTAGAGCTCTACTATGCCTAGATATATATATATATATATATATATATATATATATGTGTGTGTGTGTGTGTGTGTATGTATGTATATGTATATACATGAAAACAAGACATGTGGGCCCAAAAGGATCTCTTCTAAAACCGATATGACATGTTTACATCAAACAACTTATTCTCACAACATATAGATGGAGATTATTCTTAGGAACAAAATAATATTGTTTGTAAAGTCAAGGGGATCACTAGCATATATCTATTACAACCATGTGTGTTAAAAGAGTATTCAAATGAGGGCTATCACATACCTAAAATCCTTTAGGTATATTCTCTATATATATATTAGATATATTTTAATTAGATTCTCAAATTATTATTTTTTGAGTTTAAAGCACCCTATATTACATGTAAAATTTTATAATTTGATAGAAATGTTATCTTCCATGGATAAAAAGGAATCTATGTCTTAACTCACATGGTTTTTCTAAATTCAATCCAAGTGTCTTCCTAGATTGTGAAAGAAGTAATAACATTAGCATTAAAGTGGGTGAGGTATTTAGAATTCAAAAGTTTTTTTTTATGTAAATGATCTTTACAAGAAAAACACCAAAATAAAGATTTTTTTTATCTTTGCAATTTTTTTAGGTTCTTGTGACATTTGACTTACATTTGTACCATATAGATCTTGAAAATAAGATGTGAATATTTAAAAACAACTAAAATGTTTTGTGTCAAGCTTCATTCTTAGTAGAAAAAGTGAGATCTTCAAAATGAGTTCCAAAAATAAATAGAATTAAATAATGGATAGTAACAAAATCTTGTAGTCCATATTATTCTAAATGCAATACAACAGGTAAAAAAAACCAATTCAAGATTGCTAATTTGAATTTTTTTTAAATTGAATTTCAGAAAGAATCCTTGAATAACTAATTAAAAATATATAATTAAATAATATGATAAATCAAATTATTTTGAAGTGATGTATACATTAACACTTATAGCTTTGCATTGTATATGTACTAAAGCTTTGTCATTCATCCAACATTATATAACACATTTTAAAAATCCATGTATCATCTTTGCTTTAATCTTTTAAGAATAGACAAGACACATTGTGTTGTTTCTCCTTCAGATACCTCCAATTATAAACATCTACATTAAACAAAGTGATCTTGGAACATGTAGATGTGAATTTTTCCTAGGATTTTAGTGGTATAGCTTGTAAATGAGGTAATAGTATTAGCATTGAAATAGGAGATGTCTATGAAATAAAAATTATTTTATTAATATTTAATAGTCTTTATTTTAAAAATAATGAAACGTCTAAAAATAAAAAGATGTAGACTACTTAGAAAATACTTGTGATTTAAATCTAATGTTTAGATTTTTTGGCTTAAGGTTGATACTCTTCAACTTCCTCCTTTGTTGGCTAGAGTTTGATGCAAAGATTGAGGGGTTTGTATCCTGCACTATTGTTGTTATGAGGTTTATCTATTATTAATAAGAATCATCTATATATTTTAATATTAGTTCTATAATGGGAATTAGTAAATCAAAGGTTGGTTGGTCGTTATTTTTATGTTGGCTTTTATGTTAGCTTTTCCATTAGCTTTTCCCTTAGCATTTACGTTTTTCACTACTTTTATTTTATTTACAGACTAAAAAATAATATATAAAAGCAATAGTGAGGACATTTATAATATATTATATTTGGAAGAAATATATTAGATTTTTTATATTAATAATATTGAAGGATGGATTCTAGATTTGTCTAAGGATTGTAAATAAAGTGAATTTGCTAAAGCAATAGCAATGATTTTTTTTATGTGACATGCAAGTGTTTTTTGAAAAATTGGTTTTATTTGGATATTGTGATTGGATTAGGTGTTGGAATTAAGGTTTCTTGGTCATTGGCATTTTTGGTCCTTTTCCAATTTTCCCAAACATTTACTACAATCAAAAGCCCTGTATTTTCTTAATCAACAACAAACTTCATGACATCGAAGGTGCAAAAATAGAATCCTTCAATTCTTGAATGAGGTTTTGCACATGTTCAAACCATAAATCTTTCTAATCACCATCGTCTAAGTCCTATATAATTTTGAATTGATAGGCTTGAAAAGATGATAATTTGCTAGGAATAGCTAGCTTCAACAGTTTTAGTGCTATTGTCCTCGTTAATGTATTTTCTAATGTATTGTATATCATAAACATCAAATGAGAGTTTATAGTGGCTAGGGCATGGGGCAATTCTAAATTTATTAGAAAATGTTTTTTTATCTACTTATTCTATAATGTATTGTTGGACTAGCCTAACATTTTAAAAACTTGGAGGTTTTGTAAAATCCTTGCATCCAACAAACTCTAATAAAAAAATTTTGCTTCTTTCTTGGAAAAAATTCTTTGGTGCATCTAATAAGTCATTAGATTGGAAACCATGTTTTTTCAACTTTGAAAATAATGCCAAGAAATTTCCTTTATCAAATTCAATTTTATCACTTATTCAAAAAAGAGATTTTTTGGCATTATTTTCAAAGTTGAAAAAACAAACATAGTTTTCAGTCTAATGGTTTATTAAATGTACGAAAGAATTTTTTTTTCAATAGAGAAGCAAAAAAATTTATTAGATTTTGTTGGATGCAAAGATTTTACAAAATCTCCAAGTTTTCAAAACGCCATGCTAGACCAATAATACATTATAGAGTAGGTATGTAAAAAAGTATTTTCTAATAAATTTGGAATTGATCCATGCCCTAGCCACTACAAACTCTTATTTGATGTTTATGATATATAATACACTAGAGAGCTTAATGCCAAACCTCTTTTAATATAAACTAGAACTCTATAACTAGTAAAAAAATTCTTGATTCATCAACAATCAATTTCAAATATTTTTAATGAAAATAATAAGTTCTATTGTTGTTGTTTTTTTGGCAATAATTTCTTTTATGAAAGAAACCCAATTTTATTAACAATTCAATCATTTTTTTGTTTTTTGGTGATAAATTTGTTTATAAAGTAAACTTGATTTATTGTTCTTTTTTTTTTTTTTCTTTCACCTTGACTTTTAATTCACATACACTAAAGACCCATGGCCTAGGGAAAAAACTTTTGAATCATAAAGAGTTGATTTCAAATGTAATTGAAAGATTAATTGATGTCATTAAAATAATTGATGGACATAAACAATATCATTGATTAGTTCTTTTTAAGCAATAATTTTATTTATATGAAATGAATTTGACTTATTGTTGATTTTTAATTGGTTTGTTGTTTTTATTTTACTTTCACCTTTTGATTGCTATGCACACATGTATATATATTTATATATCTATATTTATATGTGTATAAGAGGTGAAGCCCCTACATTCTTATTGAATCAATAGCAAAGTGAATGTCAAATCCCTTTAAATATTTACAAATATAGACCAAAATAGATAAAAATAGATTTATTTCTTATTTAAATTAATTTGATTAATTAGAAATTAATATATTTATATTTATATTTATATTAAATATAATACAATTCTTATTATTTTAATATTAAAAAAAATCTTAAAATTCAATTTTTTTATTAATTAGATAAATCATAAATTCTACAAATAATTGCTAATTTATTAATATCATGATATTTAGATAAATGAACTAAGAGCTTTTTTCTAATATAGGATTCTAATACATAAAAAGAGATGAAATTAGGGTGGAAAAAATATTTTAAAATATAAGAAAATTATTGGATAATTATAATTTGTAAAATTAATTAATTAATTTTAATATATATCATATCACATTTTTCAACTTTAATTAATTATTTAGTAAGGAGTGCCAACCTTGTCAATAGGATATAGTAATATATAATGACAAAGTGTACTATGGTATTTACTATAATGTGGCCAAAAATCATTTAGTACCTTGGCACAAATAGAATAAAGTGGCTAATCTTCTAAGCTTGAAGCATCTCCACCAACAAATGGTGGTATGGTATCAATTTTCAAAATTTTGCTATTTGAAAAGCAAAATATGGGCCCACTTGTAGATTGTACGTCCACTAATACAAAATAAAAATTTGAATTTTGAGGTTCCAAGGTTCTAAGGTTAAATTTCAATGAGTTGACTAAGGTCTTATTGGTGTAGCTGGGTCAAAATAAAGAATTATGATAGGCTAGTTCAATTAGCACTCTCTACAATAGTTCAAAGAAAACAATGGAAGCTCTTTTTCTCTGACACTTTGAGAATTGCATATAATGAATTTCAAGTATTGATTACCCATTAGGAAAAATCTGAACCTTGGGTAGGGCCGTTAAGGGTTTATTTTTTGGCACCCTATGGTGCAAATACAGAAAAAAAAAGTATTCTTTTGAAGTATTTTTTTATTAAAAATAGTAAAAAATTGTAAAACCTGATGTGTCACTAACATGGCATTTGTAGTGTCACATCAAATACTTTCATTAAAAAATAATAAAAAATAAAAATAGCTTTATTTCCTCTTTAAATGCACGAGGGGTTTGAAAACTCGTAGACTTCCTGAGGGCTAAATTTTTTGTAATGATCACAATTTAGTAACTTCTTTAGCTCAACACCAAGAAGGCTCTTATAACTACAATTAGATACCTATATACCACAATAGTCTTATATAGCCACTAATAGTGCACAACAATCTATTCCTTTTACATTGAGGAGGGAGAGGGGGGAATTATACTCTATATTGCTTACACTTCAATCCCTTAGCCAAGACAAGCACTATAGGTTAACTACTATCATAAAAAATATGACTAAATCTTTGTTTTTTCATTAGTACCGTAGCACAAGTCAAATGTACAAGGCACTACAACTTGAGGTGTGGTGACAAAATTTTGGTGTGACTTAAAGCATCCCCATGTGTTCTGAAAAATGGATGATTTTGTAAGGGAGGTTGGCAAAACCACCCCACTTGTCCCACAAATTAGATGACTTGTTTAGCAACTAGCTTGCAAACAACGAGGTGGCTTGCAAAAGAGGGTCGTTTTGGTAGCCAGAGCTTGGCCTGCTCATGGTTGGTATAACTCAGTATAACAAAATCCCTTCTTAATCTCTGGCACTCACTAACGATCTTCTCTACTTGCTACAACACTTTTTCAAATGCGATATACTTGTTGTGGCACTCATTCTGGGCTGCCTCAATGTGTCAAGCCTTTGTTCGATGTTGGATCCTCAATTTTGGCACTTCCTGGGTTTACGATCTCCATGTACATAGTTGCAAGAGCTTCTTAGCGGTGAATGGGTGCACCACCTGGCTTGCAAAATGGATGTTGCTGCATTTTGCAAGCCAGAAATCAACTGCATTTCGCAAGGCGGGTGGTGATGCTCTTACATTGACAAACTAACAAGTCTCCACCCAAGTTAGTAGGGCATAAGAAATCAGCCGGGCTAGTATTCTGCATCACGGTGGAGATGCTCTTAAGTTAAATAAGTTACTCTGTAGAATCATCCTGTTATGAGGGTAGCCTGAGGAGTACACGATAATATAGCGTGATGATGAATGGACACGTCCGACGGACCCCTGCGTTCTCCTTGACTTGTTGCAGGCACTATCATACAGACAGTCTGACGCCTCCTTCAGACTTCATAGCAATCCCTGAGACGACAGTCACAAACGAAAAACAGAGACGAAAGATGAAAGAGACGACGAACGACGACGAGTCTCGTGAGAAACCCCTGACGACCGCACTTCAGGACTTGGAAAGAGCGGACGATAACGTGTCTCAGTCAAGACATCGCTCGACGAAGGCATTTCGTCCGTCGGACGGTCGGGCCCTGCGCGCCTCTTCTCTGGCTCTCGTCTCTCCGTTGTCTCCCTCACGCTTCATCACCAAAGCCTGCGTCTTCTCTTCTCTCCTCTGGCCGCGCCCGCTCGCTCGCTCGCTCGCAACCAACCAACTAAGTTACGCGCTCCCACGATCTCCCTTCCCAATCTCTCTCAGGCCTCTTTGGCATTCCCCCCTGTACGTGCTTCTCGTACGTCCCGTGCATCTCGTCCCTCGTTTGCTTAATTTGGCACTCGGTAAGTCATTTTATAATCTCTCTCACTCCTGCCATTGCTGTCAGACTCTCTTTCCTTCGGTTTTAAATTTTTGCTTTTGTCTGGCGTTTCTGATCGTTTCTGAATTTTCTGCGATTGTTTGGAGTTTTTTTGTTGCGTGCATTTGATTTTTTACATTGGAGAGGAGTCATGTAATATTTGATTGCTGTGATGTTTGGTGTGATGTGCGGTGATGGCGATGGCGTCGAATCATGTAGAGATGACGTGTTAGCTTTTTAACGTTTAGGAACATTCTTAGTGTTGAATTTGATTTTCAGCGTCTTTGAAGTGAGGAGTTGAGAGGAGCCTTCTCTGCTGATTGTACGGTTTCGTCGTAGAATTGTAGACTTGCATTTTTTACACGACTGTGTTTGAATTTTCTGCGACGGTGTGGAGTATGTTTGTTGCGTCTGATTTTTTTTCTGGTTCTTGACAGTGGAGGCTAGTCATGTGTTTTTGCATTGCTGTGAAGTGTTGTGAGATCTGCGGTGATTGCGCTGGTGTTGGAGCTTTTGGATCATGTAGAGATCTGTGCTCGATGTTTAACGGTTTAGGCGCATTCTTAATGTTGAATTGTGATTTTTGTTGCTTTTTGAGTTGTTGGAGAGAGAAGTTTGACAAGCCGCGTGTACGGTTTTGTTATAGAATTGCAGACCTGCATTTTAAATACAATCTTAGCGTCGTGTTCGGTGCTGTTTCTTCGCTAATTAGTTAGTAGTTTGGTCACTGTTATCATTATAGTAAATGAGAGAGGGAGAACAACGCCTGGCTGCTGAGATGTTGCTGATGAAATGCCAGACTTTTCTGACATTGTCTGCTGTACGTAACTCCTAGGGTTTCGTTGATGTGATTTTTTAACCGTATTCTGAAATTACCGCTTAAAAATCAGCACACAATTATCTGATATATGTGACGTTCTGATTTGTTGACTACGCATTTGACTCTTTGTAGTCTGAAAATTCTTCGCGATGGCGCTAAGGATTAACCTACAGAGCTTCCTTACATGTCGGGTCGCCTCTGTAGTGTATTGCTTTTGGTCTGGCTCCGTATGATTATAATTGACGTAGCATTGTTCCACTGTCAATTACTCTTCTAATCCGATGGTTCCATAACGATTGGCAATGTCCGAAGGTTTTCTCTACTTTGTCGTATGATAATGTTATTCACGTCCATTATGAGAAGATTATATAGTTTTCTTATATTTTCTATGAATGCAGTAAAAATTTCAGAGTGCTCCTTGTTGTGCGTCATACATACATGGTGTAACAGGTGGTGGCGCTCGTCTGAAATATCCTGCTGCAATTTTAGTTCTTCTATTAAGGATTTTTTATCTTCGATCGTAAGTAATGCCTTACATGTAGAGTTCTGACTTCGAAATGTTTTTGTTGTGGAGCCGTAGGAGGACGCATTATCTGAGAAAGTAGCTGATCGCTTTCAACGATGGCGGAGAAAATTGTGGAGAAGTCTGGCATTTTGGAGAGAAAGGCTATCATAAAGAATGCCGACATGACTGAAGACATGCAGCAGGACGCTATTGAATGTGCAACTGCGGTATGGAGCACATCCCCAAGTGTTTGTCCTACTTCTTCTTGTAGTGGTTCGTATTCAGTTCATGTCTAGCCCTACTCAGTGGAATCTTTTCAAGACCTTCAAGGTTTTTGCCTCAATCCATCCCTAAATAATAGATGCTTTAGTAATTCACATCCGACACTGTCAAGAATTGGTTCTTTTTATGCTTTCTCTCGCTTGGCATGGCCTGATCGAAAGCCATCTTAAGAGTAGTCCCTGAGGTTACGGCTCACTGTATCGTAGCTTCTCAAACCGCTGTGTCGTGTTAAAAATGGTGCTCCTTGCTTCTCTTTTGATTCATGCACTGGCTTCTGAGGCCAATGTAAAGATGCATTTCAAACATCGTAATTGTTGATCATTTTGATTCCAGTGTAAAGTGTTCTATCACCAAGAAACATAAGATCGGAAGTTTTTGGGTGAGTCAGAATCATTAACCAGAATTTCGCAATCGAACCCCTAGTCAATATTCAAGTCGATGGTCCTGCAGTCATGACAACAGGCTGCATGCAATTCAGTTTTCATGCTTGCTTACATTGTTATATGACTACTGGCACTTATTTGGCCGTTACGTCATTGAATTGGGG
The DNA here is from genome assembly GCA_963969395.1 of Pseudoscleropodium purum. Taxonomy (NCBI): domain Eukaryota; kingdom Viridiplantae; phylum Streptophyta; class Bryopsida; order Hypnales; family Brachytheciaceae; genus Pseudoscleropodium; species Pseudoscleropodium purum. The sequence goes on from OZ017803.1 coordinate 679,680, forward strand.
AGGGGTTGGAGTGGGTGTGAGTAAAGGCTCTCGACAAGTACAATGTCGAAAAAGATATAGCAGCCTACATCAAAAAGGAGTTTGATAAGAAGTATAATCCAACATGGCACTGCATCGTTGGGCGCAACTTCGGTGAGACTTTACAGTATATTTACTTTTCTGTTGGCATGATACAGAAGGCCAGTTTTTCTGTTCGCACATTCTTCCGATTCACTTCTCACATGTTTAAATGCCTTGCAGGTTCATATGTCACTCACGAAACGAAGCATTTCGTATATTTCTATCTAGGCCAGGTGGCCGTGCTTCTTTTCAAGTCCGGCTAGTGACATGCAAGGGGCACCATGGAAGTAGGGTTTCAATGCGAAAAACCTTGACCCATGAGGCAAAAGAATAATTATAATTGGAGGTTTTCATAGGAACTATGCAACATCTGACACTGACTGGGCCTCCGATCTTTTTCTCTCACTCCATTCCTTTTACCTTTTAAAGAACTAGAACCTTAAGCGATGACGCTAGTGCATGACTAATTCAGGGATGTGGGTCATCTGCAAACTATGGGCTCGGGGTATGGATTAGCACGATGAATTTGGCTGGTCAGAAAGTTGACAGCAACTTACATCTACAACTTATGATGTGGTACGTTTTCATTAGATGCTTTTGACGCTGTTGCTGTAAAACATTCTCTTGTTTATGTATGCAATTGCATATGTAACTGGAACTACTGTCTCTTCGTCCTGCACGCTAGTTCTGGAATCGGTGCCTTTGGGCCATAGAAATCCTCTGCACTCTGCTTGCGTGGCGGTGTTGGAAAATTCGACAAGGCTGGTGTTGGCTCCTGTGGCTTTTAATTTTGTCCACTACACAGAAGCAACATGGACTGCGACTTACTACTGCCATATTAAGCACTGAACGTAAGAAAATCATGCCAGCCTCTGTTTGAATTTGCAAAGTTTCTATGTATCAGGGATCTTTCAAAACCTATTTTCAACTGATGTGCACGTTTCTTGATTTTCGACATATTGTGGACTATCGTAGTTCTATCAATTGTTTTCCTAGAAAGAGTGCTCGACTCCGACCAGTTATTCGTTGCTTGTAAGTGCGATGACCCTGCGTTTCAGCAACTGTGTTGGGTTTAACATTTACTTGCGTTATCGGCAGCTGAGGGTTGATCTTTCTGTTCGAATGCCATGCATGTAACTTTGTTGAGGGATCAGAGCGATTGGTATTTCTTAATTTCAAACCCAAGCTGTACTGCGTACCGTTGTAAGAGGTACTGACAGATATTGGTGCTTGATCGTCTTTCGAGGGTAACCAGCGTGGGCGAAACCTTAGCTTATAGCAGGGATTCGGCAGCTTCCACTACGATTGCTGTTTTAAAACCGCTCGGTGGGCAGCCGATTCGGGGTACATGGCAGTGTGGCAAGGACACCCACAGACTATTGACAAGGGATTGCCGATGTTACAGAATATCTCAATTTGCGACGTTTGAGAAAACTCAAGAAACTCGAGATTCAATACGTGAAACCCTTAAAAAGTCGAACGAGTATCGTTGCGACTTGACGGTCTCGACTCTTGACTACGTGGTGGTAACCGTTCCTAACTAAGCCGTTAGCCATAGTCTGCCAGCTAGTAATCACGCTGCTTTGGCCCATTATTTCCGGCAGTGTCTTCAGTTACCTTCGAGTTCGTCATCGAGCACACCGAAGTGACCGAGATGGTTTTGTCACTCAGTGGTATGGCGAAGGGTCAGTGACTGAGCGATGAAGCTCTATGGAGATTTCGATTTCGTGAAGGTGTACACTCGGAAGCATGTGGGAATTTCCAGGGTTTTCTGGTAAGTACGCACCTGTGAAGAACTAAACATATTGGACGGACTTTGCACTCCCAACCCTTTTTCCTTTAGAATTTTTATGCAATAATATCGAATCCCTTAAAAACAACGAAATAACGGCGGCGTAACAGTAGGCATATCTCAGTTGGGTGCAATCAATCGATTGCGTTTCAATCTCAATCGGTTGATCTCTTAGTTCTCACTCCTTGTTACCTCTTGTGCGGTGAGACCACCGCGTGTGGGTTCGTTTCAAAATGTCATTTTCCGATCAGACGATCAGATTTAGGACTGTGTCGAGTGAGTTTTAAGGATGAACACGCATCACCTACACAATTGTAAGGTGCAATTACTGTGGTGAATGTGTTTAAGCCACAATTTGAGTAATTGGTGCTACTTAGACACATGGTCCCACACTAAATTGAGCATGCTCAATTGAATTTTGTCAATGATGTGTTGTCTCCGTCAAGTCTCCACACTGTGATTCGTACCTCCTTTATATTTCTTTTGAAAAACCAAGCAGCAGTTCAGCTACAGACAATATATGAAGCAATTCCTGTATAGTAGTGAGAGCATATGTATATATATTATTAATTGCTGATTATCCAACTAATGAAGCAGTGACTGAACTGCCTTGTCATCCTAATGCATTATCCTTGATGTATGCTTGACACATAAAATGCTACTGAATTCCAAGATTGCAGTGATATTGAGAGACTGTAAATAAATATATGTGACTATTGCAACCATGCAACATTGATGTGGCCTTGGAAATCCAAACTAGTGAGGAGAGTGCATGAAGTTCATCAACTGAGATGGCTGTGGAAATTAAAGAGTGATAAACAAATGAATGAATGAATGCATGCAATTTTGTTCACTTCAAATTCACAATCTTATGAAGGAAACAATTAGAAGAAATTGCACACTAGGCATGTTGGCCCAATTCAAAGACTCAGTTCACTATGTGCAACCTCTGGAGTTTCTTGATTTTGCAGGGTGGCAGTAAGATGTCCAATGTGATAAAAAAAAAAAAAAATTCCCTTCAGTGGCACACTCTGCATCAACATAGGATATGTGCTTGTGAAAAGTGCACGTTTTTTGCATTGATTCATGAGTGATCAGCCTACTTAAGAATTGAATCATGATGGCACTCGGAGACCAGTTAGAACTGTCTCACTGCGAAGTTTCCTTCAAATGCTGATAATTATTGGCGACTCGTGGATATCGACTTCAGTATGAGTCTGTGAAGATTGCAGCACAAATTGAAGCTTTTCCGTTTGGGTGGATCAGTCTGTGACTAAGTTCCATGCCATCATGCACACTGATGCCAAGGACCTCGCTTTCAGTGTGTTTCAAAGAGAACAAGAGAGATCATGTGAGTGTCAAAGGGAGTTGGAAGCTGAGCAGCAGCAGCAGCAGCAGCAGCCGCCGCCGCCGCCGCCAAACGAGTCTAGTACCTGTGACAAAGGCCCACGAGGATCCATGGCAATGAAGGTCTACAACATGGAGCTCATTCATCGTAAGTGGCAGCAGGCACAGCCACTTTAATTGGCATTGACACTCTTTGTAGTAAATGCTAGCCTTTCGAGTTTGTCTTTTAATTTGTCGTCAACATCTATACATGGGAATATTTATTAACCCCTGAGTGCCAAAATATTCTAAGTTCTTGCTTCCATGTCTACAAGACTTCAAATAAATAATTTAGAAATTTTATAAGAGTGTAAAAACATATCAATACGAAATCACTTTTGGAGGTTTTGAACAATCAAAAAAAGGTTACAGAAAGTCAGTAGATATAAGAAATCATGTCTAAATAGCCTCTATGTTTTAGTCTTCATAGTTCTGGCACTTGGGGGTTAAAATGGTTTAATGGGTGGTGTATGTTTGGATTGCTTGTTTGCAGTTAAAACTTAGACATAACAGAGTCCGATCGAGAGAGGGTGCCCATCGACAAACCATTTGGTTTTTATTGTCAGAGGCTCGAGGAGTGAATAAGTTATACAAGTTTTGAGTGATCGGATATATAGATAAGATAACTTATTGGTACCTAGCTACATGATAATTACAATATCATGTTGGACGCTTCAATGTGTGGCTGCTGGTCTTGCTCTGAAATTGTGACTGCGTTGTCCCAAGTGGACCTAGGCATTGAGGAGCTTCGTGAAAAGAAAGACAAGATCAAGAAGGTGATGCAGCTGGAGGAGGAAGAGAAGGCCAACATCCAGAGGGAGTTGACCACCCTCGCCAAGCGCTTGGCGGTCATCGATGCCTCCTTGTCTGAAAAGTATGCGTATGTCGATGAATATGATAAGACCATTCAGGACGTGGAATCCGCTTATTCCAAGGTAAGTATGATTGACAACAATTATCTTCAATCCCGAAGAATTACTATTTTCAACTGCCTGGGTCTATTAGATTAATGCCCCTGCCTTCAAGATTTGTAATGGTTTTTTTGTTTTTTTTAAATTATTAATGTTTTCTGAACTTGTTGAATTCCAATTCAATCAATTGATTGTCTTTCTTGAATTCCTCAAATTTCGTTGAATGTCCTTCCGTCCATTTGATGGTTAAGTTTTTGACACACGTGTGACGAATATTAAAAAGTTGGGGTCTTGAAAATCATGCTGCTGGATCCTCAACTTTCAAGTGAATGATCTAATGAACAAGTTGCGAGACACCAAAGCTGAATTGATTTCTAGTTAGTTCTACTGTTGAAAAAAATCGAGGTTGGGAGGAAAAACTCAAACTGAAGAGCAAAGGATCGATGATGTCCAGAGTCTACTAATCAAACCATAATTTCATGATCATTCAGCCTCTTTCACTGATTCTTCTGTTTGTGCAGATCTTAGAGAGTTCCCAGGCTCTTCTGCATGTGCTGAAGACTGAAAATTCGAATCAAATTCTGCAAAGTGCAAGATAGTGAACCAGGTACTATTGTCTACATACGAACTTCACTTTTTCATGTTAGTATTGTGGTCTGAGACATCCCGTTCAAACTTTTATCAAAGAATTATTTAACCATAGTTGTATATGAATTTGCTAACCAGACGCATCGAAACAGAATGCAGATAATTTTGAACATACAACAAGCCAAGAATTAGAGTATCAAGAATTTCAGCATTTGGCGTAAGGTTCCCTCAACAGTTATATTTGTTCTCGAGATTCAGCAATGGCGGCTCTGCATTGGGGATTCGAAGAGAGAGTTACCCAGAGATTTAGATAAAAACTGAGTAGGCCTATATTCTCCATCTATGGAAAAGGAAGAATAGGACACATGAAGAAGAAGGGTAACGTTGGTTGTATGAAGAGTTGGTTGGAGGAATAGTTTGACTATTCAAGCCATTAGGACATGCAATTGCAATAGTAACACAGTTTTATCACCTCTCCATCTTCAAAAACTAGCAATGGCTCATCAAATTGTGCTTGTTTATCAAAAGAAAGGTTTCACAATTATATCTCTCCTTGTCTTGAGACAACTATTGTAAGGAATGAGCAACCATTTATCAACTGAATCTGCCAAATATCAACACCTGAAGCATCAAAGTTCAAAGAAACTTTGAACGAGAGTCATTACGTGAATTTATCATTAATATAGTTGCTCATTGTATTCTACTCAACATATATGTTTGACTTGTGGGGGATTCTAATGTCAACTAGTGAAGCTCTATTGCAATGAACTTCAAAAGTGGATATCTTTTGATTTCTTTTTAAAATTGAATTTCTCAACTTTCACTCCACTACACCTTCTCTTCTAAGATTCCAATTTGGTGGAAAATAATCAAATCCTAAGATTGAAAATAATATGTACAATAGGTTGCTTTTTCCTTCCCAAAACTACAATGGAATTGTCTCATGTACAATAAGTTTGGGGTGAGGCCCTTGCTTTGCACAATCTTGAGATAATTGAATATATAGTGAATGATGATCTAGTTCAAACATTCAAAAGATATGGAAGAATCTACAATATGTTTGTGCATATAGATCCGTAACCTTAACAATAGCCATGTCCACATACACATGTACTTATATCTATAATCTTTGTTTAAAAGTGTTTGTCCATCATTGTGAGGGTTCACTATACTAAGATATGCTCATATATTTATCAATTTCTCTACCTTGTTTCAAAAGCAAATATAAAATTTTATGTTTTATTTTTATTTCCTCAAATGAAAAATTTGTAGGTTTGATATTGGCTCACATACTCTATTGCTCTAAGATTCATCAAAACCCTTCAAATTGTAATCAAATTATTTATGGGCTTATACTAAGTTTTAGTTTATAGTTTTTAATAAACACACATAACAAGTTTACAATGTTGAAAAATACAAGTCTCAAAAGGTATGTATTACATATTATTATAGGACTTTATAGAAGGCAATTTGACTTCAAGTGGATGTGCATATACATAAAAAAATTTAATATTATATATAATTAAAAAGAATATTTTTTTAATTAAAAATATGACAGAGCACAAAATCTTACTTCTGCAAACAATTTTTTTGTGAGACAATTTTGATTGATATTTTCTATATGTATACAAAATCATATAGTCAAACAACCCAACTAAGACCTAAGACTTTATTGTAATGCATAGATTATATACAAGCAAGGTTGTTGTGTGGCTAGAAATAACATTCACCAATAAAAAAACAAAAATAAAATAGAGAGATTTCTAATGTTTTTGCAAATTAAGTAGATGGAGCCCAAAGTCTATTTAAAATTTAAGATTTCATTTATTAACAAAATATTCCTTTGTGTTAAATTCACAAAAAATGTACTATATGATGTCTTAAGAAAATTTAGATTAATAGTTTTAGATTTTATTAACTTATTAATATAGTTTGATACTCTATATCATACTCAATATTTTATATTACTACTACTAAATATTTTACAAAAATATTTATACAAGTTAAATAAATAATAATAATTTTAATAATATTTGTATTTAAAAATATTTTTTAAATAAAAAATCTAATAAAATTTAATTTGGGATTTAAAATTCAAGTCCACAGATGTGTACTTCAAAACCTAATTTACATTTTAAATGTCAAATTCATTAAAAAAAATCTATTATGCATAATAATTTTTTTAATTTCAATACTATAACTTTGAATAATTGCTATTGCAAGGAAGGAATATGTGAGTTTTCTTTTATACAATGATTTGGTGTTTTTTCTTAAAAGCATTGAAGATTTGGAGTTTCTTTTCTATGATTGATCTTGTTGACAAAAAAAATCTCTGTAAATTTTAAAGGACTTCTAAATAATAAAATTTCATTTATGGTAGTAAAGAATGATATAAACATGGTGAAACTTATGTTACAACCTTATTGCCAAATACATTGAATTTTGAGGTGTAATTCATAGATGAACTAAGATTAAGTTGACAATGACTTTACTTTATGAATCTATAGTTGCTAGAAATTTGAACTATTGGAAGTACATTTAGTAATCCTTTTTAACTCCTTCAATTTGAATACAAATTATCTTTTTATTTTCTAGGCTTTTGTTCATTAATAAAGCTCAGAATATCCACGAGTTGAATCTCGAATGATCTCACGTAATGATGCCTTGTCTTTTACATCTACATGTCGAAAATAATTGTGATCTATTTTTTGTGAGAGATCTCGCACACCTTTATATACCTTCCATTGTCCACATTTTTGCTTCTCTTGCGGTTGTAACACATACATTCGCCCTTCTTGTAGCCGCTTTTGGACCCATTCCCATAAAAGAGATCCTCTTTTGACATTTGATAGTACTTTGTGTGTCAAAGGATCACAAGTGTACTTAATTTTGCTTTCTTCTATGACTTCTGATTCATTTGGCATCCAATTTATTGAACTCAAATTTTTATGTGAAAATTCCATGTATTTAACTTCAAGCTTCTACAACTTATGAACAATTCCAATAATTCACAAATAATCTTTTAATGAAAATGTTTTTCAAACTTAAAAATTAAAAATAGATTCAAAATTTGAAGATTTTCACAAGCACACAAGATAATTAAGATAAAAACTACCATTATTTTTTTAAATCACTAAATTGGTACCCATTAGTGTTGCATTGAACAATGGATATTTACAAATCATTTGAAAAAAATTCAACCAAATATTACATTAAATATTTATAAGAATGCAATAAAAAAATTGTTGTTTCAATTAGACTTACTTCATTGACCTTTGACTACCATTTAGTAAATTTTAGTTTGATTTTGTTTTTCTATTGTCTATGGTTATATAGTCAATAATTTTAACTACCATAACTGTCTAAACAATTGATTAATCCTCAAAAGTTGACTATTACTAAATTGTTTACAAAAAAATCCCATGGTGACAAGAAATCATTATAAATTAGCTATTGTGGTTAGATACTAGCTTTAATTTAGGTTATAAAATTGGAAGGAAGACAATTGTAGAAATTTTTTTTTGAGAAGAATTACTAAAATCTTGTGAATTATTACACCATAAAATAGAGTCTTATATACAATTAACAAACTTACCAAGGGACAAATTCTTCATCCAATAAAAGGTAAAGTCATACTATAATTCAATACATAATTTTGCATTTGTTTTAGGTCATTTGTTGACAATTTGTGAAAAATACAATTTACATGGATAGAGTTGTGCCTTTTTTATTCATAATTTGCAATAGTGTGTCACGATATTGATTTTAATATCCACTAGTAAAAGCTAGTTTGTGAAGGCTATGGCTTAAGATTGGAGATTTTGTTGTAGTTGTTTCATGCAACTATCTTTACATTTTTGGCACATTATAGCTACAAGAGCTCCTATTTCAGATGTTTTTAAGCCAAAAATATAGTCCTTGGACTCATGGACCTATTGTACTTGATTCAACCAACAATTCACTCCATATTTTTGTATCTATACCACCTCTAATTAGTGAATCATTTCTAGAGCCCAATGGCACCTCAATTTTTTCTATCTATTACATCTCAAATTGTCAAAGATTATTGTAAATGGATTATTTCCTTTTCTAAAGAAAAGAGTACAATACTCTCTATTGGAAAAAATTTAGGGCTATAGATTGGTGTTTGACATATTCTCGCTAAAAGATTGGGTTCTTCTTAGCTATTTCAATAAGAAGCTTGATTGCAAAGTGAACATAATTTAGCTTCACTAACATAGTTAACTCCTAAAGGTCAAAATTGCGATTTTTTGGCAACATAGTGATTTTGGGTAGCTCACTACAAATGGAATTTTTCACTCTTTTTTTGAAAATTTCACAAAACATATGCACGAGGATTAGCTTTAAGGTCTAGCAATTTTCATAACTTTTGAATACATGGTTAAAAAGTTGTTGCATGCACTAGAAGAAAACTGCAACTTTTCTTCTAGTGATGATATATAATTTGCTTTGTTCAATGGACAACCTAAGCAATTCAAAAAACTTCTTTAACAATCACTTTTTAAGAAAATAAAAATTTGAACTTGGTTCTTTAGATTTATATAAGAGTGGGAAGCTTGGAATCATTCCATTTTGATTAATGAAATGAAAGTTATGAGGAGTTTTAGTTTGCTGGTAGGTATGGTTTTCAAAAGACTCTCATGTCAATGACTAGTAGTATCCTTACAAAATAATATGTTTTGTGCACACATTTTTGACGGTGTAGATTTTGTTATTTGACACTCACACTACAACTAATTTTGTACATTAAGCATGATGGTACAATTACCTTGCCAAAATCTAATTACAATAAAAAATATTTATTTTTCAAAATTAAGACATTGTCACTACAACATTGAAAACTCTGTAGAGGGAATTTTGAAACTTTTTTGGAGATGCTTGTTGAAAGAAAGATGTGTGTATAGATATTTCCTATATATCTCTGCAATTGAATTATTAAAATTCATTACCTATGTTTTTCAATGAATTACCATGTAAAATCATGAAAAAATTAAATGAAAAAATTAACCAAAAATAGATTTTTGTTTTTTTGAAAAAGAAATTTGGTACACTTAATTGTGATTGCATAAGAATTGAATGTTAATTATACAAGACAAAAATGCCAATTCTATTTTATATTATGCAAAAAATTTGAATGGAACAATAGGCAATTTGTTAATGAATTAGACCCCACTTTCTATGTTGTCTTTGCTTTTGATTTAGAATTGCTTTTGCTAAGATTAATTCTTTTTTTTTTGTAGGATTTCTCCCATGTTTGTAGGGTATTCTTTCAAACTATGCCAATTTATTAGGTACCTTGATTTTGGTCTGCTTTTGTGTTATAGGTTCCCCAAGTTGTCTTGCTAGCTAGTTGTTTTTGCCCCCACAACTTCCTTATCTATTGTTGTCTTGACTCCTACCCTATCCAATGTTGGCACCCTAATGTCCCTTTTTTTATTATGATTTCTTTTAATTATAGGGTGGATATTTTCTCAAGATCTTCAATGCTATTAGTCTTACAAGAGATTCAAGAAAACCATTTCAAACATTGAGATTGTAGGAGCCTAGTACCCAAAATTCATTTTGTCTCCCAAAGGAAGAATGGAACTTTTAGGATTAAAGAACAACCAATGAGAATTGCAGAGTTTTTGAGGCAAAAATTTTGTTTTAATTTTATTAAGAGTTTAAAATATTACAAATTATTAATAATTTATAAAAAATTGAAAACTAATAAAGAATTTTTTTTGTCTTGTTTCAAAAATTAAATGTTTCTAAATTTCTAGCCACAAATTTGGGGGATGTCGATTGAACTTTAAAAATTGTAATTCTACCTTTTCAAATGGCTTATGAGAATGTAGTAGATTCAAGTAGTGGGGTTGCACTAGAATCTCACCCATATATATTGGACTTGAGGATTTAGGATCCCAACCTATATAGACTCCTTCAAGACTATAAATCCATGCACTATCTATGATTTAGTGATGTTGCATTCAAGATGGTTGCCTACTGACATTGAACCTTGCAAAATGATTAGTTGTGTGCTCTAAGCATTCTCTTGTACCTATACATCAATATTATACAACCAACCAACCAATATACATGTGAGTTCTTTGCAATAGTGTACATTGCATTCTATGATCTACCTAAAACATTAGTGTACATCCTCAATGATGAAGATGCACATATGAAATTGTGTCAACAACAAGAATTTTTTTCAAACTCCAATTTTAATATGACACTAGATGACATTGCGTTGAAAAATTCTAGGTTCAAATCTTCTAAAGTCCCTTACCTATAGTTGGTCACCACTAGTAACACAGCTATATGGAAAGTAATGGAGCCCAATTCATTTATATATTACTCTATAAATCACTTGATTATCATTTTATTTTATTTATTTGGAGTCAATTAAAAATACATTATAAAGTGAAAACTACCTTTAATTCTACAAAAGGGTATGAAAGTCAATCCACTTATTAAGTAGTCAAAGTTCATAACTTTGCATCAACACTATCACATATATAGAAAAACATTTTTATTTTAGAATTTTAAAAAAACATTCCCAAAAGATCTTAGATTATTCACAATATTACTTATTTATTCATGGATAAAGGCTAACCTACTTCAAATTATCATTTCTAGAGATCATTTATAAGCCCATGGAATGCTCAAAGATTAATACTAATGATTGGTGACTAAATAAATGCTTTTATTTATGCAAACTTCAATGGACATTTATTCAAACAACAAAGTATGAAATAATCAATTAATTTTTTGGTGCACAAAGTTGTTACATAAAGAATAATCAATATATGTATGTACAAAATCAAGTGAATTTAAAAAAAAAAAAAAAGATCAATGGATAGTTGAGGTACTTTGGTAGTTTCTATCTTTGAATTACTTTTCTACTCTTATTATTCTACTTTTATTGAAGTATTCTTATTAATTCTTTAAACTACAACACATTCACTCGTAATCTCAAAGCCACATCAACTTTGCATGTAAATTAGAAAATATTTATTTATTTATGAAATTCTAAATTAAGTGGATGTAGATCTACCAATTTATTTGTTTGAAATTTAATCATGTAAAATAATTTATATCCAAATGCATTTGAATTCATTTCAAATGTAGAAAATTTTGAATTAGTTGATTACCTAAAGCATATGACTTTGAACAAGAGACATTGATAGGATTGCAATTTGGTCTAAGTGCTCAAAAGTTTTATAAATGGCAATAAAGATTAGGGACCTCACCAATTTTGTGGAATATACAATGTTTTTTGTATTGGTCATTGGGACAAAAATTGTAGAAGGTAAAGCAGGATTTCATGGCCAACTTCTCAACAGACATCATCAACATTTACATTTTTTGCTCCTCAAAACTCAGCAGTAAAGGTATTTTTAGAACAATATACTTAAATCTTCTTGAAATTTTGTCAATTTGAAGTGCATATAATTTTCTTACATATCAATCCATCAAAATTTTGTCCAAAGTGTGCTATCAAAATATTGTATTAAAAAAGCAAGTGTCAATCTCACCTACTCCTAAGTATCATTTATTAATTTTAAGATTACCAATGAATTTTCTTCATCACACATTATTAATTTGGTATTTAACAATTACCTATTATCTTGGGATCATAATATTGGACAAAAATATCCTTGTTTATTCTCATAATCATCTACAATTAGTAAAGCTATGGCAACAAGTGTAATACAATATCACATCATTCTAGGGAAAACTTTTTCATATCAACAATTGAAAAATTTAGCCCTAAATGCAGATTACATGACTACAACAGCTTTCAATGGCAAGAAACTAAATGTTACTATTGGTAGAAATAAAATCAATGGCTACTCCTCTATTAATAATCCAGACATTGGATCCAAACAATCTCAAGCCATTCACGGCATCAAAACCCTTCTTGTCCCTCCTAGTCTCATTGTAAATAATGAACACCTTTACATAATGTGTATCCTATATTTTTTGAAATGGAAAATTATTTAAATTAAACCTAACTATTATCTAAGGTGATAATTAATAGTGAATTTTTTGAGTTATAGTTTAATGAAGATGATCAAGTTGTACATAAATGCTCTCTTATAGATTGGATGTGGACCACTAGCTCCATTAGTAAAAAGTAGAAATCATAGTGTTGCAAGTATACCATGTGTGTATTTTATACTTTGTCAATGAATTATTTTGATATTAATAAATTAACTTATCATGATTTTAAGGCTAGAGGGCTTAAAGTTCAACATAGGAAGTCAACCCTAAATTTATGGAGAAGTATACAAGATACAGAACTTGAAGGATGGAACTTCAATACTATGGTTTAAGTATTTTGGAAAATGTTTTAAACAATTGTGACCTAATTTTGTTTTTATACAAAAGAATGAAAATGTATTGAGAGTACCATATGTAAGCACGGTTATATAAAAGTGAATTTTTGAATTTTCACTTGTGGTTTAAAATCATAAGTCTAACTATGAATAAATATGAATTATTATAATTCTTCCTAATTTACCATTTTTGTGTTTTTTTTGCTAGTAATTCACGAATTAGCAAGGAGAAGCCTAGTCAATATCAGTATTCCAATATTGAGTAGTGTGATTATAAGCTTGTTCCAATAATTACATATTATTGAAGAAGTAACCTACCGATTTTATATATGTCATCCAAATATCAATTTTCTACCACATCCAATACCACTTGGATCTTTGAGGAGCAAGAATGATCATACCATATTTCATTATCATTGAATATGTCATTATTTGTACAAAGGGAAAATTATATTCAAATTCCAATTTTAGTAACATGCAATTATAGTGCTTATGGAGTCTTAAATTCAAAATTTATTCCATCTTGCTTTAATTCCTAAATGTCTATTGGGCATTTGAAGTACCATATGTTCAATGGTGTGTTTTGTAGAAAAAATATTGTAGAGTCCAAAACACTCAAATCTATTATATTGAAAAGTAGAAAACCATAGGTGATGTTGTATTGTGGATTGCAAAGAATTCTTGAAGCAATTTGTCAAACTATTTTTTGAGGATTGCAACAACACTCCTTCCAATTTTCCATCTTATAATTTGGTTTGCAAGGGTGAATTTAAAACAAAAATTAGAAAAATTAGAATTCAAAATTCAAAAAGATTAAATTATTCTTAAATGATAAAAATTGGTTTACTTTATATTTGAAAATTCATCCTGAAAAAATTGATGATAGATACAATGCCAATTAAATTACAAATTAGTTGAGACTTCAACAATATTAAACCTATAATAGAAAACTACATTTTTATGTTGTTATTATATACACAAAGTTAGGTTCCTTGAGAAGATTCATCATCTTAGCTTTGAAATTTTATAACTTTGAATTCTATGATTTCTTTGCCACAAACCTACAACTTTGATTGTTGTCAAATGACAATGAATTAGGGTTAAAAAGCTCTACTATAGTCTTCAATTTTTTGATTTGAAGAATTTGATTATGGAAGATACCATTAAATTCTTGACTGCATCATGCTCTTTTCATGAACTATTTCCTCTACCAAAGTTGTCTATTACATCTTTGCCTGCTAATAAGTTTGCCATAGAAATTGATAACGTACAATTGCATCATTGAATTTGGAGGTCCTTTTATATTAGCAACCTCTAAAAAATTTCAATCATATCCCATCTAACTTCATCCTAATGTGTAGTAATACATAAACATCTATGATATGAATAGCATGAATATGTAATGTTTTTAATCCATCTATTATTTCCATCTTTGTTATCAAATTCAAATTGAATTATTTCACAACCAAGTTCTATATGTACATGAAAACCAACTTATTGTGCAATTACAAACATGATAAAATTAGATTTTGTTATTAGATTTCTATACTCTTAAAATAGTATGTTGAAAGTTCATATTGACAATTTTGGTATAGACCCCAAATTTCTTCCATTACAATACAAAAATGAACATAGGATCACACAAATTTGTCATTTTTTTTACAAGAGGGCTTCTTTAGTATAAATTTAAATAATTGATTACTTTATACATATTTTTCTCTTTAACATTTGTTCAATGCACTTTCATACACAAATAATTATTTCAATCTTCTTGCAATTGTACAAATTTTTATCCATCAACATTGAAAGTAGAGATGTGCAAAATCTTACAAAGTTAATTTTGGTCGAATGTACACAAAATTTTGAAATAAAGGTGTGAACACATATCATTTCACTTAGAATATATATTTTTAATTCCAATTAGATGCCTAAATCAAAAGTTATTCTACATTGCATTTTCAAGCAACTCGGGCATTTTTGGGTAGCGTGTGTAATTACTCCTATGATTTAAAATTTTTGTAGGTATGTAAATGACATGATACAAGATGCAAATGTTAAAAAAATGACCATATATAGTGTAAAAATCTCACTCTCAGAGGAGTTAAAGTTGTTGGCCCTTTTGGATAAGGTTAGAAAAAACTTTTTTTCTTTTAACTTCAAACAATATTATCTTTCAATTCATGCATTCAAAGTTTTTGGAATTTTTTTTACACACTTATATAGTAGTCTAGTACAAATTTTTATGGTTGAATTAAAAAAAATATATTCATTTCATTTTATTCTTACAATCATAAGAAAAGGTAGTTTTTCTCAATTTCTACCCAAAACGTGCCTCAGTCTTTTAGAGGTTAAATAAAAGTTATAAAGACGTATTATGTATGATTTTCCATCAAAAATTTGTCAATCATGATCCCCCAAAATTAGATTTATCATTCATTTCTATTATTCAATATTTATCATTTAATTTTGAAACAAATAATTTAACTCAAAACTATATCAATAATTGATTATATATTGAATATCAATGATTTACTGATTTTCCCAAGATTTTGGATTAAATGATTATATGAAATTGTTTTTAAATATGGTAAATTTAGACACATTTTTGTATTGCTTTATATTCAAGTAATTTATTAAGATCTATTTTTAATTGAAAAAGTTATTTTTTAAGGTGTAATATATTCTTAATCTTTGAACTATAGAATATTTGCAAAAGAGTCCTAATTTTTTTTTAATATTGCACTAATCTAAAAAATATTAGATGGATTAAAAAATACGATTTTTTGTACACACAAAACATGTCTCTTATTAGCTAAACATCATCCAAAAAATACTAACATTATTGGTTTGTAATTACTCAATTCTTGAGTGTAACCACCTTTGTGAAGCTTTACTATTATCATTTGCCTTTGAACAATATATACCCTAGAAAAAAAAACTTTTTTTTTTTAAATAGTAGAAAATTGAATGAGGTCAAGTTATAAAGAAAGCATGTTCACAATTCATAACAAACTTATGCTTACAAGAATATATGAAAACACTTTCTAATATATAATTTCTCTACAAATGAAATATAATAAATAATTCCTCGACTGTCCAAGGGGTTAGATTAGATATTGTGATCCTACAAAGATGGTTTATTTGAACTATTTATTATCAACCTAAATTCTTTTTTGAACAAATATTTGCATATTTTAAAATTAAAAAATTCTATTCAAAGTTTCTTCAAAAAATTATAATTAAGAGTTAGCAACCACTTATACAAAAGGCCAAAACAAGTAACCTAGAAGTTTAGAAAAAATTAGCATTACTGTGAATATATTCTAAATTTATAACCAATCTAATTATTGTACTTGGCTATTAGGGTTGGCAAAAAATATTTTACAAAAAAAGACCCTAAAATTTAATAGAAATTATTTTTTTCAAATTATTTTATAAGATAAAAAAATGGATTTTGAAGAAATATTCTTATTTTTTGCATTTGTCAAATTTCATTTCTCAATTTCAATTAAATACATAGCATGAAATGCCTATTCTAATAGTTGGGTATAATTATTATGAACATGCTCAAGGAAAATTATGAATTGAAAATATGAACGCTTTGTTAAGTACTAGCTAGACAAATTTGCTTCTTTTAGTAAACTATACCATTTAAAATGCATAATTTTTCAATGAACAAGATATTGTGTCGTGCCATGCTATTGTTTTAAGAATATTTTGTTGGCATTATATGAGATTTGGAAGCAAAGGGGTGCCGTTTCACACCTATTTCCCTTATTGTTTCACCTGTAATAAAAAAACCTAGCATTGTCATAGTTTTTTTAAAAGGAAAAAAATTTAAAAGGAAAAAAAAAGTTGAAAAAAAGTTGAATTTTCTTATAGATATGACATGGCACTCTTTTAACCATGTCAAATTGTGCAGCTAGTAGTGTTCCCAATGTTTTCAAAGTCGGGGAACTCGCAATCTTGTAGAGCCTTCAAATCTCTTTTAATGGGCTAGCCCAATTTTTTGCATAATGTAAAGGAATGCTTCAATTCTCAAGTATCCTTGTTTGTAATGGCACTAGCTTTTAAGATTAAGATTTCCCCCTTTGCCCTAAGGGGCACTGCCATTACATGTCAATACATCTTCATATTAAGGCTTTTCACTATATATTAGTTATGAAATGGATGCTTTGCATACCAAAAACCTATATTGAATGAATATGAAATTTTTCACAAAAAGTAAGCCAATGAGGCACTTATAATATAGCTTCAATCACCATGATCAAGATGTCATATGGAATAGTTAATTCTTATTTCAATTACATTCTTTTTTGTCTAGATCACTTTTTGAAGAATCCAGAGAAGTGACCTTCACTAGTATGTCAGAGGGCAATGTCTTCAAATGTTCATTCAACCTATTTAGGTTGAATAGGAGGGGTACTTTATAGAGAGGCTCTTATATACAGTAGTCCATTTGCATTGAGTTGAAGCTCTGATTGCCACTCCGATTAGATTTAGAAGCTTCTACATGACTCGTATTTTCATCTTAAACATGAAATTTATCTTAAGTACAAGCTACAACTTCATCTATGATCTCTTAGATTTGCACATCTAAAAGTTTATTTACAAATCCTTCACTTGCTTTCATCTTATAATTTAATCTTGATAGATTTGGTAACCAAGTTCTAGTGCTTGCAAAATCCAATTTGATGTTTATGATGTCATTGCTTTTGTAGACTTAGACTAATCTGTTAGCCAAATTTTTCTTCCATAAATGTTGTCTATTATTTCATATATTCAACATGTCTCTATAAGCCTTGAAGGCTATCTTGAAAGGTTAAAAAATGAACACATCAAGTAGTTGAAGTGCATAGCTAGTATATAGAGATAAGTAGATGAGATCTAATTAAGATATCCTTACTTTTTAAATGACTTTTATAGTAACATGTGAATTGTGCCCATCTAAAACCATTAAATATCTCTAAGTTCGGCTCATATTCCTTTCTTTTCTACATTAACTAAAAAACATCCATCTATTTGGAAAAATGAAGAGGTCATTTATGCATTGGGTTACATGGCCATGGTAGCATTTAATTTGCTTAAGCTAACATAATTTTGTATAATATGCATTCTCTTAAAATTGTAGAAGTTAGGAACTATTTCTCTTATTGCATTTATAGTTGATAGAACTATAATGGACTTTTTTTAATTAGCCATTAATGAATGAATGAATTTTGTCCTTCTTGAATTCTTACAAGAATTTAACTTTCACTTCTACTTAATTGGGTATCATTTTCATAAATTTGATTATGAAAATAGTTGTGCTTTGCATACATAATGGCTAATTTATCATAAAAAGTCTTAACATGGGATGAACAAAACTTTGAGTTCTATTCACCTCTAATCTTTGTACAACTCCTTGTGTGAATTGTGAATTTTTTCTTTTGAACAATTTCAACCAACTTGCTTTAGATATGTCACTAGTAAATGAATTTAATCTTCCTTGAACCATTGTAGCTAACTTTTTTTTTTACATCTTTGGTTGTTAGCAAAGACCTTAAGCTAACATGTTATCTAAATATTCTCCTAGGATTGCCTCTTTATATTGGGTAAGTGTATCTTGTCTATCTTTTTTTATATATTTTTCCATTAGCATGATTCACCAAGCTCATTTTAGGTATTTTATAAAAGAACTAACTTATTTGATTTTGTAGCCAGACTCTATTACTATAATTTTTAATTAGAAGGCTTTATTTGTATAGGACCTCTTTTTTGTTCACTAGCAATTTTAGAGGGATTTTTTAGTAGCATCTTATTAGTGACATATACCAAAGGTTTTATAAAAGAGGATTTGATGATTACTTGTAGTTGCTTTAAAGCTTGCTTTGTTTTGTATGTAGGATGCATTGTGTGGATTCTTTTTCCTCTACTCCATAATGCTTTAATAGCCACTTGCCTTTCTATTTCGTATGTTGAACTTGTTCTCCTTATGCTAACTTTGTTACTTGTTGCCACTCTTGTTCGGGAGCTCTTGGAATGATGGTATTTTTCTCTTGTCTTTCTTTATCTTTTTGGCAATTTTTTCTTGAACTTTTCTCTTTCTACTTAGGTAACTACTATTGTCTCTTTTATAAGCATTAAATTCATCAATGATGGAATGTCGACCTTTATTGTCACTATCTTCTTTACTTTCTAAACTCCTATTGTATGACCTTTCATTCCTATTATTGCTATAAATTTTATATATTGTGCCTACTCCAATAATCTGCCTTCTCAAACTAAACTACTCAAATTGATCTTCCTTGTCCTCTCCTACATCTGGTACTATATCACAATATTGCATCTTTTTTTTTGTTCACAGTGCTTTACTTGTTGTAACTTATTGTTATATTACTGTAGTTGATCTTATTGTGGCTACATTATTATGAGTTTGGGTTACATTGCTGTAAGTTGTGGTTTCACTACTATAAGTTGTGGCTATATTGTTGCAAATTGTCATTGCTTTGCTATGAGTTATTGTTGCACTATTGTGATTTCACTACTAAAAATGCACAACCAAAACAATAGAAATTCAATTGATTATGTTATTTAGGACAGAAGAATGACCATTTTGTAACTTTTTGTTAAAATCAATAGAATGGCAAATTCTTTATGTTGATTTGGATAGTACAATGACCAAATCAACAAGTTTTTGTTGAATTTGCAATCTTTTGCAATCTTTTTGGAACCTTTGCAATCTTTTCTGGAATCTTTTTGGAATATTTGTGAATCTAAGTATAATGATTTAAAAAAAAACTTAATCATGTAAAATTCAATCTTTTTTCAATTCAGCAGACTTTAGAGTCCATTCCCGCATAGTAGAATAAAAAATTTCAAAAAACTTAGAAACAAAAGAAGTTGTAAATTCAATCTACCTTTCACTTTCAAAAATCCGTTTGATTTAAATGCTCCAATCAAAAGTTATGGACAAAAATCAGAGAGAGGTAGCTAGGAACATTTATTTTGACATTTTCAAACATCCTCTTTGATTTTGTCCATAACTTTTTATTGAAGACTCAAAATCACAAACGAATTTTTGTAAGTGAAAGTTATATTGAACTTACAACTTTTTTTAGTTATAGGTTTTTTGAAAAATTTATTTCTACTATGACCAAATGACCTCTGAATTCCGCTAAAAATACAAAACACATGAAAAAACAATGAAAAAACTAAATATATGAATTTCTACTTCATACATAATCACATAAGTCTTTGGATGGTTCAGTGGTTAGAGCCTTGGACCTTAATCATGAGGTCTAAGGTTTGAACCCCCTTGGAGGCACCCACTTGTGTGGTGGGCTGCCTAGGTGGCATTTGGGGCAGTAAGAAAATTTCATTTTTTAACAAGCAAATTTTTTTTTTTTAAATCTGAATTTTTGGATTTGTCCAAAACAACAGAAAAAATTAAAAAATGATTTTGTCTAAAACAACATGTCCAAAATGATTGAATCATTCAACAAATTTGAGTTAAAATTTTATTGTTTTGGTCACTAAGTTTTCTAGTAGTATTTGTAGTTGCGCTGCTATACTTACCCACTCCTACTTTGTTTCAAGCCATCCAATTTGTTGTTCTTCTAATGTTGTTTATCCCTAAAATCCTAAATTATTGTTTCAACTCATACTTAGACCTTGATCACTATTACTTTCACATTCTAGCCATTGGTCAACCTTGTTGAAGTATATTATAACGAATATAGATTGTAACACAAACCTTCTATGTAGATTTTCTCTTTTGAAATATAGTGAATTTTTTATTGCTAAAAAGTTGTAGGTTGTAATTGACTTGATTTGTGGTACACAAATCGCATGTTGCCCTCTACCTTCACCAAGAATCCAAACTCCCTTTGCTATGCACCACCTAAATCTGAAACACCAAATATCAAAGTTAGCAATTCTTCATACTCTTTTTCTTCACTAAGATCCCCTTGGTGCTCATCTTCTTCTTGTAAATCATCTTTTGTGATATTGAGGCTATAGTATTCATCCTCATTGTTAGTCCTTTTGTAGAGATCCCTATATAGAAACTTTTCAATATCTTTGCTATTAGATGTGGCCACTGTCTGCCAAAATTCTATTGATAGATTGCATCATTGTAGTAAAATTCTCACCTCTATATTATTAAATTGCAAGAAATACATTACAAGTACTTTGCTTGATGCCTATAGAATTCTAATTCAGTTTTTTTCATAACTTTAAGGCACCACTTTTGAACCCAATTACTATTTATTTTTCAACATCCATTGCCATTAACTAATTTCCATATAAGCATTAAATTCAATACAAAATTGTCATTTTACCTCCATAACCAGACCTTCCTAGTCCATATCCATTATATTAAATAAGAACTATTAGAAACTATTTTTTTAAATCCAAAATCATTCTTTTTTAAGCGATTTGTAATTTTTAATACTATAAAAAATTTGTGATTTAGTTGATGAATTTTTATAAAAATTCAATATAACAACCATGTTTTTATATCAACAATGGTGTCTAATTAACATGAACAATTCATATTCATCTTAACCCCTAAATTCCTATTGTCCCCTTAGGGAACAAATTAGATTTTGGGCAAGTTCTTGTGACCTCAATTTTTGGTGAATTTTTTTGAAAGTTTCTTGTAAGATAGAAAAATTGATTATCTACATGGGAATATTATTTTTATTTCAATTGGTGCCCAAGAGCAAAAGTTATACCACTAAAAGCTTGAAACTAAACTCGGTGGGCAGTACAAAAAAAATTGCAAAAAATTGCAAAAAATTAAAAAGATTTTCCCCCCTGAAATATTTTATTTTTGTCTACATGTTAAGCTCTGATTTGTTCTATTTGGACTAATAATGAGAAAGTTAAGGACAATCTTGTTTTTTGGGCAATTTCAACAGCTTCTTGAAAAAATAACTTGTAGGATTCATATCTGAATGCAATTTTCACAATTTTCCATGAATTTTTTTGGGAATGTTGTGTTTGCTTGCTAAAACAATCTCACCATTGGGATTATTGTTTTTCAATCTCATCTTGGAGTTATTAACAATTTAGTTTTTTTTCCAATCTTGGACCTACTTCTAATTTTTTTTCTTAGACTTTCAACTCAATTCTTCAATATAAAAAACTTTTAATTCAAAGTCTGTAGTGCAAAAAAATTTCACAATTGGCAGTCAAACTCATCTGAAACTGTAGGCTAGTATTCAAAAAAACTTTCCTTTTCAACTTTGAATGCTAATATCTACCAATCTATATGGTCAAACTTCATGAAATTTTTACCACATGAGCTAAGACAAGTGAAGTATAAGATCCTATGATTAGATTCTAAAAAATTATTCTTTTTGTTTTCTTGGGTGAATGCAGCAAAAATGGCAGTTTTGAGTGGTTTTTGATAGAATAATGGCCTTGGGACTTTAGGGGTTAATTGAATGTCATTGTTGACATAAAAATTTGGTTGTTACATTGAATGTTCATAAAAATTTATCAATTAAAACATGGGATTTTATAGTGTAACTAATCTATAACCAAATTAGGGCCATCTTCTAAGTGAATGGCATACGCAATTTGATTGGATTAGGCTCTCTTATCTTAAATTAATAGGGAAAAGATCTAGTAGAGTTAGAGAAATGAATTTCCAATTTGTGTGAATTAAGATTTATGGAACTAGTACCATGCCTTTGTGTGAAAATAATTGATGAAGCATTAGAAAGGGGCTTTCCACTACTAGGCCAAATGGAGTTTATAAATCTACAATAAAATTTTGTAAGATTTTAAAATAATCTTACTTATTTAGTTGACAATTTTTGTGATACCTTCTATTGGAAGTTAGATCATAGCTCATATGCATATGGAATTTGGACATTGACAATTGAACACAATGAAAAATTAACAAAAGTGATTGATGAATTTTATTATATTGGTGAACACCTTATTGTTTTGAGTTACAAATTCAGTGTTGACTTTGGATGATGTGATGGAATTGTAGAAATTATTTGGCTTACAAAATCTCATTTCTATGCTACTTCACAATCAAGTAGTGTGGAAGTTAGATTTTGTAAGCCAAATAACTTTTACAATTCGATTCCATTGTCTAAATCAACATAGAATTTGTAACTCAAAACAATAAAGTGTCCCCTCAATATAATAAAATTCATTAAATCTTTTTACTAATTTTCTATAATTGTGTTCAAATGAGGATGCCCAAATTTCATATGCATATGAGCTATAATCTAACTTCAATAGAAGGTATCACAAAAATTGTCAACTAAATATGATTGTAAGATTACTTGAGAATCCTATAAAATTTTGTTATAAATTCATAAAGTTTGATAGGCCAAGTAATGAAAAAACCCACCTCTAATGCCTCATCAACTATTTTTTACATAAAATCATGATATTAGTTCCATAAATCCTAATTCATACAAATTGGCAATCCATTTCACTAGCTCCAATTGGTCTTGTTCCCATTCATTTTCAGTTATTTCAAAACTTTGAATACTACACCCCATGACATAGTGACCTATAGTGTATCCAAGATTTGCACCACCTCTCTACTCTAATCCAAACATCTTTCTATTAACAATGCACTAAAAAGAGGCATACCACCCTAGTTTGCATTAATTGCCCCTCTTCTCTCAAAAAACTTATAGGCTGTTGATTTTTATTTAAATGCTTACCTTCAAAATTATCGTTGATTTCTCAAAAAATCACAAGCCATTGATCTTTTGAGATTTAATCTAAGCCGTCCAAGTATGAAATACTAGATATGGATACAATACTGCATATGAATATATATTGAATACTAAATATAAGTATCAAATACAAATATAGTACCATGTACAAATATGTACTAAATATTGAATATGAATATTAGATGTGGATACAATACCACATACATATATGTATTGAATATTAAATACAAATACAATATTGGATACGGATACAGAATAAATTGTCCCATATTGATTGTCAAACAAGTTGGTTTCTGAAAATTACAAGACAAGGGGAGGGGGGTGGGGTTAGAAATTTAAAATTTAAAATTTTTAAATCTCAGTGCATTGTGACACAAAAGTGTTACAATGCACTGAAAAGTAGCAGTAATTGCCAACACATATAATAAGCCTAATTATTTTTTATATTGTCAAAGATTCTTTTTTCAATTTTGATAGTGATATTTTTAGCTTTTCCAATTCTTTGTATTTTTTTAACCCCTAAAGTTCCTTGAATATGTTTTCAACAAAAATGCTCAAAAACTGCCATTTTTAAGATGTGTACCAAAAAAAATTTAAAAACATTTTTGGACACATACAACTATAGGATCTTGTATTATGATCATTTTAAAAGATGTGAAAATTTTTTCACAAATTTCCACCATGTAGATTGCAAGATATTAGCGTTTGAATTGACAAAAAGCCTTTTTTGGCCCTACGAAAAACCAAATAGCTACACTTCACAAGGTCACATTTGTATGAAAAAATTTCCAAAATAGTTGCAACTCTTTGGGTTAATTCTTCAAGGCAAGTTGGCTAAATTCTTGAAAATTTTCAGATCATTTGAAATTGTACAACATATAGGAAAAAAATAGTAAGGAGAAAGAAGTAGAAAATGAATCAAAATACTAAATTGTTAATAATTTAGTTATGGAATTGAAAAATTCCAACCCCAATGGTTGTAATTTTGTAGAAAAATATTCACCTTATGTTTTTATTTTTTTCCAAAAATATTCAAAATTGAATTCAAAAAAGGACTTCAAAGTTTATTTAGGAGTAGAGAATTTATGACTGCCCACAAACTAAAACACCTCATAACTTTTGACCCATTGATCAAAATGGAATGATTCAAAGCTTTCTATGTATATATAAGTCTAGAAAATTAATTTCAAATTTTTATTTTTGAAAAAGTTATTTTTTAGATCTGCTCAGATTGCTCAAGTTGAGAAAAAACTACATATTAGACCATAACTTTTGACTCATATTTTCAAATGTCTTGAAATTTGTGCACATGAAAGATATTCCTTGTTCACATCTTCTATTAGAATTTGGGCCAAAAATATGGAAATCTCTGCTCACATGTACTTGCCCAAAATAGTTATGTTGCCAAAAAATGCACCTTGGTCCTTTAGGGGTTAAAGATTCAATGTCTTCAAATCTTATGTATGAAAGTGCTAGTACTATTTTTTTTAATATTTTGTCTTACATTGCTATATTGTTCTTGATTTGTACTCCCTCCATCTCAAAATTTGTACTCTCTTCTTTGTGTAACATGGAGGAAGAGCTTGAGAAATAAAATAAAAATATAGATAGAGTAGCTATTAAGAAATTTCCCCCTAATGATGAGTCTAGATGTTTTGTTCTTAAAATTAGGAATAGAAAATTTGTGGGACCAATAACTATACACTTTTGGTGAAGCCATTATGGCAAATTATAGGAGCTAGGTTTGAATTTCAATGGAATGTCTTAGAAATCATGGGGTAAGTATAGTTGATGCCATGACACTAGAAAAAAAAATCACCTAGGTTTGATCAGCAATCTTCTAAAATTAAAGAGTGTATTGTATTGTATACAGTTTTTGCTACTGTGTTCTCTCAAGGCCATCTCCCTGTTTTTAACTTTTTTGGTATCACATTCAATAGGTGGAAGAAAGATTTTTACCAATATTGATGGCCAAAGATGGAAGGCCAAAACAATCTTGAAGGAAAATTTGGAGTTCTATGGTAGGAGGCTCAAAAAGCGTCCATCTAAGGGAAGAATGAGGCTTGTAGTAAAATTAGGCAAGGCAATTATAATGAAATAATTTGGGTTGAAAGAGAAATGACATAGAAGTAATTGTGCTATTTTTTTGAAATTTTTTTTATCACAAATGAATTAACTGTGATTTATTGAAGTTGTTGCCTCATAGGTCGCTATTTATGTTTCTAGAGTGTTGTTAAAAGCTTCAAAGAAATGCCATAAATAACAACTTTTGAGAGCCTAAAGTGAGTAAAATGGCAGTTAATATGTTTAATGAGGTCTTGAAAGTATGTAGTTCACTTGCTTGAACAAAACAGGTAGCATGTGTGTAGTGTGTAGTTAAAAGCCTATCAAGTTACAATCAATGTAATGCCATTATAAAAATAGGGTCTACAAAATTACAAATTGTGCCAAAGTAGTTGCAATGGTGGTCAAGGAAGTTCAAAAATAAAAAATCAATATACTTTGAAATTGTGCATGATTTGTACATGTGCTAGCCGAAGCACATTAAAAAAGGTTCAAGCAAGACCCAAAAATGTTGTATAGTAAATACATAACTAATTACAAAAAAAAATTAATTAATTTAAAAACAGCTACTTGACATGTTCTTGAAGTCAACATAGGCATCAAAGGAGCCGTTGTTGACATCATGGCTTGCTCAGACTTCGTTGTCGATGGCCATTTGCCTTCCACCTTGGATCTCTGTCACCCTCCTTCGCCTTTCATGCGATTTGCCTTGCTTGCCTTCGATTTCATTTGTCCTCTTGTCTGTCATTGCATTTGCCTCCTACCTTCTACTCCATCTGCCTCCTACCTTCTGTTCTATTTGCCTTCTACCATCTGCTCCATTTGCGTCCGCCTTCTACTCCATTTGTCTTCCACCTTCCATTCAAACTCCTATCTTTGCTTTCCATTTGATCTTTCCCTCCCCCTGCCATTTGTTCAACCTCCTTCCCCCGTCCTTTATTTCATCTTCTACCTCCATAAGTAGAGTCTCAAAGTTCTACTTTTGTAGTGTACTTCTTGTACATCGCTCCTGTGATTTCGTGTGGTACTCCTCAAGTTTGTTTGTAGCACTCCTATCTTCGTCGTCTCCATTGCTATTGCAATGGTCCTCTATTGTGGTGATCTTTGCATAATTAGGTCCTCCTCGTCTCTTTTCTACTACACCCTCGTCATCTCCTATCTACTGCATGATAGCTTCAAATAACACATCATCGACCAATCAAGTAATCCTCAACTCACATTGATGTTAGTATTTTTCCTTCCTGGTTTTATGACCTCATACGCTTCTGTACTTTGTTTGTTGTAGACCGGCTACCACACAAGTTCATAGAGCTCTATTGTGAAGAATTGTTTGCAACTGAAATTCTTTGTAGGTACGTTTTCTTGAACTTGCATGTTTCTTCATTGCATTTCTTCGCTTCTTTTACAACGTTTAACCTCTTTCCATGTTGTTGTATTAGCAAAAAGGACATATGGTATTAAACACTATAGGTCTTCCATTTTTTGTGGTAGGTATTAGAAATGAAGGACCTACAGTTTGAAGGGCAAAAGGTGTAACCATATAGTTTACTTTGGAAAACATATGGATTGCAGTGTTGTTGCAACTGCTCCACAAGGCAACTCTTCTAATGAGGCCAAACCTCATGTAGTGGAGGTATATGCGATGTGTCTTTTTCCTTCTTTTTGGCTCGCCTTCTCATTATTGCTAGATGTTGTTTTTTCTTGCAGACTTGTGGCATGATAGGACAATAAGAATCCATGTTTTCCACCATAGATGCATTGGCTCTTATAGCTACATGGAGTTTCTCACCCATTGCTCTCATGTTCTATGAACTCCATAGCTCCTTGTGATTTTTCTTTGATTTCGCAATTTTAGCTCTTACCGCCTTTGCTTCCAATTTCTTTTGCTTGTCTGTAGCCCTCTTCTTCTTGCTACATTCAACTTCTAACTTCTTCTTCTTCCTCTCTTTTATAGTTGCGTCTCTCTTGGTAGCAACTTCCTCTAGTAGTCTGAAATGTCCCTCCTCAATTAGCAAAATGGACCTCTGGTAGTCAATTTGTGTCTGAATGGATGATTTCTACAAAGGCGGCACTTGTATTTGTGGCAACTGCAAAAAAGTTAGTAAAAGAATGGCCCTAAACTTCTTCACGTGTTGATGGTTCCCTTTCTTCATCACTACAATCTTTCTGTGCTGGCTATCTTAGTGGTTCTTCTTCATCACCATCTATGTCGACATAATATTGGGGGCAGCTAAGAAGGTTTGAAGGAGTTTCTTCAAAAATCTCTTGTAGTTCCCAATCATCAAGTTGGTACTTCTCTTGAACTTCTTCTGAATGTGTACGGTTGTTGGCTGTAGATGCTTCTCTTTCTTTAGTTTTATAAACTTCATAAGGGCCCATTTTACATTTCATGGCATCAACATTGAGAGGAAATATGCTTGTAGTTCTAAAACTTGAGATGATATTCAAAATGGATAATGCCCTTTTAAGGGCATATGACACCTATTGGACCAAATCTTCCTTCCTAGGCATTTGACCCTTGTGACTTTCTATCCGCTTGTTTCTATAGGCTCTAAAAGATAGCTTGAACGGTTTGAAACAACTCACATCTAAAGGCTGAAGTCCGTGGGAAGTATGGGAAGATAAAGTAAAGAGATTGAGACCTTTGGATATAGCAAGTTTGATTATTTCTTGAATAACGTGTGAGGTATGTCCATCTAAGATTAGTAGATATCTAGAAGAAGGTGATATTCCATACAACTCACCAACATTTAATAGGAAATGTAACATCCAAGATTTGAATAAAGCATGTGTAATCCATGCCTTTGGTTGAACTTCTTGTACAGCTCCCGTCTCTAAGAATGCAAGAGAGGATAGAAATCTACTCTCTTTGGTTATGAGTGACCATGTTGATAGTACGAGAACCTCTTTTTGCTAGTACGTAGCCTCTTCCATCTTTCCTACTTGGGCATTGCTCTCATCGCAATTCCATATTCGATGAGGTTTGTAATTGTTATTGTGGTATAGTTTTTCCAAGTTTTCATAGAATGTAGCTATTGTTTTAGGGCACAAATGACGAGCCCTTTTCTACTTCAGAGATTGACTTTCCTTAGAGCTAATTCGTCATGTCTATTCCTAAAACATTTGACCCATCCTAGTTCAGGTACCCCATCCTTAAAAGGGATTTCTCTAGTTTCTTTTAGAATGCTAACTTTCTCCCTAAGTTGTCCAATTGTATATAGATAGCCTAGAGTTTGCATTTTGAGAAGATATGCAACTAATTATTTCTCTTCATCATCATTTAGGACACCCTTCTTGCCCCTTCTCCTATGCAAAGTGGTCCCATAAAGATGACCTCTTAGACTAGATTGTGGAATGCTATGCTCTCTTGTGGCACGCCTAATAGGAATTCCGTCATCCACATCAATTGTAGCATTATGAAGCTGTTTTGTTGTCCAATTACCATTTTCTTTTCTCTTCTTAGTGGACTTGAACTTCTTAGTTTGACGATGAGGAGAGGGGGGTGGTAGGGGACTCTCTGGTGATTTCATACCTAGAGCCACTATTGGATGTTGCTGTCGGATCTTCATGCCACCCCTACACGAAAGATTAGGCAGTTGAGTAGACGTTCCGCTCCTCCATAGCGTCTGAGTTGAAGGTCATGGATATCCATTACTATCAAGGAAGGTGTAGGTCGGTGCCACTCTTCCTCTATCGCAATCAGCTTCGCCATCCTCAGGACCTTCGGCGCCATCAAGGAAGTTGAAGGTCGGCATGGGTTCCCCTCTACCGTGTTCAATTGCGGCCTCTTGGGGTCTGGGGATCTTTGGCATCGTGCGGATCCACATTACCATCAACAGGGTTTGAACCACAATTGCCGGGTTCCTTCATCATTCTCTTGTTGCTTGCTGTAGGGACCATCGCACATTTGCAATTGGGTCCACCTATATGGCTGGGGTCTTCAAGGATTGTGTTTTCAAGATCTATCCACATCCACATTTCGATGGAGTCGTCCCCAAAATCATTTGCGATGTCAAATTCACTTGTCTTGAAGTTGGGGAAGTCAAGATTGACGTTAATCCATTTGTCCCTTGTGCAGGCTTGCGAGGGTTGCAGCCAGGTTATCTTTTTGCGTTCTAAAGGTTCGATTAAGGCCTCAACATCTTCTTTGTTGTCATCAATGACTCCCATGGCTTGCAACTACTTTTCATATTTCCTTTGAGTCTCTCGAGTAGCCCAGTCAAATAATTCACCACTTTCTTCATCTATTGTAGATTCATCGTCATTACTTGCATCACCCTCGTAATTAAAGTGGTTGCTCTCCCAACTTCTGTGATGCTCCCAACGGCGGCCATCTTCTTCACTTCCATTTGAGTTGCTATTGTCCGTCATGGGATCTTAGAATTGCTAAATTTGTTGTAAAATTCTATTGTTACTTGATTTGCTATTAAGTTGAATTACGTGAAGTATACACTGTAAATCACTATTGAAGCAAAACTTTACTTCTCCAATTCTCTACTTTAACTTAGCTATCTGTGCACACTGGATTACATGGAAATCTCACAGCTCCTCCTTACAAGAAGAAGTGATAACGCCTTCTCATAGGACTTATTTTTTAAAAATTAATATATTTTGAATTGGCTTCAATTATTATTTTTTTAATTATATTTATGTTGTTACTACTGGAAATGTGCATTGCAGTTTTAGAAATTGACGACCATTGTACCTAATATCACGCCCTTTGAATTTGAAAATACTCCATGCTTATCATTTTAATGAATGTTTTTGACACCTTAATAAAACTCACATTTCACAAGCACTTAGAAAATGGTGCACTGGAAGTTCTCATTTAATTCAATTGGCAGCACAAACTCATCATTCATTGCTCTCAAATTAATGTACTAAAATTTTAATTCAACTGCATTTACAACAAATATTGAGCAAATCAGTACTTTATATCATCCAATGAAAACCATGTAATCACGCATACGGACTAATATTATTTAGCTTGTGAAAATTCCACTTTTTTCAAGCACTTATTGCATGGTATTGGCCCATTCTATAGGGATGGTTCTTATTGACCGCACGATTTTTGAGCCTCCTACCATATTAGCTACAAAAAAACTTCAAAATCATGAATTGGACACTTCCATT
This sequence comes from Pseudoscleropodium purum, assembly GCA_963969395.1. Classification (NCBI taxonomy): domain Eukaryota; kingdom Viridiplantae; phylum Streptophyta; class Bryopsida; order Hypnales; family Brachytheciaceae; genus Pseudoscleropodium; species Pseudoscleropodium purum. Next base: position 710,653 of record OZ017803.1, read on the forward strand.
CCACTATTGTTCTTCAATTACTCCTTGAAGGATACAACTGTCTATAACCAAGGTAATCACCAAAATGCTCCAATTATTGAACTAGCAGGTGCATTCTTTGTTTTTACATTGAACAATGAAGTTGTCCATTGGGCACTTTGGGTCCTCAGTGTCCTTCAAGGCTTATACAAATTTTAAATATAAGAAGAGGAAAAAAAAACTTCTCTTAAAATATGGCTAGGAATAATGAAATTTTGTTGAAATAATCTGACAATTCTTTTGCCAAAATTGTACCTATTTTGAAAAAAATTCATCCAAATTTTTTCTCTTCTATTTTCAACCATTTTTTAAAATCTATGATATCTTCTAAAATTAAATAACCTCATTAGAATCTTACATAAAATGTAAATATTTTATGAAATTAGTTAATTTTAAAATATATAATGTATGAAAATACATAAGTGGTAGATGGATGAGAAAAATATGATTTATTAGACTTGTTTGTATTTTAGGGTGGACATAGTACTACTACCAAGGAAATCAAAATGTCTTGTGGGACAATAGTTAGTGTACATACACTTTAAAGCAACCACATTAGCAATTCGATACAATTCCTAGTACTTTGTCCTAGAATATTTTAATTTCATTTAGGTCTTTTAGGTATAGATTTTAGATTCTCTTAGTATAGTTATATATTATTTGCTCATTGTCTAATCAAATTAAGAATTTCTAAGGTACTTTGCACAATTTCTAAGTGTTTCTCAAACAAGGATTGCTATTTTGTGAGCATAGGAGCATAAGCCCATAAGCCCATGAGAGAAGACTATACACCTATATTATAGATGTATATATTATAGAAATTTATCATGATTATAGTGTAACTATATTATAGATACGTACCTATATTATAGGTGTTTATATTATAAGCACCTTCAATAGTTGTAGGATATCTACTTATACATATCTTGAAGGCTCACATACTCACATTTTCATGCTCATACACTAGCATCATTGCTTCTCAAACTGACTCTATGCTTTAATGTTCAATAGATGTATGTTTTAGGTGTACATATATGGGAGTTGATTTTGCACCATGTTACATTATAATTAAGCTACATTGATGTAAATTATGGACTTTTTAAACTTTGGAGAAGGTACAACAATGACTCCATATAACATTGCCAAGACAACTATTCCATTGTAGCTTTATATTAGGTACTTTCAAAGTTCATTGATGTATATCCACATGTGAAATTAGGAGTTGGCTTGTAAAATGGTTTCTTCAAAGTCATTGGTGAATCCCTTTCATTATTGTTTTACATTTTTTTTTAAAATAATTTCCATCTTTGAAATTGTATTGTTACAATCAATTTTAGGTCTTTACTAAGAAATTTTGTATTTTTTTTCACTTTTCTATGCAAGAAAACCCTTTCATTTGTACTTATGGCCTAGGACTCTTGGTTTGTCTTGAACATTTAGAAGAACCCTCTATTATACTAAGACAAAGACAAAGACACCAAGATACCACAACATAGTTTCCTAATTTTCTTGAATCCTTTCAAAGAAAACATCTACTTACTATAGAATTTATTTGATTTACAATTTCTTTTCAAAATATAAAATTCCTCGTCATTTCTATTGCAAAAGAATTAGAAAGTTTTAAAATGCCTTTTCTATTGTAGAAAGTAAACTAAAATTTTATTTTTTTTAATTTCATTTCTAATTGTAGGATCTTGCAATAGACTATTATGAAAAGTTGTCAAAGAGATTTCCAAAACTTTTACTTTGTACTAATTGCAAAATATTTTCATTTAAAGTAAAGAAAATAAGTTTTTTGGGCCTTACTTAATTTGATTTTTTTCCTTTCAATCATTTAACTAAAAAATTTTAGATCATCAATTTTTATTTTTTATTTTTTATGTTCAAGTATTGAGTTGAGAGATGGAAGAAAATAATTTTAAATAATTTTTTTTTCTTTAAAATTTTTAAGTAGGAGTAACCATGATATAGAATGAAGAACCTAAGTTATTAATAGCTCTAACATGAAATTGTAACTCAACAATCTCAATAGCTAGACTATTCTACCAATCAAATTCAACCATTTCTAACAATATTTCAACGGAATTGTGAAAATTGCATTCAAAAATGAATTAAAGAAGTTTTTCTTTTCAAGAAGATGCTTAGTTTACTCCCAAATTAAGGTTGTTCATAAGTTTCTCATTACTAGTCCAAATAGAATGAATCAAAGATTTACATATAGACAAATGTATAATCTTTGAGAAAAAAATGAAAATTAATAATATTCAATTTTTTGCGATGTTAATGGTGCTACCTTTGAATTGTTTTTTGGACTCAAGTTGGTATTACTTTTGGTTCTAGACACCAATTGAAATTAAAAGAATGTATTATCAAAAGACAATGTGATTTTTTATCTTCAAAAAAAGGTTCAAAAAATTATGTCAAAAATTGATGAAATCTCATGACCCCCCCAATTCCCCAAAGCTTGTTTTCCATCAAAGTCTACTCAAAATTGTCATTTCTATTGCAAAGAGCTAAAAAGTTTTAAAATGATTTTCTTTGCATATTTGAATATAGAATTTAGACTTATACTAGAGTGAAAATGTGTAGAAGAAATTTCAAAAACATTCGCCACATACATTGTAAGATTTTTTGCATTTAAAGTAAAGAAAAAAGGTTTATTCGAACCTTATTCAATTATACTTTTAGACTTAGAATTTTTGCACTACTAATTTTGAATTTCAATTTTTGTTTATTGAAGAATTGAGTTCACAATCTAGAAAAAGGAAAGTAAATATAGACTTCATTTGCACTCATTAAAACTTGTCAAGTAGAGGTTTATTCAAAATAGAAGGAAAACTATATTGTTTGTTGCTTTCACATAGAATTGAAACACACTAATTTGAACGCCTATTCTAGCTAAAAGATCTTAACTTTATAAAATTATAGGAAAATTTTAATTGTAAAAATTGAATGGAAAAGGCATTTGCCAAATTTTTTTTTTCCAATAAGATCCTTTGGTTACCTCCAAAACTAGATAATCTACAACTTTTGTATCATTCATCCAAATTGAACAAACCAAAGCTTTTCATGTAGATAAAATTACAATGTACTGTATATAAGACAACTAAATCTAGCTAATCTAGCTTTTTCCATATGAAGAAGTTTGTACTTGTTGCTACCATTAACTTTCATTACAGTAATGAGACAATTTTGAAGAGACAAAAAGATGTCATTTAGTTTGTCATTCTCCATTTCATTGAACGAAGAGATTATTGTTGTGATTAGCTCATCAATCAAGCTCAATCATATTAGGTGCCTTTTGATGCTACAAAGATTGAATGGCCCGAAAGAACACAAGATCCAAGACATTTGTAAGTGAACTATTTGGTGGTTGGCACACTAAATGGATCTTGAATCCATCTTTTTTGCCCTCTTTAATTAGAATTGGGTCATCAAGACTTGGGTGTAGTTTCACATTATCTTGTTAAACAAAGACTTCAATTAGTCCTGATTTTGAGCTTTGTGGTCAAACCAATCTGATGTTTGGAAACACCTTCTCTATCAAAATTTGTTTTGTAACTTCCTTTGTAATTGATAAAATTGGCTTGAAATTGTCTCTATTATACTGACCAATTGATTCTTTCTAGATCATTTGGTAGGTTCTTGAAATACAAGAAGATATATTCTAATCTTGCCATTAAAAAATTTATTGCTCAAGTAATCAAAGCAAGGGTGAGAAATATGGTAAGGAAGATCACCTTGAAAATAAAGCACTTACTTAAATTACTAGTACGTTGGAGTACTTCTTCATTAGACACCAGATAGAAGTTGTTGCTTACTTTAGTGAGATAGAGCCAATTCTCATTAATATGAACATGATCAAATGAGCCCTAAAATATTGGCAACTTTGTATTCAAGGATGATGGTTCAATCATTTATCATTGATATTGCATATGGAAGTCGATATTTCTTATCCACTTAAGTGAAGAATAGTTTTAATACACTTGAATAGTAGTAGAGCTTTCTTTCCTTAATGCATTGATGTAGCATTGACTTGCATACATTTATAGCAAATGCTAAAGATCCAATGTTCTTATGTTGTTTCAATGGAATATCTTTGATAATGACTTCGTCAATCTCCTTCTTTTGTCTGGAATATCTTTGAATTTGAGAAGAACATTAGCAAAGTTGTTGCCATTTAATATAGATGCTTGACTCCATATCCAAACACTACTAATTGTTCAAGTCTTGAAATCAAATCGATGAATTGCAATTGTCAATGGATCCTTTCTTCAAGATTCTATTGTTACTTTAAGCTAGTAAGAATTCATAATATAATGAACATTGTGATTTAGTCAGATTTGCTTTTTGAACCTATAGAACAAGTCTAGGTTGTAGTTCCCCTCCATCCCTATGAGAAAATGAGACGACTTTAATAATAAAGGCCTGATTTCAGGTTCAACAAGTGAATCATAGAAGAGCACTAAAACATAGACAAATGAAGAACAAAAGATTGAACATTTCCTTCAAAGTTGTTTGAGCTTTAGCAATAAAAAAAATAATACTTCAATCTTTTCTACTACACTTATGCAATAGGGAAACTAAAAAATTAATCATATAGGGTAAGAAAAAAATATATGCTATATTGTTTGCCTATGGAATAGAGTAGAAACTTGTAAGCCCCTCAAAAGACTATGGATTTGCTATACCAAGAGGGGCTCCTTCTAGCGTACAAGCAGGGGCAGAATGTGGACTATGGGCTTAAGATGTCACACAACAATGGAATGCCAAAGCGAGACATTGTCTCTGAATTTACCGTTAATCCTAAAAAAGATGTAACATTCCTAAGGATGAGAGAAGACAAAGCACATCCCAACTCTTTAGCAGTGGTTGAGAGGATTGTAAAAATTAAAACAAAAGAGGGAGATATGCTTAGCATGCTCAAAGGTTTTATAGTCTCAATGATGAGGTCTTATCACAATGAGGTCAAGAGGACTCCTCTAAAGAAGGGATCTGGTAGCTTACTAGATGTCAGGTCAAGATTCGGAAGAGACATAGCAAAGTAGAAGAATTACACAAGTATTGTATGTATTGAGCCCTTGTATGCAAATGTCAAAGAGTTTAAAAGAAGGCTTAGTAGTAGTAGAAGGGCACAATAGATAAGAATAATACAAACGCCAATAGAACGTCTACGAGGAATAACAAAAGAGATAACAACACTTTCATGCTTCTTCTGCATGACTCTTGTAGACATCAAGAGGCTTGTCGATGTAGCTCGAGAGGCATTCTCTGATAAGCGCGCTTGCACGTTTGTATGCACTGTAATTTCAAGAAAGTATGTCATGAATTTTTTTGAGGCAAGGAATATTAGAGAGTACAAATGTGCGGCTTATACTATTGCTTCTAGAGACAACAATATTGTGTACATACATATACTTGGAACTATTGTACTCAATTAGACAAAGAATATAGTGGATGTAGACAACATCATTACATTGTTTAAGAGTATAGGATTCAAATTAGAGAAGAGAGGTAGATTGAACCAGGAAAGGTTTATGTCTATTGATGAGTACTTGCTCTCCTCCATGTAGGAATTCTTAGTAATGAAAAGGTCATTGTGTTAACTGCACACTGTCATTGTCAGTAAGTACATTTCTCTCTCACATTCATAATGCCATTGATTTTTTTGCTATATTTACAAATACACTATCTACCACTAGTACAGATATCTATAATCATGGATACGAAGCGTAGAACGATAGTATTGGCACCAATGTTGAATCATATTCCTAGAAAGGCGCCTATGTCACCTCCACCAGGAGTACGCAATCATACAATACCAAAAGCAGAATATGAAGAAGATATATTTACACTTACTCTAGAAAAGAACTCTTCTAAGGAGAAGGCCAAGTAAGTCGTTTCCCAAATAGTCAACAGAAACATGCTTATAGCAATTGACCTTATTAAGGAGTTGTAGGACAACAAGGGTATCACTAGTATAAGGAAGTCAAAGTTTGATTCTCTCATTGTCAATCCCCTATACAAGTTGCTCGATGGAAGAGTGGTTAAGAAACACCAAGAAAGAGCCAACCCATTTGATGTTCGAAGAGACATCACAGCGTCCTTTGTTAGATTCATGAACACTTTCAAGTACCAAGGTGTAGACATTAAGGATATTAGAGTAGAGGGTAACTAGTCTTCCCTATCTTCTGCCTCTAGGCTTCTTAGTTTGTATATATCTAACAACCTCAATAAATGAGGAAAGTACATACCACTTTATTCTATACTGGAGAATCTGTTTCCAGAGGAGCAAATGAAGGAGCTGTATACCAAAAATGGAGAAAGGTCTATAACTCAAGGCTAGGTACAAAACATTAAAAGATTTTTGGCGCCTTTAGATGTTTGTGAGTTATCACAACTTGCGAACATAGGAAACAGGTTCAACGTAGCGGTTTGATGTGGTTGAAACTCTACTATGTCATTGACCAAAAATTAATTTAATTTAATTTAAATTTTTTGCTTTTGGAGACTAAATTTTTTTTTTCTTTTAATGAAAAAAAAATTTTGACAACAGGTCGTTCCCCTCGCTGCAGGGAACAGGCCCGAAACAAGCTTCTAGACCCCCCAAAACTCTTCTAATGGCTAGCATCCCTCCTTGTAACTAAAAGCGTATAATTGTTTTTTATTGTGCTAGATCATATTCCCAACCGTTACGGTCACAAACACTTATGTTCCATTTGGTCAGAGTATCTACACAATTGTCATAAAGGTGTCCAACAACCGTGTACTTCCCTCCTATTTCTATAACCACGAGATTAGTGTTTATATCAACGTATGTACCTTCTTTACCTCCGTGACCTCTCAATGTCATCTCAACTGGTGCTTACCGTTGAGTCTTCCTTGTTGCAATAGAAGTACAAAAGCCGGGTTTTTTTTATTCTTATTGTCATTGGGGTCTCGAGTGCTCTTCATCACCATGTTGAGGTGTCTCTTATAGTAGTCGAAGCCGGACTACTTCACAAGAGAACACCTCTTGCCCTTGTTGGCACCATTTTAGAATAGCTTCTGACATGACTCTTTGTTACTTTTATGAGACCTAGGAGCAGAAGATACTACGAGGGAGAGATCAACACCTTCAAATGTTCGTATTGTTGCATTGTCTTTGGCTTCTATGTGACTCTTGAGTTTTGGAATCTCATGCACAAGGTTCTCAACAAACCGAGTGCATAAGGCCCAACTGAGACTAATTTCGCATCCCCAAGAGCATTTCTCAAACTACTAAGATCGAGAGTAGATAAATCACCCATGATTGCTAGACTATACTTGTACCAAAAAATAATCCTACAAATAAGCAAACTAGTATAATAATCAATATGTCAAATGAATAGTTGGTGATACATGCTCCCCTCTTGACGTGTGTCAAAAGTGCATGTACAAGGAAGTCCTACAAATAGTTAGGAAGACTCATTATTGACGAGAAGCAACTGTTTATAGCAAGGCATTCAAAGGCCCAAGTATGTCCTAGAGAAGGTTAAGGTATTATAGCCTCCTAGTCTATTGGACAATCAACCACTCAAATAGCTCTCAATTCATTTCACAATGCTAGCACTAGCACCATAGAAGTACTTGAAGGAATACCCAAGTTGGAGTCGATTCTAAACTCTTCGTTCAAACAAGCAAAATCAACTATACACATTACAAGAAAAGTGAGCCTTCCAAACCTCGTATACCTTACGGTCCTGGACATGGTGTCCTTGTACTATATCAAGCGCGAGTTGGACTCCTAGTAGTACCCAATAGCAAAGAAGCACGAACTATACACTATTCCTACCAAGTGTATAGAAGGCATAATATTCAAGATGATAATAGACAACAAAAAGATGAAGGATCACATAATGAATCTAAAGATGATAAGAGATAAAATTATTGCATCCAGTGGCTATGACAAGAGCATGCAAGTATTTGTATCGCATGAGTTCGAACACACAATAGACATATCTGTATGTTGTGGAGCAATGGCCAAAGACATAGACATGACTATATACATGATAATTAAAACTAGTATATTCCAAATAAAGATCTACGGCATTAAAGGTATAGAGCACGTGGTCATTAATGGCACTAAGGTGAAAGCAAAGGGTTCCAACATGATGGCTATCCTTGGTCTTGACTTTGTAGATGCAAGTCTTACTGTCTTTGACTTGGCTTTTGATGTCCACAATTGTTTGGGGATAGAGGCTGTAAGGACAATACTTGTCAAAGAGCTTTCAAAGGTGCTCTGGGGAAGCGTACACTTTGATAACAAATACATCAATCTCCTCACAAACTTCATGACGAATAAGGGGAAGATCATTCCCATAGTAATTACTCCATCTCCAAAATCAATATTGAAGGACGATTTAAAAACATGTAGTAAAAGAAACTTTGAGCCTTCCTAACTTTTGCATACTATACCCAAGTGTCTCCTAATTTAATATTGAAAAATTGATTCTTCCTAAATTTTGCATATGATACCTCAAAGTCTCCAAAATCATTATTGAAGAATTAATATTAAAATATCTACCAAAAAAATTTGACCCTTTTTAACTTTTGCATACAATATCTAAATGTCATGTTTTTTGGTGCATTGGAACCTCTTTTCATATACCAAGAAGAGAATATGAAAATTTGACCAATCTAATAATAATAAATAGGCACAATAGCTCAAAGTGGTGGTTTCAGTGCCACTCATGTCATTTAATCAATTCATGTATAAACAAGAAAATAACCTTTGAAAACCTATTAGTCTTCTTATGACATCCATAATTCATTTGCTTTGCCTAATAATCACTGTCATACATGACTTGTCCTCTCCTCTCCTAATTTCTCTCACTAATTTAGTATACACAAAGAAGAATAGCAAAAGAATAAAAAATATAGACAGTTGACAAACTGAATAGAAAGTAAGTTGAACATCTACACGTTGACTATTGAAGCTCTATATAAGATGTCTCTCCTATAGCAAAATTCACTCTTCCTTAAAGTGATTATGACATAGAGGTACATTTTGGTTTCTTTTTTGTACCAATAGTGTACATTTCAGGAGGTAGTCACTTTTAGTAACCCTTGTGTTTCAACTTCAAAGATTCCTAACTAATCCCTTGAAGGTCCAAAAAATATGAAATGACTTTGGTTAGATGCCAATTCCATTTTTTATCATATGAAAATTTATTGAAAATTATTTTAAGGAGTCAAGCTTCTCCCAAAAGCAATTAGAGTAAGTATGCCATTGAATAGACATTGCATAAAACCGGACACTAATTGCACTCTGACCATACAATTCCTAAAATATGGGAACATTATTGATAACAATGGGAACTTTGGATGATTCTGTTACAAATGTGGATGGAATTCTTTAGGAGTCAATGATCTTTTGTGATGGTAGTTGGATTTAGATTGGAAATACAAATTTGAATGATTTTTTACAAAAATGGATGAATGTTAAAGAATTGTTAATGAAACCCTCATTTGCCATGTACAAGAACTAATTTCAATTTGTAGATTGTGCACAAAAAGAAAGTACATTCATCCGTGTAAACTTTGGAAACACAATAATTGGGAATTCTATGGGAAACTTATTTTCTTGCCACTACACAAGCATTGAATACTGTGTGGTGAAGGGATATAAGCTCTTTTTCACTAAATTTTAGGATTGGTAATTTAAAGTTTGAATAAAATTTATAGAAAGAATTTTTTTTGTATAGTTTTTTTTTGAAGTGATTCTTAACATGGCATAAAATAATCATGCTAAGTTTCAAAGCTTGGAAGTTCCTATAATAACATGAAGAAGGATTTGAATTTTGTGTGTGCGGTCATTAACATGTCTACCTTAGTTCTTTTAAAGTTGACTACCTTATAATCATTTGCAAGCAAATATCATTGCATAAGGTGAATGCTTGTGCAAGTGGGTAGTTTTCAAGCAATTTTTAGGTTTTTTGATGAAAGTTTTTTGGACAAGCTATGTAGCATCTTGGAATTGTTTCCTTCCTTTTTTTAAATTTTTTTTGAAGAAATCTAAAAATTAAATGAAAAGGGATTCACACCTTCTTTCCATTCTCAATCTTCAAAGAATCTAAAGGGGAAGTAGGTGCAAACTTGGAATGATTTTGGCAAAATAAACTTTAATATCAATAAAATCTAAACATCAAACCTTGATTTTTGTAAGTTTTTAATTTTTTTTCTCATCCCTATATGAATTCATTTTGAACCTTGTTCAATATTAGTAACCATGAAGCACCAAGTGACCACAATAGTCATATTGTTGAAAAATAAACAAAAATTGTTTTTTCAACCTACTTAGATGAACTTCATCTATTTTTCCATCATTATGGCTATTTAGCTCTTGAAAACACCAATAGTGGATACCATCTCTATTAGGAATTAATTGATGCAGTTGCAAGAAATGAACTTTTGTTGATAGTTTACAAGATTTGAAGAGTTTGAATTCATGATCTACATTTTCAAGCATGATATTGTTGAAACAAATTTATTGCCAAACAAATTTTAACATAAAAACGCCAGTGTAAAAGGCATCTAGCCACCATTCTGTATACCTTATCTTGTGTGCCTATACTATAACCAACTATCTTACAAATGGTTCAAGAGAACTGCTTCCATAACGACGACAAAGCGAGTGTTTGCACTTCATTGCCATTCCACAACAATCCTCAATTGCACCCGGTGATTCAAAGGCATCATCAACCACTGACTCATCACTCCAACAGTATCTGGTTTAGGTGCGGCAGGCATTTCTTGTTTCTCAATTTCTTGCAACGATTCTTCACACGAGGGCTGCCCACCGTCGCTCAGCAGAACGTGCAAGAACAAGAAAAGTAAAACATCAAACATGGAACCCATCTACCCCGAAATCCAGAAAACCTAACTGAATGTAATCTGAACAGCCTAACCATGTGTCATGCCGAACGGGCGCGAAAATATTCTAGCAACACGTATACGGTACTAACTAAAATTTATCGGCAGGACGTACAATCAGGTGGCTTCAGACCCTCGAGATATTTAGGGTTGGTGACAAATCACTACACATGTGAGGTGCCCAAAAAGTGCCCGAATTGTCCTCGAATTCTACTCGCCTCGTCTCTTTCTGCAAGCATTCTGGCTAGACTAGGGTATCTGTATTGATCAAAAACCTCCACTGTTGGAAACGTTCCCTAAACTCGATCATAATCAAGAAGAGAAATTGTCAAACACCAACTTGTTATAAGCCAGTAACAGAATAAGAGGAGCCCTCCCAGGTGTTTCAGATGCCGCATTTGATTGAAAATGGAAGAATTAATTGTCACAGGATCCTGGATCTGCATTTATTTACAATCCCCATGATCTGCCTTGGCAACAGGAAGAATTTCTGAGTACTCGTTAATGAGGTCGCGGAAAGATTGATTGTTGCCATTTCCCATTCACCAAGGAATAGAAAACAGTGAACCCCACAATTAGGGTAGAGACACCTCAAAATGCGAATAAACGATCCAATGGGAAAAATTCTAGTACCCTCTCCGCTTAGACGGCCTCCGCCAACAGCTTCTCCATTTGCTTGATCTTCGTGTCGATCGAAAGATCGATGTGCTTGTCCTGGATGTCCACCACGATGCCACCAATTATGCTCCGATCCACCTTCTGCTCCACCTTCAAGCTCTGACCGGCCTTCAGGTAACCCTTCAACGCGCTCTTGATGTCCTCCAACTCCGCGGGACTTAGCTCCAATGCCGCGGTCACCAACGCCTGAACCTCGCCCCGATGCGCGTGCAATAGCTCCGAGTAGCATCCCGTGATCCGCTGCAGCTGCGACAAACGCCCGTTCTCCGCCAACACCGCTAGAAAATTCTTTGTCACGTCCTTGAATTTCGTCTCCTTGAAGATCTCCTCCACGGCCTTCATGCGCACAGTCTTCGACACCGAAGGGTCCTTCAAGAAGTCCGCGAACACCGGGTTCTGCGACGCGGCCCCAATCACCTCCTGCAGCTCCGTCTCCACGGGATCCAACACGTTCCCGCGGACGGCCGTCACGTACAACGCCGAAGCGTACTTGCCAGCCACGCCGTACATAGGCAGCGGCACCTCCACATATTGTGGCTCCGCCTCGGCCTTGGCCGAAGCAAACGAGCGCACAGCTCGCATCGCAGGCAGCTCGGACGTCCCCGCAGCAGCCCGCGCCGCGGCCAGGGAGCTCCGCAAGAGCTGCTGCGACCTCCACATTGCGCTTCCCAAAGCAATTCCACTATCTGGCCAATCTAGCTCCGCGATCGCAGAATGCCAGAGGCCAAAACGACGCAAGCAGATCTCCAAACCCTAGAGACAGACCCGTGGCTCAATTGTGCAACCAAGTTCCAAGGACGGACGGAAACGAGTCGGGGGTTGGAGGAGTCGCCAATTGACAACCGGGAGTGGGGGTGAGGGGTGGGCGGACCTCAATCCGGGCGGGACGGCCTTTGAAGGACGGGCAGATGGTGGGCGGGGCAGGCTGTGGGTCCCCGGCGTTTCCGCTCAGAAATGTCAGGGAGCCTGTTCACATGGGGGACCGACCGGAGGTGGAGCACCGGGCACCGAGCTCCGAGCTTCGGTCTGGTTCAAATCTTGCTTCCGGATGTGGACCGGACCTCCAAATAAATTATCCACCTTTTTCTCAATATTTGGAATTAAGTGACATGTGACAATCAATGAATGAGGCAAGCCATAAAGACAAGTCTTAAAATAGGTGAGACAATTCTTGAAATAGAAAAATATTTTTAGATAAATAGTAAGTTGAGTTGATGGGATGGAGAGTGGGCTTGCAAGCCCTACAATGAAGGATGGTAGAGAGAGGTCGAGATTGGATCTCTACATCAAAAATCAAGTGACAATTTAACCCATGCAAACACCCGCAACCCAACCTGGAGATTAGGTCAAGCCTCCCATACGAACAACCCCTTAATACGAAGGGCCGTTGAGACGTACTAGAGAAAGGGTTGGAAAGGGATGATTCTGTCATATAAGTTGTTGTAGGGTGAGCCCTATGACCGCACATAGGGCAGAATCAACCCTTTCACTATCATTAAAAGTACTACTACCATATTCATGGCTCTTCGTGCTTTTGCTCTGTGCACTTTTGCTTTGTGCACTTTTGTTCTTCATGCTTTTGCTCCCCGTGCTTTTATTATTGCTACAGTGAGTCATTTTGTGCTTTACGATGGAGAGCTCCCCTTGTACACTCCTTAGAGATATCTCCAATATCCTTTATAGGACGTCAATTGCATTGAAAAAATCTCATGTTGTCGATGCTAAGTTGGAGTTGGTCACATCCGATTCAATTGCTCAAGATCAATGTAATGAAGAAGAGGACGATGTCCATTTGGCATTTACTGTATATCAAGCTGATACAACTATTGCTTCTTATGATTAAACAAATTTTGAAGATATAGTGACTTCCAAAAGTTGTTGGCCACTCTAAAAATTGCTCTCGAAAATTGAGAAATTAGAATTAAGAAGTGAAATTTGGACATGTTGTACAAAAAGTATTCTACTTCATATGTAATTTCACTTAAAATGGACTATATTTAGACAATTTATTATTTGCATGAATTTTTAATGGAAAAAAACTTTTTGTGAGAAGTCAAAATGTCCCATTTCTTTTTATAGGAAGAATGTACATCTTGACTAGATTCACATGTTACAAGTTTCATGAATTTTAGATTTTTATTGATTGAAATTTGACCTCAAAATTTATTTTTTTGAATTTTTCACTTTATAAATTGCAAAAAAAATATGTTTTTGATATATATAGTCATTTGATGTTATTTATTTTTTATTTTTTATTTTTTTGCAATTTATGGAGTAAAAAAAAAAATTTGATGTCAAATTTGAATCAATTAAATCTCAATCAATAAAAATCCAAAATTCATAAAACTTGTAACATATGAATCTAGTCAAGATGTACATTCTTCCTATAAAAAGAAAATGAGACATTTTGACTTCTGATTAAAAGGTTTTTTTTCATTGAAAATTTATGCAAATAATAAATTGTCTAAATATAGTCCATTTTAAGTGAAATTACATATGAAGGTAGAATTCCTTTTGTACAACAACTTGTCCAAATTTCACTTCATAATTCCAATTTCTCAATTTTTGAGAGCAATTTTTAGGGTGGCCAACAACTTTCAGGAATCATTGTATGTTTGGTGTGGTTGACAGTGCCGTTCTTGATCCAAATGGTAATCCTAATCCTATCATTGAAGACATTCTTGATTTTGATGAGTTTGTTGATGAACTAGATTGGTTGGCGAAAAACACTCGTGATTTGAACACCAATACTCAGAATATTCTATTTGAAGAATTGGTAATTCTTGACGTGTAGAATGCAATTGAATCCAATTAGCCATAGAAAGAATTTGAGTTACTCAGACAAGGATTCCAACAACTGGATGTCAAAGAAGTATCTAAATTGAAAAATGGAGGCCCGTGTAAATCAATCTATATGGAGCTTTGGGCAAAGAACTAATTCAATGATTGGTGAAAGTTCAATATTCATTACTGCATGGATCTTATTGAAGATATGTTACTTTATTGCGTTAGTGAGCTTGTCGAGATGCTTTCGCAATTCATGTTGGAAGTTCAACGTAAGGACGGAAAACTATACCTTGGTAAAACTCTTGTGACTATAATTCATGCTATTGGCAAAATTATCAGAGGGAAATTAGAGAGCAATTCTATAGAAAGTAAGAAAGTGGCAGAGAAGTTCTACATCATTAATGATCCACATTTCAAGAAAGTATGTGTATCTTGCTTAATTATTGTGAAGAAGTCTATGAAAGCAGGGATAGGTTGCAAAAGAAAAATCACCACTCTTCTCATTTATGAAATGGGACAACAGTTATTGGCATCTCTAATTATGTACAAATTTGACTAAAGGGGTTGTGTGTTAAGAGTAGCTTATTATGTTATACACAATTTTTGTGTTTGAGCACAAAATGAGCTCTACAATATACTGGATTGCGACTTCACAATATGCCAAGATAATATCAATGGTAGATATATCAGGTTCGATAAGAGGGAGATGAAGAATCACAAAGTTGACCTACTTCACTATCAGCTTGAAAAAAATGAGGCACTCGATTAATTGCATCACCCTGATCTCGTTCAAATATTCGAGATATACATGTCTCATTGGCCAAAATGGATTAATAAAGAACCACCTCCTCATCCTTTTTTTTGCGCAATATCAATGATCATGTGAACCTAAAGGAACCTAGAGTGTGGTATGCAAAAAAGAGAGTAGGAGTTAAGATGATATTAAAGTGGTTGAAGATGATGATTGCTTCTCTTCTTGGTGCACATGAAGGCAACTATTCGAATAAAAGTGTAAGGATTACCACAATATGTTGATTGAATGACATGGAAGTGCCTCCCGAATTAGGGATGAGAATGATGGCTCATATTTCTAGGGGAGTTTTCATACATTATGACGTGGATTTGGACAAGATTATCATGAGAGCTCTTCAAAATGTCACTTTGGTAGTGCTTGTGCCTGGTAATGGTGGAAATGTTTCATAGAAGGCCACCTTGAAGCTTGGACAAGACCTCTTCAAACAACTCCAAGATTTTAATATAGCTAATGCTTCTAGTTTTGGTAATAGTCCTTCGGCGATTGTGCCATCAACAACTGCAGTGAAAAAAATTCTCCAGAGAAGTTGTTTGGAGAAGTGCCCTTGCTATTGGCAGTTATTTCTTCACTGATGTTGTAAGCAACAATGACCAATTCCATTAGAGGATCAAATGATCAAGCTCTAGTTTTTTGTTCAAATAGTAATCAACTATTACATCATAGTGATGAGGATTTTTGGGAGCATAATGATGTCTTTAATGAGGTTACTAATTTGATGCAGAATAATAGAGTTCTTGCAAGACATTTATATAATGTGACAAATACTCATATAGTTAGGAGCATAAGTTTTCATAGGATTTGATGAACTACACTATTCAAATAATGGTTTTCAATGTAGCTATCGCAACTTCTATGCTTTTTGGTGCTATGGTTCTAAATAATTCTTCAAAGTAGATTAAGCACATGACTTTGGTAGTTTGCTTTAGCACATTTGTACAACAAGAATAGCAAATTGAATAGAGTTTGGTGCTACCACTACAATTCATACTTGATTGAAGTAGGTTTTTGTGTCAATACAGCCTTCCAACAAGAGATTCATATTCAATCAATTTGTATAGATTTTTTCATTCAATACAATTTGAAAAATTCATCACAATTTTTGTTCAATGATTTGCAATTATCTTCTTTCCTTTGTGTTTTTTTGGTACATGGCACCATTTCCTGTATCTAACTCATAAAGATGACGTATCCTGAATTGTATGCCGCATATACAATAGATATACTATACCAAATTCTATGGCAGAATCAGCAAGAAGGGTACATTCTACACAACTTGGCCAATTCTGCACACCAATCCTACTAATAATATATGCTTGTATATGCCTATAGTGCTTTTAATGATGATAAATCACACTTCCAACTACATTTAGAGGTTGTTTGCATGGGGGACCGACCTCGACCTTGAGGTCGGGGCAACCTGATCCCTAGGTTAAGCCTCCCAATCAAAGAGCTTCCACATGCAACCTCTGATGGCAGTGGTTGCCCGTCCTTTTCAGTATAATAATAACTGGAGCTTTAGTTAAAGTGGGACATAACTAGGTAAATGCTACTTTTAACAAGTATCTGCAAATTCCATTTTGGCCTTTGTTTTTCATTTTATATTTGTAATGATTGTCTTCTTGTCTACCCTGTTGCCATTCATCTATTTACAATTTAAATTTTGGAAGCATATTTTTTGATTGTAAGTATATTCAATTTTGCTTGCATATTTTATTGATGTGACAACCTTTATCTTTTCAAAATTTATTGGTACAATTAGATATTCATTTTGCATATCATTAGAATTTTGCTTAATTAGACACTCCATTTATACAAGAACAAGGGAGATTTATTAAGAACATCATAGCAATGAAACTAGAAAGGCTCATGTGTATTTTAGCTAAAGCTCCCATTGCAATTACATGGATTGTCAAATCATTTTGTGAGGAGTTCAATTTAGCTCCTTCAGTAAGTCTTCCTGGGTTTAAAACAATTTCACCTTCGATTTTGCAAAGTGGAGGCATCTTTTGAGTGGATAGTGAGGAGAGGTCCCCACTATCCATCCAAAAGTAACTCCATTTTTGTGTTCATTTTTGTGTTTTAAAGATTTTAAAATTTTCATTTGCAACCCCCCCTCCCCTCCTCCTTATAATTTGTAGAAACCAAAATAGTGACAATCGATATAGGATAATTCCTCCCATATCTATATTTGGTATTGTATCCATATCCAATATCCGTATTCAATATTTATCCCATATCTACATTCGGTACTATATTTGTATCCAATATCTGATATCTATATTCAATATTCATCATATATCGATATTCGATATTGTATTTGTATCTAGTACCTATATTCAATATTCATCTTATATCCGTATTTGATATTGTATACGTATCCGGTATCCATTTTGTATTTCATATTTGAACGGCTCACATTAAATCTCACAAGATCAATGGCTTGTGATTTTTTGAGAAATCAATGGCAATTTTGAAGGTAAGCATTTTTTCTTAAAATAAATCAATGACCTATAAATTTTTTGAGAGGGAGGGGGGCAACTAATGCAAGCCAGAGGGGAGCCATCTTTTGAGAGGATAGTGTCACTAAAATCCGTGGCAAGATTGCATCACTATCCATATTTGAAGATGAAGATACTTTGTGCATTGTATCTGACACTCCACCTACCTAAAAGGAATTAGTAGGCATTCAATGGGGGCCTTGGTATGTGAAGCCTAGTACACTTCATTGGTAGCATCAATTTTTTAATATGATTATAGTCAATGATCCTACACATTTTAGAGAGATATTTAAAATGTCAGTCCTTACATTTCAATATATATGCTCATTGGTAGAGCAAGACCTTCAAACCAATCTTCCATTTGGATTAGATAAATTACCAAATCATAAATTAAAAGTTACAAAGCAAGTTGCAATTGCCATTTGAGACTTGCCATTGGGGATTCTTTACTTTCAATTGGAGAATTGTTTGGAGTTGGAAAATCAACCATTAGTGAGGTCACCACAAGATTCATTAGGTCTTTAAATTTTAGAGGTCAACATCACTTGACATAGCCGACTAGTGAACAATTAAAGAAGGTTAAAGATGGATTCGAATCTATTGGGGAATCCCCTAAGTATGTGGTGCTATAGATGTTACACATGTTGAAGTGAATTCACCTAGTAATGAAAGGTCTATTGATTATTATGATAAAGATAAAAACTATAGCTTCATATTACAAGTAATAGTGGATGCAGAGACTTGTTTTCTGAACATTTTTGTTGGTTATCTTGGTGTGGTTCATGATGCTAGAGTTTTTGCAAACTTAGAAATCAAAGTTGCAATTGATAGAGGACAATGCTTAAATGGACTAGCAAGGCTCATTCAAGGTATTCCCATACAAGAATTATTAATTAGAAATGATGGTTATACACAAGAAACTTATATGTTGATTCCAATTCCAAGTTATAGATCAGACCCTATGAATGATCAATTTGATTTTAAGCATAGTAGTACACAAATGGCTATAGAAAGAACATTTGGTATTCTCAAAGGTGTATGGCAAATCCTAAAACAACCAATATCTATGCTTAATTATTCTATGGTCTCTAGTATCATGCATACCACATGTATTTTACATAATATCTTGTTGGACAAAAATGATAGACCAGATGATAATCTTTCATTAGCTAGGCATCATGATGAAGGTTATAGACAACAGAGAAGCAAAAAAGTTATTACAAATGAGGCATTGTTGATTAAAAATGCCATAGTCGAATGCTTGTGGTGTTTAGAAGGGCTATAAAGTTAAAAATGTTTAGGGATAAACAACTTTTTATCTCTAATTCAATTCAATTGTAGAATTTCGATTGCAAACATATTTTTGATGATATTCAAATAAAAAATGTTATATAGATTTTCATTCAATGTAGAAGATCTTCAAAGATTTTAATTGGATGTTGAGGATCTTTAAAAATCTTCATTTGATCTTCACATACATTTTCAATTGATCATTACTTTTAGCAATATTTTTAATAGATTTTTAAGGAAATTGATGGATAGGGGAAGAGAAGATGTCTAATATAGTGTAGAAAATATATTCATAGAAAAGATAGTCATTGAATTCATAAGACAAGAGTTTGCATGCTCAAATAAAAAAAAACTTTATATACTAAAAAACTTCAAACCTTCAATAGACAAGAAAAACTACAAATCACACGAAGTAAGTGACAATGAACTTTGTAGTAAAAATAGAAAAGCAAATGCATAAATTTGAATATCACTACCCAACATGAAGGAATGAATTATGGCTTTTGCATTTTGGAACCAATGGCATTGCTAATTGCCATTAAAGCTCCAATAAAACCTTGAGATGTCTCTTTGCTTACTTGAACTTTATTTTCTTCAATGACGACAAGCTTCTCTTGAGCACTTGTTTGAGCTTGTAGTAAAGCATTTTATAATGCCATGTTGTCATTGTGTTTTTTCAATTTGAAATCCAAAAATTGTTTGTGTCTTGCATTTGCCCAATCTTCTCCTTCAATCAAGGCTACAATTGTCTTCACTCTATTAGTTTCCTAATGGATGCAATACCATCTGATATTTTGGACAAACTATGATGACATTTGCTAGTATACAATGATGATTCAGGGGATTTGGGTCTTTCACCATCTGCATGCATATCAAACATTCCAATGCAATGAGAATTTTAACAAATAAAAAAAGAAAACAAGCAAACCATTATCTACTAAAAATAATTTAGCACAATGTATATGGAAATATGAGTGGGGCATGAAAAAAATTAAGAAAAAAACAACCCTAAAATTAAAAGAAAATAAGAGAATATTTTTGTAAATGTTTAAGAGATGAATTAAAAATAAATGTAAAAAAATAGGATTAAGAAACCATTTAGTTGTTTCTACTACTATGTTTAAAGAATCAATAACACTTGTGGGATTGGTTGCTTGAGAAGAATCAGGCAACCAACTAGCAATATAATCATAAATTTTCCATACCATATTGACTTTCAATCCCTTGATTGCCTTCTTTTCACCTGCATCCATGGTCCAATAGCTTTTTTTCCCACTAGCGATATATTTTTTATAATCCCAAATCTTTTGGAAATTTACACAAACACCTTCAAAATTGTCTTAACATTGTTGTGTAGAGCGGTTAATTTCTTATTTGAAACAATTCTCTACAAGAAGAGTCCGATGTTCATGTTTGGATTTGTAAAGCACCTTTGTACCAGTGTGTAAGCCAGGGTTGACAAATGTCAACGTCCGCCCCAAAATAGCGTCTGTTTTCCGGACGTCCGGACGCACGGACGCTAGCGGACGCAGCGTCCCGACCGCTGTCGGAAAGCGGACGGGCGGGGCGGACGGCCCGAGGCGGACGCCCAGATCGTGCGGACCAGATCAGTCCGTGCGTCGATCGGACGGCCGTAATCGGGCGGATGGGTGGACAAGCGGACGGGGGACAAGCGGACGCTGCGTCCGCCGGGACACGAATGTCAGCGTCCGCGTCCGGACGTCGTGTCAACCCTGGTGTAAGCATTTTTTTACCCACCTTTGATAAATAAGCAAACACAACTAGGTTTTGGGGGTTCTAGTTTCTATCCTTTGGGTGTTCTAACGTTGGTCCATTGCACCTTTCAAACAATGAATCTTTTCTAGAATTCCTACTCGTATGATTTTATAATGTTCCCTACTTTCTAACCTTATACTATTGATGTCTAGGTATTGTTTTATAATTCCCTTTTTGCTTTGGAAGTTCTAAGCTTCATTTAAACTATTTATTATTTTTGGATAATTAAATTGGATCCTTTTAGATCTTGGTTCACCCTATCTATATTGATAAAAAAAACCTCTAAATTCAGACTTTCTTAGTGAGAGTTATTAAGGGATGAAGTTCGACCGCTAATTGGCACTTCAAACTTCATCCATAGTTTTCTACCAAACTATAATTAAAAATTGACTTTTCCCTTTACCTCCAACTTCCAAATTCTTTACCCTATCTAAGTTTCCATTCTTATTCTTTTTGGATGAATTGAACTAGTTTCCATCCAATATGGCTCAAAACTTCATCCACTAATATCTTTGTCAAATTAACTCGGAATTCTAAGTGTAATATAATTTTGGAAACCCCTAAACAAAGTCTATACTATAAGTCATTTTATTTGGAGTAAGAAAATAATCCTAGGATCTAAACTTGCCCTTGAAGTTTCGGCTATGTGGAAAATTACTTAACTTTGAAAATTCAAAAGAGGAAGGGAACTTAGTGGCTTACCTCGAGATTGGGTTTGTTGTTGAGATTATTGTTCACTCCTTCATATGCCTTGTTATCTACCATCATCCTTGAATTTTTGATACTTTTGCCCACAGCTTGAAGGTGACCCTTTAATACAACTTGACCAAAGTCTAGACCTCTTTCTTTTTCTTTATCTTTTGATTTCTTCCTTCACTATTTTCCTTCCATTATTTAATGCTAAGGATTGACTTGGACCTCTTGGAATCTTGGCTCTACTTCCCAAACAATAATTGACAATTACGCCTCCAATCTTCTTATCTAAATTCCAATGGTTGCATCCTTCTCTAGGATTTCCCACTAATCCTACCAACTCTAAAACTTCCCTTTAAATTCCTAATTGCCTTTCTATGTTCTATCTATTGTACTTTCATTTTTTTGAGTGGAGGTTTGAGTCCTAGCTAATGAGCTTTGAATGTATTCCTAATCCCCCTCTTCCCTTCAGTACTATTCTATTAGCTTTGTCAACCCTTGTTGTATTTTATTTAGGAAACACATGGAAGTTTTGGACTTCCAAAGCTTTGATTTCCAAGGCCCTAGAGGTCTGAGGTCCTCTGCAGCTTAGGTTCAAAGCTCTAGATGGTTTGTTGGCAGCTTGCCACACTTCGCTAGTGCATTGGCTCCTTTCAGGTACTTGAAGATCCTTGTAGCCTCACAGTTGATCTGAAGCCCTAGACAATTGGTGAGAAGCCCCCCCCCACCTCCACTTTGCTAGTGCACTAGCTCTCCCTAAAATATCCAAAGATACTCTGTTGATACCCGTGGCCTTGGCCGCCAAGGTCTTTGTCTTGACAACCGATTAGCAACTCTCCCACACTTTGCTGGTGTACTAACTCCCTTCGGGGTACATGGAGATACCATGCCAAAACTCGTGGCCTTGGACAGTTGGTTAGCAACTCTTCCACACTTCGTTGGTGTATTGGTTTTCTTCGGAGTATTCAAAGATACCCTGCCAATATTCGTGACTTTGGACAATCCCTTACTGGATTGCTATTGAGGTCTCTTGTTGGGTGGCTATTGGGGGCCTTTCGTTGGGTTCACTACTAGGGGCTTTTTGCTAGGTCACTACTAGGCTCTCTGACTAGGTTCATTACTGGTATCTTTCATTGGGTTGCTATGGGGACTTCTTGCTAGGTTGCTACTAGGGCTTTTTGCTAATATCTTCACATAAAATGACAACTACAAAGTAGGCCTTGGTACTAACCCCATTTTTCTACTACTAATCTTTTGGATCCTAAACTTGGTTCTCTTCAACTTGTGTTTTGGAATCTAAACTTAGAAATAATTATTGTGATCCTCACGTTTGGAATTCTACAACTAAAGGAAAAAGCTCTTACCAAAGTCAAAGCTTTGTTGTATGGTGCACAATGTCTAAATTTTCTACATGTAAACACATTAGACGTAAGAGTTCAAACCAACATGGTGTTAGTTTGATGAGTACGTATCAATACACAACAACTTAACAACAATCCCTCCAACTCTAGGGGATTTCACAGTGAAGGAATTTTCCACTTAGAATAAAGAGTTTACAATAGCCAACTAGAAACTCCCCAAAGCAACATCGCCAAGGTACGGTGGGAAGATCTAGGATTAGTACATACAATGAACTCACCAAAAATTGAACCACAATTATCAATATTTAATTAGTCCACAAGCCAATGTTGAAAGGGACCCCAATGTCCTCCAAAGAAAGCTACAAAAGTACCAACAAGGGAGCTCAAAAATGCTCCAAAAATATGAACAATTGGCAATGTGGCCAAAATTGGCCAAAATCCAAATTAATGGATCAAATAATGTAATAAGGGTTCAAACATGAACCGGAAAGGGTGTTTTGGGAGAGAAATGAGAGCCCTAAAATATTTTTTTAAGGGCCTCATCCCCCTCCCATTTCCTACTAGGTAACCTTATCATTTAAGATTTTCAACCTAATCCTTTCAATTTTAATTTCTACGCTGGACATAATTTTTAACTTTTGAAAAAATGCCCCAAATCATAAATGGATTGTGCCAATGGCTTCAAAAGGCCGTTTTCAATCTATAGAACCTCCTAGCCTCTTTTTCAATCTCAAAAACCCAAAGAATCTTGGTAGTGACTAGAAATTCAAAACGGATAAAAACCTAAGTTTTGGAGTTTTTACTATAACTCAAAAGTAACTAGCCTAGGTTTCAAGGTAGGTTTAAGGGAGTAAAAAAAGATCCTGAATTTGTTTTATTCCAATGTCGAGTGCTCTCAATACACCAGTCAACTCTACATTTGATTTTCAAATTCGCTAATTTCGAAGGATCTTGTTAATTTTGGTACCTCCCACTATCAAAATGTTATAAAAAATTTTGAAGCACTTTATAAACATAAAGGAAGCTATACCAATTTTTAGTGAGATTTTACCGCACACAATCACACATGATAATTTCTACAATTTTACCATACCAAATTTGGGTGGTTGACTACTCCAAAAAAATCTAGGATGATAAAAAAAGCCCGAAACTTTTGGAGGAACCTCTCATGAAATTCTTCAAGAGATGTGGAAGTTTACATTTGTACCTTGCACATGTGGAAAAAGAGTATAAATCCCGCTACCTCCTTTAACTTCTAATAAATAGGGAATTTTCGACAAAAAAGGGAATCTTGGTGAAGCGATTGTGCCATTGGACTCCTAGCATGACTCTTGCTTCAAATCACTGTACTTAGATCATAGATGCCCTTTGACCCTCCAATTTGAGTTTCTCCACCTATAGGTTAACAATTGGAGTTTCTACTATTTTATCGAAGGAATGGAAAAACTAAAACCTGTTATGGGGAATCTATCTTGGGTTTTTCACAAGATTTCCTTAGACCAATTTCAGCCAATTTATGTCTCATTGCACGAACAAGTGTAGATAATTGAGTAGTTTCTACTAACATACTTACTATGTATAAAAGGTGGGTCTCTATCCTATTTACATACGGGTTTGGATTGTATTTGTATAAAACTAGGTGTAAAGTAATTAGAAGGTGTATTGGCATGTGCAATATAGGTTCTAGTCCAACACAGGTTTCAAGTCTTTCAACACCTAAAACCATACTCAAAACCTATAGGAAATTTAAAAAAATAAAGATTGAGTTCCAAGTGATGAAACTGGAACTCACATAGTGCATAGAACGTATTTGAACCAATCATCTTTTTTTTAATGAAAGCATAATCATAAGGTTTGAAGTACTCCATGGCCCCTTCTTATATCCCCTCCCAAGCATGTTGTCCCCTTGAAGCTCTTCCATTTTAGTGTCATGTTTATCATTGAGAGTTGGATTTGAGTCATTGAGATCATGAAACTCAGACTATGATGAAGGTTGACTTTGGGATGAGGATTGTGGCACACTTGAAGGGGACCTTAGCCAAGACATTGGGCTTGGAAAAAACACTCATCAAATAAATTAGACATAGTAGTGCTTTCAAATTTCATATTGAAATAGTATAGTAAAATAGGGGTCACAATTGCTCTGCAAGCCTAATAACATCTTTCTAAAAAAGGTTAACATGATAGAACATGCACAAAAAATTAAGGAATCTTTTTAATTAGTTTTACAACCTAAGGTAGGTAAAAATCACTTTTCAAAATATAATTCTATATATAACAATGAACAATATTATAATCAACAACATAACAAGTTCCAACATCATAAAATGATACTTTACAAAATATATAACAACAATATAACAAGATACATATAACTATACCTAATTACAATAGCACCCAATTACTTTCACAAAATCAATAGTATCAAAAATATAACAAATTCCAACAATATAATAAATAACAACAAAGTAAGTGCTAACAATATAAAATCAATAGTTTTGACAGCATAAGAAGTTTTAACAATACAAAAATCTAGACTATAAAATTAAGAAATTTGAACAATATAAAATCAAAAAATTTCAATATTATAAAATTAAGAATATAAAATTAAAAAAATTTCAATATAAAATCAAGAGCACAGAATTAAGTTGTTTCAACAATATAATATTAAAAATATGGAACAAAGAAGTTCCAACATGATGAAATTAAGAATATAAAATCAAAAAGTTTCAACAGTACTAAATCAAAAGTATGAAACCAAGAGTATAAAATCAATAGAGTGAACAAGTACAAAATTACAAATGAATATCGCAAGTACAAAATTAAGAAGTTTCAACAATATAAAATCAAGAGTATAAAATCACAAATACAAAAATTCCAAGAACAAAATCACTAATCACATAGTCATCAATTTAATCAAAATATCAATTGGAAATTAAAAACTCACCAGACGAGGTGTTTCCTTGAGAAAACAAATTGTTTGGGTCTATTTTTTCAAATTCAAACAAAAAAATTTCAACACAAAAATCCGAAGAGAAAGAAAGATAATAAAACCAAAAAAATTACTTAAGATGAAGTTTGAGAAACAAACATGCAAACTATCAACTATAACTCCAAAGTAGAAACTATAGCTTCCACTTTAGTAGGATAAGGTGACAAGTAGTGGATAATTGTATGTTTAAATAGAAGGTTGGGTTCATGGACAAGAGAGCAAGCTCAAATTTCCACTATTCAAGGAAGGGAAAGAAAAGAGGGAACCTAATCTTGAAATTGGGTTGAAGGCTCTAAATTCCCCCATGCATACCACCTATTGGCCCTATAGAGGTCAGGATTGCATGTGAACAACTCTTTAGGTTATGTGAAGGTCTGATTTGGCACTTTAGTCCTGAAATTGAATTTTCGCATTAGATTCTTAGGGGTCCACATCACTTGAGACATGAATAGACCTCAATCTGGGTGGGAGGGCCTTTGAAGCATGGGCAGATAGTGGGTAGAATAGATTGTGGATCCTTGGCATTTATTTGGAAACATCAAAGACTTAGTGCCAAGGGCCACCGAGACAATAATAGACCATGCTTTCAACTACATTTAGGCTAAGTAAAGGTCTAATTTTACACTTGAGTCCCAAAATTGAATTTCCATATTAGATTCTTAAGGGTCCATGTCACTTGAGACCATTCACAAGATGACATGTGGCATTTTTTTAAAGTATAGAAATGCCATAATTTTTGTCGAATCTGATTTTTGCATAGGGTAATAAGTGAGGTTTTTGTGCTTGTTCTTTCAAGATTCCGTGGTTTCTATTGTTGGCACTTATTTTGTAGTGGATTGAAGTGAAGAATATTCAAATTCTCTAATGATCAGCATAATGTTCAAAACAAAAATGTATTGTAGGTAGTCAAAGAAAGAAAAATGTATGGCTTCTCATTGTAGAATTTATGGAGAGACCATTTTTGCTTTTACAATTTTATATTTGGTTTAATTGAATCCGACATCACATTGACAATGAATGTAGAATATTTCAAAACTATATTCTGTACCAACATGGTACTTTCACTTCCAATATGTCTAATGTCTCATATTTTGGATAAAGAAACACATATTATATATTTACCACAAACCTATAAAATAATACATTGTACATGAGTTGGGGTTGACATTTGGTTCAAACATTTTAAAATTTTCAATAGGGCTTGAGTTAGAAGAAAATGTATTTTCTTGAGGTCACTTCAACATAGCTAACAAAGTTTGACTCCTCTTAGAATGTGATTTGAGAACTATTTTTTTTTCTTGACAATTTTATGACATATTTTATTAGTTACATATTTGCCAAATTTCAAAGTTGATGAGCATTTTTGCAAAAGGTGACCAAAAGATGCCCAAATTGCCAAGGTTGCCAAGAGAGTTTAGAACAACATAACTCTTAATTAGGGCACTTGATTGGAAAAAAATTATACTCCCACTAAGGAGGTACTTATTTGCACTTTGTATCAAAATTTTGTGAGCGCCCAATTGTGATTGACTTTATAGGATTCTATCCAAATTTTTTATTTGGTTTGTTCAATGGACAAATGACCTTTAGAGGTTAAGAACTACCACTTGGTCAATAGGACACTTAAATTTTATATGTAAGATAAACCCACTTAAAAAACCACATAGATGAATTTATAAAAAACAAAAGGTAATTAGAAATGTGCTCTCCGTAGCTTTTTAAGTAAAAATATAGTCATCTTAAATACAAAATTAAGGTAAATAGCCCCACATCAAATACTATCTTAATTCAAGAGTATTCTTTAAATTACAAAGAGTGATCTTTCTTAGGTAAAAACATTTGATCCTTAGTATAGTATGCCATGAATATCTTTAGGTAAGTTAATGTTCCATTGAAATATAATGGACGAAAATCTCTATGACTATTTGAGTGCATCAAAATCATTCCTCACAAAAACAAATAATAAATCTTGGCTTGAATATGCAATGTTAATAATCGAACCATCATTTCTAAATATAAAGTTGCTAACATTTAAAAGTTCATTTAATCAATATCCATATTGATGAAAAAACATTTCATTCTATTGAGGAAAGTGGTAGCTTCTACCTTGTACTCAACAAAAAATAACCATAGTATATTGCTAAAAGCAAGTACTTTATTTTAAAGGTGATGTTCCTTAAATTGTTGTTGTTGCTTCCCCTTGCTTTGATTATTTGAGTAATCAATATTTCAGTTGCAAGATTGGTACATACCTTCTTGTATTTGAGGAGCTTGTCAAATAATCCAATAAGAATTGTTCACTTGATATAATGGAGACAAAGTCAATTGCAATGATCACAAAGGAAGTCACAAAATGGATTTCAATTGAGAAGGTCTTTTCAAACATTAAATAAATTTAGCTACAAAGCTCAAAATCTAGACTAGTTGAAATCTTTCTTCAACGTGATAATGCAAAATCATACTTGAGTTTAGATGACTGAGTTTTGATTCAAAAGAGCCACAAGGATGGATTTGAGATTCATTTAGTGTGCTAACCACCAAATAATCCACATACAAATGTATTGGACCTTGGATTTTTTTGAGCTATTCAATCACTACAACATCAAAAGATCTTTAATATGATTAATGAGCTAGTCACTACAATACTCAACTCATTCAAGGATATGGGATAAGACAAACTAAATGACATCTTTTTGTCTTTTCAAAATTAATTCATTAGTGTAATGAAAGTTAATGGTGGCAACAACTACAAACTCTCACACATACTTAGGAAAAATAAGATTAGAAAGATGAGTGTCTTCTTAGCAATCTACAATGTCCTACTAACATATTACAAGGTGTCCTAGACACCATTCATCACATGTAGATCAATCCTACTCTCGCACAATTAAATTTAAAAAAAATAAACTATGGTTGAAAGTTGAAAGTTTGTATTAGTATAAAATAATAAAATTTTCAATTGAAGTAGAAATTGCACTTGATGAGCTTCATTTCAATAGAAGGACTCAAATGCAAAAATGTCATTTCTGTGGCTAAAATTCACATCAAGAGTAAATAGTAAGAAATGGACAAATTATGCTACAAGTATGATGTGTGGATTATATATCTTCTTCTTTACAAAAGTTAGTAATATCATAAGAGAAAATTTACAATATTCCACTAGAAATGTGCTCAAGCAACTTTGAAAAACAAATTGGATGAACAAACATTTTTTTTCCATCTTATAATGACAATGAGGCGAAAAGAGACAAAACCTTGGTTTCTTCCATTTCCTACCCCTCCCCCCAAATGGAAAATTGAGAGCCGTTGATTAAAAAATAAAAATAAATCTTCCCCCTTGGATGCCATTGATCTTGAAACATCCATGGATACAGATATATGTATGGATATATATACAGATATGATACAAGAGATAGGTACAATGTACTATACATGTACAAGTGTGGATACATATATCGTATGGTATATGAGATGGATATGATACATGATGTGGTTATGTGATGTGATATGGGGATTTATCCCATATTGAATGTCACCCCCTCCCTCACCTAAAAATTACAAGTGGTGGGATGGGGGGGTACACGAAAAAAAAATTAATTTAATTTAAATTTTCCTAGGGGGGTAATAAAAAAAATTGAATTTTAGTTCATTGTGACAAACTGTCACAATGAACTCGAAAGAGACAGTTAGTGTCCTCATTAGCATCTTTGTTACTGTCTCATTTACATCACTAAGTGTATTTGAGTATATCTTTGCTAATTCATATATGGTTTTCTTGAAAAGTAACAATTTGTGATAAAAAAAATGGCAGGCACTACCATACATTTTCATCTTACATTTTTTTCCATCTTACTATCTTAGGTGAAGCATTATTACAAAGTTAAGCCTCTCCATTGTTGGAGTGGCTACTTCTTTCCTATCTACCTATACATCTCCAAACAAATTCAAGTGCAACCTTGGCTAATGGCTAGAAGATCTAATTTTTTGTTTATTTTTTTATCGCCTAAGATCTTCTTGGTCTAAGTATACCATGTACTTTTGTTTCCAAGTTTTGATTTGGAGGTCAAATATTTAGTATAAGTTCATCACTTTTCAATTTGAGTTTTCATACCCTTAAAGTCAACCTTTTTGAGGGTTTTCTTTACGCAAATACTATGTACAACCCAAACTAGAAAAATAATTCTGGAAAGTATTTTGAATCTTTTACTTTTAGATGATCAACAGTATATAGAAGCATTCTTTGGTCATTCAAAGAAACCACAATCATTTAGAGATGGTTTTATAGAGCCGAGATCGATTTTCTACTTTATCTATTCAAACAAGGAGGGACTAATTGATTGGAGGATTTGCAAGGTTGTAATCCAAGAATCTAAAAGTAGCATATGTTGCCTGTTCTTTGGGGGAGGGACATGGTAGCCAAAATGATTTCCCACAATATTTTGGAGTTTGTCAATAGTACACACTTTACTACACCATTATCAGAAAATGCAAAGACTTCATTAAATTAGCATGCACCTCGTTACACCATTCTTAGAAAATGCAAAGACTTTATGTGGGCCCTTCTCCCCACATCACAACATGAAGATCATTTTGGAACAACAAATGCAAGCCAACATGAAGATCATTTGGGGATAGAGGAAGTAAGGTGAAGGCACCCATTACTAACCAGTACCCCATCAACAATCAATAGGGTGTCGTATTTCCAACCAAGGTTGGAATATAATCAACTAATTTCCATTTTCTCCTTAGAAAGCATGTTGTTCTCTTTTTTTCAACATTTGGACCAATAAGTTCATGACACACAAGTGAGCAAGAAAATAGGAACCAATGAGCAAGAAAGTAGTTCTTGAATGATTGAAATTGGAAGAGTCTAGACATTGGCTATAGGTCTAGTGCACTCTTTGCCTCCCAAAATTCATAGTAATTTCAATTCAAGCAATAAAATTACCAAATTTTTTGCAATCCCCATCATTTTTATCAACGTACCTCTGAAAATATTTGCTTTGCCTTGCAATACCCCAGATCATGTCCAAAATTGCTTATTTGATAGATTATGGGTGCCTTCACGTTAACCCCTCAACACCCAGGGGGCTCAAATAGTGCCCCTCTTAATTGGAAATTTGGACGACAAGAATTGGATCTTCGAAGGTTGGAGAAAGCGAACTGTAGTTCAGAATGATATTGTGGCGCAGCAGCTAGGCGTACATCGGATCGACCACTCCTTTTTAAAGCCCAATTTCCTCGACCTCACCGCAGTTTCACTTGAGTCATGGTTGCGTAATAGCTCCAATCATGCCCCAAAATTCAGGAGCTCCTCATAACTTTACTACTCTATTGGCATTCAAAGTTGGGGCCCATCCGAATCTTGTAGCATTGTTGTTCATATCCGAGAAGTGTGCGGTACCCTAAGAAATGCAAAAGTTTCATTGTACTTGCCGAAGATCAAAGGCTATATGCTCAAAATCCGTGTGATTGATTTTCTCAAAAAATGGTTCTTCAGATTCATCACATTTTTTTCTTTATGTTTCAACGGTGAATTGGCGAGATTCTTCCTACATCATCGTAAATACTCTGCCAATCGGCCGTGTGCCACTGAAACTCATCTCAGGCCGAAGAAGGCAGGGGCGTTGAGGGGTTAATAAAGACGGGTCTGGGTGTTGTACCAATCCATCCCACCAGTAAGAAAGCATTGTGCTCGTCACTCTTCTAAAAAACATGACCAATTGAATGCAGTGCAAAGATGTATGATAAGTTGCTAAAGCCAAGCATCAATATTATCCGGGTTCATGAGGAATGAACACATTGATAGGACACAAGGCAAATCAGTGTAGATAACAAGAAAGCTTTCTTCTATAGCTCTAGTGTCTCTACGGTCCTGACGGATAATCCTACTATGCTAACACCAAAGAGGAGGCACCAGCACTATTACATATTCTCTCAGAAGACCTCAGAGGGCTCCGTGCAACTAGAATTAGTACTAATTGCCCCATTCCAAACAACAATCATCTAGTGACCTCAAACGAAGATCACATCAAGCCAGCACTCGGATGGTGACTGCTCAAATGAGCCCACCTGAACCTGGCTCGGGGATAAGAGATAAGCAACTAAGATTGATAGAAATCCTCTGAAAAAGTCCACTCACTGTTGTCAAGCAAACATCCAATCTCCAGTTCCTTCATGCGACTACTACACAAATTATGCCTTAGTTGCTGCGATAATGTGAAGGCTGTCACGTTTTCGTCTTGCAAGAAAAAAAAAATCCTGTTAACATCTTTAATCTCTTTTAGTATTTGGAGCTCACGAGAGGAAGTCAATTCCTTAAATTCCAGCGCCTCCCCACAAATTCTCTCCCAACTGCTGCCGGACTGCTTCTTCAAGCTCTTGGCAAAAATCTCGAGCAGTAGCTGTGCAGAATGATCCACGAGTCAGAAAGAGAAGTAACATACCCACGATTGAAGAATCTTTCGCTAAATGTGAAGCTACTAATTAAATGGTCGTGGGCAAGAAGTTCATTTTCTTGTATGACTGGTGAAACTACACAAGAATTGAGAAACAAGGAAATTAACAATACCATGATCCATCGTCTCAGAAGGTGATGATTCCTCCAAGTAACCAACCACTTTTGCAGGAGTTCCAGCTACCATACTGCACTTCACCAGATATATGAGAATGAGTCATCATACAATTCACTATTAGCAGTGATTTTCCAAACAAGGAATGAAAATTGAAAGGAGAAATTCACCATAAAATACATTCACAAATGCAGGAGAGATGTAGGGATCAACCTATGAGCCGGGACGTCTTTCAAAACAAGAGATCCTGCTGCAACCATCGCTCCACGGCCAACCACGATGTTGCCAAGTATTGTTGCCCCAGCACCAATAAGAACTCCCTCCTGTATCTTGGGATGTCGATCCCCTGCATCTTTACCTGTTCCTCCAAGTGTGACGCCCTGAACAACACAATTCAAACAGTCATAAAGACAGCTTGCTGCTGAAAACACGTCCAAAAGTGGGGCCTAGCAAATCTCAGTGGAACACATGGAACCGTAAGCATCCAATTATCAATAGGCGCATACAGATATCAGGATACCCTAATACTGGCTCTGATTAGGGCAGAAACTTCAGAAAGCACAGGATTTCATTCGTTGATGGGGTGTTCAATCAAATGTAGCATTCCGAATCCAACGCAGTAGTAGGGTGGGGACGAGTGCACGCCTCTTCAATTACCTGCAGTATTGAGACACGATCACCGACAATAGCTGTCTCTCCAATAACAACCCCTGTCCCATGATCCATAAGTATAGCTTTCCCAATACGTGCCGCTGCCAGAAGCATCACAATATCAGTGATTTTCATAAATAGTGAGATGAAAGAATAGAACCGGATAAATCCAGGGGATGCCCAGATGTATCCGTGCTTCTAATAATACTTAGGTACAATAACGTAGATGAATCTGAGTTTTTTCTAAGCTTGCTATTACAAATCAAGGTACAGACGCGATTAAATTTATATCGCCTCAGTGGAGTGCAACGGCTTTCCATTATAACTGAAACTTCAATTACCATGAAAGCTACATTCAATTTACACATTTCTCATGAGAAGAACTACCATGTAGCTAATCGGCAAGGCAAACCAAGAGCAAGAAGCAGCAAGACTGACCTGGATGAATGTCCACAGCAAAGACCTGCCCCAACAGCAGCATACGTGTGAGGAGACAAGGGGAAAAGAAGGAACGGAAATGTGATTACATTTCCAGACAGTGAAAGGCTGAAAGATTAATAGCACTAAACATTGCCTGATACGTAGATAGATGTAATCATCAATACTACAAGAGTTAAGAGACATCCGAAGGCCTTCATTCCAATTGCAGATTGTGGGACTTTCCTCAAAATGATCATTCATATCATATAAGAAACTAGAGTTTCGCTGGTAGAGCTTGCAACGAATTATTTTGTTCAAACATCGAGACCTGAGAAAGGAACGGAAGATAAGAGAAATGAAATGCACCTCACTCATACGAGCTTGTAACGCAAGAGCAAGTACAGTCGACCCCTTATTCCACAACCAATGTGCCACTCTGTACGCTTGAAGCGCATGGTATCCCTGCATGAACCAAGGTGAACAGATTGTCGTCAAGTTCAAAATATTGCAAGTTGAACTGGGGTAATCAGCACGGCATTTGCACAGTTTATGTCATGTTAAGGCAAAGAAGTAAAACGCCACCGAATGCTTTTTACCTTCAGGTACAACAGTGCAGAGCTATAGAACCGACATGAAGGATCTCTATCTTTCACTGCCTGCAGCAATTTTCAATATTCAGTGTCAAGACAGTACATTCCATCAAGCACAGTTACTTGGTCGGCTACAGACGCAACTGTAATTTACAATATTTCGTTCTCAGAAACGAACACATATCAAGCAAATAGAGTTCCACTTTTCTCGTATTAGAACTTGGCTTGATAAAAGACGACACCGCTTTGTGGCGAAGTAACACCTGAAGTAACCATGAAAATAAGATACCCTACAGTGGGCCATAAAAATCGATATATAAAAGACATATTTGGATAGAAGATCACTTCATTAGATAAATATGGGTGCATACAGAGCTGACAGTGACCTTTATAATATTAATCACCAGCTTGCACGACATACGGAAGACAGTGCTGTAGGCAACAGTGAGCAACATGAGCTTCCAAATATGAACTTCCGAATACGTCTACCCAGTAAATGAGGGGCACCCCAACCTCAATGTGCGTTTAGTATTACTAGGCAATCTCAAGACAAGGAGACCATTACTTACCTGCACATCTAATCGAATTGCTTGTCGTATGAATGGGTCAGTCATGAAGACGCCGTCAAAAACATCCATGAGCTGTGTAGCCAGGAGCGTCGCGCTTGTTAGGCGATTGGCCAAAACAAAACTCAGAGACCGCTCGAAGCACGGGTGAGCCAAAATGCTGGCGTAGAGAAAACTACTCAACAACGGCTCACGCTCTGCCTGCCACATCATCATAGATATGAGGTCCTTTTTCTGTAAAAACAACAAATATCGCGTGTTTCACTTCTTCATATTTAGATAACGACAAAAAATGTCTTTAGTTTTGCCTCCTGTTCTCACCAGCCACGCTCTAACTTGAACCATACGACTTGGTCACATTGTTCATACCTCCAATCGAGCCTCCGCCCTCACAGCTGCCCAAATGGGATCATAAGAGATCAGATCATTCAGGTTTTTCCCTTCTGTTGGCAGTCTAGCCGAAGAGCAGGGTGGAGTTGCTACCGCTGGAGTAGTAGGTAAATTCAAGGAGTTCACATGTGATTCAAGAGCTTTTGCTGATGCGGTAGCTGCTGCTGCTGCTCTGGCAGCTGCTACACCATTCATTCTCCCTCTTGCCTGACCATTTGAACTCAATGGTGATACCTGCACATGCAGCACATGCAAGCCATACAACAACAAAAATGGTTACTGCATGCTCTCCTACACACAGAGAACAACGAAATATGTATTCAATCTCTGAATCAGCTCACAGTAGTAGCACATTCCTCAGCAACTAGAAACCTCATGAACTCCAGTGCATATGAGACTACCAGTCCAGCAGCATGATGCCCTGACCAAATCAAGTCGCAATCAATACTGTTTGCAGAGAGAGAGGGAACACAATCTGCAAGAGCAAGCAAGCTGCCAATTAAGCATCAGTACCTGCACAAGGTCATCATTTTCACCGTCTGACTCATCTTCTCTACTTTGCAGGTAGGAAGGAAACACATTCTTCCATTGAGCGCTCTCCGATTCAGACACATTGCTCACTTCTCCGTTTGAGTTCTTTGCAGGAGATTTAATTGACCTAGAGGAGTTTGCTTGACCGTCGTACAGATTATTGGCTAAGGCATCGTGCGAGTTAAACAGACGCTCATGTTTAGACTGCTCCACAGCGTCACTGTGCTCACTGAAACGACCTTCATAGCTATGACTGCTGCCATCTTTGGAAAGTTCGCCCTCTCCACAACTGCAATAGCACAATATTCAAAATTCATACCTACCATATCCAGGAATCGGAGAAGAACATTACCAAAAACGAAATGAAATCAGGCTATTGACACTGAGCTAAAAACTGCAGTAGTAAAGGAAACACCAAGTCAATTCACATCTCATATTTGAAACATCTTCCTCCCTGCTCAATATATTCTCATTCTGGATTCCTGCGGTTTTTCCTTCAAAAGCTAAGAAATTCCGGGTAGGCGTAATGTCCCTCATACTTCCTACAAGCTCTCGACAGCTTTCCAGAGAGGATGCCATTCCTAGCAACGACTCATGATAGCTCACCCCTCCTCAATTTACATTGTGATTTGGAAACTAATGTCCCAGTACCAATTGTGTCTCTACAGGTCCAGACAACATACGTGAATTGATCGTTTCTTCGAGGCTGTTGCAACGATCCGTCCTGGTTGCTCTGGCTGTCCTCAGCAGCCGAATCTCCCACGCACCGTCCAGTGAAAGTTCTCAATTGCAAACTTCTCTTTCTGCTTAAGTTCCTTCTGCACCTCTCCATCTTCAAAGAGCCATGGCTCATCGAAATCTGCTTCTTTAAAGGTATTGCTCGAGTCAAAGACTGATGTGAAAGGAGTCTCCCGTGTTGCTGTGCTAGACAATCTAGGCCCGTGCATTTTGGCTTCAGTAAGGCCATATTTCCACAGTACATCTTGGAGCTCTTCTTCTAAAGTCGTGACATTCTATTCCATCCGCGCCTCACGACCTAAACTCGACGACCTGATTTTTCTTCTACACAAGAACTAGCCCCTGCCGTTGCAAGACGTGTCTGTTTCACCAGCTCAAAATTGGGTATCCCTTGCTCCAAAAATTGGAGACCCAGAAGGTCAAATCGATACAAAAAACAGGGAAGATCGCTATGGCGCACCGGCGCACTTAGGGTTTGGCGGACCAACTCTTGAATTCCTCAAAAGACTCTTGCCGTCTTCTTTACTCAACCCAGTCTTTTGCTAATCGAAGAGTTGCAAACACTTACAAGGGTGCGATTGGTGGATTTGCAATTGGTGGTCCCTGGGAGCACAAACTTTTTTGTTGCAAGAATTTGTAATTGTTGAAGGCAACTTTGCTTGGAGCACGGCCGAGGAATGAAATTTGCTTGGCCATTAGCATACTTAAACTAAAACAGACCTAGTCTATTCCCAAGTGGGGTTCAAAAGGTTGGAATTGGGTTGAAAAGTTGTCATAACCTCGACGGAGCTGATTTCTAGATACATGGGAGCCTCTCATTGTAAGATGGGAGGCATGTTCTTTTCCTTTAGTGTACGGTAGGTTGCTTTATCATTTTGATACCTTTCTCTTTATACCTTTGACTGACCATAGTTGACTAAGATCCAACCATCCCAAACATTGAGGTCATATCTAATAATTCAAAAGTAGAGCCTCATTGTAAGAGATTCTCATAATGAGCCTCTATTTTTGTATTATCTAGTTCATAATTGTGATGTTGTCCTTTTATGTATCCATGGGATAGCATTGAATGACAAGAACCATATTATTTCATATAGTTTACTATAGCATCATACATAGTTACATACCCAATAGATAGCAAAACCATCATTCCTATCATATTTATACATTTGTTGTATTTTTGAGAAGTCTATGGGAATGAAATACAAATTTTGAGTTTATGACTATTGGATTAATCTTGAACTAGACCAAAATGGTTATAACTTACTATAGAATAATTGAATAATGTATTATCTCATTCAATTAAATCACCTAATTTCAATATTGAATAATTGATAAAAAAATTATTAGCCAACAATTTGCTAAGTTCCAATCATGAATGGGTGAGAATTGTCATGATGTTTTTAAAAACTTGATGCAATTCAATTATCCAATAGAATGTCTCAAAATTACATAATCTTATTTATGAATATAATTAATAACTTCCATTTCTTCTAAGACTATGTAAGAAAAAAATCTGATATACAATTGTCTAAAAGTCATGAAATCAGTTTAATGAATAAGAGAGGTAGTACAATTATTGAACACTTACTTAGTTTAGCTATTATAAATTATTTCCATCAAGATTATGTTCAATAATTGGTATGTAGCCCAATGTTATGGAAAGTAGCAATGCATCAATATCTCCCTTGCATCTCTTGTCTAGTATAAGAAAAAAAAGGTGTTTTAAGTGAGTTTTTAAGTATAGTCCTAGACACAGTATTTACATGTAATGATCTTTTGGGAGATTTTTGGTAGTATATATCTTAGTTGATTTGAGTCCATTGTTATTTTGGATAACAATAGATTGCAAATTAATCACCTAATCCATTTTGAGAATTCAATTTGCATCACCACATGTGTAACTTCTATACATGGTGAAAAATTCCTTTATTATTCTGTAATATAAAGGGACATTTTTGGATTATCATTGAAACCATATAAAAAATTAAGATAGCCATATTAGCATCCAAAAGGGCAAGAAAATATCCACCCTAGGTTCACAATGGGAAGCTATGTGATTTTATTTTAATTGCCTATAATGTATATATTTATCAAAATATTTGTAGAATATTACAAGATTTGTCATTCTTTTTGGCAAAATAAAATTTGTGGTTCCAATATTGAGTGAACTTAAGTGCACCAACCAAATGGTCTAGAATGATCTTCCTATCTTAATTTTACTATAGATTTTACAAAATTTCTTAATGGTAATTTTGTCATACATTATGCTAATAATAATGTCCTACATCCTATAGGGATACAGTCTATATATTAAATTAGGTTATTGGTTTGTTTTGTTTGTTATAGTAAGACCTTTTGGATTATGCATCCCCTAGTTGCATTCTTAGTATTATCGGAATGCCTTGAGCAATGGAGGGGTGCACAAACTTTGTTTTGTGGCATTGGAACATACAATGTGAAAGTTTTGTATTCTAAAGTTTTTATGAATTGTATACTATAATTCCAAAATACATTTTTAAAATTTTTAATTCATCCTTGTATTTATCAATGTTGCATTTTCAACATCACTAATAGAATCTTCATTTGAATTTGTTTTGTATAAAATGCTTAATCCCTAAAGTTCCATGACTCTGTTTTCACTGGATTCGCTTAAAAATTGCCATTTTTAGTACAAATACCAAATTTTTGAAACTTTTTTTTGACATATGTAACCGTGGGATTTTGTAGTATGTAGTGTCAAAAACATGTGGTAAAATTTCAGACATTTTCACTGCTTGGATTGCAAGATATAAGCATTTGAGTTCACTAAAATCATTTTTTATGCCCTACAAAAAGCAAGGTAGTTGCACTTCACAAGCTCATTTTCTATGAAAAAATGACTAAAATGGTGGTGCTTCTATAAATTATCTTCCTAGACAAGTTGGCCACATGCTTGAAATTTTTTAGATCATTTGAAATTGTACAACATGTAGGAAAAAAATAGTAAATAAACATTAGTAGAGAACGATTCAAAATACTAAATTATTAAGAATTTAATTATGGAATTGAAAAATGCCAATTCCAATGGTTAAACTGTTGTAATAAACAATCTACATCCTATGATTTTATTTTTTTCCCAAAATATTGAAAATTAGATAAGGTAAAGGATTTCAAAGTTTATTTAGAGTAGGGAGTTTCTAACTACTTGCAAACAAAAAAATCCTCAATAACTTTTGACTCATTGAACCAAATGGAATGATTCAAAGCTTTACATGTATATATAAGTATAGAAAACCAATTTCAAATTTTTTTCTGAAAAAGTGATTTTTTTTATTTGCCCAAAGCCCCAAACTGCCCAATTACAAAAAAAAGTAACATATT
Organism: Pseudoscleropodium purum; assembly: GCA_963969395.1. Classification (NCBI taxonomy): domain Eukaryota; kingdom Viridiplantae; phylum Streptophyta; class Bryopsida; order Hypnales; family Brachytheciaceae; genus Pseudoscleropodium; species Pseudoscleropodium purum. Next base: position 750,274 of record OZ017803.1, read on the forward strand.
AGGCTATAACTTTTGACTCCTATTTCCATAAGTCATGAAATTTAGTGCATATAAAAGATATTCCTTGTCTCCACCTTTTATTAAAATTTGGGCTAAAAATATAAAAATCTCTAGTCACACGCATTTGCCTAAAATTTCAATGTAGCCAAAAATTATATTTATGTAGCCCATTATTTAAATTATATTTGAAAATAATGTTTAAAAAGTGCTATGTATTAATATGTTTTTCCAAATGTTAAATTTCATATTTTTCAAAGAAATACATTTGGAAATTTTGACATCTTGTTTCATTCATTTTTTTTATATTCAAAGTTTGATAAATAGTCTAAACTTTTATTCATAATCAATCATAGATTACATTATATTTTTGCAATTATAACATCATTATTCTTTCACTATTTTGCCTTCTCAAATTAATATCAATAATTAATAAATAAATCAACATTGAAAACTTATTAATTTATAATATAAAATAATATAAATTTAGAACATTAATTCTATATTTTAAAACACAAAATTCATTAAATATTCATTAAATTTCATATCAAAAACATAATTTTATTTATTTAGTTTTTTTATATAATAAATTAATGGTAAAAACCTCTATAAAATATTATATTGTAAATATTTTAATAGAAAATAATATTCAGCAACAAGTTTGTAATTTTTGAAAATCCTAACAAACTATTTAATTTCTATTTTTGAAAGTTGATTGTATAAATCCCTAAAGTCCTATTGTCTTCTCGGGGGAAAAAATTAATATACAAGTAAGTTCCTATGACCTCAATTTTTAATGAAACTTTTCAAGCTTTCACATAAGAAAAAAAAAGTGATTAGCTTCATGAAAATATAATTTTTATTTCAATTGGTGCTTGGGACCAAAAATTTTACCACAAAAATTCCAAAATTGAACTTAGAGGGTAGCACCAAAAAATTGCAAAAAATCAAAATTAATTAAAAAAAAAATTTCCTAAAATACTATAGTTTTGTCTACACATTAAGCTTTGATTTTGGGGCAATCTAAGCATCTTCTTGAAAAAATAACTTTTAGGATTCATTTCTAAATGTAATTTTTACAATTTATTAAAAAACGGTTTGACAAGGTCAAGTTTTTTTGCTAAAAGAATCTTGCCATTGGAATTATAGTGTTTCAATTCCATCTTAAAGCTATTAACAATTTAGTTTTTCTTTCAATCTTGGACCTACCTCTACTTAACAATTTTTTAAAGAATGAAAATTGAGTGTTTTTATTTTTGAAACTTTTTTTCAACACTTTCAATTCAATTCTTCAACACAAAAAATTTCAAATTCAAATATTGTAGTGCAAATTTTTTCCACAATTGATAGTCAAAGTCATCTAAAATTGTAGGCTAGAGTTCAATAAAACTTAATTTTTCAACTTTGAATGCTAATATCTTCCAATTTGTGTAGTCAAAATTCATGAAATTTCTACCACAAGATCTAAGATAAGTGAAGTATAAGTCCTACAATAAGATTTTGAAAAATATATTTTTATTTTTTGTTTTCTTGGTTGAACGCAATAGAATTGGTAGTTTTGAGTGGTTTCAATTGATTAAAAAAATGGGTTTGGGACTTTAGGGGTTGATTTTTTTTATTAGAACATAATTTGTTTAATTTTTGTAAAATGATACTCCCCTATCTCTGAGTAATCTTCTAATTGGACAAAAAATTGAGATTAAGGCTAAGAAAATATTATTAAAACTTGTTTCTAAATATTTCAAGGAAGTTGTTCTTTATTGTTTGAATCTTCAAGAACAAATATGATTATTTATGAGCAAGACAAAAAACTTTTTAGAACATAAAATTTAAGGAAAACCAGAAGATTGTTATAAGATTGAGGGAATAGAATATTACTTGTATGAAATTTCAATAATCACATCACAAAGTATCATTTTAAATTTGTATTTTGTTGTTCCTTAAATGTCTTATATGAAATCATAAATTTTATAGTATATCAATAAGTATTAAACATTATAATCAAAAAATGCTAACTATGCAATAATTTATACCAAATATTGACATCTATATTATAAGGACATAAGGTAATTATTAATTCTATTAAATTATAGAATTTTTTATTTTATTTTTAATTAATAGAGTTGAATTTGAGAAGACAATGATTTTTTACTATGCAACATAATTTCTTCAATAATTAACTTAATAATCATAAAAATTAACAATTAAAAAATCACATATACTACTATAAAAATAAATAAATAATGTAATGCAATGTTTTGAGTGTAGTTATTAATTATAAGAATTGAATATCTACATTTTGTGATCATGTAATCACAATGCATATTTCTAAATAAAATCCAAAACTACTCAAACTTCCGGTTTAAGATTATAAATACAAGGTTGATTTCAATCTTAATTTTTGTTTGCACAAACTATGTGGTTGTATCAAAGCCTAATGGTTCTTCAAAAATAGAGTTGTTTGCACAACATTGAATGTTAAACTTAGCATTGAGACCTTGTTGAACACCAAAAGAATCAAGCTTTTTGCTATCACAACTAAGAATAGTAGAAACAGATGTTAAAGGTGTACATGAGGTGATGGTTGAATTTGAATTGCCATTGCAATCAAATGTTGGTGTTGATGTTTGTGATGTTAAAAGCCATCCCATTACCTCTTCCATATCTACATCTTTAGGGGATGTAGAATCATCAATATTTGTTGGTGCATAACCCTATAAAATAACAATTTAAGAAAAAAACTCAATTTGGTAGATTATTTCTAAATATATTATCAATATCAAGTATCTAAATCAATAGTAATAATTATCATTCTTGCAAGATTTATATTGAAGATATATCCGTTGGTTGATACTTGATACCTCTTGTAAAACATTTTGGCTAGGATAATAAAGGTCTATTATTCGTTTCCGCAAGACACTTGTTCCTATTAATTAAAAACCTTTACTTGATTGACATAATATTATATTTTAACAATATCTAAATTTTTATATTTGTTTAATATAAATAAATAAAATTCTAAAATATGACATATGGAAGACTATAATATATCCAATATATATTAATCAACATTTTTGAAACCCAATATATTATAAATGATCAAATGTAATCAAATTATATACAATATTAAAGCAATTAATGTGCTCATTTTGAATTAAATATTGTTTAAATGTCACATCACATTCTATCTATTAACTTACGGTTGTGATCAAAGTTGACTTGAGGTGCATCATCAATACATAAATCAAGCCGTGAGCAAGATGTCTCAAAGATCATATTAGTTTTTAAATATGCCATAGTTGCAGCTCTGAAGAAGACCTTCATCCATGGTTGCTAAATGCTATAGAATTATAATTATTCTTATATTTTATTAAAATAAGTCTAGGTTAGTTGTTTCAAGTGCGGTACCAAGGGGTCGTCACATTTTCATAATTGGACGTTAGGACACAAAAATCATGGCTAATCAATCAAGATATTGAACAAATATGTTGATAATTTATGTTACAAGATGTGAAGGAAAATAGGCTTAGAAGAACCTTTCTTCTTCTTCTTGGGCCACCTGCTTAGCTCGTTTCAATTCTTGTTCATGTTGAAAACCACTAGCATCATTCCATGACTCCACGAGGTCATGCTTCATTCCAGTAGAAGATGAAAACCCATCAACTACTTTCATTGCAGGATGCGATCTTTTGGTGCATAAAGCATTGTAACGATTTTTCACAGCATTGTCTGTCCTGTTAAGAAAATTGAACACAAATGCAAAAATCAAATAAGTATTGATTACATCTAATGTACTTTATGAAAATTGGGTCATAGAATATTTGGCATTGCATTTGACGGGTTGAGATTGTAATTTGTGGTGGTGCATAGACTTTCAATGTGAACAAGTTGTGGCAATTTTTTTAGCAAAAGAGTGCATCTAGATGGAGTGATTAAAGGCTAATGCAGGAGTATGGAATGTGTTCGTGAGAATACCTTCCTAAGCTTTGTTGAGACATTTTGAGGATGGAATGCAAGTTGACAATATATGAAGTGAAAAAGAATAGATGAGTCTTGCTATATTACTCTTGTACCACATGTAATTATTTGATTCATTATTTTCATTCACTTGCAATACTAATTCATGAAGAAGAAATTTGGTATGAAAGACAGACATGAATAGATCAATTGTCTAAGCCTCATGGACTTGGATAACAAATTCCATCCTTGATGCCTCTCTTACGAGGTAAACCCTATATACTAGTTCATGACATCCTAATCTCCAATATACTGTCACAGCAGAACGATCCTTGAAATGGATAGAGTAGTTGCGCTTCATTACCTCCCAGGAACCATTTTTGCAATTTCTGTCCAGCGGTTTCCAAATGCGTTGTGTCCCTAAATCACCACAAAGAGTCACGTGTTAGCAAGGTGTAAGGATTACAGTCCAACGTTTCTTATTGGTGAGCAGAAATAGCCGTGATATTTTGGTAAATGACGGATCAGGATAATCGAGATCACACCTGAAGGAGAAGGTGGTCTTCTTCTGCACTCCAGCTACTTTTGTTCATGCACATGTGAAGATATGTGCGCCATCTATGAGATTGCCAGGCAGAGACACATATTTAAATATTACTTTCCTGCTAAAATTCCTATCATACGGTTCTGTCGCATGTCTGTCAGGTTCGAGCTATCAGGTACAATATCACCTCGACAACCAGCTTCGCAAAACTAACTCGTGCGTAAAATTGATCCACACACTGCGATGCGCTGATTTCAGATTGGTCATCACGAGGGAGTGAGGAGCGGGCGATCAGACTAATACCTCTTCCTGCACTCGCGAGGTGTCTTTTTATGCATTTTGGCTGATATGATATGCCATCTGCAGTCAGGTGAAGTTCATTAATCAGTCACGGGCACACAAATTATTTTAAATTTTCCTACGACGTTTCCTGAGAATAACTCAAAACCATTCGCACAAAAAATGAAACAATCCACGCGCATATGCCCATCCTGTACATTCAACAATGAACACACACTTGGGGGGAAAAGTTTAGAAACCAGTTCGCACTTCTTCGTTCCATGACGCTTGACAAGCTCTCGCAGGATGTCGTCCTCCTGTGAATGTACATGAGCTCTCATCAGGACACAAGAAAACAGTTGAACCAGGAATTGAGCAACTAACAACAACAAACTACACTACACAAGGAGTCCTAGACTCAGAGAACACAATCTGGAGCTGTCATAGAGAAGCAAGATATCATAAACAATTTTTCCCTCTCTCAAAATAAGACCGGTGTTTCCTTTGTATGAGTCTTAGTTAAGTTCATTTAAATCCACACCAGAAATCTTCTAATCGATTGATAGTTCAGTCAAGCTTAATGTAGGGATTGATTACAGACTTCCACCACCAATCTTCACTGCGAATTTCAGAAGAAGGAAATAAAATGCCGACTCTAATTCCGGAGAATGAAAAGTCTTACGCCATATATTTCTATTACTGCATGAAGCAGTAATTGTTTTATTTCACATTTATTTTACTAAATAGCAGTTTGTTTTTTATATTTATTAATGAAATCCGAGAGAGAAATTGACGGTAGTGTCTTCTTTGCCATTTCATAAAAGTTTAACAACAAATTCTCTACTTAAACGGTGCAGTAAAATTGAAATAAACGGCGTACTGACACTCTCTCAAGAATTGCTAAAATCAAGAGGCGTCAAGAAGACCTGCTCACTAAAAGTAATCGGAGGATCGGTAGAATTTGTAGGCGAATCCAACGGCGTAGCTGCGGAAAATGTGGCACCATAGCCATTGCAACCAAGCTTATCACACATGGATTCCTGCATACGCATTCGGTCGCACAGGTACTGCGAGCTCAGAATACGCTGCTGAATGTTATTGTTGTTGTTGCTGCTACTGCTGCTGCTGTCTCGGATCATCACCACATCCGAGGAAGCCATAACAAAAGAGACTGAAGCTTGTGGTTAATGGCGCAATGGAACATCATACGCTTGAAAGACACAGCGCAGCATCGTCCCTCTAATTCAAGGAATTTAAACTTCAGGCCAAAGTTCACCGCCAAAACGACCGGGGTTAGAGTAAGTGAGAAATTGGATTAGGAAAGAGCCGGTTGAGTGCAGCGAAGATGTCGCACTTTGGACAAGGAGTGAAGGAGAGAGGTCGTGAGTGAGGTCATTGTGTCCGAGGATCGAGTAAGGGTTAACCGTTTCTGTTCCGGCGGTTGACTTACAGTGAAGAAGCAGCCAGCATTTCGGTTACGGCCATGTGATCTGTGCTGGAAACTCTGTTCGCGCTCGCAACCCTAATTGAACGTTCTGTTTCACGGTGTTCGCCATAGCCAAACTTTTATCGTCCAAGCCAAGCGCAACGAAACACAATTAAGTATGCAACATTCTTGGAATGAAATGGTTTTTCAAAGAGAATGTTCCCCCATTCTCTACTGTAGAGAATGAAATCTCCAAATACCTTCCAAATTTGGTAGATGCTGGATGGTATGTCAAGTGGTAGGGGAACATAGCATTATTCACCTAGGTCGATTGTTCTCAATAATCAAAAGAAAAAATAAAAAATATTTTGTCGTTGTCGGTGGCAAAAAATTCAACAAATGAGTTTCGAAGGCTAGAAAAACTGGTTTCCATGAAGGTTCTTGATACTTTAAACTAAGGTCATTGAAGATTAGGAAGTCAACTGAATAAGCTGTAGGGTGGTTTAATATATGTCATGTTCATAAAATGAATTGCAAGCTTTAGAGCATCCCTACAATAGACTTGCCAAGAAGGCGCACCAAATGCTTGTTTGGCATGTGATTTTAGAGAGTGGGGCCTCATTGCTCCTCTTGTGCCCTATGACAAACTCATGGAAAGGCACGTCAAGTGGGGTATGCAACATGAGGTAGTTTCATTGAATTTCTTTGTAAAAACAACACATCCACTCTAGCTTCTCACTAAATGCTAATGATACAATTGATTCATTTTGCCAACAAAAGTTTTCTAGCTTGATGGCAAATTCCCAATGACATTGGTATTTCACATTTACTTGAAGATTTTATTTCTCGAGTTCTACAATTAGCGGGCTTGTAGTGCCTATTTGAAGGTAAATTGGTCGTCGGTACCTCAAGAATGGGGGCAAAAGATCAAGCAAACCCCATAGTGAGCCACACCAAAGGTTCACCATTTGCAAATGCCCTCACCCAAATTTGACATGCCTAGTTATTTTTCCCTAAGTGGCTTGCTTGTTGTGTGGCACTCCTACAACCTTGGCCTACCCAATGAGCATGTTGAGGCCCTTTGGTGTATTGCCATGATGACGCTCTTAGTTGGCTCTCAAAGACATTCTTGGCTAATTGTTGAATAGTATATAAGGTGAAGATTCCAATTTATTTATTGGTTTTAAAGTAATTCAATGAAGGAAAAAACAAACTTTCATATGAGGGAGCTCTAGCATTGATATTTAATATTATGCCTTTTCTACTTCTTCTTTTTTGGAAGTTGAATTTAAATTTAGAATTCTAAATTAAAAATCACTTTCAAATAACCATCTTGGATAAAAATTAGTGTATAAATAAAACAATTGATTTTAATAAAAGATTCATGAAAAAAATATAAAGAGCAAAGATTGGTCAAAATCCAATCATTCAAAATGCCGTCTTTTTCTAATTTCCAAATTTTGGGATGGTTTTGGTAGAATCCAAATGAATGTATTTACATTTAGATCAATAAATGAAATTTCATTTAGATTTTGCAAATTCATTGATGTAAATATTTTTTTCACATTTGGAATAAGCCATCAAGCTTGAAAATCAATAATTCTTGGACATCATGGTACATCATACATGATATAAGAACTTAAACTAATATATTTTGTATTAGACAATTTAGATCATTTGTGGTTGTACCAAAATAATTTACTTAAAATCATAAAAAATTAAATTAAATTAAAATTTGATGAAAGAAAACTTGCAATTCTCTAGGAATTTCATTGCATACTAATTACATGATATACTAGTTGTGATATTGGTTGCCTATATATAGCTACATGGTGCCCCAAATTTCATTTATGATCATCAAAACTCAATTAGAAAAAAATGCATACAATAAATATAATGATCTTGTCCATAATAATTGTTAGCAAAGATGATAAGGTAATCTTGCTATGATTCGTAGCTTCATAACTTGAAAGATACACAATGACAATGTGTCCACTTACATGATAGTTTGTTCATCATTTCTCAATCTATTATTCAATGTGTCTATCTATCATCCTTGTCTTTGAAGTAAAGTCACATCACTCTTTGCTTTAGACCTAATGTTCACTAATGTTTGATGCAATATTTATAACACAATTTTAAAAGTTTAACCTTTTATTTATAGAATAGTTCATATTTATTTAATCCTTAACCCCTAAAGGACTAAATCGTGTTTTTTTGGCGACATTTTGATTTTGGATAGCTCACTATAAAAAGAATTTTTATTTTTTTTCTTTGAAATTTTCATAAAACATGGGTCTAAAGAATAGCTTTAAGGCCCAAAAAATGTCATAACTTTTGACTACATGGTTAAAAAGTTATTCCATGATATATATATTTTAATGCTCAATGAATAGCTAAATCAGCTAAAAAAAGAATTGCTCTTTTAGAAATAAAAAATTGAGCTTGGTATCCTAAATTTTTATTTACACGGAAAGCTTTAAATCATTCCATTTTGATTAACAAGATGAAAATTATGAGGAGTTTTAGTTTGCAAGCACTTATGGAATCTCTATTCTAAAATAAACTTTAAAGTCCTTTATTTATCACAATTTTCAATATTTTTGGAAATAAAATAAAATCATTGGATGTAGATTTTTGGTTACAACATTACAACCATTAGGATTGAAATTTTTCAATTCCATAACCAAATTCTTAACAATTTAGTATTTTAAATCATACTCTACTTCTTTGTACTTATTATTTTTTGAAAATATGAATATGAAATTTTTTTGTTGAAATTTTTTATATATATTCCCAACGTATGTCTTCAACATATTATGGAGAATAACAAGTTGTAGGATCTACACATTTTTGTGTAAAAAGTTTGCAAGATTAATGTAACCATTTGGGAAGAATTGAAAATACTTCTTTTTTGAAATTCAAGTGACATGATCTCACAATTGGTAAGGTTTCTTATTTTGTAATTTTGGGAGGGTGTATTCTAACAAATTAACTAAAAGATCCTACGGTTGGATTTATTAATGAATAAATAAAGATGAAGATTTTAGCCTTGCTTTGAATTTGAGTATTTTGAAGTAGTTTTGGCCTAAAAACACCAAAAACATATAGGAATTAATCCCTAAACATCTAGATCCTTCTTTAGAATTTATGGTTTTGAAAAAATCATTATAAAGTACTATTTGTAAGAATTTTTTGGAATTAATACACAAATAAGAATTCTAGCATTTGAATTTTGGATTCCATCCTAATGATTAGATTCACCAAAGCTATCACCAATAATTTCTTATAAATTTTGGAAGAGAAATTTTATAATTCCTTCTAAATTCAATTATAAGCAAAATATTTTTTGGAATAACTTATTGGAATGGATTTGAAATGGGGTTCTCTTGACTAGTTGACTTGGTGATTTTTTGAAATTTTTGTGTTCTTTAAATCTATGATTTCATTTTTGCAAATCTAGTTTTAAACTAGAATCAATACAATTTTGGTTTGATCAACCACTTAATATACTTCCACATTTGTAATTTTAGAAAAATATGTAGTCTAATATCACCAAATCCAACTATTAGATAGGACAACAACTTCATAAAGTATCTCCACAAATTAGGATGACTTTCATCCAAACAATAATGAGAAAGAAACAAGAACATTACTTCGTTTGTCATTCACAAAGTGAACGTTGGAGCACTTATGGTTAAATGACACCGCAACCATTTTTCAACCAATGAATGACAGAATCTTTCTATGTAGGACAAAAGTACAAATGTTCATCTTTGGAGTTGTGTGTGAAAAAGGGAAGTCTTACACAATAATTTGACTTCCAATGACTAGTCTTGGATTTTTTTTGAGCCCATTATTCACACAATCTCAAAAAAGATGATTTCTACAATCACTAATTTGTCCTCTAAGAATTAATAATCAAAAACTACACTTCAAATCCCATGTGATTGGCCAAATCCATTTACAAGACCACATGACTAACATATCTCCAATCTTATGGCACCTCTCGTACACTAGGGACAATCTATGTGGTGGAAAACCAAAGAAACAAACCATGTAAAGACCCACAAGTGCTCTAAATTACCATTGTGGGTTTTGTGTTGGAAAACCAAAGAAACAAACCACGTGAAGACCCACAAGTGCTCTAAATTGCCATTGTCGGTTTTCATGTGGGTTATTTCCTTGGTCAAAGTATACCTATTTCATGTATGTACCAATGCTGCTGAAATGAAATGGGTCCTAAACCCGGTTATGAAACCTGTAAAGCACCAATCCTCAATGCAAAGCCCATCATGCATGCAAAACTTCGAAAACGTTTCAGTCATGTGGCCTCAAAAAGACTCTTTAGTTTCATATAGTCAGTTCTGGCACAATCTTTGGAGAGTTCGATATCGCATCATGCCTGGCACATACTCTGAATCTTGGTAAGTATATAGTCGACTATTCGGGAACAAAAATGGACCTTATATGGGGCCACATCTGGGGCGTTTTTCTTCTAATGAGAAACGTATCCTGAGTATATCTTTACAAAAAAAATGGAGTACAAAATGTGTACAAACTGGAAAGAATCCCAAAGTTCAGGAAAAGGAGTTTGTGCGCTTTCTCCATCGACCGTAAAAAAAGCTTTGCTTGCCCAACCAAGCCTTGCAAGCTAGGCTTCAGACTCTATTGGGACTGCACTGACAGTCCGCCGTTTGCAGAGGAGAGGGGATGGTTGTGCTCGCCCTCGTATGTGACAATCAGCATCGAGGAGTCTTCCATGGATCGCTCCACGTGTTTCCTGGCTGGGCAGCCTCTTATGCTGCTGCACTTGTAGTATCCCCTGCACATTACAAAACCCAAAGGCAAAGGCAAAGTCAGCACGTGCAGCGATCCATGGAAGGCCATCCTTACATGGAGGTGCCACGTGCAGTTTACATAGAGCGATAAGAATGGAGCAGGACTTGTCGGTGGAACAATCCAAAAGCTAGAAGAGAATGGAGCAGAAGTAGGAGTCAAAAAGGTTTCTCTGTGCGCAAAATAGGGGAGTCAGAGACGGAGATTTTAACCCATTTGGTGACAAACCTGCAAACCACTTAGCAAGAAAATCGGAAGGTCTGACACTCCCTATTACGTATATTTGTGCACAAAGAGATTCTTCGTAGGGGATGGTAACTGTGAAGCTTGAGAATGTTATGCTAGAATCAATTGAAGAGCACTGGGCAGCGAATAATTCCAACGCAGTGAAAGGGTTTGGTACCTGGGGTGAGGTGAGCCCTTGATCGGTTTCTGGCCATACTTGCGCCACGAGTAATCATCCGGAGGAATGTCAGCCAACTTGCTGCTGATTGCTCGCACGGTAATTGTTGTCTTCAACCGCAATTTCCTGTCAGATAAGCAAAAGTTCAGCTTCAGTACTTACTGGCTCCGGACCAAAAGAGAGGAGGTCAATTGTACCTACGTCTAAATTGTAAGCTTGATCAAATTCTTATCTGCAGTGTTTGTTCCAACTGAAAAACTCGAGTCCCAACTCTTTAAAATGAAATAAGCTACATCCCTAATGCAACCAGGGCATAAAATAAGGTACAGAGCCTCTCATAGCTTTGTAACATACACAATCGAAGGGGCATTCTTTCTTGCAATGTAGCTATTTGTTGGCTATAGACTAAAGGGGAGGATGTCAATTGAGTCAACACAAGTGACATCTCCAGTGACGTGAGAAAGTTTGAGTAGGATCTTACACGAACGTTTGTTGCTACTAGAAACCTAAGCCCTAGTCATTACCATGAACTAACCAACATCTACAATGCAGCTTCACTATGAACCTCTTGTAGCCTTGTAGCTGCACTACAAAAGGGATAGAGACTCTTGTAGCTTTGTAGTTTCTTATTTTTTTAAGACACATAAGAAAAGCCAAGCAAATGCAGGTGCAGAGGGGCAATAAAGCGAAGGCTCTTCTCAAGCACGAAATGCAGTTACACTCCGACCTCAGTAATACGACATATTCAAACATGACATTCTAGAATGCCCTGCACAATGGTCACAATATGTCGTAGACTGTAACACACTTATCACATATTCAAACAATGTCATAGTCGTGTTTGGGGACACCCAAGCAAACGGATTAAAGAAGTTAAGATATAAATACCTGCGTTTGGTGCAGTGGCAGCGGCCAAGGATGGCACACGTGGCCCCGTTCTCGTCCGACTTTCCAGAGCATTTTTTTCGGGAATTGGAGGCCTGAGGGCGAGGTGGTAACAGAGAATTCTGCTCCAACGATCGCTGACTGTTCCGATCCGCACTCATGGTTGAGAAAGAGGCCGTGGTCGCTGACTGCGGAGGCCCAGAACTCAGGGAGCTCGCGGGACTCTGGCCCTTATACCCCATCTCATATTTGTTGAACAGGTGGTTCCCCATGTCGTATTTGTTGAAAGGATTGGGCGGCAGGACTGGGTGATACCGTAACATATGATCAGGGATATTTTGTTGAGTCTGCCCTTGTTGGAAGCCGTGGAAAAAGTGGTGTGATTTCGGCGTCAGATGGAGCATGCTATGTGCAGACGCCCCGGGCAAGGACGTCTCTCCAGCTGAAGAGAGAGACCTTTGAGGAAACACCTGACCAATTGAGAAAACGACTCCCGATCAACCAAAAGACGACGAAGGAGACACTCACCAAGAATGAAAAAATTAATGGTATTTTCTTGTCTTGTCGTTAATCTCGTAGCAGTAGCACGGTTTTCAATCAAATTAGACTGTTTCAAGAGGTTTTCAACAACATTGTACAGATGCTCTTTTTCATGGTTTATTGGAAGGTCTCTTTGTGGTCACGACAAGCATACGGAGGCCTCTCCATCGTACATAAGGAGGCAGAGGTCTTCCTATGTTACGTAAGGAGGTCTCCGTGTGCTTATCGTGACCACAATAGACCTTTCAATAAACCATGGGAAAGCGTATCTTTACAATGTTGTTTAAAACCTGCTGAAACAGTCTAATTTTACTGAAAACCCTGTTGCTGCTTCGAGATTAACGACATGATCAAAACGCCATTCATGTTTGGAGTCACATTGTTTGAAGACTAACAGTAGAGGGACTCAGAAGGGTGGTACATCACACCTGGTACATCATCCGCTGCAGCTCAGGAGAAGGCGGAGGCTTAGAGGAGGCCGAGGGCGAGAACAACGACCCCGGGCTGACAAGCCTATCTCGCGTCGTCGTCTCCAAAACATGATCTGAATAGAAGTTGGAGCTTTCTAAAAACACGCCAGCGTATCCCGCGACTGTAGCATCCCGCGTTCTCCTCCGAAACCTCGCATGCCCGGAGCGGCTGAGCAATGAAACCACTTTCTGGAACTTGGAGATGGCGGCCCCAGCGATGACATCGCATTCCTCCGGAGGGTGGACTTCCGTGAGCGACCGAAGCAGACGCCGTGCGCAGTCGATCCCCATGACTGCAGCTTCTTTGACTTCATAGTCGCGGTCGCGCTTGCCCAGAGTCAAATTGTAATCCAAAACCTCCATAGCGCCCATCTAGGAACGCAACCCAAATCTAAACCCCAGAAACCCCAGTTCTGTCAAGACGCCCTTTCTGTCATCGCGGAGCCTTCGTACGGCCGGAGAGCTCGTCTCGCAGGTATTGCCATGCGATTCGAGGGAAAAGGAAGGCACTGTGTTGCGGTCGCTGCAAATTGAAAGAAAGACAGCTGCAACAAAAAAAAAAAAAAAAAAAAAAAAGTACCAAATCAGAAGGGCACACCGAGTTCCAAAATGCTCACACACAGTTTGAGTTTTCCAGTGAGGTTTTGTAAATATGGCATTGTAAGGAGGAGCAGCAATGTCCACACATGCGAGGTGAGTGAGTTTTGTTCTAGCACGGTCTCTCTTTTGCGTACAAAACAATGCAAGCACGAAAAGTAAGAAGTGTGAGTGAGCACACAACAACGGTCACCTTCTGTCCTTACGAGACAAATGCTATGCTACAGGTAACACTTGACACACACAAAAAACCCAGCTGGACAGTGGACACCACCTCCATTTCCTACTACAAATTCTCCACATTTAGGTTCAAAACATAAATTCTTTTCCATTCTCGCACCTGCCCACCATGCCGCTCGATGTCTACGTCAAGCTCCCCAGCTCCTCCTCATCTCTTGCAATCCGTGATGGAAACAGAAATCAACAAAAACACACAAACCAACCGACACACCAACAAACTGAACTACTGAACCCAAAACTCAGCTTTTTTTGCTTCTTCTGCTTCTGCTTCTGCTTGGCTATGGTGCCTACCTCCCCGGAGCGTTGACAACGCGGTTTGAGGAGTAAATGAAGCCCGGAAAGTTCCACCTTTCAAGGCGGTCTGCAACTACGATCAATGAACAACCACTCTTGTACGAAAAAACAGCACTAAATCTCTGCACTCGTGGAGTTAATGAAGTTGGGAGAGAAGAGAGAAAGAGAGAAAGACGGGCTATGGAGGACCCCACTGCCTGGAGTCACGGCAGGGGCTGGTGGGTGCAATGAAGGACAGGGTGTAGTAATGGGCAAGAATGTCTTGGTGGGGTTGTGTTTCAGACTTTCAGGACACAACGTTGACGCTCGGCAAAAAACGGAGAGGAGGATTCACACCAGAATGAAACACTGTTGTTGTAGTTTCTATTTTTATTGGGGAGAGGACTTTGTAGACTTTGTAGAAGGGTTGTTTTTTTAGGGTAGGGGAGTGATGAGAAAGGATTTCAGTGCACTATAGAAAGTGGTGTTTGGAGTTTGCATGCAAAAGTTATGAAGGGGCAAAGTTATTGTGTTAAATTTAGAAGGACAAGACCTATTAGTGAGGTACAACAATGTGTCAAAAACAAGTATAAGGGAGGATAGGGTGTAGTATTCAACAAGAATGTCTCAGGACAAGGAGTGGTGTAGGTTCTTCTTTATGACACAATATTGACGTGAAGTAAAAAAAGAGAGGATTCACACCAAAATTGTTGACTATTGTTGTAGTTTTTATTTTTATAGTGGTGAGGACTTTATAGAAGGGGGATGAGAAAGGATTACAATGCACTGAAGAATGTGGTGTTTGGATTTTGTATGTAAAAGTTATGAAGGGGCAAAAGTTGTAGTGTTAAACCTAGAAAGATGAGCCCTATTAGTGAAGTACAACAATATGTCAAAAACAGATACGAGGAAAGATAGGGTGTAATATTTGGCAAGAATGTCTTGGGTCAGGGAGTGGTAAGTGTTTCTTGTTCATGACACATTGTTGATGTGAAGTAAAACAAGAAAGGATTCACACCAAAATGGCTCACTATTGTTGTAGTTTTTAATTTTGTAATGGTGGAAAAATACTTGAATTTAGGAATGTTTGTTTTAGAAAAGGATTTCAATGCATCCAAAAGTGAGTTGTTTAGATTCCATATACAAAAGGTATGATGGGTCAAAGTTTTAGTATTAATTGTGAAAAGACAATACCTAATGTTGGAGTTTGATGGCCTGTCAAAAAAAGATTCGATTACTTCAAGTACCTCAAGTCATTCATTGGAGTTTTTTGTTGTTTGTGATGTTTGAACAATACAATCCATACACCAATTACCATCAAACTAAAATAATTGACCACATGTGTATGAATCCTATATATAGGGACATCAAACAGACAACATTATATGGTTTGAATTGTTGGTGCATTATTAATTAGGGATAAACCTACTTTAAAAAAATCTAAAATTGTTTCTCCAATAACAGATTTCTTGAGATTTTGTGTATCTCTATTAGTGGACATTGTGAAGTCCAATGAGAATTTGGGCTACATCACAATAGTCATTCTCTAAACTCATGATTTGAGAGACTTACATTAGGCCCAGTTGCCTTTTATCTTTTACACTATTGTTTTGGAAACTCTTTTATTTTCATTGTTCTTTCTCATCTTTTATTATATCTTTTCAAAAATAAATAGATTCAACTCTTTCTACAAAATATATTTCATTTAAGGTAGATAAACCTTATTCCATTTTCATCCCTAATTTTTTTCTATAAAAATAGCACCAATTTGTTTCTTTAATGTTAAATCCAATGCAATCATTAGTCAACTTATTATTTAGAGATTTCACATAGGCACCTTACAATGTCATCTCAGAGAATCATACATAAGGCCAAAATCAAAGAAGTTATTTGCATTAATATATATTTATATGTATATAAACAACAATTATTTTGAAAAATCATTTGTAAAACTTAATCATATCTAATTTCTTATTTTATTCTTAAAAAAAAGTTGAAATTTTATTTCTAATATTAATAGTAGAAAATCTAGAAAAAGATCAAAATAAATTTTCTTTACTTATATCTATATTTATAATTTAATAGTAGTATATGATTGCTTAAATAAAAAATAGAATATTTGTATTAGAAGATCAAATTTAATGATAATATTATATATATATATTTTTTTTATTTTTTTATTTTTTATTTTTTATTTATTTATTTATTTTTTTTGGATGACTTGATTGAGCTATTATATAAATATAGAAAAAATAGTTTCAACCAATTGAATATTCTAGAAAGCTTTGTTGGTTAGAAAAATGGACCAATAGAAAAATAAACAATGACCTATGTTTTTTGAGTATGAGAATATGTTCTTAAATTTAATGTAGTTTCATATTTAGAGCTTGCAAAGTGAACTTTGATATTTGGCTATAGCCCTTAGTAATTAAGGATTTTTGCCTTTTCAAAATGTTAAAATAATACCTCCTTACAAGTAAAGGCAAAAATTTATTTACCTCACAAAAATCAAGAATCATACAATAGGATTTTGAAGATGAGTTATTTGCACACCATTTTATGAAGTTTTATTGATCAAAACTCATCATTGCAATCTTGCGATTTTATTGATGAAAGTTGACCAAAAATTATTTAAATAATTAAATGAATTGGATTCAATGGAGTAGTGGTCTTTAAATTCAAAAGTCTCTATAATAAGACACCAAAGGATAATAATCTATTTGTAAACAAGATAGAAGGTTTAGAATACATTCACCAAATATCAAAGCCATTCAAAAAACAATGTAGGATTATTGTCTTTTGAATGATGAAAGGAAAATCTATCAAAGTTGACTACATTCATAGAATGGAAGCCTTCAAACTTCACAAGTTGATCTAAGCTAAAGGACTAAAAAGACTACTTTAATTGTTTTGAAAACTAGGATAGGCACTATTGACTTCAAAATGTGAAATTTTGCATAAAATTTTAGGATGGATGCTAATCATCTTGTTATGCATGTGAATTTTTTTTCACATCATTCCAATAAATATTGCAAAAATTACAAGTTTAAAAAAATTTCAGTGTCAAAGTTGGCACCTAAAATTATATTCTAAAATAAGATTGATTAAATTCATTTGGTTTTATAAAGTGATAACTATTCAAGAACATTTGAGCCATTCAATCTCAAATAATTAGGTGAAAATTATAAGGAGTTTTATTTTGTAAAAAATGAAGATGGATAAATCAAAATGAATTATTTTTGGAACTCATTTTTAAGATTTTCTAAATAAGAACAAAGTATAAGATACATATTGCTAAACAAGACATTTTCACTTTTAAGATTGATGAAGATACATGTGAAGTTTATATATATATATATATATATATATATATATATATATATATATATATATATATATATAATTTATTTATTTTTAAAATTTTCCACCCATTTTCTAGCATATTGATTAAAGCACACAATGAAATTATAGGACATGTGAATTTTTTTTTAAATGTTGAAAGACAAAACTTCACCTTTGAGAAGACTTAAAAAGAACTTCTTTTTAAGTTTAGGCATATTGAATTTACAATAGATGGGGATTTTCACTCTAAAATTTTGGAAAGATGTACTTGAACATATCAATAAAATGGTCATATGTTGGAATTTGTAGAAAATAAATGTAGAGGAAGATTTCAACTTTATTTTTGGTACACCAACTATAGTTTGCATATGAGTATTTTGAGTATTTTTACGCCTTATAACAAGACTTTAGGAGATAAATTACAAGGTAAATTACAAGCATTTAAGCTTTTTGTGTAAATTATGTTGTTTCTCATCTATAAAACAATATTTACTGAATTTCCAAAATGCCTACAAATTGTTAATTTTTCTTTCTCAAAGATTTTTCAAAGATTCAATTTCTTTTTAGAAAAATAGACCATATATTTTCTAATATTCTCATTACAGTTTGGTAATTTTCTATGTTGTTTTATTTTACTATCCAACTACAATTTGGGTCTCTTTTGGTCTTTTGGTCAATTTATATCATATTTTTGTTTTCAAATGTTCTAGGTGATCAATTTCATATTTATAAGAATTAAAATGAATCATTAAAGAAGTCAAAAGTAAAGTAATATGAATTACCAAATAATAGAAAGAAAAAAACATGTCATGCATGTTTGAAAGACAAATAATTTTTTTGGAAGTTATTAGGATTTGATACAAGTTTCAAAACTGAATTATTCTTGCAACCATTTCAAGAGTCATTTTTCAATGGCTTAATTACCAAGGATTTGCTCATAAAACTCTTAGGTTCAAAGTTAGAATATTTGCGTAGGTTACATTAAAAAGTTTTACTTTTTAATTTGCAGGGACATATTTTTTAATTTAGGACATAGTTTAAAATTAACATTTGATTTGAAGAGTCATTGCCAATAATAATTATTTTATAACGTACTTTGATCGTTAAATATTATAAAATACACTTGTTTCATAAATTAAAAAAAAATTCTACCTTCCTTAAATCTTTATTTGTACTCCTACAGATATATAAATCATTGTTATGGTAAACAAATGATTTGAAAAAAAATTATTGGTAAATTGGTAATGATATTGTTTACCAATCATTGGTTATAAATATACAAATCATTACCAATTTGCTGAATGAAGATTATTTTTTTTTTTTTAAAAGCTCATAAGTGATTGTATTAGAAATTATATGATTTTGTAGCTTGAAAAAGAAGTAAAATTCAAGTAGGGGGTACCACTTCTTAGATAAAGATTCCCCCAAAATTAGTGCACATTGTGCATTTTGTTAAAATCACTAATTTTAAATTTAATTATATATATATAACCAATTAGCACAATGAAAAATAAAATGAACCAGATTAATATAAACTATATCCATACCTTAAGTTAGGTTGCTTATTTTGTTTTGTTTGTTACGATGAGATTTCTAGAACTGTAGATCCCCCTAGTTGTATTTTTGATACCATTGGAAAGCTCTCTACAAGGGTGCACAAGCTTTGTTTCATGGTGTTGAACATATGGTGTGAAAATTATTGAGTTTCAAAGTTTTGATGAATTAAAATTTTAGAAAATTATTCTTACTTTTATTTAATTATATTGTGACAATGGCACAAGGTACACTAGTTTTAACAATAGAAACAAATTTCAATTGATTAAAATTGATTTAAAGATTTTGAATTTCAAAACTCCCAATTTTAAATTATTGTGTCTTATTTCTATCCAAATTTTTTTCAAACACATTTACAAAAAATCTTTGGAAGTAAGTTTTTAAATAGATAAATATTTTTTTAACTATAAACAAATATGATTTTCATACAAAATATGAAAATAATCAAAAAGATTTTTTTGGAATAATAATATTTCTATTTGTTTGAATACATAAAAAATTTATAGTTCAAAATTTCATGAACAATCTTCTTTTTATAAAATTTGTGATATTTTTTTGCTCAAGGATATTTAATGTCTATAGGAGATCTAATGTATTATTTGTATTGATACCATAATTCATGAATTTTAGATGATGTTTTTGTAAAATAAACATTCCTAAACTATATGAAATTACTTGTCAACAAGATCACCTTTCTATTTTTGTCTACGATTTTTTCAAAATTTCCAATTTGTTCATTTAGTGCACTGAGACTCAAAATGAAGTTGACTTCACCAAGCATTTGCCTAAGATTTTATTTCACATATTTATTTTAACCTTCAAAGAAGACAATCAAATTTATTGAATTATATTACTATAAAACAATAAAATCACTTATTGAAGGTTTCATCAATATATCTTTAAAAAATTTAGTGTAATCTTTTGATCATCTTAATTTCAATTTTTTCTAAGACTTTCTTGAATATACATTTCAAAATTTGTTGTTGGAATAAATATCATTTGTAGATCTTATTAAATTGCCTTAATTTTTTTTTAGAATTTATATTGATTTCAAATTACATATGTACTGGTCTTTCTTAATCTAAATGTAAAATTTATTGAAGCTACATAGAATCTTAGGTTTGGATTTGACAATCGTAAAACTATAATATCTTGTCTAAGAGACTAAAATTCAACTTGTTAAAATTAAACTAAGCAATCCTTGATTTAAAAAATATTATCTTAAACTAGTTTGAATTGCTTAGCATCAATGAAAAGATAAAGGCAACATCTATGGGTAGAGAGAAATTTTAATTTAGTGTCAAAATGAAGCATATTGCATGATACTTATTGATAAACAAAATGCAAGTAAAAGACATGAATCTTGAGAAAATCTGTAGATGGAATTTCCAAAATCATATGGACAATTCTATAAAAAAATTATTAAAAGAATTATGCTACATGATATTCAATAATAAATATAAATATAATTAACATATAAAATACACTTGAAGATAATTTAAAAATACCATAGTTTATTGATATGATACTAATAATATATATTTATATTATTTCAATTCATTTTTTAAACTAAAATATATTGTGATTTCTTAGAAACTAAAACTAATGTACTAAAAACATGGTCCCCTCAAACAACAGAATTTACTATAAAAAGGCCTACAATCAGTCTAATTTATAGTTTAGTATAGGTGTTTTTGTGCATCAATCTATAGTCACTGCATACTATGATTCTACATTCCATTGATAAGTTTATGGGCATCCAGTATCAACTATCTATAAAAATCGAAACTTAAATATATATATACATGATTGGAGAAAGACAACATAATAAACAAGGATTTTTTTTTCATTTATTTTGCTAGGCTTTGCAACAAGAGATTTTTATTGGAGTGATCAATGCAATTGTTTATATCTATATTTAAGGATGAAATATAAATTATTCATCCCAAAAGTGTGCATTCATCCCCCAAAGAGTAGTATTCTCCTTAGAATATGTAGCAAATCAACCATTTCAGTCATTGAAAGTGAAATAATTTATTTTATAATATTCTCTCAAAAACATTTGAACCCCTTTCTAGTGAAATATTTCTTAAGAATCCTATTGATGGGAAATTAATAAATATGATAAACCATTGGGAGACATCATTGAATGAGTGCCATTATGTCAATTTACCATTTGGGTGCCTATGGAATTTTTTTAAAACATGTATTGTGCTTGGTTTTGTGAATGACCCTACTATTAATTATTAATGCTCTAAGAACATCACCATTGTGACTTAGCATAAAGAAAAAGGACTCCCCACTCCAAGCCTAGGAGTCAAAATAGCTCCCACTATGGCTCTAGGCACTTTTTTCAAAGCATCAGATGCACCATATTTTTGTTCAATTACCTCAACTTGGAGTGGATATGGAGATTTTTGGCTGGGTCTAGAGTTGACTAATTTTGCATAGGGGTGAATTGGAGTTTGCCATCATCAGGTTATAGTGAGGATTTAAGCTTCCACGGCGGCAATGCTATAAGAGCTTCAAAAGGAATTGGGGTTGTCACTTAAAAGGAGTCATAGTTTCACACACAATTTATGGCCTAATAGGCTTCTCATTGTCACTCTAACAAGAGCTCATCCATTAAGATAGCAACACCTATAATCGTGAATTTAAGGGTTTTGAACATGGTTTCTATTAACCCCTAAATGCCCAAAGCCTATTTTGAGCTTCTTGAAATTTGCTCTAAATTGAACAAAATGTCAACATTTTAATAAGTTGTATCAAATTTTTTTGAATTATATCTATACTAATTCAAACTAGACATGTTGGAGATCTCATGGGAAAAGAAAATATAACAATATTACTTATGGAGTGAAAGATTATAATGTTTGATCATGAAGGTGTTAAAACTGCAAAAGTGATGTGAAGTCTTTCAATCTTCTTTTCACAAATCAAATCTAAAAAATTGGTGACCAAAAAAATATGAGGTTAAAGGGCCTAACATTATAACACAAATCAATTTATGGCTTCTTAAAATGTACTCTATATTTTTTTAATTGAATTTTGAAGGTGATTTTTTCTCCAAGATCTAGTATATTTGAGGCTCATTTTCAAAAGCTCTCAACACTATGGACAGTTAAGATTGCAATGGGTACCCTTGTACAAAATCTTGAATAAAAAAATCATTATCATTTATTTTCAAGATCGGATTTTTTATGCTAAAACTAGACTTCAAGAAGAATTTTCCAAAAATATAAACTACTAAAATAGTAGCTTGGTTAGGTTTTATTTAACTTCAAAGTTTTGCAAACACCAAATTTTGGTCCCTCATGCTTAGGGATTAATAGACATCCAACAAATGATTGGACCCTATTAATTAGCAAGAGAAAAATAACCCATGTGCACTTTTAAATGTATTATTTATTTGGACACTATGAGAATAAGTTGTGAAATTTTGAAGAGTCAACTACAAATGAATCAGTCTTCATATCAACACTAAGGTCTAGTATTTAGATGTAGTACATCCTTGTAATTACATCTATTCACATCCAAAGATTTTCCAAGATTTCAAAGGTGATGGTTATAGATACACAGAAAGTTATAGGTGTTGCTACCTTATTCCTACCTCATACCAATTGTGTGTCCATTTTCCAGCTACTTAACAAATAATGATCTCTAGTATGATCACATCATCTTCCAATTGCATTTTCCACTTCTCCTCTATTTGCTAAACATAATAAGTTTATTGTAGGAGGTTCTAAAAGTACACAGACTCTAAAAAGCATCCACCTCCTTAAATGTAAATTGCATATACATGTTGCTCTTTTGTAGCCTTCAGCCATGTACAAACAATGTATATTTTAGGAGGTGGATGCTATTAGAGCCATGTACCACTTCAGCTTTAAATTGTCATAACTAATTCCATAAAGCTCCAAAAAATATGAAACAACTCGGGTTGAATGCCAATTCTACTTGTCTTTCAAAGAAAATTTACTGAAAAATATTTGAAGAAGTTTCACCTCCCCAAAATCAGTTCCGGCTCTTAAATGGTCAGTTTATAGACCTCCTACCTTACTGAAATTGCATTGATTTGTTCATGTAACTGATTGCAGCCCGTTTCTCTTTTTCCTTGGTGTCTGCATTGCAAGACTGAGGTGGGTGGCGCCTGACTGTGGGTGCCTGTACCACTGATGCCTTCCATTGGCTTCCCAATGGCACCGACACTCCTACAACAATTCAAGCTCATGTCGAAGTCTAAGTCACTGATAATTGCGCTTCTGGGTTTCATGTTGTTTTTTCTCTTCAGCTTTCCTCAGAGAACAAGCATAATCGCCGTACACACAGCTTATCAACTTAAGCTTACTGCCTTGGTCTCTCTTGAGGAGGAGTGTTGTAAGCTGAGCTTAGCTTAGGTTCCGTTTGAGGTGACCTCCAGGAAGTTCGTCGTGTCACGGAAGTTACGGCACTGCTGCAGTGCAGCAAATTTTATTTCATTTTATTTTTTTGGCTTCCTTCCTGCGGAAGTCTGTCTGTCTGTCCGCTCAGTTGTCCACTGAGGATGGAATTCACAGTGGAACTTCCTCTCTAAGAGTCTAAGATACTCCTTCAATCTCTGTAAACCACAGACAGGTTTACTCACGAGCTGGAACTTACTGAGTAACATCACTTCAATTGGTGTCCTTCACTTCAAATTTTGAAACCAAAGATGAGGAGACTGACCAGACGTGCGCTTGCCAATTCACAGCAAGTGCTCCTAATCTATGTGCTGCACAGAACTGGGCTAGCCACTAGAGGAGAAGAGAATGGTGTCGCTTCTCACCGTGCATTCATTTGTAGTGGACCCCCAAAGCCGTGAGATTGGTCCCATAATCCCAAACCCTCCTCACTTTTGTGCACATAACTTTGTTTACCCAATGAGGCAAGGCCCAAGGGTCCTGTTTGCATTCTTGGAAAAGAGGACTCTCACCATGAACAAAATTGTCTTCATATATAAGGCTCCTCAACCAATCCCTGCATTAACCCCCGTGCATTACAGAGCAGACAACAAAAGTGAGTAGTTTTCTTGCCTTTGGGGGGGTAGACAGAGTAACTTCAATTGTACCTGGTTATAGAAGTTTTCATTGTTCCCATTTGCAGCCAACTTAGTGATGTGGCAATTTCTAGAAGGGTCTATAGTGCGGTTCTCAAGATTATAAGGTTTGATTAACATGGTTTTCTGAGAATCCAGATCTTAAGTATCTGAAAACTTCTCCTTTGGTGCACATGGGTTAAATAAAAGTCCCTCCTATGCATCAAAGGAAGTATACGATAAAACAACCTATGACAGTCAAAATAAGGAGTTTGGTCTCATGGTGTTACTGAAATTTTTCAATTTTTTTTCCACATAAAACAAGTGTAGGAAACAATGAGAGCAATTGAAATTATATTTTTTTCGATAAAGTGTAAATTTGCTATTAATTTTTGAAGTGCTTAATGCATCATGACTCAAAAGAGTCTATAGACTACCTCATAACCAATAAAATCCGAATCCATAATGCTCACCTAACTCACCTAAAGGAGTCCTAATATTTTCTAACATGAAAAACTTATAAAATCAAATCTTACAAAGAATTTACACTAAAAAGTTGGAAGCTCTTAAAGAGGTTACTAATCACTCCATCACTATATGGTAAGACATTGATGGTGACCAAAATCTCACAAATTAGAAAAAAATTCATGATGGGTCACATTTGGAAAAATCTGAACCCTCCAGAAGGCCATTAAGGATGTATTCTTTGGCCCCCCACTATGCATATATAGAAGGAAAAAAAAAATCTTAAAAAAAAAAATCTTGAAAAAATCTTGAAAAATCTTGAAATCTGATGTGGTGCTGATGTGGCAGGAGTAGTGCCACATCAACAACTTTCATTAAAAAATGAAAACAAATTTAAAAAAACAGTTTAAAATCCTCTCTAATTGCACTTGGGGGTGTGTGTGTGTTAAGAAGGTTCTAAACTTGTGGCCTTCTAGAGGGCTGAATTTTTTTGTAATGTTTCCTAGGTGTCCGTCATAGGTCATTTGACCATCATGGGTTGATTTACCTTAATAGCTTCTGAACATGGAAAGGACCATTACTTGATTATGCAATGTAAGTTATTTCCAGTTGATAAAAAGTCATATGATCCAAAGTTATCCATGCTTCCTAATATTGTAGTGAGAAGCAAGGCTTCCAATGAAATTTAACCATTTTATAGTAGAGGGTTTAGGGTAAAACTTAGATGTGCTCTAATATACACTTTATTTAACATTCTAAGAAGTTGAAGTTTGCATTGAAAAAAAAGATGCCAAACATGATTTCTTGAAAATACTCATACTATCATATGTGAAAAAGACTTTACAAACCTTTGCCAAATCAATTTGGAAGGATACCAAAATTATAATTTTTTTTAGTACTCAACTCTTGGTATGATAGGCTAATCTATAAAGTGATCAACATTATATGATAATATGAATACAAAATTTCTTTGTATAGGTGTTTAGAGTACAACAATTTCCTATAAATTGTTAATTTCTTAATAGAGTAAACTTAGATCTTGTGATGATTCCTAGTTTTCAAAATGAAATACAATAGACGTCAATTAGGATTCATCAAGATTTTATCCTAAGCACTTAACATATTGGCTACCAAGTTTGATATGACTTATGAAAATCCATATTATACAAATGTTCTAGATGCAATAAAAAAATCTTTAAAGAAATGAATGGATAGAATTAGACAAGTTTGTTGTACACACTAAAGTAGGAACATCCAAATGTGACATGGACCTTAAACTGCCATCTATAGTATGTGTACATCTCCAAAGTCCAAAGTTCTATACCTAT
The DNA here is from genome assembly GCA_963969395.1 of Pseudoscleropodium purum. Taxonomy (NCBI): domain Eukaryota; kingdom Viridiplantae; phylum Streptophyta; class Bryopsida; order Hypnales; family Brachytheciaceae; genus Pseudoscleropodium; species Pseudoscleropodium purum. The sequence continues at coordinate 776,466 of OZ017803.1, forward strand.
GTAGAAGAAACACTTTTAAAACCAAACTTTGTTCTTTAATAACTTTTGCATACATTATCCAAATGCTACTTTCTATGGTATGTTAGAACCTCCTTTCACTTGGCAATAGGAACATTTGAAAATATGACTAGTCTAATAATAGAAAATAGGCTCAATAGCAAAAATTGGCGGTTAGGGGAGTACCTACTTTAGCACGTGTAAAGATGAGTCATCCCAAAAGGATGATTCAAGATTGAATTGTAAAAATCATAGTAAAGTTGTTTTGTACATTGAATATTGATCCACATAGCAACTTTAACACTCTTCCACCAACTATTTAAGTATTTCCAAAAAATAAGTTTGAAAAATTTGGAGTATTCTACAAAATCCATCTTTTAATATAATATCTTCAAACCTTATTTTCTAGATTTACAACATGATTGACATGTTGTCTTAATAAATGACTACCACGAATGGATTAGGGTTCTAACATATGTTTGTATTCATCTCAAATAGGAATCTCATGAATATGAGTGAATAAAATTAAAAACATAAAAAATTAACCCCTAAAGGACCAAGTACCATATTTTGGCAATATAGTGTTTTTAGTCATCCAATCATAAAAAGAATAATTTTTTTCTTTGAAAATTTATGCACAATATGTAGCCAAGGGATAGTTTTAAGGCGCAACAATTTTTACAACTTTTGACTATATGGTTAAAAATTTATTGTATAATAAGTAGTTCCTTTTGAAGATTGGGCTGTAAGAGTATAGATGTCAAAACAAACATATACTACTGAGTAAAATATAATATTAATTCAGAAATTAAGTTTACAATGAATAAGTGTTTACTTATATACTAATCTCTATCTAGCTTTTATTTTAACTAACTAAAAGTAAACTTTAAGTTCTATCTTTAAACTGAAATTATCTTAGACTAGCGAGTGTACATCCGAGCTTCTAACTGGGCTTAGCCCATGACATATGCCTCCTCCTCCTCCATAACTAAGAAGGGAAGAGAAGATCTGCCTAAGGAACAACTAAGCCTGCATCGCGCAAAGAGCGCTCATAATCATCCAAGGCCACTGCATCTTACAAATGACGTAATGGTTCCTAAGTGGGCTCGGGCCAGCCAAGCCATTTCACAAGTAATTGCCAACTACATCCTCGGCGCCGATGTCGCAATACCCGTTCAACTGTATACTCACCGTCATTATCAGTAGTGGCATCTGAAGGATCTAGTGGATTGTGCAAAACAATATCAGGCTCATTATCATGTGCCAATTGAGAAGGCAAAGGATCCGCTCCTGCCGTCTTAACCAAACTCACATGGAAAACAGGATGAATACCGGGAGGAGTATTCAAACGAACCGCATGTGTACCAACACATTCAAGCAAGCGATAAGGAAGGGCAATCCAATCGAGCTTCTTGATCGGCCGTGTTATATTGATGTTCTTCAATTTCAACCAGACACGGTCACCCGGATGAAAGACTTCGGCCACGGAACGTCGTGCGTTAGATTGACATTCTTGATTTTTTTGCGCAATCGCCATTGTTGTTTTCACCATATCAGCACTATGACTCCATTGCTCAACAAGCTTACATCCCTTCTCCGCCGGTGATAAGGAAGATCCTTGCTCCTCAGGTATGGTAAAATCCATGAGAGATTGATGAAAGCCGTGAGTCATAAAAAATGATGACATATCTGTGGACTACGTTACCCGATTATTCAATGCCATCATTGCTATTGGCAACTGAAGAGCCCAATCGTCTTGTTCAAATGCAGTGAAGATGTGAAGGTATGTTTCAAGCTCTTGATTGGCACGCTCCGTTGCACCGTCCGTCTCTGGATGAAAGGCTATCGACAATCTCCGTGTGATTTTCAGCAATCGACACACTTCTCCCTACATCATACTCACAAATTGACTGCTGCGGTCGGAAACGATTGCGGTCGGTAGTCCGTGATGTTGAAAAACTTGCTCTAAGAGTTTTTGAGCCACATCAATAGCACGAATTTCCTTCATTGGCACAGCAATGATGGATTTGGACAAACGGTCCGTCACAACTAAGATATTCGTATAAGTGTTACTTGGTGCTAAGCCGGTAATAAAGTCAATGGAAAGTTCCGTCCATATCTGTGCGGGAATTGGCATAGGTTTTAATAAACCTTGCTTTTGCTCACGCCAAATCTTAGATTTTCCATAGACATTACAATTTCGTACAAATCTTCGAACGTCTTGAGTCATTCCAAACCACGTATATTCGCATGCAAGCAAGTCTCGTGTTCCTTCATGACCTAGATGTCCAGCCAATGGTGAATCATGAATAGACTGAATCAATCGCGTTCGAAGTGGTTCGTACGCCGGTATCCATATTCGTCCACGCCAACGTAGCCGATGGGCTCCATCTACAGAGCATTCACTAATTGTGATCAGTAGGCCCTATTCTTTTGGTAGTCGGCGTTCGCCATCCATAACAGCCTTCCGCATCTTCCAATATCGATGATTCGTTTTGAGTCTAGCATCCCACAATGCAGTCATCTCTGCGTCTGCAAATGGACATATGGGACATGGTGTCATCATTGACTCCGTAGCCGCGATTTCCTTTTCCGAATCCGCATCGCTATCTTTTATCCATGCGGATTTTACAACTACTTTCAAAGCGTTACCATCTCCTTCCAATAGTTGATCCTTGGACATTTGGTATAATGGCATTGCAGGGATGTCGTCGTTGGTCTTCCCTTCAACAAGATTGATTTCGTGATCGACCCCTTTCTTGTGTGGCGGTAACGACTTCGCGTCTTGCCGATCGAAGGCATCAATAATTGGCATCAACTAGTCTGGAGCATGTTGTGCAGGATCCTTGTACACCTTTTGTTGGAGCGCCTTCTAAATGTCAACCAAGCTAGCAGTAAAAATCTGTACAGGTTCATCGCTAGTTTGCAAAGTCCGGATTGTTGCTGCCTGTATTTCCCGAATTGGTTCCGATATAATGGGTCGAGTCTTGACGATCATCTTGAAAGGCTTCCGAATGCAAACCTCATCTTTAGCAGGTCGAATGCTAGCGTCATGTCGCTCCATCCAGCCTTTTCCAAAGATGACATTATCAATTTGTCCGGGAATAACATATGCAACAATCCTTTTTTCTATACCGTTGATATCAACTTTAAATGTTGCTATGCGTTGAATCATAGGTTGCTCCTTTATGGTTGTAACTTGTTCGAGGGGTCTTGGTTCGATTGGTGAAGAATCTAATCCGTTCTTCTTAACAAATTGCTCAGACACAGTTGCAAAGCATTGGCATCCAGAGTCGCATAAAGCACGAGTGGATAAAATTGAATTGATCAAAATATCAATGTACATACCATCCGTATCAAGATTCTTATGTGAACGCCAACTTTTCAACTTCAACAACTTGCCTACACGCTTCCGACTGAGTCTTTTGCCGAAAGCTACTCGTTTTCCGATCCCATCTCAGAGTCAGAAGTCTCCACCTCTTTGACCTCCTCTATGACAACATTATTCTTTTTTTTGACTACGTGCACCTTCATGGTCTTCTCCGCGTCTTCTTTTTTAATCTTTCCTTGGGCATCACCCTTCTTTGACGAACAATCATTCGCATGGTGGCCACGCTTCAAACATAAAAAACATCGACCTTCATGTCGGCACTTCTCTTGTTCATCTGGCGTTAGGCGTCTTCGAAGCTTTCCTACTTGAACGGTAGGCGTCCAATCCATCTCATCTCCATCGGGCCACACGCGATTTGTTGTTGCCATCGGAGATGCACGGCCTTTCTGATATTGAAGGCAATCGAGTTGAGAACCAACTGCCAACAAAGCCTGCACAAAAATGCCGTAGTGAACATACGTGACGGGCCCAATCATCACGCGTTGCATCTCCACGTTGAGAACACCTCAAAGATATCCAATTTTCACCATGTCAGGAACCATGGTAAGCTGACTTTCACCAAGCTCTTTCTCAAACTTGGGCAAAAATGTTGCAAACGATTCTCTGCCTTGCTTCATCACTTGAAGCCTATTCAACGCCCGCGCTGCTGCATTTGGGTCGATAAAAACGCTGTCAAGATGCTGAACAAAAGTTCTTGCATCACAGTCCGGTTGGTTTTGGTAGAATGATACTACCATCAACTGCGCTTTTGCCTCCATCCTAGTGAACAAATACGCCGCTTGGTCTTGGGGTGTCCCGAGTACTGCCCCATCAATTCGAAGCTTGTTATCAGCTTCGACCTTCCACATCGGGTAGCTCTTCCGACTACCATCGAACTTCGAGATGTCCGGCAATCGTTTACGCAACGAAGCAGCAGTAACTCCATACTACTGTTGTTGCAAAGATTGCGGCATCATCTGTGACGAAGATGGACCTCCCAATTGCTTTTCAGCAAGTTCTGAACGCAACCTCATAATCTCCCGTCAATAGTCCTCCTCCGTATATTCTTCTTGCTGCTGCAAGATCTCCTCGTTCTCCTCGTTGAAAAGCGCGCTGTCTTCCATCTCCAAAAAGTAGACACGCCTCAACCAACGTCTTCAAGCTTCGCAAAGCTTTCCTTTGCGTCCCAGTTCTGTAGTCGTCTCCTATCGTTACTACGAGGGTGGATAAAGTCCTCAATCAACTCGTCCAAGTTTTGCTGTTTGAAAAGCAAGGGTGGATTAAGCCCCTTCAAAGAGAGGGAATTTCTGGATTATGTAAGAGTATAGATGTCAAAACAAACATATACTACTGAGTAAAATATAATATTAATCCAGAAATTAAGTTTACAATGAATAAGTGTTTACTTATATACTAATCTTTGTCTAGCTTTTACTTTAACTAACTAAAAGTAAACTTTAAGTTCTATCTTTAAACTGAAATTATCTTAGACTAGCAAGTGTACATCCGAGCTTCTAACTGGGCTTAGCCCATGACATAGGCATCCTAGGAAATCATAAAAAATCACTTTTTTAAGAAATAAAAAATTGAAAGTGATTTTATATATATAAAGCTTTGAATCTTTCAATTCATATTAATTAGATGAAAATTAATGAGGGTTTGAGTTTGCAAGTAGTTTGGTGCTAGTATGTGAGCATGAAAATGCAAACATATGAGTTTTGAGAATATATATATAAGTAGATATACTACAACTATTGAAGGTGTTTATAATATAAACACCTATATTATAGATATCTATATTATAGTTACATTGTAATGATGGAAGGTTTCTTAGTTTCTATAATATAAACACCTATAACAAAGATATATACTCTTCTAGGCTCATGTGCTCATGACCTTGGGCTAACATAATAGCAAACCTTATAGAATGTCTATTGCAAAATTAACCTTGGAGTCCTTTATTTAACTCAATTTTCAAAATTTTATGAAATAAAATAAAATAATAGTATGGAGATTGTTTATTACAACATTACAACTACTAGGTTTGGCATTTTTCAATTTCCTAAATAAATTTTCAACAATTTAGTATTTTAAATCATTTGCTACATCTTTCAAGTTTCTACTTATAACTTTTTTCAAGCACAAATATGAATTTTTTTGGTGAGTTTTTTTAATGTATTTCCAACTTATTTCTCCAATAAATTATGGAGAATTGCAAGTTTTAGGATCTACACATTTTGGGGTGAAATTTTTGAAAGATGAAATCTAATCAATTGGGAAGAGTTGAAAATACTTCTTTATGAAATCCATGCATCTTGATCTTGCAATTTGTAAGGTTTTTTATTTTGAAAATTTAGGAGAATGAATGAACTCTGACAAGTTAATTAAAGGATCCTATAGTTGGATTAGTTAAAAAATAAATATAAATGAAGATATTAGTCTTGCTTAGAGACTAATATTTTGAAATAGTTTTGGACCCCTAAACATGAAAGAACTTTAGGGGTCTAGAATGTTGTTGTTTCATATTTATATAAAAAATTTCAATCAAATGACTATTGCAATTTGAAATTAGATCAATCTGGAAATGAAGAACTCTAAATTTAATTTTGATTGGGTTATCCGGTTATTTGTAAAGTGGTTTACTCCTTTTTAAAATCTTATCAAATAGCACAATATTGACCTTTAAAAAAAGTTATAACCCACCTTTATTACTATTTCAAAAATTCAACTTTAACAAGGTTCAAAATAATAATATTGTAAAACAATGTATATGAGACTAGCATGATTGAAGATTCTTCATTTCTTAAAATTTTCAATCTAAGATACAAAACTAGGTAAATTTTAAGTCAAGAATGTCCAATGTAAGAAAATATGAAAAATTTCAATTGTATCATAAAATTCCATCTTATTTTTATAAAGAATTTGGAAAAAGAATTTCAAATCCAAATTCTTTAGCATCATTCTATGAAATCTAAGCACTCATATTCAAAAGCATTTCACTACATATTACTTTGTGGGGGTACAAACTTAGATGGAAATCATAAGATGTGGAATTTTGATTTTTACTTTTAGTATATGATAATAGTATACTTCTCTACTTTAGTTGAAATGTAATACACTCAACATTAGAATTTCAATTTGATTTGTAAAAGATGGGTCAAACCACATTCAAAGGTACCCTTGTTAGGACAAGACTTTAGTGCTTTCTAAATTTAAAGCTCAAAATTACTTTGATGTTGTCATTTTTTAAAATAAAATTATGGATGAATAGTATTGCAATGCTCCCCTTTAATAACTTGAAGAAAAAATTTCATAGAAAAAATTGTCAAAAGGACGTAAATCATCAATTGCAAGGCTAAATTTAGTATATGTATATTACAATATAGCACTTTAAAAGGATATTTTTATCTAAATTTTTTACACTTCCTAAGCATGAAACTATTAAAAAAAATTAGTGATTAAATCTTGAACAAAAGATAGTCTTATATTTTAATTGATTAATTGATTATTGACAAATTATTGATTTATTCTTAAAAAAGATTTAAGCATTCAATTCCAAGAATAGCTTATATAGACACCTTGAAGTGATTAATTTATATATTTTTTTCTAACACAATCATGATTTGGATTATTTTTTATATTAAAAAGAACATTCATATATTTCTACTTTTGATTATTATAGAAAACAAAAAAATTATTCAAATTATAGTAAAAAAGACTTTTCAACTCTATTATATGATTACATATACACATAATTTTTTTGGATTCAATTACATTATTATTCATTAGAAATTAGACCCCTTTTCTACCATTGAAAAATCTGACATTTTAACATTTAAATTGTAATTGGAACTTTAACCTTTAAAGGACCAAGGTGCGTTTTTTGGCAACATAACTTTTTAGGGCAAGTACATGTGAGTAGAGATTTTCATATTTTTGGCCCAAATTTTCATAGAAAGTGTGGATGAGGAATGTCTTTTATATGTACTAAATTTCAGGACATTTGGAAATATTAGTCAAAAGTTATGGCCTAATATGTAATTTGTTTCTCGACTTGGGCAATCCAGGCAAACTTGAAAAAAATCACTTTCTACAAAAATAAAAATTTGAAATTAATTTTCTAAATTTATATATACTTAAAAAGATTTGAATCATTCCATTTTGTTGAACAAGTCAAAAGTTAAAGTTATGAGGTGTTTTAGTTTGCAAGTAGTTATGAATTCCCTACTCCCAAATAAACTTTGAAATTCTTTATTGAACTCAATTTTTAATATTTTTGGAGAAAAATAAAAAAATTAGGTGTATATTGTTTATTACAACATTACAACCATTGGGATTGGCATTTTTCAATTCCATAACTAAATTATTAAAAATTTAGTATTTTGATTCATTCACTACTTCTTTCTACTTACTATTTATTTCCTATATGTTGTATAATTCCAAATGATCTGAATTTTTTCAAGCATGTAGCCAACTTGCTTTGAAGAATAAACTCAAAGAGTTGCAACCATTTTGAACATTTTTTCATACAAATGTGACCTTGTGAAGTGCAACTGCCCGGTTTTTTGCAAGGCCAAAAAAAGGCTTTATAACAAATCAAATGCTAATATCGTGCAATTTACATAGTGGAAATTTTTGAAATTTTTTCCACATTTTCTCAAAATATTATAATACAAGATCCTATGGTTGGATTTTTCTTAAAATGTATTTAAGTTTTTTTGGTACATGTCCTAAAAATGGTAGTTTTGGAGTGTTTTTGGTGAAAACATAGTCGAGGAACTTTAGAGGTTAATAAAGAATTTTTGATTCTTTGATGAATAAAAAAATATGAGTTTTAATTTGACTTGAAGTACTAGTCAGAAAGGACTAAAATCTTTATATTTAATAGATTCTTTTCAAAAACCATAGCTCAGAAGAAGTTAGATTGTAGATTTGATTGTGTCTGACCCCTTTTTTGGTACCTTTGAGGGTGATTTGATCCAAATGTACTTATATACTTATAATAGTATATAATAACATATTATTTTGCTAGAATTGAAATTTAGTATACTAAACATTAGAATTTCAATCTAGATTGAGAAAGATGTACTTTTACACCTTGCATTACTTGAAGCCGTTCGTGAAGAGTAAAGTATTGAAAACATCAATAAATTCACTAAAAATTTGAAATAATTTTTTCTACATGATCTACATGTAGATCATTGACTAGGATAAAATAAAGTGTAACGAAAATAATAATTTTTTTCTTCTTAAAACACATTTGATATAGCAGTGGATTTCCTCTTGTTTTCAGAAAAAAAAGGAAAAATGTAGTCTAAGGCAATCAAAACAACGTAAAACTGTAGTGCAGAAAATCTCTGAGTACGGTATAGTCGAGGTCATCACATCTGCGCAGATCGGAGACATCCTTCTAACCTTGAGAGTGTCATCAGTTTCCAGGTCAAAGGGCATCCCAAATTGCGTTAAAAATTACTTAATTTTAGAATAAGGACACAAAATTTGAACTGATTATGGAAGTGAAGGTCTGAGCAGCATAAAAGCGTGCTTCCCTGAGTATGCGTTTCAGAGCAGCCTCGGAGGTTGTAGTCCAACTTGCAGGTCCGAATTGACATTCTCGAACAAAGTTGCAAGCATTTGAGCTACACTGTCAGTGACTGAGTCCATGGTGAGAGAACAGGAATAGAAAATCACGACACTACGAGACAATTTGCTTCCCGAAATGATGAATTACAAGACTTTCCGGAACAAGAACTTCATGTTCATAGCCAAGATGTTACTGCCTCTGTTACAGCCCACCTAGATAAGGCAATTCCTACTGATTGGTAACAGGGTGCTGTCAGCGTGATTACAGACTTTCTAATGTAGAAGAATTGTTGATTGAACTACAAGCTTACTTTCTGATCAGCACACCCAAACACAAGGGCACGGGCTTGAAGAAGCGGTCAGATTTCCACTGCGCATAGTCCTTCTCGAAGTTCTGTCGAAGTCGTTCGAAGAGCGCATCCGTGAGCTCCGTTCCCAGGTGAGCCGAAACCGTGGAGCTCATCGACCCTTTGATCATATTCGTGAGGATCGTTGCGAAGGTTTTCTCGTCTTTGAACATTGTGTCCCCTGCGTTCCCAGCGAACGGGTTGAGGTCGGGAATGTATTCGAGGTTCTGAATGTGAAAGTCGGAGGAGGGATGCTCCACAGCCTCTCGAATGTCGTCGATGCTGGGAGAGACCGCGTTCACGTTGAAAGAGTCCAGACGCTCCTCCGGAATCACACCCTGCACAGAAGTTTTCACGTCAATTGCAATTGTTGACACACAATTTCTAACCCTAGCATGGATCCCCAGGGATGAAGATTGATGTACCAAGGATTTCAGGTCTAAAGAGTGTCAATTCGATTGATCAAAGGCTGTAAAATATATCAGATGAGGCCATATTTTATGTAACTAGAATCAGTAAAGAGCATTACACATGTTGGTAAAAAAATAAACCAAATTGAACCAAAAAAGTCACAAATGACATACTCAAACTGGCTCAAGCAAAGATGAGGATACTCAAACTGACTCAAGAAAACGTGAGGTTAAAATTAGACATCTTAGACCTTACATCTTAGTCCTTTAGGGAGGTAAGAACCAGGATTTGTCGTTCAAAACTACTCGGAAGCTTGGCTGGCTGATCACACTGACAAATATAATTAAGATTAGACCAAATTCTACATCCCTAGAATCAGTGAAGTACACTGCGTGTGTAGGTCCAAATACGAATAAAATTGGATTGAAGAAAGTCCCAAAGGACATACTCAAAACTGTTGAAAAAATTGAAATAAGGCTCAATTTGAATCTTTCAGTTGGTCCTTCAGGGTTTACCTCATTCACGAGATCCTTCCATGCCTTCTCAAGGTGCAGAGTGAAGATCATCGTGTTCTCGGGATACTGAATCTCCGGGTGCGCTTGATCTCGTCGCCCCGTGCAGTAAAACGCAAGCACTCCCCCGGGCGCCATTTCTTCCGCCCGGCACTCAAAAAACCTGCGCAAGGCTTTCCGTGAAGCCTCGGCGAAGGCCTCAGCCACTGCAGGGCTAGAGCCATGGACGCCGATGCGTCCCTTGTTGTATGCGGGCGAGTCCTTGTCACATACCGATGCCGGGATCTGTTAACAACAAGAAGGACAAAACGAGAATGGGAATCAAACCCTGAGGAATTGGCGTTAAAAGAGAGTTTGGTTGCACTTGCTACTAGCCAATCACACAACATATCAACAACTTAGAAACTATGAAGACTCCAAGCGGTACGACAGTGATCACAAAAAGAGCTTGTTACCTTAGTCACCTAACAAGACTTAATCCAAGTAGAAGAGACGGAAAACAAGTCTAACATTGAAGACATTCGAGTCCAATCCCAACACCCAGTTCCAACTTGAAGACGTTCACCAAGGAATGCATCGCATTCAACGAAATCAAAACATACTAAGGATTCAATTCGGATAATTGGATCAGCGATCAAGAATTCGGTCAAAAACATGTTGGACCCTGAAAACCAGAGACACGAAGCCGATCCTCGGGCAACACACTAATGATTCAATTCGAATAATCGGGACTAGCGATCACAATCAGGTCAACATCAAGTTAGACGCAGAAAACCCAGGACATGAATCCCAACCTCAGGCAAGAAATGTAGCGAGATTGTGGAGATGGCGACATGCAAGCTGTTCCGTGGAAACATCCTTCCATACTGTGACCCCGGCACCCCAACTGCAAACCACGTCCTCTCCTCCCCACCCCCTTCCTCCTCCCCATCCCCAGGCACCAACTGATGAAACAACGAGTTGAAATCATTCGACGGCAGATCAGCGAACTGGCACACCACATCTCTAGAACCAAATCTCTTCTTCAAAGTCTGCACCACAAACTTCGCGTACGCGAGAGGTGTGGCGCTCGTGCCACATCCGAAGTCCGCGTAATGAATCGGAGCAGTGCCCTGTGGTGGTACGAATTTGTGGAGCAAGCTTTCCTCGAGGTAAGGTTGCAGCAAAGTGCCCAAGTTTCTAAGCATCGTGGATCCAGAACTCCGGCTCTTGTCTACTGCCATAGCCACAAAACCTGAAGCTTTCCGTGCAAGTGAATGATCTCTACAACAGTCAGTCCTAATTCATGTCGACATAAAATACTACCAGTCGGGAGTAGGTGAGTTAGTACACTGCAACTGGGGGATTGTACTTTCAGATAGAAATCATTTTTGGGGGGCTTTGCATTGACAAAATCCAAGGAAGTTTCCATTGAGATTCCATGAAGTTTGAACAGCTACCTTACTTGAAAAGTGAGCAAGTCCTAAGGTAAGAGGCTCTTAAAGTGTGCATTTAAGGGCCAGTCCGCCTTTTCATGTGGTTTCTTGCATGGGATTATTTTTAGCTCATTTTTCAAACAAAAAGAAATAGATTCTGATTGTAATCCAAGTCGTTTCGTATTTTTTGAAGCATTTATGAATTACTTATGAATTTTCAAACAAGATGAGTCATAGATCCCAATTTCTGACCCTAGGACTTCCATAAATCATTCACTTGCAACTTCTAGAGAGAAATGGGGAAAGCAAAGAAAATGATTGGCTCTTACAATAAATAATATTATTTTTTATTGTTTCATTCAATGATTGTAAATGGTCCATTTAAAGAACACCTCAAGTCCATTACATATGAGTCTATATGACGGTTCTAAATGACCCTCCAACATTCAAGCCTCTTACCTTACAATGACTCAGTAATGAAGAAAGTGAAGCCATTTTTTTTAAAGGTTAAGATAAATGTATCAGTAGTTGATCATTTAAGTAATTTTGCAGCAAATCATGAATTGTATGAGGTGGTGAGAATTTTTTTTCTATGTAGGAAGATAGGAAATATGGGGATTGCAAATTTTTCAGAATTCTATTTCCAAAGTTGAAATATTGTAAATTTTGAGAGCCAAAAAACACTCATAATTCATAGCCCATGTCTAAACCCTTCCAATTTTGATCATTTAAGAACTACTTTCCCGCTCACTACTTCCTACTTTCTTGCTTATTACTTTGGGACATGCGTCATAACTTTATAAGTCCCATTGTTGAAAAGGACCAAAAAAACACATTGCTTGCTCAAGCCTTGGTTGGAAATACTGCACCCTACATGTTGGATATTGGGCATAGCATAGTTGAAAATTGATATGTTTACCTTATAATGCCCTTTATGTTACTAAATGGAAAAAAGAAATGAGGATTTAGAGTAAAAACAATGATTTTATTATATTTTCAGTTGCAAAGGGCAAAAAAAATATACAGTGTCTTTCATGTTTCTAAATGGAAAAAAAATGAGAATTTAGAGCAAAAACAATGATTCTTTTGTTTTTTTAGTTGCAAAGGGAAAAAAATGTAATCTTGCATGTGCTGAACTAATAAGTGTGTACATTGAAGAGTTGCCTACAATATCAATTAAAATGTAAATGAGTAATATGGGGGACTATAATTCTTTAGTGCCTCAATCCTTTTGGAGTTATTGCACATTTTTGCTTATATCTTTGTGCCAATATATCCTTTACTTAATTTTCATAAAATTTTCATAAATTCTTCCTAATCCAACATGTTGAAATTACAATCAAAGTATGCACACCTATAATCACTACTAATTACAATTCAACATAGTTATATTATTATTTTTAAAAAAGGATGATTTTAATTGGATCTTAATAGGGATTGAAAGAAGATTCCAATATATTTATGGTAGCCGATCCATTTCCAACTAGGGATCTATTTCTATCATATAGGCTACACTCTTTCCAATGTGCAGGAGAAAAGCAAGAGATTAATTATGGCACAAATTACAATGCAGCCATGGCGCATTACAATTGGCTATAGTCTTTGCCTAAAAACCAACCTATGGTTGGAAATAGGAAGGCCTACATGACAAGAATAGGTAAAAAAAAATCTTCAACCAAAAAATTTGTAGTAATAAAATTCTGAAAAAATATGGAATTCTTCTAAACCATGTTTCTATACAAGGGAAAATTCCTGCACTCAAGAAACCTATGCTTTAGATATGGAGAATTGCTTAAGTGGTAAAAAATGGGTTGGCTATCATAGTTCACAGTATTTGGACACCATATAAATAAGTTATGAATTTTCAATGTACTGTCTATAGGGGTACTAAAAATCAAAGTAGTAGGCTCTCATAATCTTTCATGTTGTGATGGTGTATATTTTGGTCCATCAGTATTTAGGTTTTTTTAATTTATTTTGGTCCAATTTCAAATGTCACATTTTGGGTAGTGTTATTTATAGGTGTACATATCTTAGACAACACTTAATAACTAAGAAAATAAAAATAATCAACAAAAATAATGTCATATTTTTCTAAGTAATTACAAATGTTTTAATTTGCATTTGTTAATTGTTTGATTTAAGGGCTTAAAAAAAGAGAAGGATTATGTATTAAAGTCCTCCTACTAGCTAATGAGATATTGTCAAGGTTGCCATGAACAAGGGACTTGACATTGTGTAGTAGTTGTTAGCAACTTGCTAGAATAAAAAAGTCTTTCTAATATATTCTAGTTTGTATTTGATCGTGATGAGGAGATAGTACATTAGAGCCTCTAGCAAAGAGTCTTGTATTCACCTTCACAAAGTCTTTGGTTCAAAACTCTCTACCAAAAGTTCTAGGTATTTTTATTCTCCTTCATTAGCTTGCTCAAGTGATCTAAGGGGGGTTTGTGGGTTCAAACCCCACAACTAGCAAAAATATTTTTCTTAACATTTATATACATACATTCACAAATACCTTGGGTAGAAATTGACCCACTAATGAAAACCATCATAAACAAGACTCATTTAAATACACATAGTAGCTATCTTCACTCTTACCAAACCAAAATAAAAATGAATAATTATAATTATATTCTAGTACTCTCTAAATAGGTTATATAGTATTGGGATTGTTTAGAATTTCCTGTGGATCAAATAGACTCTTTAAGTTCAAAATGAATAAGAACTAGCTTTTTTTTTCTTTTTGTGTTTGATTTGTTGGAAAGTCAATGATGTGGACATTGCTATAGTTTGTTAGCATGAGAGTGAGAAAATAGCAATCCACCTAAATATTTGGTTGCATGTGAATTAATTTCTTAATTAGTTATAAAATAAAATGAAATAGTAATATTAAGTGTTTTTAAATACTTTTTACACACAGGATGGACGAATCTCTACATCCGCCCCAAAATAGCGTTCGTTTTCCGGACGTTCGGACGTCCGGACGCACGGACGCTAGCGGACGTAGCGTCCCTCCCGCTGTCGGAAGGCGGACGGGCGGGGCGGCTTAGAAAACCCGTTTTGGGTTTTTTGTTTTGATTGTTTTCACCAATGAGAGATTGAGAGTGAAGTCATTTTGATTTTGATTTTTTTTATATTGCAATTGCGATTCAATAGAGTTGTATATCACTATTCATGTAAAAGCTAAAATATGAAATATATTTTTAATTTTTTTTGTTGAATTTCATTTTGATTTAGAAACAAAATCACTTTAAAATCCAGCGAGATGTATATCATCAATAAACAAACAATTTTATAATAAAATGATTGAAGAAACCATTGTCATTTGTCAACATGAGCTCCATATATCATGAGCAACTAAACAATCAAACATCTAAATTCACATCTCCACAATTCCTATGGACGCCAATCCACATCTCCTCTAACCTCAGCCCCACTACTCTCTCCTACAGCTCTTCGTTCAAAATCTTCATTATCAGAGTCATCTTCATTGTCGGAGTCATCTTCATTGTTGAAATCAAGTATCGTTGTCTCCTTCAAGTCTTCTCTCGAAGTAGGTTTACTCCCTTCTTTCGAATTTAATTTTTCTTTTTTTACTTTGACAGAACGATTAAAGGCTTTTTGAATAGGAACCTTTCTTTTCTTTCTATTTGACAAAGTAGCAACATTTTCATCAAGAGGGGTCCTATTCTTCACTGGAGAGATAGCGAAAGGTTGCATTTCTCTTTTCGCTTTCACGTTACTCGATTCTTGAACCATCAATCTCGATGTAGAGTCGACATGTCCATGAATGGTTATCTCCACTTTGACTTTCTTTTGAAGTAATAGAGTGTCGTTTGTTGATTTGATGGGTTCTTGCGCCATTCCTTTTCCTAAAATGCGAGCACGCAAAGATGCCAATGGCATCCGATCACTATTCGTTTCACTTAGGCTTGTAGGTGATGACGCTACTTTCCGTAGATTACCGCTTGTAGAAATTTCTTTGGAAATGTTCATTAGGTGTTTTCCATATCCAAAGCTCTGAGAATCATTCAATCGTGTGCTAACAAACTTCAACGGTATTGGTGGAAGAGCACTAGATCTCGGTACTTCAAAAATTGACTTCATTGGCTCCTTTCATTTATCACTCTTCACAATTGCCGAATTTGTGACTGCCATCCCAAGTGAATCATTATTTTTCTGTACTGCAATATTTGGTTCCCCCTCATCACCACTATTATTGCCCATATCTTTTGGAACGTCCACCTCCATGACCGCATCTTCTCTTTTGTCGTTTTCTTGCACTACATTTAATGCCACAGATGGAGATTGAGAAATTAAAACTTCTTCATTTCTCCCATCATCACCAATAGCATTCTCATTGATTTTCACCTCTTTGGCAATAGCGTTTGCCTTTTCCGATAGAATGTTTTCGCTATTCAAGTATTCCGTTCTATTGCAATATGCAGCTAAAGAAGGTAGATTCTCCTCTCCCCCTACATTGTCCTCGTCTTCACAAAAGGTATATGCATCGTTTGCATTGTCGGGAACGACATCCTTGCGGTTTAGATGATAATCATGCGTATCATTCACCAAATCGGGAAAGTCTTCCATAACATCTTCATCTCCCCATGTTGTCGCACGATTGAAGTCATCTCCGCCATCTACAGCTAAAAGGGCCCTTTCCAAATCCTCGTCATCATCGTCTTCTAACGTCGGCCTATCTGAATCCTCTGATTCCATCGGATCCACATTATCATTATACCATTTTTTTTCATCTTTTTCCTTCGATGCGTTTAATACTTTCGAATTGGTATACACGTATACCAAATCCGTTGCTCTCTCCGGCTTCAATTTATTTCGAGATTTGTTGTGAACAAAAGAATAGTTGTTCCAATTCTGTTCACATGAAGATGATGACACCGGTTGAGCCAATATCCTCTTCGCTAATGGTGCTATAAACTTGCCACATGTACCTTCAAAATCCCACCAAGCATGTGCGGACAACATTTGATCTCCCGGATTCAACATATTGTGGAATGGAGGTTCCTTGTGTCGAAAAGCTACAAATTCCTTCACCACTGCTGCATATTCATCCGGTTTACATATTCTCTCCAAAACTTTCTTACATCCTGACATTGCATCTGCGTCATCCGCTAGCTCTTTGTTATGAAGAAGGTATGGATTCAAAAGAACTGCGGCTGATTGGAGATCGTTGTCCACCATTCTTCTTCGGGCATAAAAAGCCTATACCAATGGAATTGCAAGTTCTTCTAGCAAACAAAATGGTGGACTTTGTAATCCGTTCACGTGCTTCTCTAACTTCCTCATGATATGCAACACCTTCCCTATGCATGGTGATTTTGAATCCAAATCACGGAGTGCACATATGATTGGTTCAACCATCTCCACATAATTGATGGACCGATTCCAAAAATGGTCATCAAGAACAATTTTCTTCACCGCTAAGGCCAAGTCTTTTGGTTGGACTTTGGCTCCACGTTTCTTCTTGAGAGTATGTACATACTCAACCCATTGCGGATCTACCACCGTTTGTTCCAATGCTCCTCTCAATTTTGTCAAACGCTCCATCATGATAAATTTAGAGGCGAACCTTATATCCCCAGGCATCAAGAGACCAAGATTTGGCGAATACTTTTGCAATAGAGCTAGCGGCATATGTCTCTTCCTGATAAATTTAGCTACAAGAACTCCTTTATCCAATTTGGAAGCAATCCATTTCTGTGCAGCCCAATCCTTCAACAACAAATTCAATGCATGTACCACGCACCCTTGGTAAAAATATGAGGATATTTTGCAGATATTACATCCCATGCGGACGGATTCACGGGAGCATTATCCGTAGTTATTAACATGACGTTCTTGGACCCCACTTGTTCAATGAACTTTTCCAACGCAGCTGCCAAGTACTCCGCATTTTTTTCACAACCACTTGTATCCACAGATCCAAGAAATTCTTCACCTGCGGATGATACAAGCATGACATTGATGAGAGGTCGATTAGTCACTGAGCTCCATCCATCAATGGACAATGTTGCTCCAAATTTTCGAATGTTATCTTCGGTCCATTCATTCAACTGTGTCTGAATGTTGGTCTTCGCCTCATTCAACAATTTGTACCGAAGGTCGTAGTATGAGGGAAGAATGTGTGGCCTACCAAACGCAGCCGTTTTCTTCACTGCTTCTTTAAAAGCTGGATTTCGAGCCACGGAAAATGGTATGTTTGCCGAATAAAAAAAAATTTCCCACACTGAATGTAATTTGCGTCTATGACCTTCTTCAAACCCATTCACTAAGCTGCCTTGCCTCTGAGGCCTAGAACTTGATGCCCTCGGGGTTTCACGTTCACCAGAAGCTTTCGTACTCAAAGTCATTTCAGTTGTGGCACATACCATTGATACCAATTCTTTGGACGCTGGACAAGAGTCTTCGTGGTCAGAATGCGACACAGCCTTTCCGGCCGAAAACTCTTGGACATCTGAAGGGCCAGGGTTGCCATCCACATTGTCCATTACAACGCGTTTTGGAAAAACTCCTTCGCAATGCTGAAATAAATCTCGAACTGCCATTGATAATCGTGGACAAAGGCTCACCCCTTTATCACGTATACCTTCAGGCCCAGAATAGCCTAAGTGGTTGAACATATGGCTGAGCTTCTTTGACATGCTCGCTTTGCAAAGCCTACATTTTACTTTACCACCCTCTTACACACTACACCAAGGAGAAAAATCCCCTGTCGGTTTGGCCACCATACTGACAAGTGTATGTTTTACCTCAATTTCAAAAGAAACCAATAAAATGTTTTAAATTTGAAACCCACAACGTGACAATGTATACAATATCAATGAAATTAGTCACACAAAGCTTTGAAAATCAAAGCCCCCCATCCACCGAACTATGCATTACCAAGCAAGAAACTCAATAAATTGAAGCTCATAGCCCTTGGAAATCTTAGCGTTCGATTTTTCAAGAGTGAATACCAAAGCTTCTCTTCTAACATTTATAGTCCCCTCCAGAAAATTAAAGGTTCATTTTTAGGGTTTCCATTCAAAAACAAGCAACGGCCCGGATGGGGCTGAAGCGGGCGGACGGACCGGTCGGACAGGGCGGTCGGACGGGGCGAGCGGGCGGACAGGCCAGACGGGTCGGACGGGCGGTCGGACGCGGTGGACGGGGCGGGCGGACGGGACTGTCCGCGCTTTGGACACGCCGACCGCCTCACTTAAACACTGACCGCCGCCGGCGTCCGCCCAGCTGTCCATTGGAGCATCCTATGAGGCCGATATTACTCAAAAAGAGCGGTAACATTTCCAAAAAAAACAGCCTAATAATCATTGCTAAATGAGGATCAATGTAATTGATTTATCATTTTTTTTTTTAAAATGTAAATCCTAAACCCTATACCCTAATTATCCTAAACCTTTTCTTTTCTCCCCTAAATTGTTTTACGAATGAGGAGAATGTGGTTCAGTTGAATATGTTTGGATTATTTACTCATATTATCCTTCTAAATAGGTTTTGAGAAGATCTGAAGATGGTGGGGATTTTTTTAAAGTTCATTAGGAAATCAAATGTTTTGCAGAAATAGTCAATTTCTTTTTCATCGTAAGCAAATGAATTTTTTTTAAAAGGCTCCAATACATAATTAGAATAACAGTTTAATGGATTTCAACCTCATGATATTTAATGAAAGGTTGTGATTTCTCATTAAAAGTGCATCACAATCTTCAAATGAACATTGAGTCTTTCATATTTTTTAATGAAATTTTGATTAGATTTGAAAACAAAGAAAAAGAATCAATGTTTTAACTTTCAAATCATATATAGCTATATTTTTCCTTAAAAACATAGAAAAATTCGTTACTTGAGTTGGTTGAGTAGAATACATTATACACTTATACATGTGCTATATTTATTTTGAAGGGTAATTCCAATATTCTTATTTCAGATGTTTTTAAATATTAATTTAAAAAAAGAGGGTTCATTGTTTAAAGACCTAAAAAATTGACAAACATAATTTCTATTATAAATAGGAATTGAATTCGGAATTCGAATTTTGAAATGATTCAAATGAACAAGATATTGATTATAAAATATTTCTTCGTTTGAGTTTTCAAAATGAATTCACGAAACAATTGCAAACTTTTGAACTTAGGTATATGATATTGTTTTCAATTTGTACTTTGTAGAGTATAATACTTCAATTTTAATCCTAAATAAATGAAAAACTCCACATAAATGAAATGTTTCTATGTATTGCACAAAGATTTCTACCAATTACTATGATAATTAAATACATTGTTACATTTCATAAAATATTCTACATAGAAAGAAAAATCATTTTAGTTTTCAATCATGATAAACAATGTCTTCTACTCTTTCTATTATATGTTCATTTTGTATAACGTGTACATTGTACAATCTTTGAGAGCAGGGTAGTTCATTTTTGACTCTCATTGAAATAGAAAATATATTTGTGTTTGGATTTTGAAATCATGATGTATTCTACGGTCTTGCAAGAATGCATCTTGCTCCTTCCTTTGAATCCTTTTGATATTTTTTTTTCCTTTGCTTTCTCGTAGGGCTCTTGTTCTCTTGTTCTCTTCATTTGACCAGCCTATTTGGCTTGGCTCTTAGTTTGTTTGTTTTTTAATGCAATGGTTTATGCATATGTTATAAAAAATATATATTATTTATTTAAAATTAATATATTGATGAACAAATGCATAAAGGCATTGAATGCTTTCACATTTAAAGTTATAAATCTATCATAAATCACTCTTGCAAATTTGAATGATTGAATCGAAAATTTGAAAATGTAATTACAAGAGCTTTCAATTCAATCAATTGCATAAATCATAAATGTTGAAATGCAACTCGTATGAGTTTAGCATCTATGAAGATTAATTCATGCCATCCACATGCAATTTTCCAATTTAATAAAATGCAATTGAGTACTTCAATTACTTTCCCTTCAATTCTCCAAGTAACATTCACTTCATATCTTTCTCTATTTGTTTATTTAATTTTTGGGAACAAATGGAGAAACCATCTTTGTCTATATTTAAACATGCACTCTTATTTGATTGATGAAGAATAGATTTATGAAATATATAATCATTGATTTGTTCATGTTGATTTATCTAATATATTTTATATATGTATATATATTTATATATATATATATATATATATATATATATATCATTAAAGGAGTATGGAAGACAAGATTGACAGATTGTGTTCAAATGTTGTTGATTTTGAAATGATTTAGTACTATATCATTTATAAGAATATTATAATAGTATTATGTTATAATATTCCTAAAACAATTGCAACAAATATTAAAATACATGCTAAGTTAGGTTTGTTAGCCTACCAATTGTTCATTAATAGACATAATTGAGTAGCCCCCTTAAATGAAACATTCAATATCTAATATCTTACAATCCAAATGGTGGATTTGTCTAAAATTTTTTCCACATCTTTTCCAACTAATTTACTACAAGATCCTACAGTTACATATGCCCAAAAGTATTTTTCTTCTAAGACTTGGTATTTGCACTACTAATGGCAGTTTTGAAGTGTTTTTAGTAAAAAGAACTTTAGGGGCTAAACATCTATACCGTTAGATTTTGAAAAAAGAACAATTTGCTTCAATGGGGATAACTATAAGTCCATGCTCTTTTTTGATAGCCAAAACACACTTGCAAGGACTTGGACATTTAGCGGTTTACTAAGTGATTAGACGTCAACTAATTCAATTTAATAGTAGAATTTTTATTCAACTACCTTCTTATAATTGCTTTATACACAATGCAACATGAATATTTGGGTACTTATATTAAACGTCACAATCCTTTCGTGAATTTTTGCACATTTTAGCTCATATCTTTGTACAAAAATGTCATTTACCAAGAATTCATAAATTTGGTCATAAAGGAAGGCTACCTTTTTTAATTTCAAATTTTACATTGAATGAATGAAAAGTTAGTTGGACTATACAGCGCCATGAAGACCTTTGTTTATTGTGCAAAATATGGACGTCGAAGCGCTTCAGGGTGAAACCGCCCGGTCCGCCCCATCCGCCCAGACCCCCGTCCGCCTAAACCCCGTCCGCCCCGATACCTGTCCGCCCAGACCCCGTTCGGCTCGATACCTGTCCGCCACCCGCCCTGTCCGTCGGATCCGGCGTCCGCCCCGTCCGCCCCGTTATGGCTGATGCGTCCGCCCCCCTGGACCGTCTGGTTGGGCGGATGCCAGATTCGTCCGCCCGTGGCCGTCCAATTGGGCGGACGGGGTTCTAGGGTTTCGGGGAGGCGGATGGCCGATCCGTCCGCCACCCCCGGCCCGTCCGATGGGGCGGACGGGCCATCCGCATTGTTATTTTTGTTTTGCCCCTTGTGAATGCAAGGTGGAGCGGAGAGCTTGGTGGTTCATGCTCCATTGGCTCCTTTCCGAGGCAAGGCAAGAGTGGTTTATTGGGCCCCCTTGTTGCCAATTTTTTTAACACTTGCGCGTGAATTCACATTTAAATTAAAAAATTTCATCTATATCAGTTTCATTTGTCACGATGACGAAGGGGAAGAAGAAGGTTGCGAAGCTTAAACATGGAGAGGGACCATCAAACTTGGAGGTAGCTCGCCAAAGTCCTTCGGAGGAATGCAAAAAATTCATGATTGAGCGCATCGTTCAATTTTATGAATCGGAAACAACATTGTCTTTAGACAATAAGTACATCAGATATCAAGAGGAGTGCGTGTCTAAATTCAAAGTAGACATGACACAGATGTTGTTGGATGCATTGAATGTGGCGAAGTGGCATGACGAAATGCATAAAACGTACTTCACCAAATGTTTGGAGAACAAGGTTCATGACGCTTTGTGGAATTCCAAAGTCATTTTGGTTAAATATGGCAAAGAATATCGACCCAATGACTCCCAATTTGAAGAAGTGATTTTGAAAGCGGACTTATTTAGGGGGCGATGTGCTCCATTCGCCAAAACGCACAATCGAGTTGGTTCAATTGGTTGGTGGAAAAACAATGATGGAGTTGCTGAAGCGGAAAGGAACAAACGGCACTTCATAGCACTTCCAGATACAGCACACGTAATTGCTGTTGATGATAGAACGATGAGAGATGGATATGCAACGATTTGAAAGGTTCGTATTGAAGGATGTCTAGGAATACTTCCTTATTGGGAGTTTGCGGCGAAGAAATCCATTCACCACCAAACTCGACCTGATCTTGCAAAGTTAGAACATCAAAACGAATCAATGGCTGTTCGAATTCCACACGCGGGTGTGATACGGTTTGCTGCGGTGCACGAAACAACGTGTGAAGGTTATACGTATTGGTGGAATGGTGGAACTCTTCGACAAATGTTGAATATGGATAAGGACTTTCCAGACAACATTCAAATCCGTTTGATGTATACGAATCCAACCGAAGAGGAAGTTGTAAAAGCTCACCATTTAGGATAATATTGGAAGAAGCGCACGGAGTTGACATGGACATTTATGCATATAATGTATGCAGTGCATCTTGTTGGACATTTGCACAATGATCTTTCTCCGGACAACATCTTGTTGCATTTTCCAAAGGATGAGTCACGTGTGTACATTGGAGTTTGCGATTGGGGCATGACCACCTTAGCTTCTCAGCCAATGAAGTCTTTGTACACATTCACATCAGCAGATGAGATGAAACAAACTTTGCAGAGGAGATGGTAGGTGGATCCACGTATTGCATATTTGCATAAAGCAGGTACAGATGTGGAAGTCATTCCGATGTATTCACGTAAGTCAGAAGAGTATGGCATTCAAAAAATTGCTCGGCGGATGAATGGAAACAACATGTCAGAGGCGTATTTCAATTTGCTACTTAAAACACCTAATGTGACACAATTTGCCTTTCATGATTTTGCAAAAGTGTTTTATGCTTACTTGAAGCGCATTTCTTCGAAGACTGACGATGAAAATACTAGTTTGGCCCATGTAATTACGCGATTTTCTAATACATATCGTTGACCGATGCCATATGAACATTTCCGCCATTTATATTAGATTGGTAGTGCAGAAGTAGTAGTTGAATAGGTTATATAGGCATTAAAAATTAGTTCAGAAATATAGAGTTGGAATGAAAAAAATTATATGTGCAATTAGCCAAATGTGCACAATGTATGGTATTCTATATTAAATTCAATATATTTTGCCCATATTGATTATGTTTGTATTTGTGTTGATCTT
Organism: Pseudoscleropodium purum; assembly: GCA_963969395.1. Lineage (NCBI taxonomy): Eukaryota > Viridiplantae > Streptophyta > Bryopsida > Hypnales > Brachytheciaceae > Pseudoscleropodium > Pseudoscleropodium purum. The sequence goes on from OZ017803.1 coordinate 800,354, forward strand.
GATTTTTTAAATAGTATATATATATATTTGAAGTCACAAATTTTTTTAGTTTGCCTTCTGAAAATGAATTGGAATTTTTTCATAGTTTTAAAACTATCATGGACTCATGGTCAAACTTTATAATCTTTCAACTTATAAGAGACATTGTTTTAATGACAAATCGCGAACCATTGCACTTCATTTAACATTTAATTGTTTAAAGATTAAGGGAGTGACCGCGGGGCAGTTTGGGTAGGGCGGTCGGGGGAAATAGGGCCGTCAAAGCGGACGGGGCGGATGGACGGGGCGGACGGGGTGACAGGCGGACGCTGCGTCCGCGGGGACCACGAATGTCAGTGGACGTTGCAGACACAACGTCCGCGTCCCGACGTCGTGTCAACCCTATTTACACAAGTCAATGTGAATATACTAATAGAACAAATATTGTTGAACATTAAACTCTAGTGTAAGAGTTTGGTGCTAAAGATCCCTAGGAACATTAAGGTAGTTCCAACAACAATTTTTAGTATAAAATTCCAATATTGCAAGCTAGGTATTTTAAAATATATTTTCTGCAAATAAAAGGATTATCATTAAATGTAAGATTTGGAAAAATATACAACTTGCAAAATGTAAATTTAATGCCTAACTAAAGTATTGGTGATATAATATTTACTTGGAAAACATTATAATTTTAATGCAACAATAAAGCATTATTGTATACAGTACATGTTATGAATTCTATCAAGATAAGAATCTCATGCCTATAACCTATAGCTAAAATTCTTTCAATCAAATTGTATTTTTTTGAGTTTTTTTATCAACTATTTAGCTTTTGACACATCCAAGTAGATAAATTCATTTTGTTTGTATTCACATGTAACTAAATTTAAATGCCTTTTCATTGAATTATTGGATGTTTTGGCATCATTTGAAAATCATTTTTTGTATTTATTGAAGGTCTTGGGCTAGATTACTAGTTGGTAATTTTTCCTTCTACTTTGAGGCTATGGCAATTTAAGTTTCTATTGAAGGCCAATGGCATAAGGTTCATCTTTTAAGCCATATAGAATTTGTTCTAAGAAAAAAAAATGATTATTTTCTTACATTTTTCTAATGTTTAGTATACTAGATTTCAATTCCAAAAAATATTATGCTTATATATACTATTTTACAAATCTTATATGTACATCTTTTACAAATCACATTGAAATTCTAATGTTTATCATTCTAGATTTCAATCCAAGCAAATAAGTATACTATTATCTTATAGCAAAAATAAAAATAGAATTCTACATCTTGTGATTTATATCAAAGTTTGTACACACACATAATGACTTGTTGTCAAAAAATGCTTTTGAGACTTTGAGTGTATAGATTTCATAGATGATGCAAAATTTAAGTTTCAAATATTTTTAATAAACTTGACATGAAAATGAGATGTGGAGATTTTATGATACAATTGTCATTTTTTACAAATTTTACATCAAACATTCTTGACTTCAAATTGGCCTTGTTCCATATCCTTAGATTCAAAAAGGTCAAAATGAAAAAAAAAATTAGGAGATAATTTCATAAAGATTCTTCAATTTTTACTAGTCTCATATACATTGTTTATAAATATTATTATTCTGGACCATATTAAAGTTTAACTTTTGAAATAGTAAATAAATGTGGGTCATTAATTTTTTTAGGATCAATGTTGTGCCATTCAATAAGATTTGAAAAAATATACATTAAACTTCTTTACAAATAATCCAATCAACATTGAATGTAGAATTTTACTTCTAGATTGGTCTAATTTAAAATTGTGATAATTATCATTTGCTTGAAGTTTTTACATGAATATGAAACAATTAGCATTCTTAAATTTTTTATTTATTTAATATTATTCACTCATATTCATAATAATGCTCTTTGAGATGAATACAAATGTTAGAACCCTAACCCATTTATAGTAGTCAATTATTAAGACAACATGTGAAGCATGTTATAAATCCAAAAAGTAAGGTTTAAAATATTCATTTTTTTATATGAAGAAATGGATATTGTGGAACACTCCAAATTTTTAAACTAAATTTTTTGGGAATACTTAAATAGTTGGTAGAGGAGTGCCAAAGTTGCGATGTGGATCAATACTAAATGTGTAAAATAGCTCAACTATACAATTCAATCTTGAATCATCCTTAAGAGGTTATTCTCATCTCTACACGTACGCTAGTGTATTCAACAAATATGTTTAATTCCATTCATTCATTTCTTTTTTTGATTTTTGTATAGCATATTGAACATTTGTACAATATTGACTTTCATTACTCATATTGAATTTGGTAACCCATATGATAAGTGTTTAGAATAAAATGTTGATGTATTCTAATTGATGTGTACTCTAATTCTTTTTTTTAACTAAAAATCAACACAAGATCTAAGTTTATTTTCTTAAAAATTAATAGTTTATAGGAACTTGTTGTATTTTGGAAACAAGTACAAAGAAATTTTGCATGTATAATCACTTCATATGTTAGCCTATCATACTAAAAATAGAAATTGTAATTTTAGTGTCCTTCCAAAGAAATGCTCTTCTAAATAAATTTGACAAAGATTTATACAAGGATTTATAAAGTCTTTTTCACATATGACTATATCATTAGATGATTTTTGGGGGGTCCAGAAGCCTGTTTCGGGCCTGTTCCCCCACAGTTGTTCTCTGCAGCGAGGGAAATGGCCCACTATTAGAATTTTCTTTTTCATAAATAAAAATTATAAAAAAATAAAAAAACTCTCCAAATGAAAAAAAAAATTGGTCATTGACGTGGCAACATCTTGGCCACATCAAACCATTGCGCCAAACCTATTCCCTGCGGTCGTAGGTTGTAATAACTCGTAGGCATCCGAAGGCCCCCAAAATCTTCTAATGGAGTACTTTCTATAAATTATATTTAGCATCTATTTATTCAAACTTTTTATGCAAATTTTAAAAACATCAACCCCTAAAAGACCAAACTGTATTTTTTAGCAACATACAAATTTTGGGCAAGTGTGTGTGACTGGAGATTTCCATGTTCTAGGTCAAAATTTTGATAGAAGGTGGGAATAAAGAATATCTTTTATGTGCACTAAATTTTAGGACATTTGAAAATTTGAATTAAAAGTTATAGCCCAATATGTAGTTTGTTTCTCAACTCAGGCAGTCCAAGCAAATCTAAAAAATCATTTTTTTCAAAGATCCAAATTTCAAATTGGTTTTTGAGATTCATATATATGTTAAAAGCTTTGAATCATTCCATTTTGATCAATGAGTCAAAAGTTATGAGGTGTTTTAGTTTGTGGGTAGTTATAGAATCTCTACCCCAAAATAAACTTTGAAGTCTTTTATTGTATTTAATTTTCAATATTTTTGGAAAAAAATAAAAACATTAGGTGAAGATTGTTTATCACAACATTACCACCATTGGAATTGGCATTTTTCAATTCCATTCATAAATTGTTAATAATTTAGTATTTTGAACCATTCTCTACATCTTCCTACTTACTATTTTTTTCCTATATGTTGTACAATTTCAAATGATCTAAAATTTTTCAAGCATGCAGACAACATGGCTTTAAGACTGAATCCCAAAAGCTGCAATCATTTTGAACATTTTTTCATAAAAATGTGACCTTGTGAAGTTCAATTGCCTGGTTTTTCACAGGGACAAAAAAATGATTTTTGTCACTTCAAATGCTAATATCTTGCAATCTACAAGGTGTAAATTTTGGAAACTTTTACCACATCTTTTCAAACCAATGTACTACAAGATCCTACGGTTGCATGTGTTTGAAGATGGGTTTTTTTTCTAAATTTTGAAACTTGTATAAGAAATGGCAGTTTTGGAGCATTTTTGGCAAAAACGTAGTCAAAGAACTTTAGGGGTTAAACAAGGTGTACATTAGAGCACATCTAAGTTTAACTATAAACCCTCCAATATAAAACAGTTCAATTTCAGTAGAAGCCTTTTACTTCTTACTACATGAGTGTGCAACATGGAGAATTTTGGAACATATGACTTTTTCACCAACCAGACATAACATACATTGCATAACAAAGCAATGGTCCTCCGTGTATTTAGAAGATATTATACCTCCATTGAAGCATGCATGGGAGGGACTTTCATTTAATGCGAGGATTGAGGTTGGTTGAGGAGCCTTATATATGAAGACAATTTTGTTCACGGTGGGAGTCCTCTTTTCCAAGGATGCAAACAGGACCCTTGGGCCTTGCCTCATTGGGTAAGCAAAGTTATGTGCACAAAAGTGAGGAGGGTTTGGGATTATGGGACCAATCTCACGGCTTTGGGGGTCCGCTACAAATGAATGCACGGTGAGAAGCGACACCATTCTCTTCTCCTCTAGTGGCTAGCCCAGTTCTGTGCATCACATAGATTAGGAGCACTTGCTGTGAATTTGCAAGCGCACGTCTGGTCAGTCTCCTCATCTTTGGTTTCAAAATTTGAAATGGAGGACACCAATTGAAGTGATGTTACTCAGTAAGTTCCAGCTCGTGAGTAAACCTGTCTGTGGTTTACAGAGATTGAAGGAGTATCTTAGACTCTTAGAGAGGAAGTTCCACTGTGAATTCCATCCTCAGTGGACAACTGAGCAGACAGACAGACAGATTTCCGCAGGAAGGAAGCCAAAAAAATAAAATGAAAATTTGCTGCACTGCAGCAGTGCCGTAACTTCCTTGACACGATGAACTTCCTGGAGGTCACCTCAAACGGAACCTAAGCTAAGCTTACAACACTCCTTCTCCTCCTCCTCAAGAGAGAGAGCAGGGCAGGCAGTAGGTTGATAAGCTGTGTGTACGGCAATTATGCTTCTTCTCTGAGGAAAGCTGAAGAGAGAAAAAAACATGAAACCCAAAAGCGCAATTATCAGTGACTTAGACTTCGGCATATTGAGCTTGAATTGTTGTAGGAGTGTCGGTGCCATTGGAAAGCCAATGGAAGGCATCAATGGTACAGACACCCACAGTCAGGCGCCACCCACCTCAGTCTTGCAATGCAGACACCAAAATGAAACAAAAATACAAAACGGGCTGCAATCGGTTCAGTTGCAGGAAGGAACAAATCAATGCAATTATGTTTAAGTTAGCAAACAGAGGAGGAAGTGGAAAATGCAGCTGGAAGATGATGAGATCATAGTAGAGTAGAGTAGAGGTCATTATTTGGTAAGTAGCTGGAAAACGGGTACACAGTTGGGGAGAAGCAATGAGCCCACTTAACCAACAACTCCATTTACTTTCAAAGCTCTTAGAGCATTGCCATCGTAGGGTGGTTAAATCTCTATAGTAAATCAACAATGGCAAGTTCGGTTATTGCAAAGCGCCTAGTGAATTAAGATCCCTGTCCTGGGCAAGGACCTCAACATGTCAACAATTGGATTTCTCCAAACTTGTAATGATTGCATTTAAACTCATTGAGCTAGCTCCCAATTCTAGTTGGCCCTTGCTCCTTCAAATCACTCTTAATCCCAATTGTCCCTTGCACCTTTCAACTACTTCCAACTCCAATCGGCTCCTACGCAAAAATTTGTCAACCCCGAGCTTGGTTAAAAATCTCCCTATCCAAGTTGAAGTAATTAAACAAAAATATGGCGCACATGATGCTTTGAAAAATGTGCCTAGAGTGAGGATGAGAGTTATTTTGGCTATTGGGCATGAAGTGTGGAGTCCTTTTTGTATGTTAATCTCATGGTGGTGATGTTCATAGAGCATTAGTAATTGGTAATTTAATCATTTATAAATCAAGTACAATAAATGTTGAAAAAAAATTCCACCGGCACCTAGAAAAAAACAATTTGCAATCAATTTGTATGAGGGAACAATGCAATTATGTTTAGCACACAAAGAATTGGAAATGCGGCTAGAAGATGAAGAGATAAAGTACACAATTGGAGAGAAATACAATTGGGATGAAGTGGTAGTGATAATAGACAAGCTCTTGTTAGAGTGACAATGAGAAGCCTATTAGAGCCAAAAACTGTGCATGAAACTGTATATGAAACTATATATCCACTTAACTTGATAATTCTATCTATTTTCAAAGATTTTTTAGCATTAATCAATTGACATTCAATAGGATCATTCATAAATCAAGCACAACTCATGTTTAAAAAAATTCCATAAGCACCCAAATTATTGTAAATTTAAATAATAAACACTTTTGTCAATGGTGTCTCCTAATGGTTTCCTTTATTGACAATTTACCATCTCTTCCTTCCTCATTTGTGCTTATAGTTGTTAAGACTTGATTTGCAGATAGTTGGTAATGGACGCTTGTGCCTTAAATACACCTAAATTTGTCATATGGAATGCTAAAATATAGTGTGCATATGACCCACAAAAAATACCTATATTAAACTACAAATTAGACTAAGTGTGGGTCTTCTTATGGTCATTTTCTTTATTTGAGAAGACCAAATTTTGAATAGATAATGCATTAGTTTCTAATAAACTATAATATTTTTAATTTTAAAAATAAATTATCCATTTGGATGTAGAAATTCCATCTATAGTTTGTTACCTCCAACTCTCTTTCAATATTTAATATACCATGTTGTTACCCAAAGCTTATAGATTTTTTTCTTGTTTTTCACTTTTATTTTGTTTATCAATGTATTATACAATTACACTCTTTATTTTGATGCTAAGTTAAATTTCTATCTACCTATAGATGTTGCCTTTGTCTTTCCATAGCAACAATGTAATTCAAACAAGTATAGGATACCTTTCTAAAAATCAATAATTACTTATTTTTCGAATTCAATAAATAAATCCTTGAAGGGCAAACCTACTTGAGGGGCATAGTTTTAGGGTCAAACTTGAATAAAAATCTCTTGGAGCTTGTTTAAGAAAATGTGGTTCCAATAACATAGTTTTTATTCCTTTATATTTTTTCAACTTTTTTTAAATTACAATTTTTGTGGCACTTTGAAGGTAGCATCTTGAAAGCTTAAAATACACCACTTTTAAAATTTTGTATCAAATTTCTCTTGAAGGGGAGCCCAAGGAGTACAATAATTACACCATGATGTTTATCACTACCATCTCTCATTTTACTAAAAATTCATAATATTTTAAGAATTTTTATAATTATTAGATGACATTCAAGTTTAAATATATTTAATATTGTATAGTAATTGTATAAAATTATATATCATATAACTCCAAAAAATCATATAAATTTAGTTTTAATTTAATTTTATAAAAAATGAAGTTAAATTTTGAGTGTATTTTGAATAAGAAAGATATCAAATTTTAGAAAGGTGTGTTTATTATAGAAATTTATGAAGGTTTGATCAATTGGGAACATGGAATGTCTTTAACCCCTAAAATTCTATGACTATATATTCACCAAAAACCCTCAAAAACTGCCGTTTCAAGTACAACTACTAAATTTTTAGAAAAAAAACAGTTTTTGACACATGTAACTGTGGATCTTGTAGCATGATGACTTGAAAACATGTGGTAAAAATTTCAAAAAATTCCATCGTGTGAATTGTAAGATATAAGCATTCAAATTCACCAAAACCATTTTTTCAACCCTTCAAAAAACTAAGCAACTTCATTTCACAAGCTCACTTTTCTATAAAAAAAATGATCAAAATGGTGGTGCTTCTTTGGATTGTTTTTCATAGACAAATTGGCCAAAAGCTTGATAATCTTCAAATCATTTCAAATAGTACAACATATAGGAGAAAAAAGGTAGGTAGGTAGTAGTAGAGAATGATTCAAAATACTAAATTATTAAGAATTGAAATATGAAATTGAAAAATGTCAATCCCAATGGTTGAAATGTTGTAATAAAAAATTTACATCCTAGTATTTTTTTTTTTTTCAAAAAGATTAAAAATTGGGTAAAATAAAGGATTTCAAAGCTTATTTTAGAGTAGAGAATTCATAATTGCCCGCAAACAAAAAAGCCTCATAACTTTTGACTTGTTGATTAGAATGGAATGATTCAAAGTTTTCCTTCTATATATGAGTCTAAAAAACCAATTTCAAATTTTGATTTCTGAAAAAAGTGATTTTTTCTAATCTGCCCAAACTGCCCAGTTACAAAAAAAAATAACATATTAGGCTATAACTTTTGACTCCTATGTCCAAATGTCATGAAAAGTATTGCATATGAAAGATATTCCTCATCCACGCCTTTTATTAAAATTTCAACCTAAAATATGGAAATTTTTGGTTACAATGGCCTACCCAAATTTTCTATATAGCCAAAAAATGCAATTCGGTCCTTTAAGAGTTAAAGGTTAAGTTTGAGATGAAATATTTTTGTTTTTATAATTGTCATATTCAATCTTAAGATTCTATGTACTTTCAATGGATTTTACATTTTGATCAAGAATGATTAAGTATATATACAATTTTAGATTAATATAAATTCTAAGAAAAGGAAATCCAAATACAATTTACAAATGACATTTTCCCAAAAGAATTGAAATACATATTCAAGTAAGTCTTAAAAAAAGATTAAAAATTTTGATGATCAAAAGATGACTTCCTTTAATACAAAAATTCATAGGATATATTGATGAAATCTTCAATAAATTTATTTTATTTTATATTTATTTTATAATAATAATTCAATAAACTTGATTGTTTTCTTCAAAGATTAAAGTAACTATAAAAATAAAATATTTTATATATATCAAAGACTACAAAATAATGATTTTCAAAATACAACTTAGTCATTCAACACATTAGTAATGACATTGAGATATTTATGCTAGGAGAATGTCATTACTAATGTCATCTAAGTAGATTGCTATGGCAAAATGTGAAAGAATTTCAACCCAAATGCTTGGATGGATTAAAATTGCTAGAATTATCCAAATTCTCTAAATTTTTTTAGGCAATATAAGTTTTGTTTTGAATATGGAATTTAGTTTGAACTCTCACAAAGGGTATAAATGTCTACATTTTGTGTTAGAAACATCCATTAGTCAAAATTGACTTTGAGTGAACCTACTTGAACCTTTGGGGATTAAAATCCAATAATTATTTTATGCATGTAAAGCAACCACAATATTTACACCGGGTTGGTTCATTTTACTTGTTTGTCAATTTGCAAAGATAGTTGATGTGCCAATTGGCAAAATATCCCGAATCACATTATACCACAAAGATGTCCAAAAATGGCAATTACTTTTGCAAGATATCAATTTATTGAGAATTCAAAGTTTGGAAAGGTCAATTTATAAATAGTTACTTTAAAGATTTCCTCCTCCAAATCAAGTTTAAAATAAAATGAAATAAAAATCTCATGATATCTTCTTGAGTTTTTGCACCTTCCATTGATCTATAAGTATTTTTTTCATTAATTTTTTCTTTTGTGCATTTCTCTATTACTCGATTTAATTAAATTATTTTCTAAATGCAAAAAAATATTTTTATTAAGTTTTCTTACTACATTACAATATTATTTCCAAACTTTTGTCTCTAGAAGAACACATCTTCCTATAACCAAGGTAACCACCAAAATATTTCAAGCATTGAATGAATATTGAGGTGCATTATTTGTTTCCATAGTTAACAATGAAGTCATCCATTGAACTTTTTAGGTCCATGCTATCCTCATGGGATTGAAGATTAGAAGGCAAAGAAGATATTCCCCTCTTTTCCTAGAAATCATTAAACAAATAAAAATAAAATGATCCATGGTAGAAAAATGAATGTAAATAAGTAGAGTATCTCACACTAATTGAACAAGCAAGCTACACTACAAAAGGCTCTACCCTTGTAGTAATTTCATTCTTTTTTTCTTTAAAATTAAAGTGGCTTTGTTTCCAAGTAAGGTACAAAGTACTATTCAAACTCCCTCACAATAGCTTCAATCAATGCAAAGCCCTCTTTCCCTTTGGTTAAAGCCAATAAACTTGAGTAATTTATTATCCCTCCAAGGAATTGTACCTTCTTCTATGTCTTCCGAGGAGAAAAAAAATAAAAATGTCCAAAAAATTAATTGTTGCACTCAACAACAATCTTGAAACAAAAGTCATTCTAGACAATATATAAGAAAACCTCTTTAAGGTAAAATTGATTGCCCAATCTCGCCCTAACTTACACCACATACAAATGTCATTAATGCAATGACCCTCCTCATGCAATAACTTCTCTAATGTAAGGTAGGTGGCTCTAAAAGCGATACTTTAAGGCCTGTTGGGCCTTTTTGATGGTTTTCAGATGCTTGTAAATTTTTTTTTAATTACTTTTCACTTGAAGAGGAATTGATGCGGAATCTAACCCAAGTGGTTTCATATTTTTTGGAGCTATTATGAATTAGTTATGAATTTTCAAAGAATTTTGCTATAGGTCCCTATTTGTGACTTGTAGCCCTTGCAAAACCCATTCTTAAATGATCTGGAAAAAGATATGGCTTTACCAAAAACAAGCATTGAGGCATGCAAAAATTAATAGAGAAGGTTCCTAAATGTAACCTTCACTGAAACTTGAATGGAAGCTTGAGTTAATTATTATCTTAAATTTTTTAGCATATGTAAGGAGGTAGTTGGCCTACCAATTCTCATTTAAAAAAAATAAAATTAATGAACACCTATCTACTTAATTAGAAATGAACCACCCATGACTCTTAGAGCCGCTTCACACATGGGCCCAAGGTTGAGAGTCTATCAGCCTCCACCAATCAAATTTCAGAAAACCCCAACTTTGGCCCCTTGACTATTTCACACAAGGCGGCACAATCCAAAGTCCGTCACCTTCCAAAATGCCTACATGGAAGCTCAAGCTCCTACGTGGCAATGGCCTCACGATGGACTCTTGACCAAAGTTTGGGTTGCCACTTTTGTGGCGACCCAAACTTTGGTCAAGAGTTCGTCAAATTGTCCATTTATTGCCTATTTCTTTGGACTCTCGCTCAAAGTTTGGCCATGAACTCCCATGACCTCTCAACTTGGTCAACCCATATGTGAAGCGTCCCTTAAGTTGACCTTTAAAAAAGTATGAACCATCCATTGGAAAACAATGGACCAACTCTTCCTCTTCTGTGACATAATAAATAGTTCATCATGTATCCATTTCTGAGCCACCTAGAGGACGGTTTGATGAAGGGGGTCGGTTATAGAGCACACTACCATAATAGAGTCTGCCCAGTCAAGCGCACGTCCATCTTGAACCCTAAACCCTAAACCCTTCCTCGCTTGCCCTCTCATCTTACTCTGTATCCTGCTTCGTCTTCGTCGTCGCTGTTTCGAATTGGATTTAGGATTTCAGACTGCATCTCCTTTCACAAGAATTACACAGTCGAGTCGTCGCCATTGTGTAATTTCATTTTGATCGTCCTCGTTGTAATCCGAGCTACAATGGACACCACATCTTCCGAGCACCAGCACAAGAAGAAGAAGAAGAAAACGACGATTTCCGTGCAAGATGTGAAGATGGATTACGTGCCTTCCAGGGACGGCATTGCACGCCCGTTCGTGACCTACTTCCCCACGGGGTTCGACCCTCTGGGCGCGGCTGACCATGGCGACGCCGCGGTGGCCTTGGCGAGCGTGAAGGCGTACCAGGGGGCGGACAAGATGAGGGCCAAGCAGACGCAGCTGGTCGCGTCCACGCATGGGCAAGTGGATTTCGTGGGAATGAACTACGAGGGCGAAGCGGCGGCTTGGCAGCCCTGTAGTTATGCGTTGGGGGTGTTTGATAAGGAGAAGGGCACGTTGCAGCTGGTCCCGCTCGCTGGAGAAAAGGTAGCTTACTTCTCATTTGGTTCGGAAATCACCGTTTTGTTTCTGTCAATGGCTTACTGGATTTGAATGAGTCACTTTTCTAGGTTTTGAATTAGCATCTCTACAACAGTATTTCCATTTCTGGTGTTTCCAAAAAATGGCAATTGTTTAGGAGTAAATGTTCGCTCGTTTCCTTATGTTATCAGCATCATATTTGCATACCAGAATTTGCCTTTCCCTGAAGTAAGGTCTATACAAATTTGGTTCTGATGTACCTCCGATGCAATCCATGATTGTCTTAGAATTGTGTTTTCTCCCTTCATCTCTCTATTTTGAATTGAGATGCTTGTTAACAAGTGAGCTTAGCCTAACTGCTTTACGGTCTAGATTCTCAGAATGGAGCCAAGAGTTAGGGGTATGGATTATGAATGGACGGATGAGGAAGACAGCGTGGAAGATACAAGAGAACAAGAAATCGCAAAGAGGAGAATGCTGGTAGAAACATTTGGCAGTCAGAAGAGCAAAATGCGGGTGAGTCAGTTCTTGCCTGTGTAGGATTCTATCTTATCGCAGTGCATGGTGTGCCTATCAATGTGATCCATCCAATGCAACTGATGGATATGCATGCACAATTTTTCGGGGAGGTTTGTTTTTAGAAATTCATGATACATAGTCTTGTATCCGTTCTTTGTACCTTTCAATTCGTAAATATTTTTTGGTGTTGAGTAATTTATGATGATGATGATATGTTGATACAATTTGCAGGCACAACGGATGGAGAGAGCAATAGTGAAGGAGGAGGCCTTGGGTGACACTGGGGATATGGAATCTCTTTTCAGGGAAGCTGGTGAAAATGAGGCTCTTCTAACTAACGAGCAAGCTCTGCAGCAGGCTAACCTATCTGTTATTCGCAATATTCCGCCCCACGATATTTCTGCCAACACACCTCAAGGGGCTTACCCTCTTGACCTGCTTATCCCGGGAGAAGAATGGACAAATTTGGATGTGCGTGAGTTGAAGGCTGCAGCTAAGAAGGTCAAAGATGAAGAAGTACTTCGCCAGCAGAAGTATCCCAACTTTATTCTTACTCGTCTTAGAAGGATAAGAGTTGAGGTGAGCGGCTAATTTGCCTGTTTCTTTCCGGTTTACCGGTTATGTCATTGTAATCAGATCAGGTCACACGTTTTTTATGCGAAGTTTTTATATTCACAACAACATAAATATCCTATCTTAGTCCCTGAAGTTCTTTGGTCGTTTGAGGCTTCCAACTGCTCCAAAATACTTTCTCCAAGCAATACTAAAATCTTGATTTTGAGGGGATTTATGATGAATCCAACTGTAACATCTTTTAGTTAACTTATTTTGTGGAGTGTTGCCATGAATACCCTCAAAACATAACTCTTTGTACCTTCTATCACTTTAATCATAATAGAATGAACCAAAGCTTCTTATATACTTACGGATTTATGCAGTCGATCCAAGTTTTCTAATTTTTTACAAACATACGATAGTATCTTAAACTATTAGTGTACATATCTTTATTAACTTTTTCTTACTCCCTAGTTGTAGCTGATAAGAGGTTGGACAGTACGTTAATGCGCTCGTTTCTCTTTATGAATTTTGCAGGGAGACAAGGAAGGCAATGATCGGCGAGCACGAATATTAGTTTATTTGAGGCATCTGTTTACATTTTATGGATCTCCTGTTTTCACTGTGAAAAAGGCAGGTGCAGATCCTGGTAGATTTTCTCAAGAAACGGGCATCCCTGGTATCATTGTTTCAAGCTTTCTGGAACGCTTTACAGGCGAGAGCTCTGCTGATCCATCAAGCCAGTCCGAAGTTCGCCTCCAGTCGAAGCAGCACAAAGACCTTCTGATAAGCTACTGTCTGATCTTAGGATTGGCTGTGGACGATTTTCAGACAGATCCGTATGACATGGCATTTGAATTGAAGCTAACTGTGAATGCTATAAGACCTCACTATCGGGAGCTCGGGTGCAAGTTCGAGGCTCGATCTCTCAGTGAAAGGAGAGAGTTGGGCGATCCTGACAGTGTGCAGGGTAAATGGAAGGTTACTCTTCCTGTGCCTCTGAAGTTCCCTGAAATTATCACTGCCAGGGGCAAGGGTCCTAGAAGGTGAAGGACTCCCAGTTTTCAACACAATCGAGTTCAAATGTTACCATCTAATTGAAGACAATAGAGCGGACTGAGGTAGAGAATCCATTCCCGTCGCTGTCGGCTGTTTTGAGTGGTTTCTTGTATCTGAAAAGAATTTTTCAATGCGAGTCTTTCCCCAATTTTGAGAGGATTTTAACGCACTGAAGTGCGGATTATTTGAGTATTGTATCTATCAGTTATGGATTTTTGAAGAGTTGCTCAATGCTCATAAACCCATGGGTAGATTTGATTCTTCAGCTGTTGTACGTCTACATATCTTATTCACTACTGTAGATTCTAAGTATGCACTTTTCAGCAGCAGTTACTCCACTCATGGCGTATCCATGATGGCAAAGTATTCCTTTTCCATGGACAAGTATTTCCTACCTTAGGTGATATTCCATTCTACGCACTTTTAAAGTTTTAATCACACTTCGACAGGATTTTCTATTTATGGATGATGTCCCACAAAAGTAATGAGGACACCGTACTTGTATTTTGAAGTAAGTGGTATTATTTTGTGCTACCGGTAACAGTTCACAAGTCTCAACAAAAGACCTTGTGTGCACAAAAGTGGGAGCCTTTCTACTAAGGGACTATTCTCATAACCAGGTGCAAGGAAAGATTGAGTCATCAGCTGTTGCTGGGAACAATCCAGCCGCATGCCCTAATAAATGAATTTAACAAATGGGTATATAGTCAATCCAGAAGTTTAACAAGTATTCGAATGCAATATGGAAAAACAGTAGGTGTCTGTTACATGATTGGCCAAAGAGGGATTACGAAGAGTTTTCAACCCAAATCACACCTTGACTTTTCAAATACCTTTATTGTTGAGGGGCTTTGCTTTATAATAATCACCTTTCTTTACTTCACAAATGTGCAATCAATACAACAAAGTGGTTATTTAGTATGATTTATATTAATTATCAATTTACCAGTCCACTTTGGTTGTCGTATTGGCATTTTAGTATTTGTGGTGCATAGGGGAGGGGCATAGTTAACCAATTATTGACCATTTCACACATTTAAGGATATACAATCTCTAGCTACTTTGGATGTGCTAAAATTGGCTATGTGACGGAAGTAGTTGGTAAGAGTTCACTGGTGGCGGCATTGTGGAATTTTGCAAATTCAAGGCTATACTGTCTTGCATATTCAAAAAACATACTATTGCTAGCTACCTTGATCTCTATTCAATATTTCAAACATTCAAGGACATACTATTTTTGGTGCATGTATTCCAATTTTGACCATTGCAAATCTATTTACACCCCAATTAACGAGTACTCTTGAAGTACAAAATGCTTCATCTCTCTAAGAATCCTTTAATTCTCATTGGTTTCTCTTGCATATTTCAAGGCTGTGAGGTTGATTTTGACAATGTAGTAAGTCATTTTTTCATGTTTTTGTGGTCTTTCTTGACTATAGAATAGATGATGCCAATTATAGAAAGACAATATTAGGTGCTCCAACCTAAGCACCTAAAGTTACAAGGTCAATTTTTTTGTCAAGAACCATTCAAAACTACCATTTTAAATGCATAGAGCCAAGAAAATGAAAATACAATTTTTTGGGAATTGAACAATTTGAACTATAAAAAGTGTTTCTTGCTTCATGACTCTTTACAACATTTGAAATTAGAAGTCTTATTTTTTTCAACCATATCCAAGAAGGTTGATCAACATTGACTTGGCTTGGAGTAGGACTTTTCTAACTAATAAGGTTTGAATTTTAACTCCATCATATTCTATAGTATTTTCATTGTGTGAGTGCCATATTTCATATAAAGGTGAAGGGTGTAGCAAATACAACCTAAAGTTATTCCTATTTTGATCTTTTTGTACATTTTTTTAATCTTGGAGTTGGATATTTACTATTTTAATTCATCTGTTCATATTTCTCTTGACATTTATTTGTTTCATGAATTCTATATACTTTTGGAAAGTTCTTCCTAAAATCCATGGGATTTTGAAATTTCATTAGACCCTATTTTTATATTACAAAGTCTTATGTGGAGTTGATTTCCTAACCTTCTAATTTTTGCTACTTTTTATGTGTTGAAGTAAGGTTGACAGGACGGTTGGACATCCAGGACGTCCGGACGCGAACGCTGTGTCCGCAACGTCCGCTGACATTCGCGAACGCCGTTCGCCCCGTCCGCTCGTCTGCCTGTCCGCTCATCCGTCCGCCCCTGTCCGCCCGCGTCCGTTTGCCCGTCCGCCCCACCTTGTCCCACCCTGTCCGCCTTCCGACGGCGGGAGGGACGCTGCGTCCGCTGGCGTCTGGACGTCTGGGTTGCGGACGCTTTTTTCGGGCGGACGTAGAGATTCGTCAACCCTGTGTTGAAGGGTTCAATTTTTGATTTACTATTAAAATGACTAGACGACATCATAGGGGTTCTAAAATGGTATCACACTTACTAATTAGATCTTTTTAATATGAGTTATAGAGGCTTAAATTTTTGGATGATTGTTAGTAATAAAAAATTCATCCATTATTATAATCTAAAGTTTTTAGTTTTTTTTAGATTCCTATGTGATTTGGGTATTAGAATGCAAATTCTACATGAAAGTTGGCTTACTTTTTGATTTTTAATTTGTTATTGTTCATCCAAACTTGGTCTACATAATGTCCAAACTTCATCTTAATATATCTTTTTTAATATTGATTGTTTGGGGATTGTAGCATATTTTTAAAAAACATCAATCTAAACTCTGAGTAAATATTTAATTAATTTTTTTTTCAATCTCATTTCTAATTTTGACTTAGGTTCTAAGCATCTAGACTTCTTCTTTGTGTTATATGTGATATTTTTAAATACTAAATGGACATTTTTAGGTAATCTTAGGACAAATTGAGTTTAATACTTTCTATTGGCAAATGCAACAAGGTACTTCTATAGATTTGTCTAATTTATTGGTTTTCTACTTCTAACTAAAACAACAACAAAATAAATAAAATTTAGACTTATCCAATACGCTAGCATGTATAGACCATCTGGTGCGTTGTTGAACTCTAATTCTAAGGTGGAATAGTCCATTACTGCCACCCTTCTCAATTCCACCCTCATGAACTTGTGTACATTTTATAGGAAAAATGTACCCTGTGGGTACATGAAGGTGGAATTGAGAAGGTTGGTGATAATCGGTTGGTTCACCTCAATGCTGATTGTACTCCTTTGATGCCATGATGATGTCACTTTTGAGTTTCTTTTCCTCATTGGTTACTTAGTTTTGTGTTTCCTTATAATGACAATTTTGAAGGGTTTGTTTCTCTAATTTGGTTGTTTTCTATCTTTTATTTCACTTTGTGTATTGTTCTAGGTATTTTTTGGCTTATTTTCTAGAGATGTTTTAACTTCTCTATTTTTTGAGATTCTTTTGTTGGGTTCTAATTAAATAAACCATTTAAGTGACCTTAAATGCTTGTATGGTGGATGTCTGGATATTGATACTTTAAAAATCCTTTAGTCAGAATTCTAATGATTCTCACAACATTACTATGACTAATCCAAAAAAATACTAAATTCCATTACTTATTTGTTATTCCAAAATATATTTTTATACTAATTGTGAATCAATAGTAACTTCCCTAAAGATCTATTCTACAAGGTTGTGATTATTCATATAAAGAAGGCAAGTCTAATTCAAATTTGGTTTATGTTTTGTTGGTGGACTTTGCTAGAGTTTTACTTTTGGCTAAGGTAGTTTGTGCCGAAAGCGACTATGCTCTAAAAGTAATTGTGCTCTAAAAGCAATCATGATATAGAGGTACATTTTTTTTTCTTCAATGTAAGAACAATGTACATTTTAGGAGATGGTCACTTATAGTGACTACTACATTTCAACTTCAAAAATTTATAATTAATTTCACAAAAGTTCAAAAAATATGAAACGACTTAGGTTAAATGTCAATTCCATTTTTCTTTCTATGAAGATTTATTGAAAATTGTTATGAGAATCAGCTCTTAAATGGTTGCTTTAAGAATAGACTACCTTACTTGGTGACTAGCTTCTCTGTTGACTTGAGTTAGATAATGCCTTGTTGGTGGGGATCTTGCAATGTGATGGTCAATGTTGGCTTTGATTTGGTACCAAATTGTGAGTTGGGGCACACTTGGTCAAAATTGCAAGCTTGGGTACTACCAATTGAAATTCAAATTAGGGCACAATTGGTCAAAATGCAAGCTTGGGACACAATTTGCTTATAGAAATTGCAAGTTAGGTCTACGGCTACCACTTGTTGAAATTCTGAACTAGGGGTTACATGATCAAAATTCAAGTTAGACGTTGCTTTCATTCTTGAGTTCAAGGTTGGGTGCAACTTGTTGAAATTGCAAGCAGGGCGTTGCCTAGTTGAAATTGTGAGCTTGGGGTTGTCGAGTTAAAATTGCAAGCCTAAGGTTCTACCTAGTCGAAATTGCTCTCATTGGGAGTTGCCAATCAAAATGCAAGTTTTTTAGATGGTTCTTTAAAATGAATGGAAGTAATAAGCTTCCTAAATTCTAACTTGAGTTGGAATTCTTATCTTTGTAGAGCAGAATGTGGATAAAATGCAATTTTTATATTAATTAGCACACCTATTAGTACAAGTAGCAAATATAAATTTCAAAATGGCACATGCAATATTTTCAATTTTACGGAAATGACATTGACTAATCTAAATATATCAATAATTTTACAAAATCAGAAGCGCATAAATCAATTACAAAATATATAGCCTAGTTATGCAACTTCCATATTATATTGCCCTAATTATAATCACTTATAATGCATTTTAGTCCAATACCAAGGGATTTAATTTGTTCTAATATAGAATATTCTTGTAGCCCTTTTAACAAAGAATTCAAAAATGTAATTATATACATGAAATGAATATTTTTTAAGGACTTTAATAACATTAAAAATCTAATTATATGAATTTTTTTTTAATAAATGTATTGTGGGATAGGCTATTCAACTTTTAGGGCTCTTTACTAAAAATTTAAGATTTTTTTATTATAAATAAAACACTATGAATGAATTTTAATTTTAATTGGAGGGAACTTCTTGCGTGAATTTTTGAAAATTATGCATAATTGTTTCAATTCTTCATATATATTGTGAATCTTTTTTAACAAATATGCAACCCAACATTTTCTACATCTCATTTTATTTACTTTGATCAACATTCACCTAACTTTTGGGTCCTTTTAGTTTGATTTAATTTTTACAAAAGTTGTTCTCTAAGTCATTTTAGTGCCAATGATCCCTGTGTATAATACAAGAGTTGTGTAGCGGGGATACATAGCTTTGATTCACGTCCATATCCCCAAGCTCAAGCAATAATCCTATAAACCTTGCAACTCAAATCCTTGATCACATCTACCCTAAATTACAAGCAAAAAATAGAATTGAAAAACTTGAGGTACGCTAGTAGTGGTAGCAGCACATCTTCCATTATGTTGGAATGGTTTTAAAGAGGTGCCTTACTTTGCTTTGAACTTAAGAATCTACTGCAAACCATTGCAAGAGCGCTGCAAACTTGTTCCAAAACTTGTTGCAAAAGGAACAGAACCAATGCATATCAGTCCTAAATTGTTGCAACAACTACTAATTACAATCTCAAATAGTTGCAAACACATTGCACAACGTTATACTAAACCATTGCAAAATTATTCATACATTTCTGGAGTCAATTGCAAAACCGTTGCTAAAACTTTTGCAAGTTCAGTGTTCTCTAGTAGTCACTACAACGTAAAGTAGCAGTTGCAACACATCATCCATTATTTTGCAACGCTTTTGTTACAGTTTTGTTCTTCGCCTTGAACTCACGGCGTGGCCTATTGCAAACCATTCCAAACGTGCTGCAAACTCATTGTAAAAGTCTTGGTCCCAGTCTAACCAGTTCACTTGCAATGCATATCTATCTATGCCTAAACTGTTGTAAAAACTATTGCAATCTCAAATCATTCGAAATTCATTCCACAATGTTACACTAAACAATTGCAAAACTAATTCTTGATACATTTCTGACGGTCATCACAAATCCATTGCCAAAAGTATCAGTGCAATTTAATTCAGTCTTCTCTCCTAGTCCACCTCACGAGGCTTCGCACCCAAGTCCCGCACCTGCGTCGCCGTGTCTTCAACGTGAGCATACGAAAGCAACCCAAGAATAGGAACGTGTTGTTTTCTGGAGGTCCTGGAGACTTCACTTCACTTCATCCAAGTACAAGTAGTTCTGGATCGCCATGCGGTAAAGCTCATGCGTCAGGTCCGAGATTTGTGACAACCTTGAACCTCCTCGTTGGTCTCGATCTGCTTTAGGTGACGGAGCTCGATCTGCCTTGAGTTCAGTGAGGGCTGAACTGACTGTCCTTTGGGTTGCCATGATTTCATGCTGGAGTTCAGATAGTAGAGCTTCAGTGTTGCGGCTATGGAGAAGCTCCTTCTTGATCTCCTCTAGCAGTGTATGTAGCTCCAGGTTGTGGAGGTGCTGCCTGGGGATGGCTGGTGTTTCCGTTGTTCTCCATCAGGGAAAGCTGGTCGTGTAGAAACTTTTGTCGGCAAGCTGCAATAAAGTTTCACAACAACAGGAAGTTGCGGTTTCAGCACATCATCAATTAATTTGCAGTGGTCTTGTAGTGGTGTGTACTTTGCCTCAAACTCATGGTCTCATGTAAAACCATTCATTTGCAATAGTGCTGCAAACTTATTGCAATAGTATTGGACACGGAACCGATGCAAATCTAGTATGCTTACACTGTTGTAAAAAATATTACGATGTCACATAGTTGAAAAGACATTGAACAATGTTACTCTGAACCCGGATTCAAGAATGGGTTGACTGTACTCGAGAAAAGGAATCGGAAAAGGAATTCGAGTTTGAGATTGATTTTGTACTTGAAATTCCAGCTGGTCCTGCCTTCTATTTAGGGTTCAGAGAATTCGTGGACAACGTTAATTTTGTTACATTGGCAAACGTGAATCATCTATACCGGTGCAGTTGAATCACTTGAATGTCACGATATTGGCACTCTGAATCTCTCCAGTATAACGAAAATGACGTTTGGAAAATATTCGAGATCATTCAGACCATTATCTGCAATCAAGCGCTTTTAATCGATTTATTGGATCGGAACTCATGAAAAGAATTGGACTTCGATCAGACCATTGCCTAGCGCGCAACAGAATTGATCAAGGGGAAAGTAGAATATAAGTCTCTCATGTTGCTGATAAACATAAAAAATTGACGAGGGGTTATAATTTGTTTCAGCAACTCAAGCAATTTGATCCGATCCAACTTGAAGACTTCGCAGCAGATTAAAGCAGAGCTCTCATGATCGAGGACACCTGGGAGTTCAATCAGCGCACTCCAGTCCCCTTTCTTACAACAGAGCAGACAGAGAGTTTCCGCGTCAGTGTTGTTCCAAGATTATTGCGCTGGGGAATGGGAGTCCTGAAGTACAAGAAACTAGGTATGACAGACGAGGCATAATTTTCTACCAAATCACAGCAGCTGAAAAACAAAGATTCAATCTAAGGTCAAGACACCCATAACCGGTCAAATAAGCAATTCCAGATATGATCTGGACAAATGCAGGATGAAGCAAATATTTTCAGAGGTGAAAGGATAGAAATGACGGGGATTGCAAAAGTTTCGGTAATTTTATCACTTGAATTGTAATTACTATAAATTCTGAAAGGCAAAAAGTGTGTCCAACCCATTGTCAATCTCTAGGCTCTTCCAATTCCAATCATTCAAAAACTACTGTCTTACTCAATGCTTTCTGCTTTTTTTACTCACTACTTTGGGACACGTGTCATGAATCTATTAATCCCAATTTCGAAAAGGAGAAAAAAACGAATTCTAGCTTTGGTTGGGAATAAGTCAATCTATAGGTTGGTTATTGGGCCCTGATTAGGAATGAGTCCTTCTACTTTAGTTGCAATACCTCAAAAGATCAAAAAGCAAGAGGAACAAATTAAATCTTGCACACACTTTCCATGGTGACCATTACATGGAATGCACAATTTAGAAGCATCCAAGAAGAACGTAGGTAAGCCTTGGAAGGCACCCAAAAGCGTCACTTTTGCTTGTTCAATGATCTCCTAATTTAAAATTTCAATTTTTTAATGAGACTATTAGGGACCTCATCACCTCAAGAGAAATTCAACTCTATTTAAAAAGAAATTTAAATTTTCAAACCTTGCCAATAATATTTTGTGCATTTTCAAAGTTGAAAGCATAAAGTATTCTTCATACCCTTTAACCTTGAAATGATATGACCTATCACCAAAATGATTCAATTTTTGATTGGATAGTTGCATCCTTCATCATCACAAGTGTGTCGTGTGCTATTGTTACAGTCAAAATAAAAATAAAAGTAATTTTAAAATTTTTTAAATTCATAAAGACTTTGAAATTCAATAATTTTTACACCATATGTCCAAACACAACCAAACAAAGCCCATGCACCCCTCCTCGCTAAGGGGTTTCTAATAATACCAAGACAACAACTAGAAGATGCATGCTCCAAGAAATCTCAACATATCAAACAAACAAAACAAATAAACAAAACAAATAGCCTAAATTAAGATATTGATTAAAGTCATCCTACAACTTGAAGGTAAAACAAATAATTTACTCTTGAAATACAAAATGCTCCAACTCTCTAAAAACCCTTTAATTTTCATTGGTTGCTCTTGCACACTTGAAGGTGGTGAGGTTGATTTAGTGGATACTTAGTGTGAGTCTTTTGCTTATGTAATGTGGTCATTCTAAGTGAAGGAATAGGTGGCACCAATTAGAAAGAGAGAACATTAGGTGCTCCTTCCTTCATACATAATGTTATAAAGCCAATTTTTTTGTCAAGCATTCAAAATTGTCATTTCTAGTACATACAAGCATACAACCAAGAAAATGAAAAGACCAATTTTTTGGAAATTGAACAATTTGAATTGTAAAAAGTGTTTTTGGTGACATAAACATTACATCATTTGAAATTAGAAGTAATGTTTTTATCAAAGAAATTTTGTCTTGTCTTTGAGTAAGAACATTTTAGTTAATAAAATTTGAATTCTTTTCTCGACCATATTCATTACATAAGTACCAAATTTTATATAAAAGTGAGGAATGTAGCACATCCAGGCATCCAGCCTAAAGTTTTTCTCTATACATGCTGCAATTTAAGAAACACAACTTTTAATTTGGGCACCTAATTAGAAAAAAATATATTACAAGGGATCATTCTATATCTTGCATCAAATTTTTAATCAAATACATTCAAATTTGACTTTATACTATTCATTTTAGTTTTCCAACTATAAATATAATATAGAGTCATGGATGATTCTAAAAAATATACTATTTTTTTTTTTTTCAAATTTTAGAGTACAATACTATCAATATTATGATTGTGTATGAATATATTTTTTTAGTTGAGTTTAAAATCTAGAAAGTTTGTTTTCTCCTTGATTTTCTATGGTTTAGGCATATTGTATTTCTTCTCTACTTGTCTACACAAACAAAAGAAATTCGCTTTTCATCCTTTTTCTTTTCTAAAAAAATTTGATGGTTACTAATAAAGACTTCAATGAAGTCTTTAGAACATTGTTCCTATATAATTTTGGCAAATTTCCACAAAAAAAATTTGCTCCAATTGAAATTAGAAAAACATAATGGGACTATTATTTACAAATATTTTTGTCGCCATTGTTGTAAACCTTTTTAGAAAGACTTATAACAAAGAAAAGTCAAATTCGCACTCATTCATGAACCACCAAAACCTTCAAATTGTAGATGTTTTCAAGCAAGAGTCTAAAGCATTTGCAATGCTATTTTTTGAAACCCTTCTACAAAAAAGACAAAAGGATCTTGAATTGAGGTTGTAAAAATTTCATGTTGTAATTCAAAAAAAAATTACTCAAAAGTATTGAAAACCTCCAAAATGTAAATGTCAAGTGTGATAGACCTTTGGAAGTACTATTCTACAATCTTTACGTCTATGAAAAATACCAAAACAATATGATAGAATCATTTGTCTTTTGCAACTTTGGCAAAAAATTCATGGAAATCCAAGTATAACTCCAAAATTTATATACCTAAATCAACAATTGCCTCATAGAGTGTGATACAAATGATACAAGTGTTTTTTGCAAATACCCTCATCTATTATCATCCTTCAAACCCCTTTATGTTTTCAAAAGTTGACTCATATTGAATCCCTCGCTAAAAGAGATCTTACAACTTCAATTCAAGGTAGCTAGGTACTAATGCATATATACACTCACATCTTTATGAAGTATGCAATCATTATGCTACTAGTTATAATATTATTTTGGGGCAACAAGCTTTGTATCTCATTGTTTTTGTTATGATTCCTAGATTGAGTAGGTATCATGGTTTTGACTAGCATGGTTGCAAGAAGATAGATGGAAGAAGATAATTTTGTCATCTTTAATATTTTGTTGACTTGGTTGAAGAACAAGACAATGGCAATGTGCAGATGTGTTGCAAAACTATTTGCAATTGAAGATTTCATTTCTATTTAAGGAAAAAATGTTTGTTATAGATTCCCTTCCATAGTTAGATGCACAAATGTTTAACCATTAGGCACATTTGCAATCTTGAGGTAAAAAGGACCCTATTCCACTATAGAATTCACTAATAGAGTGGGCCTAAGATTCTCTTTTCAAATTCTAGCACATCTCTAACCTATTTGTTACAAAATGCCATGTAGTGGAAATAATTATTCCAACAATAATATATCATTTGCAAATTAATACCTACTCATAAACATTTGAACCATTCAATTGCAAATAATGAGGTGAAAGCTATGAGGAGCTTTATCCTTTAGACAATGGAGGTAAGGGAAATAAATAAAGTTGTTTTTTTGACATCAATTTTGAAAATTAAAATTATAAAACAAAAAAGAAAAAGACATCCATTCTCATCATTGGAGTTAATAGTTCTCAATTTCTTGTAAAAGTTCTTGGCAATTTAGTTTTCTCGTCCAAATACTACCTTCTACTTTATAATTTTTTTACAAATGAGCATAAAAGTTTTTGTAATAAAATAGTAGTTGTCGTATACTAAGACAAATGACCTCTATTCCTTTGTCACTAATGCCCCCTACCAGCTCTCATTCATTATCACCCTTGGCCAACTTTCATATTGTACTAGACGAACATGGTGCAAGCATGGACTCACCTGAAATGTTGCATCCACTTGAAATGATAAAAGAAACACCTATAGCCCTTCAATATGATGCCACATTTGAAATTATCCAATTTTTTCCATCTTGTAACAACAATGAAGGGTTCTCAAACAAAGATATAGATTGCTTATTAAGTATCTTGTGGCACCAAGAATTTGATACAAGCAAGTTGACCATCTGCACATCTTTAGACATCAAACAATATGAGGAACAACTCTACTCTGAAGAAGATGTAAGTAATTTGTTTTTTATATTTGTCATATTTTCATTTTGAAGAATTCAATTGTTGAATCAATAATTAACAACTTTTTGTCTTTGAATGTAGGGTTGGCAATCTTATACATTGAGTCAAAAGGAAAATGAGGATCTAGTTGTATTTCAGTTCAAGGATGCAATGGTGGCATTAACCAACTTATTTTCATATCCAGAAGTTGCTGAGGACTTTAAGCTTCAACCATCTGTTGTAAGAAATGAATCTGGAGAACGTGTCTATAGTTCTTTGGATACATGCGAGTGGTGGGAAGAAATGCAAGTAAATTTGTACAATTGAATCCAATAGTTTTAGGGCATCCAATAGTGATGTCCATTGGAAACATTTTTCCACTGAAAGTATTTGATTAGTGATCTATTATTCTACTAAAAAAATTCCATTATTGATTTCCAAATTTATATCAACTTAAGATGTGAGGGAGCTATTATAACACCAATAATACTCTATAGTGATCAAACTACATTGTCCAACAATAGGCAAGTTCTAGGGCATCCAATAGTGATGTCCATTGGAAATATCTCCTACCATGTGAGGGAATTGGAAATATCTCCTACCATGTGAGGGAACTAGATGAAGGTCATACTTTGATAGGACTTTTTCCTATATTCTCAGGTGAGTCTAATTCAATGACTTTTAGCTACTTTATGTTATTTCAAGATGTTATGGTGATTGTACAATTGTATTTATATAGTTAAATCATGATTGTGATAACCAAGCAACTATACTAATTATATTCCTTTGTTGTAAATCAGACATGAATATATCTCAAGATTGAAAATTGGAGATGTTCCAAGAATGCCTAGATATTGTTTTCAAGCCTCTAAAAGTTGCAAGTCATGAGGGGGTGGCTCTAATTGATCCTTTTGGAACCCCACAATTTGTATTCCCTTTACTCTATGCTTATTCATGTGATCATTTAGAGGGGTGTAAGGTGCGTAAATGCTATTTTTTTTTCCATACAAACAACATTGAGAATTGTTCTTTTGTTTATATTGATAAACTTTTACTTAAAAATTGTCTAATCTTAATCTTATGATGTATTATCTTGATGCAAATTTCAAGCACATATGATACAAATAAAAGTTCATCTCCATGTAGCAACTATATGTGTGGCAAAGACAGTTTGAGTGATGTACATTTGACATTTCGATTAAAAAGAGAAGATGAAAGAAATATATTATGCCATGACAATTGATAATTTACCACAAGGAGAATCTAAAAAAATATCAAAATCTTGGTCAGTACATCCTGTAGAGGTATGCACCACTTGCTTCATATATATTGTACCACCCAATTTCATCTCAAAGCTTGTTTCTCTATTCTATAGTCTATTCATTGGATCATTTTTTTGACTTAACAATTAATAGAGTGCATATAAAATGACTTGAATACAATTACCAATTGGCATTCCTTGTTGAGCATCATTTGTATTTTATTTGAATTGATACTAAAGATATTAAATTTTATTGCTACGTAAAGAATAAACCAACCCAAAGTAGGAGTCCGGACAGCTTCATCTTTCCAGTTAGTCGATTCCTAAGGAAAGAAAAGGGTACTAAAGGGTACTCTAAAAAGAAAAGGTACTAAAGGGTCTTTTTGCAATAGCTGAAAAGCTAATTGTAACTTAACTAACCCACTTCAAGAGGTAGTCGGACAAATCTATAATTCCAAGTTGAAATAACCTATGAAATAATCATTATTTTCTCAAGAATTCCAATTTTGTGAGGGCTTTTTTACAGGAAAATAGAAATAGTGTCTAGAAAAGGTTGGCTTGTTATGACACTTCTTTTTGGACATTTTTTGAAAGGGGAAAATTTTTAAGTGAACCTCAAAATTGATTCATGAAAAAAAGGTATGTGAGATTAGTTTCTACTCTAGATTTCGTAGGGTCTTACTGTAGTAGATACCTATAGTGGATATCATAGTGTTTTAATATAAACCTTTGTAGCCTTTGCCTCTTTACTTGCTCATATATTCTCACTTGATATGTTTTGCAGTGTGCCTTTTAGAACTTCAATGGTGGTGATACAAGATTGGGGAACCCATATTTGGTAATTCATGTTGATATCATACACTAGAGCGATGTTGGCATATTCAAAATGCTTGTTGACATCATTTGAGAGATGGTTTCTCCAACCACTCTTATTCAACTTGATCAACGCTTGTTTCATATTTGTGACAAATGTTGCTATCCAAGTTTCAAGATTCCAAGAAGTGAAAAAGGAGGCTACTTTACATCAAATGCTAACTATGCAAGCTTTGAACATAGAGCTATAATGTAAGTACTAATGTTTTGTTTAATTAGACTTTATGATTTGAGCATCATTGAAGTCTTTGCATTGTTTATGGATTGGTATGCTTTAGCATGTTCCAGCATTGAGCATACTGATGGAAGTCTTCTTCAAATGGAAACTTCAATGAACAAGTGAAAAAATCTCACACATATCTAGTTGATCCACATGATTTCAAATCAACATAAATTTTGAATAACAAATTGAGTAATGCTTCTACAATAGTAAGGTGATTAGACTATGCAGTCTTTCCTACTTAGGGTTTGATGAAAAAATTCATGGAAAGGACTTCCTAGGGATTTTGGTCTCATTGACCTTTGGTTCTTTTAAATATACAAGGTTCCTTTTTAATCCAGTTTAGAAGGATTTTTTTTATAAAACATATTGTGAAAAAGTGTGTATATGTGTGGGTTGGGAATACTTGTAATGTTGGAAATGGAAGCAAGTGATGCAAGAGAAGCTTATTTTTGTAGTAATGGAATCTTCAACCGAAGCTATTTAGGTAGAAATTGAAGTCTTGTTTAGCTTACTGCTTGTTTTTCCTAGAAGTTCAATCTTTGGTAATTAAACTGTTAGGAATGAGAACCTTGTCAAGAAGATACTTTGAAAAGCAACCCTGATCCAGGCGTTTCCCTTATAGGCATAGTAATGTGTCTGTTGGAATACTGACATATTCTTTTTTTTAGGATGGTGAGTGCTTTCAACACCATCAATGTACACATGATGAGTCATTTTGATCCTTGCATTCATCAATCAAGTTTGCCATGGAAATATTCCACAAACATATTTGAACACATGTACATTGCCCTCATGAAAAAAGCTTATAGAAAAAGTAATAGAGAAATGTAGCTCTTCAAATTATAAAGCACAATAGACGATTGGAAATGTTGAGGACTGTGGGCAAACAACTTTAAAAATTTGAGAACATACAAGTTCGAAGAGAGACAATACTTGATAAGGTTTGTGAACTTCCATTTGACATGTCTCCAATTTATGTGGATATCTAAAGTTATTAACACTAATTCCATTTCATGTTGATAGTTTGATCTATTGCATGTCCAAACATGCCATTAAAGTTATCCACTTAGTTGTGTTTTAAAATCAATGTCATATGATTCTAATTTAGTTCTTTCTTTTGACAGGTTGTGACTTTGGGGATTAATGTCATATTTGGTGCTTATGTCAATATTCACAGGTCTTGGTTGACCCAAGATGCACATGATGTTTTTCATACATTTAGAGCAACTATGAGTGACATCCAAATGGGGTGAGGGTTTGATGTTGCCACCTTACCAAAATAAGTGCAACATCTTTTTCATCATCAACCAGAGGTTCCAAACTACTTGTCACATGCTCTTCATAGCTTTGAGTTGGAGAGAGATATTTGATTGCCTCAGGAGAGTAAATTTATTGCATATGACTAATTTTAGATCATCTATGAATGATATGAACTTAATCAAGCTTAAATTATATTTAACTTGAATCACTTCTTACTTGCAAGTGTTTGGAGATTCAAAGACACTAGCTATTCCAAGAGGTTTGGATGGATGCTATGGCAAGTCACCTCTATATGTACGAGCTTCACATTCATTCCATAGATGCCCATGGTATAGTAGTGTTGCACTTAAGATGGAAAATCTAAGTGAGCTAGAAACTACTTGGTTTGGTGAGGTGCATCTTCTTATGCATTTTTCAATCTTGGATTTAGCACTTATAAAGTGTTATTATGAACTTGATGAGGGTGAGATGGGAAATATATTGAAATGAGTAGAGTTATCATGGTTTATTCCCTATGATTATATAAGTGCTCAAGTGAAGAGAGCAAAACGACCCAAGTATATAGTAGTAGAAGCATCAAAAATATTGAGAGTAGTGCATGTTGTGCCACATTTTGGACAAAGTGGTCACTTTTTTGTAAATAAGTGGAAATTCTAGTACAATCAATGTTGATAGAAATAGAGATTGAAATTATGTTGACACAATATGCATTGCTACAATGATCTATTCCAATATTGAATCAATATTGATGAAAAGAGAAGTTGAAACTTTTTTGATACCATGCACATTGCAATGATAATGCATCAACATTCATTTAATATTCATTGATAACAATTGTTTTTTCAACATTTATGTAATGTCATTCTATTTTAGTTTGAAACAGTTACTTAGTTCAAAATCATCAAAGTATTTATTGTTGCAACATCTTATTGAAACAATATTCATAGAACAACAAAACAAAATTAGAACAATATTAATTCAATTTGACAATTTTCTTAACACTAAAACAATGTCAAATCAATGAAGGAGCTAATTTGAGATGTTGCCCTTCCAAATGGGCAGTATGGCGAAACTCAATTTCTAGCCTCATTAGAGGATTTTTGGGCTTAGGGAAGGCTGCTTCAAGTAGGTGCGTTGGAAATTGCCCTCCCCTGAAATTTCGAGGAACGGTTTTTCTTGACAAAATTTTTTTTTTAAAAAACAAAAAACAAAAACTCTTGAAATGCAAAAAAAACAGAATTTTTTTTTCTGGACGTGGCAATCACTATACAATGTCAACAAGTTGCCGCAGCTCCCTACGGGGCTATTTCTACAATGTGGGAACCCACAGCCCTGCCGAGGGTGAAAAAATTCTCTAATGCTTTTCATATCCTTCAAATCCTAGACTAGCTTTTGAGTTTACCATGTCTGGAAACCAACACCAAAACCAACATTTTGTTTCTATTCAGATACTTCTATCAAACTACAATGTGTTCTTTTCGGCAATTTATCATCACATTGCACCAAAAGAATTGAGCCTGTACCAAGCACTTAGAACATAAACAGTAAAATTTTGGATGAAATAGCCAAAATTCTTTGAATTACAAAAAAAATTGGATGAAACCACCAAAGAATGGATGAAAACAAAATTATGGATATGTAATATGTGCTAATGTGGTATTTTCTATCCAATATATGGATCAATGTTGAAATTTCAAGCAACACTGTAACATTTCATTTCACCAATTTGGCACTTTATAAAAAAAGAAAAAAGAAATTATGTCCAATCCCTCTTATATTTGAGAAATAATCAATTAAAGCTATTAATTTGAATTTATTGTTATGGAGTAATTGATAGGGAGTTAAGGTTAGGATAGCTTGTAGCAAGAGCTGGAGTACGCATTTCAAGCTAGTGGTTTCATGTCCTCAACTACATAATTTGGCGACCCCTTGTATTGCTTTAGATCTTTCATCTCCATCATGATTGTTTTTTAATCTTAGATTTAGTATTTATTTCAAAATATTACACATCATTGAAACAAAATCTAACAAAATGAAATTTGATGTAGTTATAATACAAAAATATTTCAAAAAAAAAAATCTAATGCAAATGAATTCTTAAATATTTAGAAAAAACAACAATTAAGTATACAATTAGGTTTGTTTTGTTTGTGATGAGTATGCTCAAGTCAATCCTATAGTCATTGAGATTTTAAGTACCATAAAAAAATTTAAAAACAAAACTACACATAGATACAAATTGATTTTTTAAAATTTGAAAGTTAAACATAATGATCTTACATTCAATGGCGGATTTTCAATCAAAACTATTTGAGATGAGTATTAAAAGGTAATTTAACCCAAAGATTCAAAACAAATAAAGATGGATGAATATTGATTAGTGCAATAGAAGATCTACCAACATAAGTGTGTCCTATGGGTTACAATAAACAACTTTTATTTGAAAGTTATCATTCAATTCTCACTAATTCTAATTTGTATTTTATAACACACTTCACAATTTAGAAATTTGTACTATCCTTTGATCCATGCCTTCTACATGCTCAACTATCCACTAAATAGATGATGAATGTTGTTAATAGTACCAACTCCATCCAATTAATATTAATTTAGTAAACTTTTGAAAAATCATATAATATCAATGGAGGGAAGAAAGAATGTTCTATATGAATCAAATATTTTGGAAAAATTTCTATTATTTATTATATTTTTTCAAAAGTGATCTTACTAACTTTAATTTGAACACTTAGGAATAAAAGGGCTAAATATTACATCAATTCTTTGGTGGTCTCTAAAGTATTTTATTCAATTTATTTGGATGGTGCAATAATCAATCTTCACTAAATTAATGAAGCTATATACATCAACAAATATGATGAAATATGCAAACTACAAATAATATTGTATTTATTCATCCAAAGTATGTAACTTTATCTAAGAAAAGAACAATATTATCTCAAGATTTGTAGCATTTGAACAAGTTCATCTATGAAAAACAAAGAATCTAATGTCAAACATTCTCTAGAAATTTTTTTATATCACTTTTGAACAAATTATCCCTCAAAACAATACTTGATCATAACTAAGAATGATTTAATCTTAAATTTCTTTAAAAAGAGCAAACAAGCCATAGTAATAGAAACCCTATTTGTCTAAATCTCTTGTCACCTTTTGAGAGCCCCAAATAGCAAGATACTATCATGTGCATCTACCACACCTCATCTACATTGAATAACTAAAGACCATCACATCAAATTTGGTGATGGCTTTGCCATTACATAATTAAATCATCTACATACTACTCAAGGTCCCCAACATTAACAATATAAGATATATGCCTCCTCTACATTATTTGAAGACCATTCATTACATCTTCAATTGTACAACTCTCTTAGAGCACAATAAATTAAAGACAATACTATTTACTAAATAACCAAATCTAAACCATTAAGCCTAAGTAAGTTGCTTATCAAGCATAATCCTCTCTTCCAAAGAAGATGAAGACCAATAAATCTTGACAATCTACAACTCTCAAAGGGCATGGAGAAAGGGGGTTATGAGTCTAAACCATCCTCCCTCTTTTCCAACTACAATGCATCACATGACAATGGACACCAAGTGACAATGAAAGTGAGAAGAGAGGACTTATGACTCTAAATCTTCTTCTGCTATTCCATCTACAATGCACCACTTAGCAATGAATGCCAAGCAAAAAGAGGGAGTTCAGACACTAAACCTTCTTCCTCTTTTTCCACTATAAACTCCATGTGACAATGTGACAATGAAAGTGACAAGAAAGGGTTACGAGAAA
Source organism: Pseudoscleropodium purum (assembly GCA_963969395.1). Classification (NCBI taxonomy): domain Eukaryota; kingdom Viridiplantae; phylum Streptophyta; class Bryopsida; order Hypnales; family Brachytheciaceae; genus Pseudoscleropodium; species Pseudoscleropodium purum. Next base: position 833,076 of record OZ017803.1, read on the forward strand.
TGGAGGGCTATTACAACACGGCTACCCAGAAACCATTTCCCATGTCAGGTACATTTCCCACGTCCTGTCCTCCCAATCAGACCCCCACCTCACGCTACAAGGCTCCGGCACAAAATTGATGTTGCAGCTGGAGCTCACGAGCTCCCCTACGGAGGTGACCACCTCGTCAGTGGCCCCAGCCACGTCCAGCGACTTCAGAGCCGCCAATTGTTTGAAGCTCTCTGGCAGGGAGCGCAGGCTGGCACAGTCCGTCAGTTTCAGCATCAGCAGGGACTCCAAGCTTCCAAAGTCGTCTGAAAGCGCACTCAAGCTCCAGCAGCCTGCACAGAACATTTCAAGACTGGTAACTAAAGCTACTACACCTCAAATGAAAGGCAAAAAGAAGTTTCAGACGTTAAAAAACCCGGATGAATTGAACACTGAAGGTTTTAAAAAAAATCGATAATCTTCAGAAGATAGCATCACATGTAAATCTTGGGAAGGGCATGTGAAAATATTACCACTGAGCGACAGAGTATGCAACGCAAGGAGTCCGCCAAACCCGTCCGGCAGCCTCTCCAAGCGTTCACATTCATCCAAATTAAGCTCCCGCAGTGCCGTCAGTTGTCCAAACCCTTCTGGCAGCTTGTCGAGCGTTTCACATCCGGTTAAATCCAACCGTTGAAGAGCAAACAAATGCACAAAATCGTCCGGAAGCTCATCGAGCTTCCTGCAGAATCGAAGCTCCAGTGACTGCAGTTGCGACAGATGGCCGAAGTTGGCCGGCAGCCCTTCCAGTTTCTCACACAACGACAGGTTGAGCTCCTGCAGGGATTGCAAGTGGCCGAAATCCTCGGGCAGGGAGGCCAGGCGACCGCACCGCCACAGCATCAAACGTTGTAACATGGTCAGCTGGCCGAAGCTCCCTGGCAGGGAAGTCAAGTTCTTGCAGCCACCGAGGTTGAGACGCTGGAGGGCTGTCAGGTTGATGAGATCCACGGGAAGCTCCTCTAAAATTCGACAATCTTGAAGCTCCAGGGACTGCAGGGCCGATAGTTGTCCAAATCCTTCTGGAAGTCTCTGCAGATTCTCGCAGGAGTTCAGGTCGAGAGTGGTGAGCATTTCGAGATCGATGAGCCACTCAGGAAGCTCCTTCAGCGTTTGGCAGTCGTTGATGATCAGGGACTTTAGACCATCCGGGAACTGCATCGAGGACAATGAATCGTTGAAAGGAAAGCTGAGAGGAAATAAAATCGAGGATACTAAGATCTGATCCCATCTCTTATCTCCTATACTGGCCTCTGTTATCAACAGCAGATCATCTCTTAAAATTAGTCCACTTCGTTGGAATTCAATTAGCAACAGGTGTAGGAAATCCTGACTACGCTAGATTGGTGGATGGTCAGGGCTATTCGAATGGACATGTTGTCTAATATCCAATAGAGGTCTAGAATTTCCCAACCTGAATGATTGCATAAGAAATCATCCAATACATGATTGAGTGATCAAACAATTTGACTCGAGAGAGTTTGGCTCTTGTAACCAAACTGATCTCTCCACAATTGTCTCCCAATGTAAGCACACTCAAACATACTGGTTTAAATCCTTTAACACTTTCAGGCCCAAATCCTTTTCTGAAAATTTTCACATTTTTGCTTACATCTTTGTACAATTATTTTGTTTATCTCAATTTCATCATATTGGTCATAGAGGAAGGTCCCTTTAATATATTCAAGCATTCCTTTGGATAGATGAGACATGGTTTGAACAAAACAATGCCTTGAAACACTCATCTCATCATCCAGAATATGGACTCTGGAGCACTGAGGGCTTAAGTGACGCAAATAGTATCCACTACCTTACTGACTACGAATTGATAGGTACGAGGACTTCGAACCTGGGTTCCAAGAGTTTGACAAGCAAGCAAGAACCATGCATCAGTGCAAGAGGAAGCTCAAACCTGAACAAAATCAAAGTCCATATCCACTTCACACAACTTGAGAACCGCCAGTTCCGTCAGCTGCTCGATGTGTTTGAACGGCATGGACCCTTGCGTGATGAACAGTTGCAGATGAGGCGGGAGTTTCCGGCACTGCCCTGCCACGTTCTGCTGGAGGATCAGGATTCGCAACGACGTGGACAGAACGTCCAGCGACTCGGCCGGTAACTCTTCCTTGCAGTTCCGCAAGCACAGGCCTTCGATTGCTTTCTTCTCCTGCTCATGCATAACAACGCCATCTCATCTCTTTCAATCAACGGCAGAAATAATTTGACGACTGATTCCCACCCACAGAAACTACATAGAAAAGTGTAGTGCACTTCAGGGAGCACCTCAAGAATGATATCGCTCAAGTAGATTCAATCAGAGCAAGAGCTTGAATAGGGCAAGACCCCTCACACTAATTAATTGAATTTCAAATGAATGTGGTCTAATAAGTGTCAACATTTAGATCAAATTTAGATGACAGAAGAATGGAATTAAATGAAATTCAAACAAGCAGCTATGCTACAAGAGGCTATGTCCTTATAGCACTAAAAATGAGGAACCCTAAAACAGAACGGTCATGAAGGAACAACATCCCTCTTTTCATTATTTTAGTCTCTAAAGTGGCTTGATTTTCAAGGTAACTACTCAAACTTCCTGACAGTAAGGCTTCTGTCGATGCAAAAGGCTCCTCCCCTTCAGTCCAGAGTCAATAAAGTATACCAAAGTGAATTAAAGTTGGATGTCGTACAATCAAACGATTTGATTTAGTACAAAAACAGTGCAGACCACGTTTACATTGATTTTATCTCAAAAACTGCGAAATACCAAATTAGTTCAAACCTCACAAGCTTGCATAGTTCTAACATTAGTAGGAGTTCAGGTAGGAGACTCCGTTTGTTCCACAATTCAGAAACTACCTTATTTGTTACACTATGTATCAGACTTTCAAGTATATTCTGGTGGTACATTGTGGCACAAAAGTGGCACAAATAGGGTCTCTTCCCTTAGTGGTGTTTCTGCAGGGCTGCACTAATAGAATAGCCTAATAGTAGGAAGCGACAGACATACCCGATCATCACACTTCAAGAGCACTGGCAACTGGTCATCCCCAGCAGACGAGATCCGAACTCCTGGTTCCAGTTTCCTCCCCAAGGAAACCAGAAGATCGTGCACATGCACTCTTGCAATGGCGTCCTCGTCTAAGGATCGCTTCTTCTTCACGAACGCAAGCTCCTCCAGCGCCAGCAGCCGCTCCTCGCCGATCACATGCTCCACCATGTCCCACGGCAGGTCCAGGTAGTACGTGATGATGTCCAGAAACGCTCTTTGATTCGACTTCGTCAGCTGCTCGTACATGGACTCCAGCTTCCCCAGGTAGCTGCTCATGTCTTTGGTCCCTGTTAACGGGTCGGAGCTTTGGAGAGCCTCCAGGGTATACTTCCAGGCTGTGTCTCGGTTGCGTTTCTTCAGGAACTTGGCGACGAGCTCGAGGGCTAAGGGCATGCCACCACACGCTTTCAACACCTGGGTCACCTGGTGGACATCAAGGTTACCCGGAATCAAAAGTTTAATTCAATTCTACTTCAGTAATAATCTGAGTGTTCTTATGAACAGTTTTCAATCTTTGTATGTGTACTTACAGCTTAGAAACAGAGCCCACGGAAACGAAAATCGAACAAATAAAAGGCATTCTACGGGCCACTTTGGACAAGGAGTCAGGGCCATCACAAACTTGAGGGTATACCGCAACAAATACAGCCTAAAATGCCAAGAATGAAAAAACCTTTAAAACATACTTGGAAGATCCAATTCTCCCCTTTTGGGTCGTAAGAAGAACCATTATATAACTTTCACACCGAGTACTAGCTGAATATGTAATTGAGTTGAAGGACTACAAAACTTATGTAAGGGTTCAACCCACTTCAAGATCTCACCCATCTACCAATCCCAACCACTCACCCCCCAAAAGCAAGCTACTTAGTGTAGTAAGAGTTAAATATAAAACCTTTCATGGCCTTATGTCAAATCAAAGCCTACATTTTTCAAAAGACTCGGTGTGAATGTCCCATTAGTGCATTGCCATACATTATTAGCTCCATGCCATATAATTCTCATAGAAAGGGCCTTGACTCTTAGTGCGAAGACCTTCCAATCACACGTAACTTCTCCACCACAAACTTCACCAAATTTTTGACTTCAAATCACATTGTGAAGCAACCCTACAGACAATTCAGAAATGGAATAATCAACAACGAAGAATTGCACCGTTTTCGTCCCCCTCACCTGCACTTCCTTATCCACCGGCGGCTCCTCCTCCTCAAACACGAGCATGCAAAACATTTTCTTCGCCTCCCCAAACTCGAGCTCCTCCACTTCATAATTCTCACTCCCCAACCCCCTCTCCTCCATCTCACTCCACAGATTCGCCACCCGCGAAGTCACCAGCACCCTGCTCTTGGGCGGAAGGCTCACCCCCTCGGGCAACAAGTACTTCAGATCCGACGGATGCATCACATTATCAATGTACAGAAACACAGCTTCCCTGCATTCCTCCAGGTACTTGGCTAATCGTTGACTGCCTTCCAGAGGGTACCCTAACCGAGGCTTCTCCCCCGAGAGACGCTCCAGGATGTTAGTTTGGAGGAGGACGATCTTTTCAGGAGAAGGATTTTCCCCGACTTCGATCTTGCAGTGGGTGCGGCCGGGGAAGGAGAGGCGGGAGTATACGGCGTCGCCGAGAGTGGACTTGCCGATGCCCGGGAGGCCGTGGAGGATGACGGCGCGGGGGGAGGGGTCGGAGAGGTAGAGCTTGGACATGACTTCTTCGACGCGGACGTCCAGGCCCACTGTGTGTGTGGGGGGAGCAGACACATGACAGGGGAAGACAGTGCAAGGGTGACAAGGGTTACAAGAGTTCAGCAATGTGAGAGAATAATAATTTCACAAGTGCCTTTGTGTATAATCCTTACTTCAATCTTCAGGATACTTATTGCAACGACACTTACTAGTTCAAATATTCAAAAGCTCTCATATACAACATAACATCTTTAAGGAGGACCAAGTAGATGGTAGATACAGCAATGCGAGATTCTACAAAAGGAACAAAATAAACAGGCCAGACATTTCAAGGGTTACAAGGGTTACAAGATTATAGAGATTAGGGTTTAGGGTTCAGCAATGTGAGAGAGGTATGATTTTCACAAGTTCCTTTGTATATAATGCTTAATTCAATCTTCAGTATAATTATTGAAACGATAATTACTAGTTTAAATATTCAAAAGCTCAGTATACGTCAGTACATCGTTAACATTGCTAACTAAAGACCAAGTAGATGGGAGATACAGCAATGCAAGATTCGACAAAAGAAACCACACAACAGGCGAGGCATTACAAGGGTTTAGGGTTTAGCATTGCGAGATTCGGCATAAAACAAGCGGTGAATCACATGTCTGTTTTACATTGGGCACCAAAGCTATCTGCATTCGTGAACCATCGCTCAGTCTCTCCCATAGGCATAGAGACGGTTCAAAAACTTCTGTTGAGAATGAACATGAGACTTGAGTATAAAGAATGCTTTAAGATAGGACTCCCGCAATGCCTTCAGACACATCAGCAGGTAATCTAACATACCTTTGTTGCTTGGATACGCAGGCGTGAAGGGAGACAATGGTTGACTCATTTGTCTCATCAGAATCTTCTGGTTTTTATGAATGCTCACTGCCACTGCCAGGTTGAGATCAGGATAGACATTGTTGATCTCTAGGGAGAGCTGATGTAAATCGCTCATGGTTGTGTCAGCAAAACCAAGCCTGTCCTCACACGATTTTAAGTATAAGACACAATTTGATTAAAAGTGTTGTAACTCATAGATCAAGCCAACGTTCACAGGAATTACCAGGGGCACTTTAACGTTGAAGCAAGGATGACAAGAAACCCTACAATTTCGTTGGTACACTGCTCATTTCTTATTCATTCTGTTCAACATTGACTAATCCAAGTAACATGAATGAGCATGAAGAATCGGTGCTTACATAGCACCTATGTGAGAAGCTAAAATATTTGAAATAACAAGGTTTCCTCGAGGTGGAGTAAATACTTGTTACTTCAAATGAGTCATGAATGCAAATATTTAAAACTCGTTATCACGCAGCCAGTGCCCCATGATGTTGGTTCAAATTTCAAGCTAGTTGCATCAACCAAGGCGATACTTCAGACCACAACACTTCAAACTATCTCCATGAAGTGAACTAAACACTTGTTACCTCAAATCCAACATAAGTGCAATGGACAATCCTAACCTTGTTATCTCACCGTCAGTGGTATATGATGTTCGTTCAAATTTCAAATTGGTTGCTTCAAACTATGCAATATAAGAAACGACAACACTTCAAACGACCTCCTTGACGTGAACTACACACTTGTTACCTCAAATACATCACAATTGCGATCGCAGGTTCTTTTTACGCTGGTTGTCTCACCACTAGTTGCACACATGACACTGGTTCAAATTCAAGCTCGTTGCTTCACCAACTGCACTCTAAAGTCCCCCATGATAACCAGTAGGCAACACCGACACATCTACAAAAATCACAGCAAAGAGGGGTTGAGCAGTACTTGCTGAGGAGGCCTCGTCGCCAATGGGCGCTACAGAGGGCCACTCCGCGGGCAATGAGCACCGTGGCTTCCCTGAGCTTCTGGTCCTGCTCCGGAAGCTCCGGCAGGAGGGCGCGGATGTGCTTGGCCAGGCCTCGCAAGGACTTGAAAAGAATCCAACAGGCCTCGTTGTTTTGCTGGGCTCTGTCGATGCGCCGCAATACGTACGCCACCATCGCCAGAGCTGCACCTACCCACGTCAAGTTCTTGGCGCAATCCAACAGGTCTATCACCGCTTTCATGGAGGCTGTGGCTATTAGTTTGGCACTGTCCACCTGGGGATTGAAGAATTTACAAGAAGACACACAGAAGATTATTCACAACAACCCACACAGAACATAATTCACAGAAAGACACAGAAGAAAATTCACAACACAAGGCACAAATAAGAGTATTCACTGCAAGCCACACATAACATTATTCACTAGTTGGAGGAGGGTGCCTGTGAAGTAGAGGGTAGGTATCTACAAAAGTATTTCTCCCAAAAGATGAGGTGGGCTAAGTTCTTTGGGTCACACAACAGAATAGCTTAGGGAAGAAACTCTGTACCATACTTTAGAAGAAACTTCAACGGGAAATAATTTTTCTCTTGAAAACAGCGTTACGCATCAAGTTGTGATTCGATGGAACCTCAACATACATGGAACTAAAAACAAATAAATATTAGGCAAGCAGAGTGCCTAATCTACTAATAACATCTGGGAGTATGTTAGATACCTCTTCTGGATCCTCTATAATACATCCTAAACCCTAAACCCTAAACAAACTAGCCAGACCAAAAGACAGGCTTGCAGAGTCAGAAATTACCTGTGACTTAGCTTGTTGACAGCTTGAGCTCACCGACTTCAGCATAGTACCCACATCATCCAGATTAGCCTGAAGAGCTTCTGATGTCTTTCTCTCACTCGTCCGACATTCCAATGCATCGCTTAGGGCCTGTGAATGCAATATCATGACATACTAAAGCAAATTTCCAAGACTGTGAACTAACATACTCTATAATTATTTTAAAACTGATATGGTAGGACGCTTTAAAACTGACCCCAATTTAAACGTAACCCATAGGCTAATCTAAGATAAAGATTGATATTGAGTAATTCAAAGTTGACCAGTTGAGCATACTAGGGTGGAGACTCTTTCAGAACAGTATAATTGGTATTGAATTTTCAATGTACAGTAACATTCAATAAGTTTACACGCTTTCCAAGTGTGCATCCCTCGTGTATTCTAAAAGCCACCAACTTCAATTGATATCAATTAAAGCACTGGACCATTTCCCTTGAAATCACTTGCAATTACGAGGTTCTAATCTTGGCAAGAAAGTGCAGTGCTTAGATTTATGATTTGATGGATTCTTGAGCAAGTAGCAACAATTTGAAATCTCTGATTTGCATGAGTTTTCAGTATTGAAGTATTTAGAATATTCCAATGTAAAGAAAAGTCTCGAGTCCTGCGGCACAGTGCTTTCATTCTAGATTCTCTACACAAACACTAACCCCAAAGTAACTGGTAAACAGAATCTCCCGTTTAATTCCATTTTTTAACAGCATATTTGATTGCCTTTAAACTAGATTTTCTCAATTCTGTTTTTAAGAACTCTCTTCTTAAGCTGTAACCACAGTTACAAAGTTTGAAAACGAAATCTTCCGTTTTATTCCATTTTTTAATTGCATTTTGATTGGCTTCAACTGAAATTTAAGGACTCTGTTCTTGAGCTCTAAGTACACTCATGAAAATTGAAAAAACGCTAGATAACGATCCAATTATTAGAAAACTAAAAATTGGAGAACGGAATCGAACGGTTCTGTCAGTTTCCAAGCATCCGATTCCAAGATCTCACCACTTTAGTAAAGCTTGCAACTATAACTCTGAATAGAAGCAAGGGCACTAGCCGTAGAAAAGCATTGCATCCTCTCTGTTGTTAAACCTCCATTAAAACTTCATTTGCAACGAATCAAAGGAGACAGCCCTTGAAAATTCGTTAAACACAACAAGGACAAAGCAATTAAAACCAAAGAAAACTCACACTCACCAACTCAATTTCGTCCAAAATTTCGTCAAGCTGGCTCTCTTCAGAGAAATTGAACACCCTCCTCTCCTTGCCATTTTCTTCACTGCCGCCTTTGCTTCCATTTTTCGTACTGCCTCCCTTGCTACTTGATTTCGTACTGCTCCCCTTGCTACTTGATCTCGCACTGCCTCCCTTCCGTGACGGACTGGAGCTCTTGTCCTTCCGAGAGCGAGAATGCACCGCATCCCGCAAACTGGGAGGACCGGCGCAACTCATAGAGTTTCCCATTCCCAAGGCGCTTCAAAGAGATGGCTATGGCGTCCTTTCAGGAACACACACACGTTCGGTGCAGCTCGGCACCATAGCCGCTGAAATCAACCTCACTGTCGCCACAACGGGATCCAAAGGAAGCCGTCGGAAACGTCCTCCCAGTGAGCTTCTCTCAGATACCATCTCCAAACCACTCTACCCTGTAAAGAGAGGTTCGATACTACTATTCCTTAAAGCATTTCTCATAGGCTTTGTTGCCTACTGAGGGCCAAGTGAGTTAGCTAACAGAACGAAGCAATGTCAAACAACCTGCACTTAGGGTCAAAATTCTCCTTCTTCTTCTCACGACACTCCCCAAACAACCAGATCAAAAAATTCTCCCTCTTCTTCTCACTACAATCCTCAAACAAACCGATCTCTCGGAGAATGATTCTCCTTCTCACCACATTCTCACTAAATTCCTTCCAACCTAGGTTGCGCTCTCATCAGGTATCCCCGCGACTGGAGCTCACTACTGTACCAAGGTGTCTCTGTCGGTAAATCAAACAATAATGGAATGGGGGGAACTGGGACCTCGTGCCCACAGACTGCTTCGGCTTTCCAAAAGATCACCGAAAAGCTTCACATTCGACATGAAACGGAAGTTTGTGGCAGTCTTTGCTTTGTGGGTTTGGGAATTGCAATAAGCAAAGTCGGCGGATTGATTGATCGTCAGCGTCTCGGTTCTGACAGGCAAACGGATTCTAAGGTCCTTGCCTCCTTGGGGAATGAGGATCCAACTGAAGCATCCAAAGTTGTGTCACTTGTATGAGAGTGTGAGTGGGGCTGGTGGGACGGATTCCCCGATTGTGGGACTGACCGTGTGAACGCGCCCATTTGGGTTAGGGCTGTCAGGACCAGATGCTGGAGAGGGTGACAGAAGCTCTGACTATTTGGAGCACTGTGCTACGAAGCTTCCCATTGGGGGTTTGGGGTCCTATCACCATTTATTTTCGTACTAGACTTTTCTATTCTTGGGTATCATTACACTAGAAAAGTAGGGAATATTATGGGATGTAATTGTAAAAAGATCTCCAAGAATTGATGGATTTGCCCAAAAAAAACACCTTATTAGAGTACACCTTCCTAAAATTTCAGAATAAAAAACCTTACCAATACCAAGATCAAGTCACTTGAATTTTAAAAGAAGCATTTTCAATTCTTCCAAAATAGTTAGATTTCATCTTTTAGACTTTTTACACAAAAATGTGTAGATTTTACAACTTGTTATTCTTTATAATATGTTGAAGAAACAAGTTGGAATACATATAAAACATTTCAAACAAAAAATGTTTCATATTCATGCTTGAAAAAAATAATAAATAGAAAGAAGTAGAATATGATTTAAAATACTAAATTGTTAATAATTTAGTTATGGAATTGAAAAATGCCCATCCCAATTGTAAATTGTTGTTATAAACAATCTACACACAATTTTTTTTATTTTTCTTCAAAAATATTGGAAATTGAATAAAATAAAAGACTTCAAAGATTATTTTAGACTAGTAGAGATTCCATAACTTCCTAAAATTAATATTCCTCATAACTTTCATATAATTGATCAAGATGGGTGAAGCAAAGCCTTCCATGTATATATAAATCTACAAAACCAAGTTCAAATTTTTATTTCTTAAAAAAGTGATTTCTTAGTTGCTAGAATTGTCTATCTAGCATTACAAATTACATATCATGCAATAACTTTTTAAACAAGGAGTCAAAAGTTATAAAAATTGTTGCACCTTAAAGCAACACCTATGACACATGTTGTGTGAAAATTTCAAATAAAAATAAATAAAAATTCCATTCATAATGAGCTACCTCAAATTACTATGTTGCCAAAAATTGTACTTTAGGCATTTATTAATTGTGAATTTCAATTTTTTTATGTTGAAAAATTGAGTTGAGATTTTGGTCATACTCCCTCCCTAATTGTGATTTTCACTCTATAAAAAATTGTTAAATTGAAGGAAGGAAGAAATAGAAGGAAAAACTAAATTGTTGATATCTCTAAAATAGAATCAAAACACACCAATGCCGATGGTAAGAGTACTCTAGAAAGCAAAGTAAGCCATGTGCAACATTATTTTTTGAAAAATTATTAAAATGGAATTTATATATGGATACAATACATTAATATTATTTTCTCAAGAAGTTGTTAAGATTGCTTGCAAATACAAAGCTTCATAAATTTCACATCACTTATCCAAATTAAATGAATCCAAATTTAAAAAAATGGAAAAATGTAATATATAAGAAATGAATTTTAAAAAATTATTTCATTTTTTTAACCTCTTGTTTTTGCATGCTTGGAGCTTATTGTGGCATAACTTTTGCTTCCAAGCATTGATTGAAATAAAATTATATTCCCTAAAAGCTAATCAATTTTACTATCTTGAAAAAAAATTCAAAAAATCTTTTTAGGAATTGAGATTATAGGGACTTGCCCGAAGTCCTAGGCGTTCGTTGAGGAGATTCTTGGAACTTTAGGGGAGTTAATTGAAAAGCTAGTTACCACTATAGGGACAAAGACAAAGTCTTTAAGTAATTAGATCTTATTTATTTAGATGAAAACTTTTCATTGAGCTTATCCAAAAATACCATCAAGCCTTATTGAAAAATAAATCCTCAAAGGCACATTTCTACCAACAAGGCATTTTTACCTTAAGAAGGATATAATAACCCTAAGTACAATGGAGGCCAAGATCGGAGGAATATTATCGGGTTATTTTGCCCCCTTGATCTTATTGAGGTCATTTTTTCCTTCTCAAAGAATAAAATATTTTTCTTTTGTCATAATCTACTTTAAAAGAATTGACATGCACATGGTAATTGATGAGTGTATTTGAAAAATTATTGTAGGAACTATTTGTAAGTGAAATGTTCAAATGATTTACATTTAAGTATTCTCAAAAACAATTGTTTTATATTCTTCAATGATGTAACTTGATGCTCTATGATGTTTTTGTAAGGTCCTAAATGAACTTTACTTCAAGTTGGAGGAAGTAAACTCTAATGGAACATTAGATGAGATTTTAGCCCTCAAGAGGGCTGTGAGTTTTCCTTCATTCAGTTGGATTTCCATTGCCCCGCACTATTTGTATGACATGGCACAACAGCTACCACGTCACTTTTTTTTTTTTTTTTTTTTTCAATTTAAAAAAAAAAATTCAATTTTTTTTTGCATTTTAAAATTAAAAAACAATTCTAACAACAGTATTTCCCAGATTGCTCGGGGAATAGAGCTAGAAACACATTTAGACAACCCTCCAAATCAGGGTTGACAAGACGGTCAAACGTTCGGGACGTCCGGACGCGGACGCTGTGTTCGCAGCGTCCGCTAACATTCGCGGTCCCGGCAGACGCAGCGTCTGCCAGGACCGCCCTGTCCGCCTATCCCCCGTCTGTCCGATTACGACCGTCCGATCGACACGCGGACTGATGTAGTCCGTATGATCTGAATGTCCGCCTCGGGCCGTCCGCCCCGCTCGTCTGCCTTCCGATGGCGGGAGGGACGTTGCGTCCGCTGGCATCCGGTTTACGGATGCTATTTTGGGGTGGACGTACTAATTTGTCAACCCTGCTCCAAATCCTCCAAAAAAACATCTAATGATGAAATTTTTTCTCAACATTTATTCATTTCTTCTCAAAAATTCTAGATATACATCAAATTCTCCCCCCTATGTAACTCTTGAGATATGTACCTCTATTAAATGAATGAGAGTGCACAAAGAATGGTTTGCACATGCAACATTATGTTTGTTTTGGTCGTATAGAAGGTGGACACATGTTAGGTGATTGCATTCACAAATAGGGGATATGGATTGGTTATTCCATAGTTCTTATTTGTGCAACAAAATTTATGTAAAGTATTTTAACGCTATACTATTGATATTATTTAGTATGTGTTTGATACCAAGCTCATACAACCGTACACACATATTGATGGAAAGGTTTGCTCAATGAGAAAGAAAACTACTGATTAGTGTTGTGGATATTTCCATCTTTCAATACGGATAAACCATGGAGAAGAGGTAATTCAATGATTTATTAGTGTTGGTTTGACAGTGAAGCATACCAATGCCGATAGGTATCGATCTGCAGCCTAGACCTTACCTTCAATTACGCTTTGAAAGGCCTTCCCTTGGTGTGGATGAATCCTGCTCTAGACTCTCGTAGTTGGTGCCAGTGCACAGAACAAATACAGTGCACACAACTTCTGAATTAGGGAGGCGAGTGGCCACATGAATCAAGCCAAGGACAGTCCATCCGAACAGAAAAGGGGGACTTCTATTTAGGAGATTTTCGTGTTTCAGTTTACATCAGATCTAGTTTCGGGAGTAAATTTGTGCTTTAATTGCGCCTTGATTGCTTTTTGACTCCCAAGTTACAATAATCCGTAACGTTGTAGCCAAAATCTTCATCAGTCTCAATGCCGATCTCCTCCTGCAGACAGCTTCTAAGGTCAGTTCCAACATGTCTGCAAAAAACTTAGCTGAAAAGTCCATTGTGCCATTGCAAACATGTGCTGCACAGACAAAGAGTGTGTTCCAAATATCTTGCAAGGGTGCGTTTAAAGAGACATAGGTTACAATGCTGTATGCAGAACTTAACATCATGGGTGAAGTAAGTTAACGAAACTGTAATTGAACTAGTTCATTCCAGTAATATAACTACAATCATGATATCTTGAGTAGTTACATCACAAACGTCTGTTCAGAAGTGAAACTAATGGGCTGTTGTACCATAATATCAAACACAGGTCAGAAATTTTAAGAACAGGAAACGTAAACAAACTGACTCAAACAAATGTGAGAATAGACCTTGGATATAACTATCTACTGAAAAGAGGCAGTTACTGCCTCTTTACTACCATATGTGTGCATGTGCGGTCAACTCAACTCCATCTACTGCCTGTGTACAGTACATGTGTGGTCAACTCAACTCCCTCTATTCTCGACCTGCCTACAGGATTTATTGCCTCCAAAATTCAACTATTGTGCTTAGTTCTGAAGTAGGTTTGCATGATGTACCCAGTACAATAATTCAGAACATAATTAAACCTTTGAATTCAATGTGGTAAAGTACCTTAAGATCTTTCAAATTTTCAGTCATTGCTTCAGTAATCATACCCCACAATTCCTGATATATTTTTCTCCTCCTCTTCCATGACCCTAACTTGAGATCATAGGCCCCCTGCACTTCTAGACGCTCCTCAGGTGTGACCAAAACACTGCCCTCTCGCAATGCCTCTACCTTTGAGTCCATGACTTTCATCTGCAGTACAGAATACATTCCCAAATTGAATTGTAAAAGATTGGTAAGAGTAGACAGGTGGTATTGCAGCTCAACACTTCATAAGATGCAAGCGAAGCTTCGATGAAGGTTTGATTTGCGATTTATTCTCGAAGTGAAGCTCTGTATTACAAAGAAGCTAAGACCAAGTATCGAACAACGAAAAATTGAACGACCGTTTGAGAAGGTTACTGTTGCTAAATTTCCGCCCAAAATAAAATAAAATTATTGAACTAAATTGGAAAATGATTAAAATTGTGAGTGCTGCTTACGAATACATCAATTTCTGTTCCTTCTTAGAGTAAAAGTGCATATCAGATAGAACATCGTTCTTATGAGCGCACCTCCGAGCAAAGCTTACTCGTTTTCTCCCAAATCGCATCTAGAGTAAGGCTGGATTCAGAAGATTTAACTCCTGTACAATTTAACATAGGCCCGTCCAAACAATCTCAGAGATTACACAGGTGAGCACCTATACCTGAATGCCCGTGTAATAGGAAATGGACATTTATCTGTCAAGACTCAGAAAAGAAGATCATTAACCGATCTTGATGAAAATGTTCGACTACGTGTCAGTTGTTGTATTCGCTGGCTCAATATTGGGTTCACGCGGTCGATCGTTGCAAACTCACTTCATACGAATTTCAAGAATTATATGTAAGATTAATAGACTGAAACTCGCATCCATTCATCAAAAATGAAAACGAATCGTTTAAGACTTCGAGAAAGCATGAGGAGAGTGTAAACACATTTAGCACCTGCTTCGAGATTGGACACGTGCGAACGAATAGCAGCAACATCCGCTAGTAATTGGTCATTCTGCTTCTTCATCGCATCGAGTTCATTACCATCAGGAATCTCAAATTGGGTCTGGATAGCCACACAGACTCGCTGTTTCCCATAATCTTTGAACGAGATTTTCCCGTTCGCTGCCAGCGTGTCCATCGCCTTCTGTACTGCCGTTTTCTTGATGCCATCCTTTTGCAATGCATCCGACACCATTTGAACATTGAGGGGCCTGTTTTGCTGTCAAATCCAACTTCAACTCTTTAGACATATTCTCTACCGTTTCCGACCAGATTTTCTCAGGCTATTATCATATCTTCTGACAAGATCTCTCTCTAAGGAATTACTTCAGAAGGCAAGCTCAATCAGTCTGACAGAGGCATGCCAGACTCATATATATAAACCACCTCGACATTCCATTACAGACCTCGGCAATCAATATATTTCACGACTCACCACAGCGGCCTACCAAAGAACTCCGAGACAGCAGCATACTATGTGCAATATAGAATGCATATATATTTTTACGCAAATTAGGAAACTCGATCAGCTGTCCATGATGCTGACCGATTCGATGACATGAAAATCAAGCAAGATAAAGAGAGGAATTCAGAAAAAAATCCGGAATCATTCGCTTAAGCGTTAGTTAACAGAGCGAAGTCATATTGATCTCCCCTGCATGAAAAAAAGTACGCGGAGAGTACATGGTCCCAGGATGTAAACATTCATAATATTCAAACGAAAAACAGAAGAATGCGGGCCCTCATCACCTAACATAATTCAAAATATGTTACTGTAACATGACGGAAAATGCATCATACAGGATACGAAATGAGGACATGAAAAATTCCAACGATTCCTTACCTCATTTATGTAATCTAGGATGGTCCCTACAAGCACCACAGAAGAACATTAATTCTCCACGTGCATAGTACCTCTGTCAACAATATTCGGAAACAGCGAGATCCCATCAAATTGAACGCAGCTCATTGCCAAATTCTAATTTCTTAAAAACGAATAAATTGCAACCGATTCAATCACATGCATCATTTACAAGACATTCAAACTACCTTCAACGCTGTCCACCTTTGGAGCCATTGCGCGAAAAAACTCCTTCAGATACAGCCACCACACTTACATTGCAAGCTCTTCACAGGGAAGACATACAAATTTAATGAGTAGCCATGGCGGGATACTTGCAAGCACAGGGCGGGAGTTCCAAAACCATGAGAGCGACTGTTGTGAGAAAGAAGAGGAAGGGAAGCAGGCTCATTTCTTTTTCTTTCTTTCTTTTTTCTTTTTTCTTCTTTTTCTTTCTGATTCTTGTTTCCTGGCCATTCTATGCTATTTGGTTATTATTTTGCCATTATTTCGGTATTGCAGTGGACCAAAATCACTTTCTTTGTTGCCCGTTTTCATCCATTTGAAATATTTTCATTCATTTTGTTTTTTTCATTCATTGATGTACCTTCTATTTATTTCTGATTGCAAAATAATATTTCATGAAAAAGGTACTTGATAGTACTAAAAACATCTAAAACCACAAGTGTGACATATTATGAAAAATCTCTTTTACCAACCAAACTAATTTAGAAAAAATTGAAATAATTTGAGTACCTCCGTCACTAATATAGGAAGCTTGATCTCAAATTTCATGTCTATTCAATAGTTTTTGCAATAGTTATGGCAAAAGGTCACTTCCGCATGCAACATGTGATACCAAATAGAACAAGTGTTTCTTGCAATCAAGGATCCTTTCAGAGTGACAAACACAAATTTTATTAATTATTTACAAATCAATGAAAACACATTTGATATGGGATTAACGATTGTATGTATATACTTAGATTTGAAAAAACAAACAATTTTCTTCATTGGGAATAACTATAAGCCCATTCTCTTTTTTCATAAGAAAAATTACACTTGAAAAAGCTTAGGCACTTAGGGGTTAACAACTAGGCTACCTTACTCACAAAAGTTACCTCATGACTCACCACTTGTCCACATGGAGGCACATTCAACTCTTTGAACTAAGTCCTAAAGAGGTGCACCAACCCATATATGCCGCACACATGGTTCTCGTTGATGAAAATTATTGCATCCTTATACAACATCAATCCTTGTATAGTAACCATAAATACATATATATATAGAACAAATATTTTGTTAAAATAGTGCCATTTTTCCGTCATTTTTCCATTAGTTTTCTAAGACTGGTATAGATTTTAGACCCTAAAACCCTGAAATCTAGGACAGGTATATAATACAAACCCCCCGTTTTGAACCTAAAAGTGCCAAGTTTGTGGAATACTGCCATTTTAATGAAATATCTGTCATAGTGTAAAATGTCAAGAAATTAGTGAGAGCATCCTAAATTAGGTTTACAAATTTGTTAAGCCAGGAATTTTTGTCGGAGACTAGGAAGGTGGTAACCCTTGGGAGTCCCCAACTTAACTAACTCAACTTCCATCGTGTCGGCAACATGGACTTCTAACGGCTGCCGCTTGGGCTAGCTCTGCCACTCTTAGCTCTGTCTCTTCTTGTCCAAGCGTTTTCAGCTCGCCAGTTTCACTTCTATTCTTCCGAGTGGCTTGCCTGGATATCTGTAGCGCGCAGCTCACGTCAGCTCGGGATATGCTGAACTTATTGATGATGCACAATGCTGTGAAGGATCCGAAATGCGCGCAATTCATACATCAATTTGCATATCTACTGGCACAACAAACTAACGTAAATATCAAAATGGTGCACAATGAACCGCCAATTCAAAGGAATCGAGGTTAGGTGCTTTTGGGTTGTTGACTAGCACGGACCTCAACACAAGCAGCGATAGTAAGAGCTTACATTTGTCAAAAATCTTCCAGTATGGTGATGCAGTTCGGGGATAACGAAGAGTTCGAGGACCATCCCGACGACGTCGACGTCACGATGTGTGTGTGCGTGAGCAACGACGACGGTGGTGTGAGCGCTCCTGCAGGCAATAAAAATAAAAAGAACAATAATATGACGAGACTGGGGGATCCTCCCGTCATTTCCTGCCATCTCATCCTTCGGTTGCTGGATGACGCCCTCAATATGATGAGGTACGGGCGAATTCTCAGCCTGTCTGTGTTAATTAATTTCCTGTGCACACTTCTTCTTTCAAGGGATTTCGACGGTGTGCCTATATCTTAATCTTAATTCATAAGTATTTGTAGTGGCGATTAATCTTGGTAAACCTCGAGGACTTGAAACACACTCGTTTCCTTTGTTAATTTGTGGAGCTAGTTCTATGATTGCTTGGAAGGTTACTGTTGAATTGTGCCTTGTGGATACTACTGAATTGGAGGTCCTCTGGTTGTGCTAGTTTGTAATACATTTGTGAAGTAATTTGACTCAAGTGAGACCAATCATTTGCAATAGTTTTTATTTTGTTTAGTTTACTGTAAAGTGTGAAACTTTCAGCATGTGCTCAGCTTTCTATTCTAGTTCAAAGGTCTCCATGATTCTACCAACATGGGATTGCCATGAATCGATTGACAGTCATTACTCAAAAGTATTGAATGGCATTCAGATCCCTACAATACGTTACTGTTGGACTTATGAGCAAGCTGGACGACATGAAGTACAATTTTCCATTCGAGGTAACAGAGAGGATTCTGAGTTCTTAAGGACCTATTGGTGGAGTGTCCAGCAGTGAATCTTGTAACCACAGCAGCTCCTAACATGAACTCTGTTACATTGGTGCGATCCAGAGCTCCGAAATTTTGACACTCAAACCGCACTAAGCTTTAAAAAACTAGGAATGTTGTAGATTTACGTTTCAGGGCACCCACCTTTAAAAGTGCCAACATGATGAACTTCTGCAGTTCTGCCAATATAATGACATTGATTAGGTGATTCTTACACTACACTGGATCCCATTTCTGAGCAAGTCTAGTGGAGTATACCAAATTGCACAAAGTATTTAATTCTTGTAAGAATTCTCACCTAATTAGCTTCTACTGTAATAATCTCTTTGAGCCTATTAATGAAGTGCAGGATTTGTATGAGAAGCTGCGGTGGCACGCCAATTGCTACTGGGAGTGGCAAGAGGCCGGCACTTCCAAGTTTACGGAGTCACAGCAAGCCGTGGTGGACTCCGCCAAAGCTCTCTGCTACTTCTTCATGGAAGTAAGATATGGAGCAAATTCAGGCATTGCTAAGTCCTTCAGAGGTTACTAGAGAGAATCCTCCCCAAGTCCTTTTTGAATTTTTGCATATTATTGCTTCTTATTTTGTACATATATTATTTGCCCCAATTCGTCAAATTTGGTTATTAAGAAGGATTGGTTCTAAAAATTCAAGCGTTGCTTTGGATGAATAGAAATTAGTTGGACATAATTGATTGTCCTGAAGCACCTTTTGTTCATCATCCAAAGTATAGACTGAAATACTCAAATGCTTACACCCAACGTGCTACTCGAAGGCCAACCTGGAGTCACATGATGGGAGTAATTTGATGTGCTATGCAGTTTTCAAGATGGGATTTCTCTTCTCTTGCTGAAAATCTTTAGGAGTTTTAATCCTACTGCCACGAAGTTTGTAAATGCAGTTCTCACTTCTCCAGGATGGCATTTATCTTCTCTTGCAAACAACTTTTTGTAGTTTTAATCGGACGAACACTAAATTTTCACAGTGGATGAATATGCCCATTTCAAAACAGCTGAGTACGGTGGAGTGATTTGCTCCTGCGAAAACCCAAAATGAAAATTGTACAAATGCTCTATTGTGTCTTTAGAAACTGAACAAATGTCCTCTTCTGTTGGAATTTTATTCCTAGTGTATCCAATTCTCTCATCACTAGTCATTGACTACGAAGCTCTTCAAATAATTAGTTCATAGATGGACATTTTGGATTTCTCTTGTGGCTGTAGCCAGTTGATGAGAATTCGATTTATGATGTGATTATGTGATGTGTGTGTACGGGGTGTAGTTTTCCAGGATGCACACGGAAGGCGCCGGCATTTTCAAGACAAAAGTGGTGCCCAGCGGGCGGAGATTCTTCCTGGGCGGCAACTGGAAGTGCAACGGCACAACGGAGTCCGTCAGCAAGCTGGTTCAGGAGCTGAACAGCGTGCACTTCGAGGATCCCGAGGACGTGGACGTCGTGGTGTGCCCATCGTTGCTGTACATCGACCAGGTCCTGTCTTCGCTCACTCCGCGTATCCATGTGGGCGCCCAGAACTGTTGGACAGGCAAGCAAGCTCCCGCTCATGTCCACAATTGGTCTCATGCATTCGTCATATTGTCAATTTCGTGAAATTGGAGCGATTCCTACACCAAAAATTGTGACCCAAATCTACACAAAGATTTTAAACTAGGGCATGTATAGAATTACATTTACGGTCGTGCGTCCCAAAGTTGTGGACTACGTCAATTTGACAAATTCCTGAAGTCTTCTTGTGAGTCTTTTCCCTTGTCTAAGCTCACCATGTTTTCACCTTGTGTCCGTGATGGAGGGGCATGTCAAAGTAACCATGCCAATTGTGACAAATCGTCGTTGCAGGCAAGGGCGGGGCATTCACCGGCGAGACAAGCGCCGAGCAGCTTGCAGACGTGGGCGTCAAATGGGTGGTGGTAGGCCATGCTGAGAGGCGGCATATCCTGGGCGAGACGAATGCCATGGTAGCTCGCAAAGCCTCCTTTGCCATATCCCAAGGCTTGAGCGTCATCATCGCCATTGGGGAAACGCTCGACGAGCGAGACATGGGGATCACCAACAACGTTCTGTTTGAGCAGCTGCAGGCCAGTCTTTGATTTTTCAATTCAATTTTCGAATTCCCTGCAATATGGGATTGCATACATACTGTATGGTGGACTCAGAATCAGTGGCTTTCACGCAGCATTTGTCAAGCATTTAAGAATGTATTCCACCTAAATATTTGAACCACCAAATATATGAACCAGTGTGGGTAACAGATCATTTCCAAATGAAACTTTGAATCCTTAGAACTTTCATATGTGGTACCTAAATAATGCATTCTTCGGTGCATTGGAACCGTCTTTGCTTTGCTAACAAGAATGTCTTAGAATCTGACCATTCTAATGTTGGATAGGCTTCGACTGCATGCAACTGTGGTTACCTGAAATCTACTAATACAACTTTGGAGCCCTGTGACTTTCGCAGATGGTGTACAAAATAACACATTCTTTGGTGCATGGGAGTCCCCTGTTCTTTTATTATATTTTCAAACGAGAACAGACTGAAATCTGAACAGTCTAAATAATAGAAAACTACACAAAGCCTCACAATTAGGTGTGGTTGCCTTACAAACACAACACTGAAGTACAGGCGTTGGTGAGCAAAATCGCAGACTGGTCGAGTGTGGTGCTGGCGTATGAGCCTGTGTGGGCCATTGGGACAGGGAAAGCTTGCAGCCCAACGCAAGCACAGGAGGTACATGGTGATTTCAATTGCATTGCGAAACTTTCATCACTAGTTTGGCAAATGAAACTGCTTGTGCGTCTTCTCGGATTCAATCCGTAACCCTGAAACATCATAGGTAACCCTAATTCACGGTTTAAAAGTACCCCAAAATGCTCAAATGTGGACACATCCATACCTGTAGGAGTAAACATGAATCATCTAGGAAATTTCAATGGAGGTGCGAATAGAAAGAACAAAGAAGCAAGCCGTAAAATGGACATGTTGTGGGTTGTATTTTGAGGTGTAGGGGTGTCAATTTACTCTCCATTTTCAAACAGGGTGTTCTGGACAAGTGAAAACCAGAAATTGGTGCATGTTTTCATTTTCAAAACCCAAAATAAAGCAACGCCGTGTCTCTTGTACAAGGGCCTCCAATACCCCTCCAATTACCCCTTTTGTACCTTCAATGTCAACTTGGGTGTTTGAGACTTTAGAGGCTCAAATGAGTGTTGCAATGACAAATTCTATAAAGAGTCCAAAGAATGCTTTGTAAGCTAGTTGAGTTCAGTCACTTAGGGATTCAAGCATATGGATTGTCGTAGGTACATGCTGTAATTCGGGAGTGGATGAAGAAGAACACATCCGAGGAAGTGGCGTCGTCTCTGCGGATCATATACGGGGCATCTGTGTCGTCAAACACTTGTAATGAGCTTGCCAAGCAGCCAGATATTGATGGGTTCTTTGTGGGGGGCGCGGCTTGGAATGCTGTTGAGTTTTCCGCCATTGCGAACTCCGTCAAAGTAAAGAAGGTTTGTGCTTGCAATCACTACACTTTTCTATATGTTATTACGGGAAAGGATCGAATGGTGTCCAATTACATTGTGGGTTTAAATATCTTCAAAGACTGAAATGAAAGATCTCTATCTTCACAACATGAAAACTTTGAACTCATGCAAACCACAATCTTCAAAATGTTTCTGGTCCACTGTAAATTGCACGAAAATGCACAGAACTTCGTAGTTCATCGATTGCAAACGTGGACATTATGCAAGCTCTAACTTCATTGCAATGTTTTGATTCCAAACCACAGTGGGGGAGAATGTTGTCACTTAATCAAGCTTAGGTAGATTTCTTTCACTGTGTTTGATTGATTCTCTGTTCTTGCGGATTTTGAATGCATTGATCAATCTGCAGCTGGAGTGAGGAATGTTGTGGGATCTAATATGTCATTTGGAAATTTAGGAAGTGGGAGTGTTGGCCAGAATGTAGATTTTGCAGTGGAGCAGATGGAGGCTCTAGGGAAAGAGCCGGATCCGAAATGGCAACAGTTTCTAGAAGTCCTCCTTGAGGTTAGACAGCCTGCTAGATTTGAGAAAAGGGAATTTCAATTAAACTGGCAAATCTCCCTCAAATCTAAATTGACAAAGTGTAGCATAAATTTTAGTAAACTAAACTTATCAAAGGAAGGATTGGTTTTGCATCTCAGTGTTGAATGGCAATTCGAGAATTATACTATGCAACATGAATTTAATTAGTTGGTCATGAGGATCACGAATTGGAGGTCTATTTGAATTGTGTGTCGGTGTTTGAATGGAAGGGTGGCAGTTGCGAGCACTGGCGTTGAAGCGATTTTCAACATCGTTGTTTGAGCAAGAATGCATTGATGGGTACCGTGCAAACATCGACGCTAAGCTTGAAAATGTAAGTACTCAGTTTCAACCCATCTCAGGTAGAGAGAATTACACTGGTGTATCCTCCTAGTGAAGTTGCAACAAAATTAGTGTCACCAGAAAAAATTAGAGTCACCTACAAAATTAACCCCGTAACGTTGCCACGGACACTAAGTGTCTAATGAATGACAAAGAATCTTTGCATGTAGGATAGAAGTGTCATTGTTCATCTTTGGAATTTTGTGCAAAAAGGCGAGACCTTTTGCAGTAGCTTGTCCCCAAATGAGTGCTTTTGGTTTTCTTAAAGTAAATGATGCACATTGTGCCAAAAAGGATGATTTACACATAGACCAACCTATCCTTATAGGATTAATGTTGATATAATTTTTTGTTTATTTTAATAGAAATTAGCACACTGTAGTAATAACTTAACCCCTAAATGTCCAAGCCTTTTCAAGTGTGTTTTGACTATGAAAAAAGAACTTGGGCTTATAGTTATCCCCTATGAAGGAGATTTTTTTTTTTTTTTTTTTCAAAAACCAATTGTATAGATGTTTAAAGAGCTTATTTATTAGTATACTTACCAATTTTGAATGCAAAATTCCATAGAAGTTGTGAGATTATTGCAAGAGAAATGTACATTTTTGTTTTTAGTATGCTACCCCTCTCCACATTATTTCAAAGATTTGTACATAAAGATTTTTGGGATTAGAGGTGACATGAACAACTACAAATTGTGCTAGCACACTAAAATGCACTTTCAAAAAACATAATTTCACATGAAAAGCTATCAAATTCATTACACAATTCATCTTGCAATTGTTGAGACACAATTGTTTTATAAGTATAAATTACAAATAACTCCAAATCAACACTTGCATGTTTAGATTTTCAACACGAAAACACTTTACTTTTTCCATTGGAACCATTTTTAAAGCAAAGAAACAAGTACAAATTTTTAGATTTCAAATTAAGTCAAATTAGCAAACTTGGCTCAAAGTTGAGAAATGAAGTAAAATTAGCAAGCTATACTCTTCCACTATTGGACATATATGACTTGGGAGACCTCTCAATAATCAAATATGTACCTTTTTTTTTAGTGAAAATTAAAAGCTTTTAATAGTTAATTTTCAAAATTGCTTGAATTTAAAAAAAATAGTCAAAGCAATTTAATTGCTCACACAAAAATGAGCTTGAAATTTTAGACTAACCATATATGGCCGGTTAGACATTTGGGAGTTAAACAAGACAAAATTAAATATATTACAATTATAGTATAACTTCAATACATTAGTGTCACACATACTAATAGGATGATCAAGTATACTATGTATTGTAATAGAGATTATATTTAATTTGATGTAAAAAAATTCATTCAAGCATGATTTATTACTTTTTTCCTGCACTCAATATGATATGTGTGCTCGAAAATAAAGGTAGAGAAAATATGCTTTAAGAATTTTAAACAAGTGTGATTTGGGGGGAATGTTCAAAGAAGAATCATTTGAGGTCTAATTTCTATCACCATGTAAAATTTATTTTATGCAATTTCAAAGTGGGAAGATGTACAAAACTCAAAAGTTCCATTCTAAAACAAGAGGCCATAGACATTTAGTCAAAACATACTTACATCCAACTTGCTAATTAAAGTCCAACTAAGTATGTGAATAGATGAAATGCTGTTGATAACAAGATCAATAAAAAGAAGAAGATTAGGTCCATAGGTAAGAGGCCCTTAAATGGAGCAAGTTCTAAATGCGTCCCCTATCTAGGAACGCATGACATGTTTCTTGAAATATCTACTACAGTCATTGATGAGGTAAGCAGGCTTAAGTGAGCCATTTTTGGACCTCCTACCTTAATGGTTTTTGTATCCTCTCCGTAATCCTGTGACTCTGTCCATTGTGACCTCAGGCAAAAGCATTGAACATAGAAGCAACAAAACAACTGGCAGCAG
This sequence comes from Pseudoscleropodium purum, assembly GCA_963969395.1. NCBI lineage: Eukaryota > Viridiplantae > Streptophyta > Bryopsida > Hypnales > Brachytheciaceae > Pseudoscleropodium > Pseudoscleropodium purum. Next base: position 858,108 of record OZ017803.1, read on the forward strand.
AAAGGGCTCAGCGTGAAGCAGACTACAATGCCTACTTGGATGCTGAGCTCGCCATAACTCGTAAGAGCTTTTCTAAAGAGTTTTAGGGTTTAGGGTTTTAGGGTTTTAGGTTTAGCTGTTTCTGCATGAACCTGCTACCATTGCTAATAGTGCTATGTATATGACGTGGGGTCCGTGCATTAGGTGATCGTGAAGCATCCAATTTGCAACTTGAGCTCTTGGAAAAGCGCACAGAGGAGGATTTCAAATCTCTTGAGGACCAAGAATTTGGCATCTTCGATGCTGAGGTATGAATCTCAATCTACTTCCTGGAGCTCAGTCTCTCCCAAAACATCCCCGTCAGAACGAATTTTGGCCTAATAATATAAGACTGAATGTTAAAAGAAATTGTTACACGCTTCTGCATGTGTAGTCTACTTGTCAATATGCTGGACTATTGCTACACTGAGTGAGAAACAGCATTTCATACGTGAAATGCTAAACGTTAAGAAGATGCTAACTTTGCTGTTGCTACCGGTAATGAGCAGTACTCACCACTTACAAAGGAAAACACAGAATTGGCAGAGAAGCTCTTGGACTTACAAGTAATATTTTCATTGCCTTTCCTCACAGCTTGAATCTCAATACTAAAAGACTTAGCTGATACTACTAATGTAGCCTTCATGAACCTTCAAAAGATGGTATCAATGGAAGTAAACACTGTTCTGCTTTCTTTCAAAACTCTGTTAAAATGTGGGTACTGAACTGGACACAGAACTCCTGCCGTACTTGGGAGCTGCAGCAGAGGGGTAAGAATGGGCAAAGTGCCGAAGAAGTGGGCGACCTAATGTGGGTGTATGAGCACGACACCAAAACAAAAACAGAAGAGCTCGCGGAACTGAGGGTGAGACACAAACACAATATGAAATATTAATCCATAATGGGGTGCTCGAATGCTCTGTACTTTGTACTTAAGGGGAGAAAAAAGCAACTTAACAGCAGAGGAATCAACGTCAAACCCTAAACCCTAAAACCCTCAACGTCAATTTCGTTAAATTGGCGGAGTTTCACAACTGCGGCCTGAAAAGTTCATCTATACCTTCTAGTTTTTAGATCTTTCTGCAGATGAATGTCATAATTTTTGGCTACCAGACGAAGCCATTTTAACAGAGTTGATGATGGAAGTTCTATTGACTGGTGGTATTGTTATAACAGGTGGAAAATGATAAGCAAGGAGCACACTTGAAAGAGATGCTAATGTATTATGTCCATAAAGACCAAGAGGTGTGGTTTCCTTCACAATCTTTGGATAACTACTTCGAACTATTCTTTCGAACTCTCCGTACTACACCATCACAAAGCTCGTCACACTGGCATTAGAACAAATTTCATAGCCATTTGGTACCAAGATTCTTAGTACCATGTGTTCACTACAGCACAAGAATTTTTAATTTGCATCATGACAGACGAAGTAACAAAAGACCTTACTGCGCAAAAACTGATTCGAGATCAATTCGAAAGGACCCAAATCCCTCTAGTATCTGTGAACCTTAGTTTGAAGGAACGGAGTTGAAGATTTTAGGTCTCAAGTTATTGATCTCAGACTCAGACCTGGAAGGGCTTTAAGGAATTGCTATTCATGATGATTCGTGTGACAAATTTGATGTTCAAATGACTACAGGCAGCGCGCATAGAGGCAGAGCGACTGCAAAACGCATATGCCATCTGTGTATGAATGCCCAACCACTTGAATAATTAACGTCAGTAATATACAACTATTTGAGCGGGAGCTACAACAATTAAGGGCATTTTCGTTAACTTGGCAAATATCAGCTAAAATTGCTGAAGTTTACTACAATCATATTAGACTTGAATCTATATACGAGTCTTCGTTATCAAAGAAAAAATACTTGTGCATCTCATTTTCGGGAATCGAAGAATCGCCAATTTAATTGAAGCTACCTTCATTGACTTAGCGAAGGATTTTCAGTTTCAAAACACCAAGGTGCTACTAAACGAGCAATTTCTGAATGCTTGCAGGAAAAGAAGAGGAAGAGGTGGCAGCCATTTTATGCAGTATTACGCATTCAACGATACTGGAAACGATACCTCAAGAAGAAGAACGGTGGTGTTGAACCTGCGACAAAGGTACAAAAAAACGGTCTAAACCCATGACTCTTCCTGATTCAATGTTTGGATTTTCTAGTTCATGGGGTTCATTCTGAATTCGGTGCAATTAAGCCCGCGGCCACATGAACCAAGAGACAACGCGAAACATGCTCAGGGAAGCTTTGACATGGAGTGGTTTGCACTGGCAGGGCAAAAAGGGAGGTAAAAAGGGAGGCAAAAAGGGCAAAAAAGGCAAAAAGTAGAAAGCAACTGGGTGGAGCCTGGATGGCAGTGTAACAAGTTTCAGTCCACTACAGTGATGAGGTGCATAATCTTGAAATAAAACCTCCAGCAATCACGAATTTGTTTGTCATCTATGCTAAAGTTTTCAAGAGCTGCCTTTCAAGTTAGAGTGGCATCGCAAAGCATGTCTAGAATTGAATTCTCCACACCTCTTAACACATTCAATGTGGAAATTGGATGTTGGATTAACTGGAATAAATGCGAACCATCATTAACAGGCAGAGAGGTCGAGTGCTCCGTCTTGCTATTCATTCTTTCTAAACCAATAATGGAAAGTCAAGAAGGAAGGGTTCCTGCTTCATACCGCAATAAATTCTGAACGGCGAGTGCGATGGATTGTGCTGGGCCTGCTTTGCAATCAGACTGTAACCTTTGTAAGTCAAGAAGGCGATTGTGCATGACTTCGAGTCGGTCAGGTGATTGAAGGTATTCAGCGGCTAAAGCGGCCACTTCTATCGGATCGATCTCACCTATAAGCTCTGGGACAATCTTCTCTCCAGCCCACCTGTAAAAAAACTCAAATTTCCAGATGACTTAGGACTTTAATAAGCACAGCATTTACACACTAGTGTCCTGATAATGGAAAAGTTACTTGAAAACTTTGCAACACTTTTGAAGGAAGGTGCTCAAAAAACTTAGCGAAAATGATAGAAAGCAGTGACATGACACCTGTTGGGCCACGAGATAAAGCCAGCTGTGTTAAGTATGAACAGGTTAACAAGGTGCGCCATTGCTGCACCCGCTTGGCCGGGAACTGCTGAGAGGAGACCCAATAGTCCTCCTGTTGCCCCTCTAAAAGTCTGCACAACATCCAAATGTCACCATCAGCAGGTCTTGTCCACAAATTTTCTCTACACTTGAAAGTCATACCGAAAATTCTTAGTGTAATTCTTCAAACCAGACTTTTATTACCGATACATAAAATAGAAATATATTCTAAATTAAACGTTCCAATTGAGAGTCAGTAAACCGCTCAAAAGTTGTTGGACGAAGCAGGATAAGGATACCTCCAGAAAATATGTCGGAAGGACCACAAGCATAGGAACACCTAACGTCCCAAGCTCTGCTGTGTTTGTACCCACCTGCACAGTGAAAAAGATGATCGGACGACAATGCTTAAGTAAAGGTAAACCTGCCTGCTCAGTGAAAAAGATGATCAGACGACAATGCTTAAGTAAAGGTAAACCTGCCTATGACAGGCAAACCATCCATTACAGGCACCTAAGGGAACTATCCATTAGAATCTTATATCAACCCATGACAGACTTTTTTTAATAAATGGGGTTAGGACTAGAGTAAGTTGATTTGTAACCATAATCAAAGCCTTGGGAGATGGTCATGGAGTTATTAGTGACTGTCATAGGATGCTTACACCTTTGTAGTGTAAACTAGTAGTAAAAAGTTATTTTTTTAATTCTTTCATGTCATGTCCATGTTAGGAAATCTTGTATCCATGTTAGAAAATGTTGCGACTGCATTAGGTGGTAAGATGACCATCATGGAAACACTATCCTGCTGATTTGGGGTAGTTTACAGACTCTTTTGGGTCAACTGGACAACATACTTCAAAATTTCATAAAAATTTCATTTTTTGTCCAAAAAATAAAATAAAGTTCTAGTTGCTTCCTTCATTTCTCACATTTGTCATTATATGGAAAAAAAATCTGAATTTTTTTGCTAACATGGTAGCAGGACAAACCACTCATTCTACTTGTCATAGGTAGGTTTACCTTATATCATATAGGAGCTTCAAGTAACAAAATATACCTAGACGAAGAAAAAACATACTCTACATTTGGAATGATAAAAAATATTCTGAGAGATACCGCAATTACCTTCCAAAGTAGACTTTGTATTGGGCACTTAGGGATTAACATATAGATTACAAGCATGGACTAGAAAGGAAGAGTATAGAACAGTACCGTTGTTAGACAGATGGTGCAGCCCTGATACAGAGAATATGGCGGAAACTTTTGGCGAACCTCTATAGAGACCCCTCTCTCTGTCACCAGCTTCCCCAGCTCCTCAACATTGAATTGACTCAAGGTGGACTCATCCTCAGAGCTTCCTACGAGCAAATTGGAGAGTGGTTCTGCTTGATTCTCAATGAAGTGTCCCGAAGCCCAGTGGAAACGGGATATAAGAGGGTTGGAAGCTGCATTGGCATAGTGTTGAAGCTCAGTCACGGTTACAGTGGGAGCCAAAGGCAACAAAAAACGCACCTGGCCCCCCATACTATCCTGCCACCCCACCCACCCTACGTCAGTAAGATTGTCCACACTGAGAGTTACAACTTACGTACAAAACATATTCAATGCCGAAGAGATTGACTCCCACGGTTCATCAGACCGTAAGTGCCCAAATGGAAAGACGAGGCCTTTGGGAGTCGAAATAATTCATTTAGGAAGCTTCTAAGGCAGGTAACAAAATGAATCAATGGAGAGAAGAAATCAAAACCTACATTTTTGAGCTAAAGGGAAATACTCTTGAAGGTCCTGTCAATGACTGTTAGCATCCAAGGTCGACTTCGTAATATTTAGTTTGAGCAATAGAGGTTAAAGTGCATGAATACTCTCGCAGCCTTTTGCAAGCCTGAGAATTCATTTTTCTTGTATGCTGAGTGACCTAAGATGGACAGAATAGGACATACAAAAGTTGGATTAAGAGAGGGACCTACAGCTGATGTAGATAGTCTGCAACTGCCATGAAATAGGGCACGCCGATGGCCAATTTCGCATCCTGCACAATTGTGCCAGAACAAAACTTCTGTTATCGCAGATCACTGGTAACATTCTTCACTACTAAAAGGGGACCTCTTTGAAATCTGACGCACATGGGGCAATAAATGACAAGCTATCTTCCAGATATCTTCCCTGTCAAGCATCCACTGAGGTAAAGTTGCAAATCTAGGAAAAAGTGTAGACATTCTAGCCACTCCATTCTTTTAAGCAAGGGACATTTCAAGCCTAGTTCATTGCTGATCCACAAATAAGAGCAAAATAAAGCTCGCAAAGTCATCAAATCCAGATTACAGCAAAAAGCAACATCTGAAATAGGTCCCATGTCTTCAAAATATGATGGGTCAAAACTGACGAGCAGGTAAGATTACGACGACAAGGAGCCAGTACTTACCATTTTACATGAGACCTAATTTACAAAAGTAAAAACTCTTCCGAAGCGTGATGTTTCAACAGCAGCTCTTGCAATAAGACCAAACCTCAATAGCTCAAGCAGCAGGAAAATCAAAACTATAGGACAAAACGTTCTGGTTCACCAATAATTGTACTAAACAAAAGTTTCAACATATTCTTCAGTAAGATTAGATTGTTTCAAGAATAATTAGAAAACAACATAAAGGAAATCTTACCTTCAGGGGGAGGTCACTCTATGGTCTTGTGCATCACGAGGAGGCCATTATATGATCATTGTGACCATAGGCAGACCTCAAATGGATTATGGGAAGATTCCTTTTATGATGATGTCTAAAAGGTCTAAAATCATTCTAAGTTTATTGAAAACATTGTTTTATAAAATGCATTTCAGAGTACGAAGAGTTACCTTGGAACCAGGGAGAAGACCAACAATGGGGACACCTTTCCTATCTTGGGCATCAGACGGCAGTTTGACTGATGAGGGTGAACTCCCCACTGCATCCACGAACAAGTCTCCGACTACCTGGCAACGACTGCGGGCCCATCGCGGAACTCCTAATAAAAGATCCTGGGAACGCAGCATGTATCCATCCACCAATCTGCTCCCATAATCACACCAGATTAAACGTAACGTTGTTTAGCAGTTTAGGCACCCTCTGTACAATACCTGTGATTCCCTTTCTACAAGGATTTTACACCAAAAAACCTATTTAAGATTAGGTGGCACTCCATGACTAGCCCAATTGCCAAAATTTATATAAATCTTGGTCGGCACCTGAATCGTGGAGTCTAATTCCAAGGTGCTACTACTAGTGGAATTAAAATTCTAAGTAAGATTAGAGTTTTGAGAGTGATAGACAAGATAAACTATATCTGACACTTGTCATCACAGTTTGGTCCTCACTCACTAAATAAATGAGAATCGATTGGAACAATGATGTGAATTTGTCACTTGCCAAGGGCCTCCAACAATTATAGCCCAATAGTAGGTAACAATTTAGGGTTCATTTGATAATGAGATTAGCTCTTCTAAATAACAAAAATGGGCATCCCTACAATCTCACTTTACATATTCATTTTAATCCTTTCTTCTTCTTCTTTAGCTGCAAATCTTTTATTTCAATTTCATTCATGAGAGACATAACAGTCCCAACATTCTGACCCACCACATATGTTGAATTGACGGAAATGTGTGTTCTCACGTTAACCACATTGAACGAATCGTTGCACCAGCCCAAAAGAGATATTCATCACGAAGATCAAATTAGACTGAAAAAAGAAACAAATAAACAACAGGACGGCTTCTTCTGGTCAGCGGTACTACGTCCATAACAATGGGATAATGAGGAGGTGTCAACACATACCCAGGCCATCGTGCTGCATCTTCAGCATACATAAGTGTTTTGTAACCTAATCTCCATCCCAGGATAAGCTGAATTCAAAATCCAAAAACTTAGTAAGCTTCCCACAACCTCATCAAAAGCACCAGCATTACACATCCAAGTCGATTCACCACGCACAGCCTCCGGTCCAGGTAGAATGCAACAAGCATAATCAAGAAGAGAACCACATCGAGAAGAAATATCATATCAAGATTCCAGGAGTGCGCCAATGCCTTAATTTTGGTAACATCTTCAAGCTCAAATACTACTGAACTGGTATGTGTAATAGCCACCTACGCACAACATTCTAGAGAACCATTGTTAAGAATGAATTCTAAACAACCCTCTGTATTGGCATGAAACAGGAATCTATTGACACGTGAAAAGGAACTCTGGATCCCTAGTTTTGCAAAGTTAGCACAATTTTAAGAAGTGGGTTCCTCAAGCCCACGGGTGATTGTCTTCACAATGAGTATGCTAGAGCTTTAATATTATTAGATATGCTTTGATTTGGCATGAAATTTCCTCTAAATAACCTATAACTCGTACTTGGCACTGTTCTCAAAAGATGCCCTGCCTTTACTACTCAAGATTGTCGTGGCAGACAGAATGATAACATATGTTCTCTTTCAATACACTTGAAAAAGTCCAGCGTCAAAATTACAGAATAAACAAACCCATGAAGAAGTCTTACATACCGTAAAAAACTGGTCGCCGCCTAGGAATATACACACTCCTCGCTTGTGCCAATCCCAACCGTCTCGTGTTCGACCCAGAAGCAGGAGTGAAAAAAAACCTTCTGGTCCCTACAATTTCACCATATATCTGGGTTCAGACCACAAAAACAAGTTGCGCGCTATCCTAAACCCTAAACCCAAACACTCCATCAAACAACACCGGAACATAACCTGCAACAACACGTTCACGCGTTCTCCAATACTAGTCTATCAATATCATGCATAAACTCATCAGACCTGGCATCGGTCAATCTCCTCGAATGATTGAAGCAGTTGGAGCTCTCCACCAGAGGCATGTGGGCATGGTGCTAACACCACCTACACAATGAAAATCGCTGATTACTTTGGCATGGTTGAGAGAAGGTAGAAGACAAGAGCTGGTCTCTGTCAACAACACAAAACACTAGTAGAAAATTCATCCCCTAGACGTATTCTAGAGAACCTAGCCACGTCACAATTGGCAAAGTTTACGTTATGAACTGCCTTGACCCCTAAAGGATTGCACTACATTTGGGATTATGTAATTTTCACGCTATACACAATAGTTGAGTAACAAGATGAGTACGAAAGTGATACTCTTCTTTCAATCTAGATTAGGTTTTTTGTTCTTACGAATGAATCTCTTACAGGGTTCAGTGACTTGAGGAAAATACGAATTACATACACCCAAAATGGCATTAGAATTTGCAGGTCTAACATGGGTACGTTTTCCAGAATACCTCTGGGGGGATTCTACTACCAAAGAGAACTTCTACAAACCGAGCCATCAGCTAGTGAATGAACATGGCAATTAATATTTTAAGTAGTCATCAAAGATATGCAATCAAATACAGCCAGAAGGAAGAGGTAATTAATTATGGCACACGCTGAAAAATACATCACTGGAAAATCCTGAACGATGAGCACATATTGATTCTGGAATGTATACCACCTTACCATCAGGATCCTATTGATTTCAGGTCATATACCAAAAAAATTACAACTACTACATATAACATCCAAGTAACAGTCTTCGGTGCATTGGAATCCTCTGTGATTGGCTAACAAAATGTAGCACTGATCCCACCATAGTGTCAAGTACGGTTATGCGTTTTACATACCGAGATGCGCATATCAACATCATCGCCCTCTGCTGTCCGCCGGAGCTTTGCAACCACGGGCTTCACCCACGTCGCCACCTCACCAGGCCCATTCGTCAGGATCACGACATCCACTGCCTCACTCCCCACCTCGGCTCGTGTATCACACAACCTCGCTCCATCTCTGCAAATCGTGTGTTCACCTGAATGCGAAAAACCATAACCTCAGCAGCTAAACCTAAAGAACCAAAGGATTCATGGTTTGAAAACGATCAATTCAATTCATTTTACCGTAAAAAGGAGGTCAAGTTCATATCACCAGAATCCGTGAAGAGCATTGCATGCATTGATGATAAAAAATTAAAAGAATTGAGAACATCACTTCCCATGTGAACCACTTCAAACTGATTAAAAAAAACATGAGGCTCAAATTGGACTTCTTGGTACCCTGAAGAACTCCTAACGATCCAGGACTCATGATTCCAAAACGACCAATTCAATTCATCATATTGCGAAAACAAAATTCAGATGAGGCCATGGAAACCTTAATAAGTACAGAACATTACACGCATTCGTCAAAAAGCAAATATAATTGAAAAAAGTACCCATATGACCTACTCAAAACTGCTAAGGAAAAACAAGAGATCCAACTTGAACCTCTTGGTCTTCTACGAATTAAGAAAATTCAGAAGCACATGTGAGAATTAGCTGAAAATCACCTTCCACCATCATCCAATGCCCGAATTCACGATTATCACCACAACATCCCAAAATGGCTCCCCACTGAACTGGTCATTTTCTCACACGACAGCATTGAAAGGAGCTCGCAAACAAGCAATTCTACAGTATGTCTTTGACCCTAAACCCTAAACCCTACCAGGCTCGCAAATTCTTCAGCCCATCAAAATCTTCACAGAGAAAGAAATGGTGTAGGACCTACCTCGTCTCTGAAACTGCGACGCCCAAGAGAAATTCGTTCGTGGAATGTGAGAAGTATTGAATCGAGGAGCACCAGTGGAAGGGTAGAATTTGGGTTTGGGAGATTCTGGATTGCTGGAGCTTGCAGAAGAAAAAGTTGGAATGCTCAAGAGAGCGGGGTGGCGCAGCAATGTTGCCATTGCGTATGGGAAGGCTACGACGTCATCGCTCACGATCGCTGTTGCCGATTGTTCCCGGAATCGGAAACTATGGGCGTTGGAGATTTGGAAGCTGAAGGGGATTCTCTGAGAGTCTCGGCACCTCACGACGGTAGGAGTGATATTTAGTGTGGGTCATTTAACCCCTAAATACCCAAATTCTGGTGTCGACAAAACTTTGATGATAAATAAAACCTTACCAAGTTACTATTTTTAGTAGATTATAATATTGGAAAATTCTTTTTGAAGTGTAGTTTAGGCATCAAAAATCTGATTTTGAAAATGATTGACTATGATTTTTCTATTCAAGATTTTGTGTAAGGGTGTCCATTGCAATCTTGACTTTCCATAGTATTGAGAGCTCTTCAAAATGAGTTAAATACACTAAATGTTGAAGAAAAATCAATAGCTTAAGTTAGGCTCTGTGTTTTGTTTTGTTTGTTACATTGAGATCTCCCCGACCGTGCGTGTTACATTGAGACTTGAGTCGCATTCTTGGTATAATAGGAAAGTTCTTGGCAAAGAGGGGTGCATAGGCTTGGTTTCATAGTGTTCGGACCTACAGTATGAAAGTTATTGAATTTCAAAGTTTTTATCAATTAATAAATTAATAAAAAGCTTTCACTTTTGTTTTGACCATGGTAACTACATGGGGCACACTAGTTCACATTAGAAATTCATTAGAAAAAACTATAGAAGAGATTTTGAGAAGCTGTAAATCGATTGGGGTTAAACATGTTATATCCTTTAACTTCAGAGTTTGGGGGAGGCCAACTTTTTAGATTTGACATGTAAAAAGAGGATTGAAAGACTTCAAATGACTTTTATAGTTTTAATACCTTCATGATCAAACAATATATTCTTTCAATCCATAAGTGATATTGTTGTGTTTTCTTTTCCTATGTGATCTCTAATATATCTAGTTTGAATTTTGTATGGTTACAATTTTTAAAAATTGATACAACTTACCAAAATGCTAATTTTTTGTTCAATTTAGAAAAAATTCCTAGAAGCTCAAAAAAGGGTTTGGATTAACCTTTAAATGCCCAAGCCCTTTTGTAAGGTAAATTGAACAAAAAGCCAACATTTCAATAAGTTATATCAATTTTTTTGAAATTGTAATGGAACAAATTCAAACTAGACATGTTAGAGATCACATGGGAAAAGAAAAGACAACAATATCTTTTATCAATTGAAAGATTAAACAGTTTGATCATGAGGGTGTTAAAATTGTAAAAGTGATTTGAAGTCTTTCAATCCACTTTTCACATGTCAAATCTAAGAAGTTGGTCACTAAAAGAAAATATGAGGTTAAAGGGCCTAACATGCATAATCCAAATCAATTTAAGGCTTCTTAAAATCTATTTTACAATTTTTTAAAATGAATTTCTAACGTGATCTTTTCTCTAAGACCTAGTGTATTTTAGACTCATTTTCAAGAATCTTCAACACTAGAAAATCAAGACTTGCAATATATGGACACCCTTGCACAAAATTATGAATAGAAGAATCATAATCATTGATTTTCAAGATTGGATTTTAGATCCTAAAACTAGACTTCAAAAAGAATTCATCTTAAAATAAACTATTAAAAATTGTAACTTGGCAAGGTTTTATTTGACTTCAAAGTTTTGTCAGCACCCAAATTTGGTGCCTTGGACATTTAGAGATTAATAGTGTTATTTATCCCTACTACAAAAGTTATTGGCACACTAAAATCAAGTATATGGAAGACAATAATAGCAAAAAAAAGATTTTTTAGCACCAAGCTTAAAGGACAAAGTTTGGCACAAAACATTCACATAGTAATCAAGATAATGTTCATTAAGAATATAGGTGCATTTTTTATTTCTTTAATTTCTCTAAAAATCATTTATTATGTACTTTTTGTTCTTGGGCACAACATTAATATTAGGGGGAAATGTAGAAAAAATATAAAGACAAATGTATTGAACAACTTATAGGCACGTTCCTAGTATGAGGGCCCCCATGATATTAATTATGGACCCTTCACATAATAATGGGTAGTAAATCACTAAAATGCAATTAGTGAGACTGAAACAAGGAGAGACTTTGGGAGAGACTTTGGAGAAATTAGGATTTCATTATAAGTTCTACTTCTCCATAGGAGCTACACCAAGTGGTATTGAACAACATGCTTACTAAAAATCAAGAAAGCATCTCTATTTGCTCCATTTACAAACTTTCTTCTCCACATGAACTCACTCATTTAGGTTTTTAGGAAGTGTTTGGGTGTATTGGTCTTCAAGGATTTCTTGACATGCATCCAAGTTCTTTCTATAGAATTTGTATGAGCTCAGTCCAGTCCTAGGATCTTTGAAAAATTGGGAGTGATTCATTATGAAATGTTGCTAAGTAGTGTCATATGCCTTCCAACAATCACTTATGATTTTTGTGACTCTCTCGACATGATTCAACAATAAATTTGGGAGGGTTTCCTTGGTTCTATCATGAACCGTAACAAAAAGCATGGATGCTACATTCCCTCTCTCAACCCCTCTAGACACCCATTGTTCATCTCTTCTTGCTCCTCTATTATACTTCCTCTTTCCAAACTTGCTTTCATCAATTTCCACTATCTTGCCCACTCTACCAATCTTTGTCACTTCTTGTTGTTGTAAAGCTTTGTTGCAAATACCCCTTTAAAAATTGTACCAATCCACCAAGATATTCTTGTTTGTATAAGAATCCACTATAGTAGATGATTGAGAAAAGCCCCTACTCCAACTATACATGATAGCACTTGAGCATTTTTTGGAAAGAGAGATGAGAAGAAGAGAAGAAAGTATTCTTTCTTAAAGAAAGAATAGCTCTACATCCCTTATTTGTGCATCTCCACTTATATCCATCACTCTTCTTTGCCTCTAATTTCTCTCTCCTCATCCTCCTCTCACATCTCTCACAGTTTTTTTCAATTGGGATAAGGCCTCTCTCTTCCCAAAATTGGAGGTGCTCTCTAGCACTATAAGAAACTTGCATTTTATGTGACGAGCCTAATTTTTTTTAAAGGATTTTAGGTGATGTTTAATGCAACAAACTCATGTTTTTATGTCAACGAAAACGTTCAACCAACATCAATGTTGACATAAAAACATGGGTTTGATGCATTGGACATCACCTAAAATCCGTTTAAAAACATTAGGGCTTGTCACATAAAACGTGGGTTTCTTATAGTGTAGGGTGGCAATAATTGTTGAAAAATCAGCCCATGTGAGCTTCACTTGAGCCTCCATTGAACCTACATAGCCAAAAAAAAGAGCTATAGTAGAAAAGTGAGCCCATTTTGTACGTCAAAATCTGCCAGGAATACTATACATGAAGTCTGCCAAAGTTTTCTTGGCAGTTTGCCGTAAGTCCGAACTTCAAAAATTGTGGGTGAGGCAGGGGATTAGGGGTTTGTATGACAGGGGGCTCCATACTCGGACCATGCCCAACCTGCTCAGTGAAAGATAAAGGAACAATCACTTCTATATTGATCAACCCATGAAACTACCGGTAGCAACTTCGGTCAAATAGGTCACATGGAACTCAGGAATTACTTCACCATGACACACAACTCTTAAAAAAAAAAAATTTAAGTTTGATTTACTGTATGTCAAGGTCACATTTGACATAAATTAAGTCATTTTTGTAAAAAAGTATGGCATGTGTTATCTTGCGAATGGTGTGAGGTGACATGGACCCTTGAGAATTTGATGTGGAAATTCAATTTTGGCACTTGATTACCAAATCAAACCTTCATGTATATTATTTTTGTTTATTTGTTAGTACATTTTTTCATACACATGGCTAGGTGGCATGACTATGTTGAATTGAGAAGTAAATTAACATGATAGATCATGCCTAAGGCATAGGAAATCTAGACTTATAACTCTAAACATCTTTAATGTACCGATATGTTGAGACTAGGACTCCGTTGCTCTCTACATTACCAATGATATATTATTGGGTAGAGACTAGGGTAGAGACCTAAGTAATGGGAATTTTCACTCGGATATCTAAACATTGAAAGTATGGTTTGGAGTATCAACTTTGGAGAACTTGGTGAACCTCCCTTTGTCAATGAAGTATCAATGCACCTTATAGCATTGCATCTATAGTTCGGTGTCATATAGTAAGATTGGGGCGCTTTCCTCAAGGATATAATGTCAAAGTCCACCTTGCTTGATTAGGGTGCACTTGAAGTCTCCATTAATTTAATGGACTCAAGCTAAGGATGAAAATAGTGGAAATTTGAGGTCATGATTTAAAATGATCAAATTTTAAAGCCACAACGAAAATATTGGAAGGAAACCAAGACAAAAATTATAGAATTTTGATGAAAAGATGATTTGTGAGGATTCTTATTTAAGATTTTTATCTTTTTAAAACCTTGGGGATTTTTATACAAGATTTTGTTTTTCCTTAACCATACACACCTAAACTATGAATCTAAATTTGACCAAATGAGCATTTAGGATATTCAGAGGTTTAGTTGATATTTCAATTTATACCATATAAATTACCTATCTACCATCCCATCTCCTAGGCTCAAAAACTGTTCAACTCTATCATTTTTTTTAAAATTTCGGCTTTCTTTTGTCTTTGTTTTAGAAATTTATTAAACCTCGGAGGTTTCCATTAGTTCCTTTAAAAACAAATTTTCAACTCCTTCAATTGAAAAGACTATTAATTCTTTGTAGACTTCAATTTAGTTGTATGACTTTGAAAATTCAGTTATTTTAAATGTTGCTTCTAAATTTCATTATTTTTATCTTAGCTTTGTTCTATCATTCTTGCCATGGTTTCAATTTTAATCATGGGCTCATGGCTTTAATGAATACAATTTAGATCCAATATTTGTCAATATAGAAACCTCAAAGGTCACTTCAAAAATTGGCAAAATCAATCCCAACTTAAAGGTTGTTACTAGAATTTTTGTTAGGATTAAAATATATATAATTTAGATTTTGGAAAAATACATCTTCTATATGAGAGGTTGTTTTTCAACACTAAGAAACATTTCAAAATATGCAAATTTTTTTAGTGTCTTCTGTTGGTACTAGGAACCTTTGAGAGAATAAGGGTCTTCAGATGCTCTTATAGAAATCTTGAATATAGGACAAAACATTTTTTACACTCAATTTCCTTAGGAAGAGTTCCTTAAACTCAACTCTGGTGGATAAAATTGATACTCTTTCCTAATAATATATTCAACTTTTTAGCATAAGGCAATGACAAATCCATGTAGTGTATTTTTGAAACTTATCCTCTTTTCTCTTTATTTGATTTTAGCCAAAAAAAATATTATTTTTAAATATGAATAATGAATAAAATGAAGGTTTAGTTTTTTTTATTCAATTTTAAAAATTCTTTCAATTGAATATTTTACAACAATTTGAACTTTGGGCCTATAAAATTGCATAAATGGGTAGACTTTCCTATTTTAGATAGAAACAAAAATAGATTGTTAATATTGAATGGTTTCAATCATCATAATATTGAATATAAATTCAAGACTTAATGAAAATTCTTTGAACAAAGTGGTCTTAAAAAATGATCAAAAATTGATGGAGTGGCAACTGAAGGAGAAAGAGAGGAAAATATAGATGCACAAACTAGTCTCCAAATATTGCAATCATCACCTTGCCTAAAGTCTAAAATGAGTTCTAATCATTTTGGAATCATTGCAAGTCTTCAAAGTAGTACATGTTTTACTTTAAATGCTACCAACATCTTCTATCAAATAATATATCTACCTCATAAGGGCTTGGAGTATGTATTAATTGGTACCGAATTCCATGTTAATTGTTTAAACATTCAATGTGCACAAGCAAACACACACCTTCATTATGAAGGTAGGACCTTAATAATAGTCATAAGACAATCACTAATACCTACCACTAATACCCACCACAAAATTAAAGAGTTGCTTGAGCCTAAAATAACTATGTCTATTGCCTGGCAAGTTTGTGATTGTTCCCTTAACACCACATTGTAGTGTTTGGACAATTGCACAGCTAAAATGAATGACTTAGAGGACACAATGTCCAACATGCATCAAATATTGTAGAGTTGTCTATGGCTTTCATGGTCCATGTGCAATTTATAAATCATCAATTTGGTAAAATTCACGGATGAGTAATGAAAGAAGAATATATCTACCACATCTCTAGAATTAGTACCTTTTCATGTCTCAATCAAAATGCAATAGTTCAATTGAAGCTTGCAACTATAGAAACTATATAGAAGCAAAGAAGAAAATTATCAAAGGCCCTTCACCTTACTAAATAGACCATTTAATAGACTTTTATTAACAAAAACTCTTAGTTGATGTTCAAAACCATTGTATTCTTGAAATTCACATTTGAGATGTAATAATAACAATTTGAAAGTCTAAAATACCTTTACAATTGAGATCCATGTATGTTCACTTCTTTTTCAAACTTTGTGCCACTTGCATGAACTCCCTACAACCCCAAATTTAAAAAAGGATGTTATTACTAAATTTGAATATTGTGATTCTAAATTCTTAAAGAAGGATACATATGATTTTCTTTTCATTTTCAATACTTAATTCTAGCTAGAATGTTTAAAAAGATCAAAAATGTCCTTAGGATGATTGAAAATCAAATTGTTGGATGTATTATAAGTATTTTTCATTTGTTTTCTTCACAACTTGATGGAGACTGTGTGTGCATTGACAATGAGTGTCATAAATATGTCTTTAAAGGGTTACATTTGAATAAAAGTGGTGGAAATGTGAAAGAAATAGTAGCCTTGATGAAAGAGGGCATGATACAATTTTTTAAACTAGAACTATTCCTTTTTGTTATATTGAAAATATTTTTTAGAGTTTTTTATGAAAAGAATAATGTGGAAATGATAGCTCGGTTGTCCATTTTGCTACCCAAGTCAATGAAAAAAATCAAGCCATCAAAAACAAGGCCAAATTTCTAGATTATTGACATGATTTCTTTATCAAAGCTAGAAGTTAGGGTTAATATGTGGCATAATTGCTTCTAATTGCAAATGTTGTGACATCTATGTGCACATCAACAAAGTTTTTATTAACCAATTTAATCCTTTGTCCAAATGTCTCTAGCAAGCGGCCTTCCAATCTACTTGAAGAACAACAATGATTCCACTACTATAATACCAAATTCAAGTCTTCTTTCAATGCCAACAATCCCTTTTACTTTCCACTTGACATACTTAGTAAACAATTTTGAGCTACAATCATAGAGAAATTGCAACACATTCCAACATTTGCGGCTATGGGGTCCAAGTCATTACTCTTTGCTCACAACCATAGGCTTGTCCTTTTAGGATTAATGTGTACTACAACAAGAAACAAATTACACTCGTAATATAAGTGATGCATCTTGGAATTGCAATTGTTGATTGTTATTATATCTATAAAATTGTCAAAAAATTACTAAATGACTTATCAATGAAGTCACTAGTAACCTTACCAAAAAAAGGAATTGAAATTCAACCATAAAAGATTGTACTACCCATAAAGTAGTGCTCTTGTTTCTAAGATTGTCCCTTCGTCCTCAAAAGAATGACTGATCGCAAGTGTCGAATCAAATTGCGAAGCCACTAGCTCCAGTTGCAGCACGGCAAAGGGTGTACCAACGGCAATAGGGCCAAACTTGAATGTGGTGGAAGAGGGGAGCCCATTGGCTACCACGTTCCAGAACAGCAGCCTTATCCCCATCCCCGCTCCCCAGCCTTATCCCCATCCCCGCTCCCAGCCTTCCCCTAAGGATCATCTCGCCTTCCACACTCCCCTGCGCTCCTTCCATCGCCATCGCCATCGCCATTATCACTCTTCCCAGGTATGCTTTCTTCTTCGAGCCCTTGCATTTCAACCCTTGCAACTCATACATTTCAACCCACATTCAATTTCGACAGTTGATTGCCCATTTCCTGTGAAAAAATCGTTTCGTGCATTGTCTTATGTATGGATATGAGTACGCTTTGAACGTTTGCATTCGCGTGTGAGAGTAATGTGAGTACTGCTGTGTCTGTTTAGCCACAAGAGGGAGAGGGCTCAAAAGGGTTGTGTGAGAATTGGATCTGTGTGGAATGTGAACTGGCGAATTGGAGATGGTGTCGTGATTTGTGTGTAACGTTAGTGGTGGTTTTATTATAGCGGTGGTATTTTGGGTGTGGGAATTCTTCTTGGCAGGTGGTCAGAGTTTCGTGTTGCGGTGTGACTGACTGAGAACGCGGTTGTGACGATGGCCATGGCGACCGCCGTCGCGAGCACGAGCTTCACTTCCCTGAAGAGGACCACCGTCTTCGGAGCTGGAGTGCAGGGCTTGCGAGCTGCCACCCACAAGGGGTCGGCGGTGAGGCTCGGAGTCGTACCTTGCGCTTCGAAGCTCTCGACCTCTACTGATGGCCTCGCGCACCAGGTGACTGTGGGCGCCAACGCCGTAGCAGGTCAGCACAATCTTTCCTTCTCTTGCAGTGTTATGTTTCAGATAATCTCTCCCTCGCATTCTTGTCATGCCGTTCAGTTGGCATTGATTTGATTCGGTTTGGAATTCCTCCTTTCTGCTTTCGGGAGGCGATGAAGGCTACCTCACTTATCAGATTCGTGGGTTTCTTATCGTTGTGACTCTGGTGGCGTGATCGTTTGTGCTGCGGCAGGTGCGATGTTCGCAGCCATGGCGAGCTCGGAGTCGGCCATGGCGTCTCAGCAGATGATGGCATTGGCGGAAGGCGACACCAGGGCTCTAGCCTTGCTGATTCCGTTGGTACCCGCGATCGGGTGGGTTTTGTTCAACATCTTGAAGCCTGCGTTGAATCAGGTGGACAGGATGAGGAGCGTCAAGGGATTGGTGGCGGGCGCCGGGCTTGGAGCCGCGGCCACTCTGCTGGCGGCTCCCCACGCCGACGCGGCTCAGGAGATCGCGAATTTGGCCGACGGTGACGCGAGGGGCTTCATCATCATCGGTCTGCTTCTGCCCGCCATCGGGTGGGTGCTGTTCAACATCTTGCAGCCGGCTTTGAATCAGGTGGACCGGATGCGCAGCTCGAAGGGCGTGATCGGCGCGCTGGGTCTGGGTGGAATGTCGATGCTGTTGGCTCCCCATGCGGAGGCCGCGCAGGAGATCGCTACCGTTGCGGACTCGGACTCTCGTGGGCTGATCATCTTGGGCTTGCTGCTGCCGGCCCTCGGGTGGGTGTTGTTCAACATCCTGAAGCCTGCTTTGAACCAGGTGGACCGTATGGTGGAGGGCAACAGCGGCAAGCTGAAGTCGAGGGCGCTGGTGGGCGCCACGGGCATCAGCGCAGCCGCGGCTTCGCTTCTTTTATCTGCCCCCCAGGCCGACGCCCAAGTGCAGGAGATGTCCCAGCTTGGCGCAGACACGAGACCTTTGATTCTGTTGGTCATTCTGCTTCCAGCTATCGGTTGGGTGCTGTTTAACATCTTGAAGCCGGCGCTGAACCAGTTCAACAGGATGCAGGGTGGGGGAGGCAAGAAGAAGTAGAGGTCGGGAGTTGGGATCCGCTGCTGCAGGTTCTTGAGAGGATGCAGAAATGTCTGGAGAGCTGAGAGCGCTCAGCTTGGAGACTGTATGGTGTGGACTGTTTGAAGATGTAGAAGAAGCTGAAGCTGAGGAGACCCTCATGAATGCCATGGCCGATGCTGAAATCATGGAGATTCTCATGGCAGTCGTTTTAGATGAGCGAGTTGGTATCATGATAGGATTTGTTAGCAGCGCTTTTCTTCGACATGGCTGGTGATGAGCCGTGTCGTCGTGGTTGTGATTGTGTATATGGGGTCAATTTGTCGAATCAATTGTACTTTGCTGGTAGAACAATGTGGAGGCCAGTTGGGGTCGGGGTGTGTGTTCGCTGGAGTGCTCCCTCGAAGGTGCTGATGAATTTATAAATGTTACGGAGTACATTGTGTCGGAACGATTGGCTTGCGTACTGTGCTCCCTCTTAGTGGAAAAATAAGTGTCCACCACTGTGCCGTCTATGTAGATATGCGTCATGAGCTTGAATCATGACCAGTGGTGTTTGTTTCTTCAGATAAGAAAAGATTGAATTGTGTCGGTTCTTCTTCAAAGAAGAGTTCAAAAGAGAATTCAATATGCTTGCTTATTGTCCTTTTGAGTAACTTTTAAATAGTGGCAATGCTGGTACCTGGCAGTCTCCCTTGCTGGATCAAGTCTGCAACTCTGAATCATGAACCAACTGAAACCTAAGTAAGGTAACGTGCAATTGCACCGAAGATCGACAAATATGCATACTTGCTTTGATTCCTGGAATGGTTGATATGAAAAGAACAAGAAAATATGCTTTCACCATAAACACTGGTGTGTCTCGAGCCATTGCCACGGTCAAAACAAAAGAAAAAATAATTTTCTAATTTTTTTAATTCATAAAAGTGTCGAAATTCAATAACTTTCGTGCCTTAGGTTGGGATGCCTTGAAATCAAGCTTGTGCACCCCTACTTGCTTTCTGACAATACCAAACACGTGAATAGGAAATGCTTGGTCGAGGAGATCTCAATGTAACAAACAATACCAAACATGTGAATAGGAGATGCTTGGTCGGGGAGATCTCAATGTAACAAACAATACCAAACACGTGAATAGGAGATGCTTGGTCAGGGAGATCTCAATGTAACAAACAAACAACGCAAATGGGAGAAGCACTATCGAGGAGATCTCAATTTATCAAACAAACAAAACAAATAGCCTAACTTAATAGAAGGATCTCTATGAATAATAGAAAAGGAATAACCACTATTCATTATGGTGGTGAGAGTGTCCATTTTTTATGAACATTAGAAGAAATTTGAGGTTTCTACAGGGCCGTTTTAATTTTGTTCCCAAAACTGTTCCCAATACTATTGGATGTTGTCATGTTAGTAATTACCAAAAGAAAAAAGTTTAAAAAAAAAATTTAGTCTTGAAATGCAAAAAGATGTCTAATTTTTTTTTTCAAAAAATAATAATAAAATTGATGATGTGGCACTCTTGTGACCACGTTGGATTTGCATTCTTGCAGCAATTTTGACATTCACAGGGATTGATAACTCGCAGTCTTGTACATACCCCAAATTTCTTCTAGTATAAACGTGTGATATGTTCGCATTTAACAGAAGTGATGTTCTTCTTAATGACTGTTTTTTTTATCACTGTCTATTGGCTCTAGACCAAATAGAGGTGTTGCATTTCCAAATTGAGTTGTAAGGACATATCTTCTAATATCATAACTAGTTATTTTTTCTACTTGGTGTCTCTTAATGAATAAATTCGCATTGTACTATAATTATTTTTGTTAATATTCCCTATTAACATCTCTTCTTAATTAAATTGAAATGATGCAAATTGAAGTAATAACATAAAGGTGCTCTAATATGAAAATTATACAAACTTCCAAGGCATAATAATAACATTAAGTTGCTCTAATTTGAAAATTATGCAAATCTTTTAGGTGCAATAATATGATTTACAGTATAAAGTAAATGTAATGTGGCCTCTACTATTTTCATTATATCTACAAAAATAGTGTCATTATTATCTAGCTATCTTCTAATTTTCATCCAAATGTACAAATGAATTAAACCTTGTTTGTCCAAATTTCACTATTCAATGTCTTAAATAATGTTTGAATAATAATAATATTTGAATTAACTTGAGAACAAAGATAATACGTGATGAATAAGATGCTATTGCTTGAAGTAATGTGCTAAGGTGGCAATAGTAAATAGAAGCAACATTGTCATCAACATCACACAATTGAAAGAGCAGGGGCACTAGAACTTGTAATGACTACTAAATTACACAAACAAAATGCTTCAAATGTTTTCTTTATAGCCTAAAGTCCTCCTTTAAGTAAAGAACATTCTAGAATAATTGACCTCCACAAAAATTACACTATCATAGATTACAGTACAATCATCACTTATTCAAATTACTTCAAAATAAAAAAATTGGGACCCCTTTGATATAATTAACCCCTAAATGCCTGAGGCACCAAATTTGGTATTTGCAAAACTTCGGAGTTTAATAAAACCTAACCAATTTGCTATTTTTAGTAGATTATATTTTTGAAAAGTTCTTTTTGAAGTCTAGTTTTAGCATCAAAAATCCCATCTTGATAATAAATAATAGTGATTTTTCTATTTAGGATTTTGTACAAGGGTACCCATTGCAATCTTGACTTCCCATAGTGTTGAGAGCTTTTGGAAATGAGCCTCAAATACACTAAATCTTGAAGAAAAATTCACATTCAAAATTAATTTTAAAAACTTATAAAGTAGATTTTAAGAAGCCATAAATTGATTAGGACTATACATGTTACGCCCTTTAACCTTATACTTTTTTGGTCACCAACTTTTTAGATTTGACTTGTGAAAAGAAGAATTGAACGACTTCACATCACTTTCGCAATTTTAACACCCTCATGGTCAAACATTCTAATCTTTCACTCCATAAGTGATATTGTTGTGTTTTCTTTTCCTATGAAATCCCTAACATGTCTAGTTAGAATTTGTACAGTTAGAATTTTTTTTTAAATTGATACAACTTATCAAAATGTTAGCATTCTGCTCAACTTAAAGCAAATTCCATGAAGCTCAAAACAGGTCTTGGGCACTTAGGGATTAAAGCATTTGAATATCAAATGTAGTTTCTACTGCAAGCCACTAGATGAGAGACTCACGGAGCCTCTAGGAGTTTCATAGAACCCCAGTTTCGAAAGCGGCAACAGGAACAAAGAATCTTCAAAGTTAAGGACAGGGGAATGCCGAACGACCGCGTCAACTCGAACTCCAAATTTGTCATAGGTTAACAATTGTCTTGGTATTATTTAGAGATGGCCATCATTGGCAACAGCAAGCATTCAACCTTCATTTCCTACCAGTTATGAACATAGCGACTTAACCGAGAAGACAATAAAACGAACTCTTAGAGAGCAAAAGATGCATTTCAATAAAACAAAGAAGAAAAAACCTCTCTAGTCTCTAGTTCTCTACCATACCCCTAAACAGCAAATCCTGGAAATTCACAATAATGCATGACCTGGATATGATATGCTCAAAGTACAATAGATTAATATAAAAGATATAACTGCAACCATCCTCACTCACGTTCGTAGAATCGGGAACGATCGGCAGGCCAGAAAACTATCATAAAGGTTGAGAAATACAACAATGTATCTCGAGAAGGGGAAACCAACCGCACATGTCAAGCCAGCATGATCACCATTGCGAATCATGTTTCCACCATCGCAGCTCCTCGAGTGTGCAGCACTTGGGTAGCGTTGCAACAATGTCAAAATGCAGCAATTGCTCATAGCATGAATGGAGTTTGAGAAGCCAAAGAGCGAGCACCAGTAGCTGTGCCTGAAAACGCAGCTGGTGAAGATTTATTGTTGCTGTGGGAGCATCAAGGCGTCAGAGAGACTAAGACTGTTACGCAGTGTGGTGCGTCCCACGGCGCCGTTGCCCTTGCGCATCATAGTGACGAACTCGTTGTAGTCGATGCGTCCGTCGTTGTCCTGGTCGACTTCCCGGATCAGATCCTCAATGGACGTGTCGCCCATGTTGTAGCGGGTGCAAGCTTGCTGAAGCTCATCGACTGTGAGGTAGCCGCTCTTGTCTTTGTCCAGCCAGGAGAATGCCGCGAACAGATTCTCCTCGCGCTCGATCTTGTTCAGGTGCAAAGTCGCGGCCAGAAACTCGCCGTAGTCGATGGTGCCGTTCTGATCCACGTCCGCCGCGTCCATCAGCTGCCGAATCTCCGACTCCACCAAGTTGGAGCCCACACGCTCCAACCCGCTCTTGAGCTCCTCGAACGTGATGGCCCCCGAGTGGTCTGTGTCGATCATCTTGAACATCTCGCGAAGCCCTGCGATTTCTTCCTCGGATAGAAACTCTGCGATCACGCGAATCGCCACTTTCTTGAGCTTGTTCATGGCGGAGAATTGCTTGAGTCGGGATTGTACCGCTGGGTCCATGGGTCGGTCTGGCGCCACGCCTTCCTCGCGGATCCACGGGTGGCAGAGTACTTGATGCGCTTTCAGACGGTGCTTCACGTTCGGGTCTAGCATTTTGCGGATGAGGTCCTTGGCGCTGTCGCTGATCGACGGCCAAGGCTCGGACACGAAGTCGAGCTCGCCGCGCAGTACTTGCTCGAAGATGCCTTGCTCGGTCTCAGCCCAGAAGGGTGGGACGCCGCTCAAGAGGATGTAGAGGATCACACCCGCGCTCCACACATCTGCTTCTGGGCCGTAATGTTTGCGCAAGACTTCGGGCGCGACGTAGTAAGGGCTGCCCACCACATCCTTGAAAACCTCCCCAGGTTTGAAGAACACGGACAGTCCGAAGTCGGTGGTCTTGAGCGCCGCGTCCTCGCTCGTGTCGAGAAGGAGAAAATTCTCGGGTTTCAAGTCGCGGTGCATGACGCCGAGCGAGTGGCAAGTCTCCACCACGCCGACGATCACGCGGCACAGTCCGGCAGCCTGCGCCTCCGAGTAGTGCCCGCGCTGGATGATTCGATCGAAAAGCTCGCCGCCGGCACAAAGCTCCATCACCAGGTGCACGGCGCCATGGTCCTCGTATGCGCCTTTGATGGTCACGATGTTGGGGTGGCCTGATAAGTGGTGCATGATGTGCAGCTCCCGGCGCACGTCGTCGACGTCTTCCTGGGATATTAACTTCCGCTTCGCGATCGACTTGCATGCATACTGCTTGCCGGAAGTCTTCTCCACGCACAAGTACGTCGTCCCGAACTGACCCTGGCCGAGCTTGCGACCCAGCGTGTATAAGTCCTTCAAATTCTCTGTGGGTCGCTGCAACACTGAGTGCGTGAAGCTCTGACCAGGAATCAGGTTCAGTCCCGCCCTCCTCATGGCTGGCACCACGTTGTTGCCCTGCTGCTGTTGTTGCTGCTGCTGCTGTCGTCCAACGTTGTGGCTGCCTGCCCCTGCAACTGACGCTGGGTATACCGTGGGTGCGATCTGGATCACCGCGGGCGCAAGGATCGTCAAGCTCTTCTGGGGTTGCAGCTGAGCTTCAGATTCCGCAGTTGAAGCTGGCGAGGGCTTCCTCTCCTCGGATTTCCGGACTCCTTCGACGCTTCTGTTTTCGGGCTGTGTCGACGCTGCTGCTGCTGCTGCGGCGGCGGCGGCGGCGGCTTCAGATTCGGGCGACGGGTGCTTGGGTTTCGGGGCGGCAGTGCGAGTGCTGGGGGAGCCCCCAACGGGGAAGCCTTCGAAGAATCCGGCCTTACTAGCTGCCCCTACACATGTGTTGCCCATTCAGTGCTTATATCTCCAGGTACATGCCTAGCTTCTCTAGGAAAACTTCAAGAGCAGCTCCAGTACTGCACCCGCCAAGCACCAGCACAGTCCCAATCGCATCAAACCTCAAATGTTGCTCGCGACAGCTTGCACTTCCAATTCTAGGACTCGAGCAAAGGCTACGATCTGTTCAAACATCATAGCTCGATTCTCGTGTCCAAGGTTAACTCCCCGAGGACGGGAGTTTGGAAGTAGGCGAAACCGCAGGCACTAAAATTTAAGGGATCCTTCTCCCGTGCAGTACTCGATAGAGGTGAGCAACCTTATCAGCGTCATTTGCTTCACAGAAGGACTACTTTTAAGCGATCACAAATTCGGTGCATGCTAGATACTCTCACAAATTGAAGTGCAAAGCTCAGGGGTTTTAGGTTACCCATCCAATCCAGACAGTTCGACATTGCAACCGATTCAAAACCAAACCAAACAACGGCAATATCTTAATGGGGAAACTGTGAACACTGAATCTCACTTGCAGGATAGTGCAAGGATTCGGAATTCGAAATCTACCAGCAGCAGCCAAATATGAGTGGACCCGTATAATACAACCGTTTGGGACATTGTTATACTTGTCACTCAATAGACGATTGAATAAGAATCATGGAAGTGAACAAGTCGATGTAGACTGGGCTTCAACTCTTTCAACACCCAGTCACGCGGATTTTGTGGATCGCACTTTGCTTAAACCGTTTGGTACTAAAGCGAAAAAAGTGAGTCAGAACGGGTAGAATCAGTAGTAAAGGCCACTCCGGATCTCACAATTTCTTACACTCAATCACTGGTGCGACTGAGCATAACAGTTTCTGAATTAAAATAATCAATAGTAGGGCACTTTGTAACCAATTACGGCACCACGTCACTCACTCGCTGATGCCATTCAACCATTCAGGAATGAAGCCTACAAGATAGTACTACTTTCTGGATTGTCCGATCTTCAACCTGAATGACGTCCTTAACAAATGCTTTCGACCCACACTATCATCTGTTAAGGACTTTATTCAGGTTGCGAACAGGAAAAGCCTGAAAAGGACTCTTATCTCCTAGCCTTCATTCTCCAAGGGACGTCTTCTCAACGAGGTCCTGAACCTGGATTTAGTGGGGTAAGTACGGCGGTGAGTGTAATAACCTTCAGCGGCAACAGAGTCTCACCGACAGTAAACACAGCGGCCATTTCCACAAACTAGGTCTGGTGACAAAGAACCGAAGTCATAGCCACTCCTCGCAAACGGGCAGTCACTTAAGAACGCTAATATCCACCGCAAAATGAGAATCTTACAGACAAAAGTTCTCGATAGAAACAGTCTCTTGCTTCTTCAAGAACGTGCTACACACTTCTCGACAGGCTTCGACCTCTACCTCCGCCCGCAATGTAACATCCAAATTTTCATTCGAGAGCAGCGATTGAGCCATCATCGCAAACGCATTTCAATAGTACGACGTTCGAAGAATCTCAAAAGAGCATCTAGTTGGATATTCCACACCCACACCCATATTTGAAAACCAAGAGTAAGAGGACATGGCTATAGCGGCCATGGTGGTCATGGTGACAACGGAAAGTGAGGTTGGGGAAGCTTACCAGAAGTGAGTAAGCCCAGGCGGATCACTAACGCGGGCAGCGCGCATCGACAGCCCCGAAATCGACCACTGCAAGTTCGGATGTGATCCGTCGCGATCGCACCAGCTGCTCGTGACGTTGCTCCAAAGATCCGGCCAAATTCGTCGACGTCCACAATCCAACAAGCACAATCCCAGAAACCCTCAACGCAAACCCCAGATCGCCCACACTAGTACACAACGCAGCCGACTCAGTAGCCGATGGATCACTACCGTGTTGGGAAAGTTCAAGTGCTTCCAGGCGCCGCCACAGTTCTGCAACGCCGAACAAGTCCTCAAATTCGACAACAATCGAGCCTCAGATCATCCTCTCACTCGTTCACTACCAGCGTGTCCACTGCTGTGCAGACAATGGCACAGGACCCTGACGAGACACGATGAGACAATGAGACTAGTCGGGTGCTTTCATAAAATGTTTTTCAAAACAGCTTGTAATGACAGATTCAACCCCCTCCCGAAGTCCAGCCTCCCCTAGAAACAGAAGCTCACCCGAAAGGTCGAAAGGCTGATCTTGGGCTGCGCCAAACGCGGCGAAATCAGGGCCCACTGCCGCTGGATATTTGCCACGAAGAACGTGCAGGGCGCTCTGCACGTACACCGCCCCTACCTCGCTCGCTCCGCGACCCGGCAGTGACGCTCAATTGAGATTACGGAATGCTCCCAGAACTACTGAGCTTGTCGCGATTAATGTTGCCAAGCGGATTGAAGACAAGTGCTTGTGGGCCTGTTGAAGGTGGGCAAAGGGGTGTGGGCGATGGCCGGATTTTGACTTGACTACAGACAGGGTTGACTGGTGCTGTCTTAGGATCCCAGGGTCGTGACGCCGCGAGGTCGTCTCGGGCTCACGCTGGGACGGACGCGGACGCGCGTCGGGGTGTGGTGGTGGTCTCTGACAGAGGCCACGGCTGGTCTTCAGGCAGAGTGGCAGACCTCCTTGAGCCGGCGAAGTCGGCAAAAGCTCAGTAGTTAACCCTTAAACGATATTTCTTCGTATTGCATGCACTCTAAGGGGAATCAAAAATCTCCTTGAAGTACGGTATGAGTCTTACACCTTATTCAAAGGTTTGTGCGGTCAGAGCATTTAAAATTGACCAATGAACAAAGCTCGGAATTTGCAACCTAAATGGGTCACTACTGCCCAGCCTTATTTAATAAGGAATCCAATCGGTTGAAACATTCCAAAAAAATCCTAAAGTTCATTTTTATCAAAGGTTTATTTGAAACCCAAGTCAAAAGAACCAAAACCACTATGTAAAAGTTAATACCTACGCACTTCAAAGTTCATGATTTGGAATGATGAGTAGTATCCTACACAAAGGTCAAATTCAGCAAAAATTGAGTCATTTTTGTAAAAGAAAGTGCAACATCTCATCTTGCGAATGGGCTAAGGTGATGTGGATCCTTAAGAATCTGACATGGAAATTCAATTTTCACACTCAAGTGCCAAATCAAACCTTCACATACGGTAGAGTATTTCAAGGGCACAATTTACTTAGTCCACATGATTTTACATTCATACAAAGTAATCTTTAAAATATATCCTTTCTTTATAACCAATTTGATTATAAATAATATATTTGTTCAAGGATATAAGCAAAAATGTGGAGAAATTTTAAAAATGATTCAAATATTAAAGAATTAATAAGCAACTACTATAGATTCTATTCATGTAGTATTGAGGCTTATTTTTCAAATAAGGGTATATAATATAGGCTTATTTTTCAAGTAATTAAGGTCTTATTCTAATTTTTTCACATGTAAATTCTATTTTTATTTACAATTTTTCAAAGTTAACCCTCAAAGGACACCAAAACCAAAAAAAACAAATGGATGACTTTCAAGAATACTATAGAAATGAAAAATGCACCAATTGGTGCAAAAATTGGATCAATTTTGGCAAAGCACCCTGGTGTTAGGTCTCATTCTTTCAAGACTAAGAAGCAACTACAAGAGCTTTGTATGTATAATGTAGACTTTTATTTTATTTTATTATTAAGGTCTTAATCCAATTTTTTCACAAGTAGGTTTCATGATGCAAAGTCTCTTCTCCTTAGTTTGGTCCAAAGACAACAAAGAATTGTATTGCACATAACATTTTTGAATGAGTTGGATGACCATTCTTTCAAAATTAATCTTGTAGAGACTTGTGAAGAATTTTTAGAATGATGGAGAGAAGATAATTGATTTACCAAACAACTAGAAGAAATGGAAGGAAGAACACTTGAGCTTACAAAAGACATCATTTTGCACTAAATGGATATCTTCATGTGCTTGAAAAGATTCCTCTAGTAGATGAATATTATTTTGTTGAAGAATATTCTATGATAGCAACCAAAAGTTTCATTACTCACTACCATATGAATATTGAATAGGAATAAACAAATACAAAAATTAGAAAAACTTATATTGATATTTATAATGTATTTTCATCCATCTGTTAACAAAGTCCTATGAGCTACACATTATTGAGTGACTTTTCAAGCTATTTTTTGATGTTTTTTTTAAACTTTAAAGTACTTCACAATGATTTGGTTGCATATGACTTGAACTTAATTTAATGATATAGATATACACCAAAAAATAAACAAAAATCATCTACTTTTCAAAATGAAAAGAATTATTTGACCACTCTTAAATCAATTTTTGGCTCTTGCAATCTTATTATGCTAAAAGTATGTTTTTACTATGGGTACAATTTCATGTGTTATCAAAAGTCTAAGACAATTATTGGGGTGGTTAATGCCTTTGTCAATATTATTAATCAAAACAATAAGGCAAAACCAATTTAATTTATAAGGTTGTAAAAGCTAGAAAGCAGTTTTTGAATAATATTGAATGAACAAAATAAGGATAAAAGACAACACTTTTTCATTCATTTTTTAGAAATTTTCTCAAGTGCATTGTAATGGATGGCAAAAAAGATTCTTTCATTGATGCTTTATTGTAAAATTTTAGAATTTGTTATCATTCTATAGAAAAAGAAGCTTAATCCACATATCACAAAAGGTAATTTTTTCATGTATTTTTTCAGCTTTTAACAATTTACTCCAAATCTGAATTTCATCAATGAATAGTTAGTTTTTGAATTTCGGTCCAATTTATGAAATGAAGGTAGTCAAATTCATCTTCTATTCCAATTTTTAAAATTACATATTGTATTGTAATTTGAATTCATGGTCAATTACCATGGTCAATTTTGATTTTATCTTTGAAGAATGACTTATTTAAAAAATTAAAATTTCGTTTATACTATAATATTTGTCACTACAATATACGGTGACATTCTTCAGATTCTTCAAGCATATTTTATATTACGTATGAATTTTCTTTTCTTTTCTTCAATAATTCATGGAAATTCCAAATCAACATTCCAAATCTAAAAAAATTATGATGTAGAAGATATGTGGATTCATCCAATACTAAAAAATAAATATAAATTTTTTCATCCATAAATAGTAGAAAAAGGATGCTCATAATACATAATATTTTGAAGGTAAGTGCTACAAGCAAAGTTTTCATTGAAATTGGATGTATAATATATATTTTTAGATTTCTTCTAAAGATATTTTTACAATGTATTTCCAATGGCATATTCTTAGTCCAATTTGAAGTTAATCACTAAAATTCTTTCATATTTAGAGGCCAAAAATTGCTTCAAAGTACTCAAACCTCAAATAAGGCTAAAATCTTCATCTATGTTTGATATTTAGCAAATACAAGTATAGGAACCTTTAGTTAACTTATTAGAGTATACTCTCCTAAAATTTCAAACTAAAAAACCTTACCAATTGCAAAATTATGATGCTAAGGTTTCAAAAAGAAGTATTGTCAATTCTTCCCTAATGGTTAGAATTCATCTTTCAAACATTTAAATCCAAAATGTGTAGATTCTACAACATGTTACTCTCCATATTATGTTGAAGAAATAAGTTGGGAATATGTATGATTTTTTTTTCATATTCATACTTGAAAAAAATAGTAAGTAGAAAGAAGTAGAAAATGATTTAAAATACTAAATTCTTGAGAATCTAGTTATAGAATTGAAAAATCTAAATGGTCGTAATGATGCAATAAACAATCTACACTCAATACTTTTATTTTTTTCAATATAATAAAAATTGAGTTACATAAAGGACTTCAAAGTTTGTCTTAGAGTACAAAATTCATAATTGCTTGCAAACTATAAATTCCTCATAACTTTCATCTCATTAATAAAAATGGATTGATTCAAAGCTTTCTATGCATATATAAATCTACAAAACCAATTTCAAATTTTCTTTCTTCTAAAAGTCAATTTTCATAGTATTACATAATATTTTATTAAAAACAATTAGTGATAACTTTTTTCATTCTATTGCATAGATATGTAGGGAACATCCATACACACATCTTTCATATTAAAGAACACCCCATTAAGTAACAAAAATATGAGCAAGGAAGAGTTAAATATGAAGTGTCATATGACCAAAATTTGTGAAATAGATATGGCTTTATATTTTAACAAGATTTTGGTATTTGACCTTCATATAGTTATTCATTTCTACATTTCAGCATGAAGTTACAATTACTTTGCCAAAATCTTGTTAAAATATAAAAATATCTATTTCACAAATTTTGGTCATATAACGTCTCATATTTAACTCTTCCTTGCTCATATTTTTGTTACTTAATGAGGTGTTCTTTAATATGAAAGATGTGTGTACGGATGTTTCCAACATATCTATGAAATCATGGAAAAAAATTCATCAGTAATTGTTTTTAATAAAATTTTATATAATACTATGAAAATTGGCTTAAGAAATTCACCGAAAATGAAATTTTGCTTTTTTGAAACTAAAATTTGGTATACTAGATTGGAATTGCATTAAAAATATACCCAAAATATGTTTACCAAAATTATGCCAATTATACTATACATTACACAAAAAAATTTGAATACCTCTAAATGGCAGTTTGTAAATGAAGTAGACCTTACTCTATATTCTAACTTGCACTAGACTACAACTATTTACATTTGAAGTTGTAACAAAGATCCCCATCTCAACATCCCAAATCAAGAAAGTTTGGTGAAAATAATAACATGCAAACAATGGACAATCAATCCCACCTGTCTGTGTTCAATAGATACGGACATGAAAACTACCCATTTACCTAGTTTGATAACTTCATCAAGAAGATAGACTTCTGAATGGGTGTAAGAGCATCTTCACCAACGGCATTCCCTATCCCTATTCTAATGAATTTCATGCTAATAGGGAAGAAAACTACCCACCAAGGTTCTTTATCCCTAAATATTTAGGGAACTCAATGCCCAATTCCTTATATAGGGGGAAATTTAGGGAACTTGAAGTCAACTTCCTTATATGTTCAAGGTAAAACAATACTAGTGGGGAAGAGTATTCCCTATCCCTATACTTGGTCTTTCTTCATCTACATAGAAGAACTAGTGAGAATGCTCTAAAGATATTGTGGTATAGAGTATCCTTCTATTAAGTTAGACCATTAGTTTGTTTTGTTTTGTTTGTTACATAAAGATCTCCTAGATTGTATGTCTCCCGTTTGCATGTTTGGTATGATTGGAAAGCCCTTGGCAAGGAGGGGTGCACTAGATTGGTTTCGTGGCATTCCAACCTAAGGGGTGAAAGTTACTGAATTTTGAAGTTTGCATGAATTAAACAAATTAGAAAATTATTTTTTCTTTTGATTCAACTGTGGCAACGGCATGGGGCACACTAGTACATGATTAAGAGTTGAGTGTCAATGCCATACGAATAGTGAACTAAAAAAGAGAGATAATCAAGATGATTGATTCTTACAAACCAATATTTCACATAGAAATGACAAAATGGAATTTTACATTATCATTTGTAATCATAAAATGCAATAGCAAACTCAATCAAACATGAAAACCATTTAGCAACATAGAGCCCCAATCATGACGGATGCCAATCCATCAGTGTTACTTTAAAAACATTTTGACAACAGAAAAGTCCAACCATGCTTGGCAACTAACCATCGTTGCCTAAGAAAGCTCCTCCACGACATCTCCCTCACCCGAAGCACTCAATAAGCTCTGATAGTCATCAGGAAAACCAATTACCGTCATACAAAATTAAACTGAGTAAGACGAAGTAGCTGCCAAGTCTCCAGAAAGTTATCAAAATCAAGTAAACATCACAATATACGGTTTGAATTCAAACTCCCAATCAAAGTGCTGTACTGCTAATAGGCTCAAATGCATACCTAGAAAAATTGCGCAATGCAGAATCTTCTCAGCGTGATTTAAACACACATTAGAGCTATTAATCAAGAAACCAAAAGTGTAAATGCCCACCAAAGTACACACCCGGTAGAAAACACCAAATCCAGCATACGCATTGACCTTCACGGGCACGTTTGTTATAAGGAACAGCAACTGTAAATACAAGTACCTTGTCAGAACAGCTTTTAAGTTATCAGTGTAGACAGATAGCACGTTATCAAAACCTTCATCCAACACACCCGAAATTACAATATGCTCGCAAAAGCATCTGCACCAAGGCCTTGCACAGATAGGAGAGGAGAGGAGCCCATTCAATACCTGCAGGCCGACGGAAAGAACTGTCATGCACATATCTCATATCTCAACGTATGCGGAAGGCAGTGCATCATATAACCATGTCAAGACTTTTTTTGGAAACGTTCACTAATGTTGTTGTCCTCTACTTTGACGCAATATAATTTGGCATTTCATTAGAGATCAACTTGCTTAAAGCCGGATAGCAAGAATGTGGTCTCCTCAAGGTTTCCCTTGCTTGAAGATATATCCCGACCTCGTGCCAAAGTGCAGACTAAGCTGACAGAGGAGCCATTGGCTCGTTGACCCCTTCCAAACTGGCTTGACACATGCGTTTCAGAGCTAAGAGAACACCGAGGTCACTTTGTGGTTTTAAAGAACCTCCGTTCATCCTTCGCAGACATGTGTTGTCCTTTTCCTCGGGATGTTTATCTGGCTTTTGAACACGAGCCTGCATCAAGAGGAATCGCTCATTGAAAGAATGCCTGAAACTGGGCCATACATAGTGAAAACCACCTAGAAGAGCAAGGGAACCTTGGATTGCTCGTCCGAGCTAATCTTTTAACCGTGAGTTGAAGGCCATACTGAATTGCCTTGCTACACTGCCCTCTATCACGCATTTGTGAACTAGGGGAAGCAACAAAGTTATCTACATTGTACCAGTCAATAACATAAAAACAAAGAAACCACATCAAATTGTATGTCGTGTGAAAGGATAAGCAACTCCTAAAGCTCGCAGAACTTGAGTGAGCATGGGTAGGTTAGATCCACTCCATTGAATCTTCCAAAAATGCGATACCTTCATCTTGTTCTGGTGCTCTGCCGACTCCTCTGACTTGCAGAGTGCATGACTTTCACCCATGACAAGCTGATTATGTTGTCGAGCCACCAGCTCTTTGATAGACCTGCTCACGAAACAAACACAACTTTAGACAACGGGTTCTGAAGACCTCGCTTATGCAGGAGTCCTTCCGCATAAGTAAAGCTCGAGTCATAAGCTCAATTTATTACGAACGAATTTTTTTTCTGTTTAGTTTTTCAAAAATAATCTTCAAAATTGCTTTTCTGCTCGGGAGTGAGGCTTGATAACAGTAATCAAATCAGTGCCAGCCAAGCAATTCTTGAAGTACCAGAAACTTTTGTCTTCGAAGAGTATACGATATTACACATTCCAATTCAATTCTTCGAGCAATTTGACTGAATTTTCTAACAAGGTTACCTTAGGGATTGTCAAAGTTTGCAGTTTCAGCCGCGAAGGCAATAATTTGTGTCGACTGAATGTTTTCAAACCCAACACCGAGCGCTTCTGAGTCTCCTCATCTCATCTCATCTCATCTCCTCTCCTCTCCTCTCCTCTCCTCTCCTAAACCCCTTAACGAGACTTCAAATCACAATGCCTAGATCGCGTGCATTCTCAAAGCACAAGTCCTGAACGCCCCCTACTTTTTGTCATACAGTAAGTTCAAGACTGCACGAGCAATAGAAAAATTGAAGATCTTCTAAGAATTGCGTGAATTCCATGAACTGCTTCTGACCTGGTTTGTACGAAGGATCCCTGCCTGTGGGGAGGGGCTTGGCCTTGCAGACCGTCAATGAATTGAAGGAGGTCATGCAGCTCACCACTTGTGAATCCTCGATCGCTGAAGCTTTCGTAACAACATCCCCACCGCACCGTGGATCTTGGCAAACGATGATGCAAGACCCGAACACTTGCGGGATGCGCGTGGCACGCACTTCCAGAGCTGTTGCCGAACCGATTTGCCTCACCAGCTCTGGGTCTCTTCAAAACCAGACAGAGCTTAACACGGTGAGCACAACACAAAGCACAGGTTTCGAAACAGGTATAACTTACAAGCACATGGAAAAAAAAAAACAGAATAAAACGGAAAAATTCGCAGCACAATTGTAGTAAGAAGTACACTAATACCCTCCGGATGGCTACAAGGGAACTATGTATTGGTAACCCCCTTCGGAACCACTGATTTATGGATTGAAATTTACCAACTGGATTCATCCCATCATGAAAAAAATACAATTGAGACACCTGTGACTAAATTTCATTTCGTCGAATCAATGAGGCACTTTGCAAAAGTTGGTCAAGCAACAAATAAAGTCTTCAGATGAGATCCCGAAGCGCGCAAAACGCAAAACTACTCACAGGGTGGTTACTTCCCTTCCCCGCGTCTTCTGCACTCTGCAATTCTCCTTGTCCTGACAAGGGATTTACAGCATTTCCTTGATCCGCAGGGGAGAATGTATGTGAGAGCGCAGGAGATTCGCATGTCTTCCCTTGTAATCCATCAGGTTAATTGAGCCTGCACGCTAAAGCAAATTGCGATTAGGATAGTTTAACTATGTAGTAATCATGCGATTCCAGAAGTACATTCTACTAAAATGTAGACACTATATATCCCGTGAGCGAATCAACATATCCTAAGAACCTTGCGATGCCCACACAAACAAGATCTAAGTATTTTGGGGGGCAAGAGAGCCACCATGAATGAGAACCATTCATATGCCTCTAGATCGGAGGGAGTTTCACTGCAGTGATCAGAGGGCTTCAGTGATCGAACAACGTTGCCAAAATAATACCCTGACAGTTCCATCTTCGTCTCCGACAAATTGGAATTCAGAAAGGTCGTCGAAAGCGCAGATTCTAGAGGACTGAGGAAACCACAGGTGTTTAGGATTAGTACATCTCATTCTCGCTTGCGAGTCTCAAACTACCATAACCTTCATTGAGATTTCAAATAGCATTTCCCGAATTGCATCGATCCACTCTTCATCGCAAGTCTTGAACTCTGCTCTTGCAAGAGATTTTCCATTGGCAAATTTGCAGTTAAAAATGGAAAAGCTTTGGAGCAAGGAGACTTAGTTTGTAAAACTCAAACGAAGATCTTGGTTATTGTTCCTTCTCAGATTCATTACAGCTAAAAGACAGACAACTGATGTACGAATATGAAATAGACTTCCAGTATCTGCGGATTCAACAAAGTGTCCTTGAAAGAGATGAAATCATTTGGAACCACTCTTGTTGTTGGTTGCACTTTGCTGTTGCCCACTGAACTAGTCTGGTCATAGCCATATTATTATAAGGGTAACTAAGTAACACCCCATTGCATCAATCCGAATAAACAATTGAGCATTGTTCTTATGAGTAATTGCCTTAATTTATTGTCGAATCTTGTTTCAAGTCAAAATAGTATTCTAGACTCTTTTCTTATACATTTTGGGATTCCATATGAAGAAACCATGCATAGTTTCAAAGTGATGAAAGTAGGTGTACCCAAAAGCAACCCTAGACTCTCACAATTCAAGGTGTTACATTTTAGGTGAGAATCTCTAGGCCACAAGTTGGTCTTAAAAAGGGTTCACAATTAGACACACTTAGATTATGAGCATGTTGTACTGTACAATGCAAAAACTTTTCCAATAAACAATGAAAGTAATCAACTAGTATATGTAGCAAACTTGAAAAAAATTTGGGGTCCAAATTCAAGTTTCTTATGAATTTTTGAAGTGTGTTGCCTGAATGAGGGAACTCAAAAGCATTACTAGATACCCCAAATCTACAAAAAGGGCACTCGTAATAGTCATTAAACTCATAATACGCTCTTTTCCAAAAGACAAACACCTGTGATCCGTGACCCATAAAATGGGATGGAGGCCTTCGACATCATCCACTCAATCGATGAAAATCATGCAACATTCGTCCATCCGCATTCATCCAGAACTACTTATTCGTCCATCCGCATTCGTCCGTCCACACTCGTCCACCCGCATTCATCCAGAGTTACTTATTCGTCCATCCGCATTCGTCCCGTCCACACTCGTCCATCCGCATTCGTCTGAACTTTTGAGTTGAGTCTAGGCTTATCATCCTCACTGCGCGGCAGTTGCAAAGCGAGCTTGGCGATGGCGATGCCCTCCTACACCGCCCTCGTCGTCGCGCCCTCGCGGCCCTTGTTGTTGAACTCTTCCTGGAGCGGCTTCAAACCAAGTCACTTCTCCGTACTCCCACCTCCATTACGACGCGGAAGAAGAATTGGCTACAATTCGAATCCTAGGATAAGAAGACAGGGAGTGGTAGTGGCAGGCTTTCTGCCCGTGGATCCTTGGGCGCCCAACACCGACCAGCAGAGCATTGCGTCTTCGTTGTTCGCGGCGTCGTTGTTCCCGTACCTTGGCTTCTTGTATCACCTCACCAAGTCCAAGACGGCGCCGAAGCTCACGCTCTTCGGCTTCTACTTTTTGCTCGCTTTCGTTGGAGCCACAAGTAATTGATTCTGTACTTTCGCTTCTCCTCTGATTTCAGGCACTTTCTTCTTCTACATTGTCGCTTAATGCCGCGTGAGCTCGAGGTTTAGTTCGGTGATGGTGTAGATTGATAGCTCGGAACCGTTTGAGGTACGAGATTTTTTCAATTTTTATTCCTGGTAAGAACATGGCGTAATTCGAAGTTAAGAAAATGTGCGCTAGGGACTGTGTCATGGCCTTACACATTGAAACGCGAGGTAGAAAACTCGAAAAGGAAAAGAATTCGAGGATATCAGGAAATGGGCTGGACCTAAGATTTCGATTTTGTTTTTCAATGAAATGAAACTGAAGCAGCGTGCAATTTTGTTTTAATCGTAAAAATTTGGATGCTTGGTGAATTGGATATTTATTTTTTGAAGTCTGATATTCCTGAGGCTCTAATAGCATCCCCTTCTTGAAATGCGCAATGTATGTGTATTAAAGAATTCAATATATTTCATGTGTTAGATTTTACTAGGGCACACTTCGGGAACATGGACGGTTTTTGAGCCTCCTACCTTGGGACTGATTCAAATTGTAGATAACGTACAATTGAGGTTTCGAGGACAATGTTCCGTTGGCAGACAGAGAAGCTTTTTGACATGGCCAAAGCTCTACATTCTCGATTGTAGTGTGAGTCATTTCATCTTCATTTAGTTTCACAGTTACTAATTTGTTGTGTATGTGTGTTTCGTGTCAATCGCCTGGTCACTTCTTCAAAATGGAGCAGTTCCAGCAGGCATTTATGGTGCGTTTGAACTTTTTTCTTGCAGATGTCTCACTTGTAGTCATACATTTGTGAAGCAGGTTCATAGTGTGCATTGCCCTAGCTCATTTGGTACCAGTGTTATGTCCTCTTATGCCAATTATGCTTAGCCTGTAAATGCTCACATCGTTGCTGATTCTGTGTCTATAAGATTTAGAATAAATCGCTTAGGAGGGTAACAAATTTATTGTTCGGATGAAAAAATCATGGCCTACAGTTTTTAATGGTTAATATATGTTTTGACGTTGATTATAATTGACTGTAAGCTTCCAAAGTGGACTTCTTCTATTTTGCTTCGGGACGTAGGGGTTACTGTAATGCATGAAACTCATTGATCTAATATGGACTTTCGTGTGCAACAGCCAAGGTACACTACGGAACATCCCTGTCCAATGTAGATTGGCTGCATGGAGGTGCTGAATCCTTGTTGACACTAACAAATCTCTTCATCGTGTTCGGATTACGTAATGCTTTGCAAAGTCCTCCGAAATCTGAAGATGAGGCTCCTGCGCAAGAGGAAGACGAGCGTATTCCCCTATCAAAGTGATACTTTGTCAACTTGCTGTACTGTTTCTGTATGATAGACAGTCAGAACATCGAAGCCAATTGTGTACTTGTATTGACTCGAGAACCGTCAATTTGAATAGGATCATTTAATTTTAATCTTTCAGATAATTTTGTAGCCTCCAAATGTATGAGCTTGCTTGAAAACAGGTCCTCCAACAACAGTTTCCTCCGATTGCTCATGCAGTGTGGGAATATCCATTCAGTGGACTCTTGCTGCCTTTCTTGTTTAACCCAAAATGACCTTTGAAGTTTAAGATTTTCCTCTTTGTTGACAATGGCTAGGTACCTACAGTTTTTACTTACTGCAATTATGTAAAAATTGATTGAAGTTTGGATGAAGGAATAAGGTGTGGTTGTTAGCAATTAGAAGAGAAAGTGTGTAGAAGTGAAAATAGAAAAAAAAATTATAAATTTTAACCTATGGTTTCAAAGTTCAATAAGATTTTATCTTTTTGTCAGTTCTCAATACACTAACAATCAAATTTCCCCAATCACCTCTTTTTATCACAAGCAACTCATGTATTCACATTTGGTTGGCTTCTTCCAATTAACAAATGAATTAAGCATAACTTGGTAAAATGCCAATTCCCTCTCTCCTTTGATTGAAAATGGGGTTGTCTACCATCCCTCAAACATGTACACTACATTTGTTAACCCAAGTAAAAAATGAGACTTATCACCACAATACTTCACTAAAAATAATCCAATTCTTAAACAATTAGCTGGGTGCATTCTTCACTTCTACCCTACTCTTGAAAGTCATCTATTGGCTACTTTCTTGACCTCAATGTTCTTCCAAAGTTAACCCTAGAAGAACACCATAGATCAAAGTGGTTCTGTGGATGACTTCACTGCTAACTATAAAAAAAATAGAATGCACCTACTAGTTCAATAATCAAAGTATTTTGGTGACTACCTTGTCACGACCAAGTCCACATCATTATTGTTGAAAGTGTCTCTCACAAGTGCAAAAACATTTTTGTTTCAAGTCATCTCCCTTGAAAAGAATGTACTCAATGAACCATCTGATACCAGTCTAAATATGTTCTTGAAAGTATATGTAATTTACAGCAATGGCGAAAACCATTGTACTGCAATCCCTTATCACTAAGTTAATAAGTGGTTTGCAAATATCAGTCCCTTGAATTGTGATTGTATGTCCTAAACTGCACCTAACTTACACAACCCAGGGCGTCAGGCCTTCTATAGAATGGACACAGCTACAATCGAAAAATCTCTTCTCAGAGAATACTCTACAGCTTGAGGACTTTGAATTCATGACCCATGTGGAAACAATTTGCATGAGCAACGAACCAAATAGGCAAACCAACCAACCCCCAAATTTAAAAGGCTCGAGTCAAGGCACCTCAAATGTTGCCTTCCAGAGATCCAGACCTGAAGGGGTTTAGGGTTTAGGGAGTCAACCAGAAGGTGGTTTTAGGGTTTACGGTTTAGGAAGTCCACCAGAAGGTGGTTTTTAGGGTTTAGGGTGTCAAGACTAGACGCTAGTGAGCATTGGTGAAGCAAAACTTGTTTTTTCCAAAATCTCGCTACTTTCAAGGACAGCCAAACACCATCACCCAAACCCAGTTTAACCCGGTTACGGTAGAAAAACGGTGAGGGAGATATGCTGGCTCCGGACCAAAAGGGAGGAGGCTATTGCATTGACAGAAAGCTACATGTGAACAAGTTGTTTAAGTAGGATCTTACTCGAAAAGCAAGGCAGCAGTGCCCCAAGGACATAGCGTCTCGTAGAGTAGTTGCTGTAGGCCTGTAGCTACTTGTTTTGGGGGAGGGGAGAGCCTCTCTCATAGCGCAGCTGCTTATTTTTGGAAAAAAAATCGTCAGGAAACAACTGTTTCGAGGGCTGCATTGCATGGGCATCATCAGAGTTGTTTCATAATTTTGACCCTCATTTGTCATTTGCCACCCGTAATAACCAAACCCAACATTTGATTCACCCACTCCACTTCCCAGTCCGTCTCGACACTCACTAGTGTGGATCAGAGTCCCTGCGACGCTGGTGCGCTGACAAGCCTTGTGAGACGGGCATGCGGATGCCTCTGTGCAGCCTGCAGGAGAAACTTTCCAAAGGACGAGACGTCTCCCAGATCTTCCAGCTCCTCTTCGTCTTCGACTTCTTCACTGGACTCCTCCACAATCTCCAGCTCCTCGGCAATCTCGTGCAAGTGCCCAACGGTGGTGAGGTCTCTCAGCCACGAATCCGTGCTAACGGAGTTTGTTAAAGAAGAGGAGGAGGAGGAGGTTAGCTGATCCGTTTGATCATGTTTCTTGTATTGGATTGTTTCTGCATCCTGTTGAAAAAAAAATGGCAATTAGGTTATCGAAAAGGACTCCAGACATTGCACTAGTTTGTTTCAAGCGACGCTGATCAGGCATGACTTCAGTTGCAGGAATGACAAAGTGTAGGGCACTGTGTAAGGCTCTAGTAAAAGGCACCAGTGTCTTGCACGAAGTGTAAGACAAAGTGAAATGACTAATTGCAACTGAAACTGCACTAAGCCAAACTAGAAGCACGAAGAAGTGCAATTCCCTAAGCTGTTTATATAGGATAAGCTACTCCATCTCGTGGCTTACCAATTTTAAGACAACTGAGACTTGGGTAAGGCAACAGTGACTCAATGGAGTGGCCTACCTAGCACACACAACAAGAACATCCATACACTCTAAGCTGATATCAGGTCAATTTCATGAAGGTATTTCTGTTAGTTATCTTCGTTTAATTATGACCAACGGCACGTACACAGCAGTCGGGCAAACTCATTCACAATTGAATCGTTCTTTAATGCAAATTGCGTAAACCTCCAAAAGAAACTATATCATCAATTTATCGTGCTCTCGTTGACATTCAGCAGCTACAAAGACCTGTCAACAGCGGCAACCCCCCACAGACGCTACATTCTTTAAATAGGACATACACTGCAAGCCTCCTGAGCAGATAACTTCTTCCAGCACATATGCTGACTCTGCATATTCTAGGCCGCAATGTAGCCCACTGTACACTCGGCGGAATCAGGACCACTGTAGGTTCAAAGACTGTCTGTTGGCTCAGAAGATGCTAATACATGCTGAAAAATCTAACAGGAAACACCCTTCCTTCCAGAGCAAGTCGAGCCCATTCAAATTGCACGCTGTATTTGCATATGGCAACGCACGAACTTGCAAGAGAGAAGTTACCCAATCTGTGCCAACTGGCAGATGCTGCTACATATAAATCTCACTAAAACACTCTCAACCCCTGAAAAGACCAATTCGATTGATCGCATTGAGAAAAATCAATAACTCACTTGAGGGTTCCCTTTCGACCTACTCAAAACACTCAAAAAACACCTAGTGCTACGGATTCCTACTGTAAAACAGACCAATTCGACTGATCACATCGTCAAAATCAAAATTCAGACGGGGCCAAACATTGCACCACCAGAACCAGCGAACAACATTTCTCGCAACGCTCCCCAAACCCAAAAAAAAGGTACAAAAGAAAGTCCTCACACGCCCTCCTCAAACCTCTAAAAAAACACGAAAAAAGTCACTACCTGCAGCCACGAAAACACCGAGCGCGCCTTCGCTCCACCTCCGTGTTGCTCTCGTCCTCTCCACAACGGCGACGCTCCCCCTTGCACATCCTTGAACCCCCAATCGGAAGAATCAAACCTAGCTCCCCTCTTAGTACTCCTCGCCTTCTTCCTCACATCACTAGATCGGCTTGGAAACACGCGGTTTCTCGACGTCATAGGACTCGCCAGCACCTTCACCCACTTGGGACTATGCCACACTGGACTGAAACAACGCTGCACGTCATGCTCTTGCACAATTGTCGCGCTACTAACACCACGAGCGCCATCGCCGTCACGCACTTCATAAATCTCGAAGTCTTCGTCCAAGTAGTCGTCAGCTTGCTCGTTGATCACGCGCGCAGCAGTCTCCTCTGCACTTCGGAAGTCCAACGGCAGCGACTGCGAACGCATCTTCTGGGCGTTCATCAGGATGCGTAATTCGGGGTTGGGGTGCGCGGGGTGGCGAGAAAAGCCAGTCGTCTCGGGTAACGACTCGATGGAGTCGAAGCTCCTGGAAGACTTCGTCGTCTTAGGAGACTCGAGCTTGGGAGAGTCGACATTGGAAGACTTGGGTTTCGGAGACTCGGGATCAAGCTCTGGCTCTGGCTCTGGCTCTGTGATGGCTCGACGTCGGGCTTGAAACGCTGTCCATTCTTCGAGAATAGCTTTGGAGGTTGGGGCTGCCGAGGTTGGGGGAGTGAGGTTGTCTGCGGCCATGGTGATGGGGATTACAACCGTGGGGTCGCCATGGGACCCGTTTTGGGATGAAACCCTAGGTCGACTCGCCACGCCGAGGACGTGGAGCTGTTGCCTGACGCTTTCTAACGTGGAGTTGTTGCCCGACTCGGGTAACGCTGGAAGAGATGCAGCTCGTTCGGGACGTTGTTGCTGGAGGAGCTTCGGATGTAAGGAAACGTCGACGGCGAGTGATGTTGATGTTCTTGCTGTTGTTGCTATTGTAGTTCTTGTAGTTGTTGTAGTACTACTCGCCATGGCGTCGTAACGGAAGCTCTCCCCTCGCCATAACCAGGCCAGTCTCTCCTCTAAGCAACTGGCGCATACGCCGCCGCCGGGTTGGGATTCCGAGGGATGTCTTTTGCACTCCCGCATCACGCTCCTCGAAGGGCCCTACTCTGCGCACAATCAGAAATGCTCGCTTCGCTCCACTCGCCAACGTCGTGACAACATAACTACCGTTGCGCACCGTCACTCACCAACTCACAGGCATGCCCACATTGGCAATCACCGAGAAATTCCAAACCTACGATAGGGTGAACGCGATTCCTCCTCGCTCCTGCTTCCCAACATGCTTTCCGACGTGTATGTTCTAGACTGCTACAGCGATTTCCACCGAACCTACGACAAAGCGACATGTGAAGTTACCAAAGCTTCAATCTGTTTGAAGCGTACACCCGAGCTGTTGCTAATTCCATCAACGTCAACGTAGGCAAACCAGAGGCTCCGGCCACGTCGGGCGTTTCACACCATCAAAGGCTTGAAAGCTGTGTTAGGTTGCGGTTCTGCAGACGAGCACACACTCATCAGACATGGCCATTCACTCTCTCACCCAATTCGCGTCTGTACAACAATCAGGGTAACAGAAAAAAAGAGCAGTACTAAGCGACCCAGCGACCGTTTCTGAGTGGATAACTCCAGCTCCCCGAGGCAGCAAAAGGGGGATCGGTTGTATTGCTTGTGCACAAGACGCGGACACAACCTCCTGCACTAATGCCGATATGGAATGTATGACAGGCTCACGACAGCCATGGTCGTACAAGGGATGCCCAACAGGCCAACGCTGTCGTTGGGAGTTGGGACTTGGGAGGCGTGCTTGG
Organism: Pseudoscleropodium purum; assembly: GCA_963969395.1. Taxonomy (NCBI): domain Eukaryota; kingdom Viridiplantae; phylum Streptophyta; class Bryopsida; order Hypnales; family Brachytheciaceae; genus Pseudoscleropodium; species Pseudoscleropodium purum. The sequence continues at coordinate 902,534 of OZ017803.1, forward strand.
ACGCCCTAGCTACCTGGCAAAGAAAAACAAGGAATTATACTAAGTTAACCTAAACTGACACAGCTAGAAAACAAGCGTCATTACCCCAGGCAGCTAGCAGCACCTGCATGACCTGACACCGCTAGTGACTCTCACGTCGCAACGATGACGAGGAGCGCCCGCCTGACATCGCCATATTCATCACAACGTGCAAGTGGACCTCCTAAACAACCGACATGGGAAGTTAAGGGCTGAGCCTACAGCAGCTGAATTCCAGCTCAATGACATCCCCTGCTGCGGGAGGCAGTTCGCCTTCCAGCTAAAGGAGAGAGGGTCGCAACGACAGGCTCACAAGTCAAAGTGAAGGTGTACTTCTTGTTCACGGTGTCCGTTGAGGCTGATGAGCTTGCGTCGCGTGACTTAAGTGATTGATGCCATCAAGCGTGCCGAGGCAACAGCAGGCTCCGCACAGTCACCAGTGGAGTCAAAGGTGGCCGTTGCTTTCGCCCCCTCCAATGTGAAAAATCCTCACGGCGTGATTGACATCTCCTCCAAAAAATTTACTGCAGAAGCTATCATACCTGTGATCTCGCGAGAACGAGAAACATCCGCGTTTCGGCGACGGAATCCACACGAGGAATGTCAAATCAGAGCTCTTACTGCAGAAGAAGGCGATTCTCGTTTTCCAAAACTCTACTAGAAGCAACTCCTTTCGCGATAGATGAATCATATCATGCCAAGTCCAATTTGGTGGCCATCTCGTGAGCATTGATCGATACCCCTGCTCCTACTCCAAAGCACTAGCTAGCTCTTGTACCAGGAATTACGAGCCCTAATCAATTGCAAAATGGACAGTAGAGATCTCAAATTGAGCTCTGCCAGACTTTCTCTTCCTTTACACCTTGCGCAAATTAATCTAAGCCCCAAATTCTTTCGAGATGTGAAGCCTCGATCGTTTGATCGAGAATAGCCACGCGCACCTCCTATTGCAAAAATGCAACTCTCGCGATCGAGGATTCTTGTGCGGCGCTTAATTTAACTTTCAACCAATCTTCTGCAAACCAAGCTCGATCTTAATTCCAGCAAATGAATATTAATTAACACAACTGGTGACGATTGTTACGTGCGCAATCCAAATGAACGAAACCCTCCCTCCCGACGACGACGACAGCGAAAATAAAATTCTCGACGCTAGCTAGCTCGATCAGGCGCATTCACTGCGCCAAGATCGATCGAGTGAAAATGCTTCGGCTTGGCCCAAAATTGAGGGGCAACCATCAAATTAAATTCCGCGTTCTGTTGCAGTGATTACCAGCTTACAGATTGTCGTACGTACTGAAGTTCAATTCGATCGAGTGAATGCGGGGATGAATGCGAAGACTGTGCGTCATGTTGTCGTATTTACTTCAGGAACGACTGTGATTAGTACTGTTGATGTGAACCTCTTTGACTCCAGGTAAGCTTAGTAGTAGCAAGCTGGCTATGGCTACTGGAAAAACCTTGCAAAGTGTGACGACTGACGAGAGATGGCGCCCCCGCGCGCGAAGCCGCGACACTAGCCTGCAACACATTTCTGACACCAAGTGTTGAACTTTTGCTGGTGCCAGTACTTACTGCTGCGAGTGCCGCGGGAGCTCCTGCATGGCGACTGCCCGAAAAGGAAAATTTGGGTTCCGGGCAGGAGGGGTCAGTATCTGAATCATGGATGTCAGAATTATTTTACGTCAATTATAACACAGTCTGGGTGAGTGTTTTTGTTGGTTTCTGTTTGTTGGTTTGTTTGTATGTTTTTGTTTGTTTGTACTTTTGTGATGGCAAGGGAAATTTCATGCAGATTTGTGGCAAGGCTCTTTTGGCAATAAATTAACCGTAGTACTAACACCAAAATGGTTATTTAGTATGGATGAATAATTGGTCGTTGAGTAAATTGGTATGGTCCATATTAACCCTACAAAGATGGCTATAGACCCACAATAATAGAGAATTTCACTATTAACTATTAAAAAAATGAGAATGCACCCATTGGTCCAGCAATCGGAGAACCTTGGAGATTACCTAGGGTCATAGGGGTCCGCGTTCCTTGTAAGGTTAAAATTCAAGTAGTAGACAATTAGGGTGTGTCACTTTGTATAATATATAATAATAATATATTCTTTATTTTAATATTATATATAATTTAACAAGAATATTCTTAAATATTTGCACGATAATGTTAAATAATATTCTCCACAACAACTAACATCAATTGAATGTCAAATAAGCTCAATAAATAATTAGTTAGAATGTTCAATTTTTTTCATCGTGGTGTATAATAGTATATGCATGTAAGAAATAAAATGAACCATACCAATTTAGCCATTTCAATGATCACGAAAGGTTATTCCACAATAATTTTGCCAAATTCCACTTGCATATATGGTTTTGTATGGTTTCTCAAATAATTAATGACCTTCCACTACTTATGAGTTTGTTTGGAAGTAGATTGAGCTAAATTGATATTATATGCTATCATCAGTGAAGGGATTGTTAGTAGTGTTGTTGGAAAAATAGTTTCATGATCATAAGAATTTATTAAAAAAAAATATTGCTACAATATACCAATATTTTGGATCCTTTGTTACTACCTTTAACCCCTAAAGGACCATTGTCCCTTCAAGGGACAAATGGGATTTGGGGCAAGTACCTATGGGTTGAATTTTTGTCACAATTTTTTTATACTTTTTTAGAAGATAGAAAAACTAATAAGCTTTATGAGAGTATAATTTTTTTCACAATCGGTACCTGGAAATACTAGTTATGACCAAATAAGCTTAAACAAGGGAACTAGGGGCAATCCATATAGCAAAAAGAATTTGCAAAAATTTGAATTTTTTTTAATATTTTTTTTGACTCATAGATTATATTTTTGTCTATCCGAAAAGCTTTGATTCGTTTCATTTGGATTTTGTTATGAGAAAGTTATGGACATTCTTGTTTTGGGGGGTAGTTAGAGCATCTCTTGAAAAAATAACTTGTAGGATTCATTTCTAAATGAAAATTTTCAAATTTTTCAAATTTTTTTATTTTTCATGGTTTAGTTTACTTGCTAAAACAATCTCACCATTGGAATTAGTACATTTTAATTCCATCTAAAATATATGAATATTTTAGATTTTCCTTCTATCTTGTACCTACTTCTATTTAACAATTTTTTTAAAAATGAAAATTAAGTTTTTTTGAATTTCTTTTTTTTCCCCAAACTCTCAATTCAATTCTCCACCATAAAGATTTAAAGCTCAAAACTTTGTAGTGCAAAAATTTTCAGTTTAAAATGCTCAAAGTCAAAAAAATCCAATCCTCCAATGTGCTGAAAAACTTGTTTTTTCCACTTTAAACGCAAATATCTTGCAATTTGTGCAGTGAAAAATTCTGAAACTTTTTCCACACCTTTTTATACTAGTGAGGTGTAAGACCCTATAGTTAGATGTGGAAAAAAAAATTTAATTTTTTTTTTACTCTTTGCTATAGAAATGACAAATTTCAGTGTTTTGGGGCAAAAAAAAAAGGCCTCGGTCCTTTACGAGTTAATATATTGCAAATAGTGTGACCTTTGGTAAAATAGTGTTGTGTGTAGTTACTAATAACATAAATCATTCTAGGAAAAACTAGCCTACCTATCGTACACGTAGGTCAATTTCAACACCTTGCTACTAAAATAGTTTAGATTTTGGAGTTGGACAATTGAAGAGCTTGATTTGAAGTTCTTGGCTTTCAATACTTTGCTTTTTCTAAAATTGTGACATTTCTAATTTTGGATTGATTTTTTGGCTATTCATGTGTGAAATGTGTTCCTTTTTCTAAAAAAATCAAGAATAATTTTTTGATACTTAGAATTAGCAACAATGAGATTTTTTCAGATTTTCAAAAATAAATGTACAATTTCTAAAATTTTAGACACAATCCAAAATTTCCCTAATTATTTCCGAAACTGACCTACACATACAATAGTGGTTAATATATATGTCTACTTGCGTTTGCTCTTCCAAAAAAAATAAAAATAAAAAATAAAAAAAAGTGAAAAACATTCATGAAGGTCAATATCAGAAATTATTCATATGTTTCAAAATAATTATTTGGCCTGGGAATATGCGGAGGAGTGATGGCACTATTTTATTACAGTTGGCATCAAACACCCAGTCACGGGACAAAAATAATTGAAAATAATAATTGAAAAAAAAAAAAAATTCAAAGTGAGTTTCATTGCCCCAAATAAGACTCAATTTGCATTTTCCACTACTAACCATAGTAGTTTTAGGACCGACAGGGTCAGTGGAAAATAATTTTAAAAATAGATGCCAAAGTTTTGGGGAAATTCTTTTTTTCAAAAAACAAAAATAATGTATGCTGAAAAAAAGAATATTGGTAAATAATAATCTATTTTTAGCATCTGCCATCTTTGTTTTGGGGGAGAAAAAAAAATATTTGATAGAGAGGTGCTGACCCTCTCTTACACTTACAATATTAGCAACATTGGGATCAACAATTATTAGACCATTAAATTAATCATGTGTAACACCAAATGAATGGTAACATTCGCATACAAGAGTTTAAGGTAGCGGAGGCAATCCATTCTTAACCAACATCCCATTTTGGCAATGTAAATTGTTTTCTTTCCATGTAGAAGAGATGAGCAATGATTAATTATGGTGCAATTCTTGGCGCAATTGTGGTACATTATGAGTGGCTAACAAGACTCTAAATATTGCAACCATCCTTTGGTGGATTTTGCAATGAGTCCTTGGTCTGAAAGAGGAAGGTTTGTATTACCAAAATGAGTGAAAATTCATCCTCCACGTAAAAAATCATGGTAACTCTATTATGTAAAGAAAAAAAATCAGGAAAATTATGGAAACTTTAGGCTGTCTATTTTCTACACATGTGAGAATTTCTCCATCGAAGGAATTTGCCTTCTAGATACATGAAACTGCTTAAGTGATCAAAAATGGATTGCCTCCCTTAAGGTAGGAGTACCCATAACCGTTAGTATACCCATAGTTTGATAGTAGAGTTCCCTTAAAGTGTCTCCAAATGTACCTTGAAATCATGTCCATACTTAATTGTTATTGGTAGAGTTTGATTTTTTAACAATTTTGTACTAAAATTAAGTTAGATTTTGTAGAGTGTGGTTTAGTGTGCCCTAAGAAGTTATACTTTGAAAATTCATAGAAATTAGATGCCTTATCCAAAAAATAATTAATTAATTATTATTGTTTTATTATTTTATTCGTGATTTTCAATTGCTAATATTAAAAAATATTTTTTCTAGAAAAAGTTGTCTTTAACTATTGCTGAAATTGATGGTCATGGTTGTTCCTTATATCAATGAATGTTGCCCCCAGCTGGCCTTGTTCCATTTCAAGTATATTAATCGAAGTAAAGCAAGTAATTTTCTGTCTCATGCCCGGAGGTGTCCCTCCCGGAAATTGTGCCATTCCGAGAGGTACCCGAATTCCATACCCCCAGGAGTCTCACCTCATGAATGTCAGAATTAGACATGTTGGGCGGACGGCATGGCCGCGGAACTCAAGTGAATTGTCACCTTTTTTCAAAGCAAGTCCAAATAAAGCCAGTTTCAAGTGTTGAACTTTTGCTATTGCCCATATTATTGCTGCAGCAGCTGCCCCTCGCTGAGCACTCTGCCAACTTGAATTATTATGAGTTTGGGGAGGAGCATCTATGGTAGAATCATCCATAGTCGACCACTTTAGAGATTCCATATATGTGTTCTGGAGCATTATAAAGGCAGTGTAAATTTCCATGACTTGATTAGTCCCAACTTTGAAAAGAAGGAAAAACACATCCTACATTTTGGTTGGAAATTTGTTCCACCTTTGGTTATAATTAGGGATTTTTTTTTCATTTTTTATGAAGTGCCAAGGTGGCGATATAAAATGTGATAGTGAATCTCCAAATTTCAACGTTCATCCACATATTGGATAGAAAATATCACATTAGTATATATCATGTATTTAAAATTTTGTTTTCATTTACAATCTAGTGATTTCATCCGAGGTCTTTTTCTTAATTTGAAGTTTTTTGGTGAAAAATTTCATAAATTGTCATCAATTTTTAGCCAAAATAATTTTTTTAGTGCAATTTGGCACTAGAAAGCAAAAGAAAAAGCCCAAGTTGCAACTACTTACAGCCATGCATGTTGGATATAGGTCCATAATTGATAATGGGTGGTTCTACCATAAAAATAGGAGTTTGGGTATTTTTTTGAATTTTACCAGCTATTTTCTTTTATTCCTCATTATTGAACCAATTTTTCAAGTATAGAGTCTAGGTTTTTTTTCTCTATTTTTGAACACAAAGTAGAAATTTTAAAGGATTTTTGCAATGGAGGGTATTGTTTTTGAGTTGCAACCAATGGGGTTCCTAATTCCACCAACTAACAAATGCCCCCAATAGTGGACAATTAAGGAATGATCCTATTATGATTTTTCCAATATGTAATTTGGGCCACAATTAATGCCTTTCACAATAGTCATGGGAGTGATTGGTGACCTCATTAAATACTATCAAATTTTCAATGTTAATTCATTGTAAGAATTGACTTTGGGAGGGCCTTCCTTATTAGAAAATACGGTGACTACTTTACATGAGCAAGAGGAACATTATGAATTTAGATTTTATTGGTTCTAAAGTAGTCTAATGCCTCTTTAAGGCCATGATGCATTGAACACTTCAATAAAAAATTCATAGGAAATTCATGCTTTGCCAAAAAAATATAATTTCAATAGTTCTCATTGTTTCTCACACTTGCCTTTAACATAGCTTTTGAGGGGCTTTTCGGTACCAAATTGCACCAAAAAAAGATAATTTGGCTAAACAACAACAACAAAATGTGAAGTTTTTTGCTAGAAAACTTTGAATTACAAAAAAAGGTTGGATGGAATAGCCAACTTGTGGATGAAAATTTAATTATGGACATATGATATGTACTAATGTGAAATTTTCTATTTGATATGTGGATGAATGATGAAATTTAGAGCACTACTATAAAATTTTATATTGTCACTTTGGCACCCCATAAAAAATGAAAAATGTGGTCAAAATTAGGAGTTTTATGGGTTGTTTTACCTTAACTAGCAATTGATTCTCCTTGAACATTGGGAGGGGTAGCCAATTGGAAGCACTTATGAAATCAAAATTGAATGGTGGAATATTCATGTGGGGATGGTTAGTATTATTGCACCATTTGTTCAAGTACGAAGTCCGTTTTTTTCTTTCTTGTCATTTTTACTCCAAATAGAAATTTTACAGATTTTTTCACTCATGACTTTCCAACATTTTCAAATTGCAATCAGTTTTTGTTTCACTTTTCAAACAATGCACAAATAACTCAACCGGTGATTCTCCCCTAACATTGGGAGAGCCAACATCAAAATTGAAGCCAACTCATGAAATCAATTGAATGCCCTCAAAATTATTTCATTATTTCATGGGTATATTCATGTGGAGGATGGATGGGGGGTGAGTTTTGGATAAAGGAATTGCCCACCACCTTCTTCTTCTTTTTTTTCACAAAAGCAAAATCCATTCATTTGTATAAAAAAAATAAAAATAAAAGGAAAATCCAAGCCCCGCATTTTCTTTCAATTCCCATTATTGAACCAGTTTCTCAAGTCCCATACATGAAGGTCCAATTTAGCACCTGAGTGCCAAAATTGAATTTCCATGTCATATTCTTGGCGGTCCACATCACCTCAAACCATTCACAAGATGACATGTGGCACTTTTTTTTCTTCCAAAAATGGCTTAATTTCTACCAAATCTGACCTTCACATAGGGTACCCCATCTGATTTTTCCACTTTTTGTTTTGCTCTAAATAGAAAAACTTATAGATTTTTTCACCGTTTTTTTCCCAATGTTTTTTAAATTGCAACTGGGGGTGCTTTTTTCCCAATTCCACCAGCCATTCTCCCCAAACATTGGGAGGGTCAGCATCATCAGAATTGAAGCCCACTCATGAAATCCAATTGAATGCCCTTGGAATTATTTCATGGGAATATTCATGTGGAAGATGGGTAGTCAGTATCTGCGGACAATTCCCCTTGTCTGTCATCTGCCCTTTTTTCTTTTTTCTTTTTTCTCAAAAGTGAAATCTTAGTCAAACTGGTTTCCATTTGTTATAAAATAAGAATAAGAATAAGAAATATTAATATTAATATTTAAATATTTAAAAAAATTCTAAGGTGAGCATTATCGGTGGATTGATTGAAGGAGATGTTGCCCAATTCAATTCTTTGCCATTAGGACCCAAAAATTGTTGTAATTATAAAAATTCTGGTGTTGCGTCACTTCCTTCAGTTATTTTTTAAAACAAATGACTCATTCAATTTTTCGGTTTTAATGAGGTTGGTCATGCGCACACTATTGTCCACATGCCACATGTGGACCAGACATACGTACTTGACAGAAGGGCAGACACTCTCACTAATTTATATGCACACTATTACTGTTACCCTGACCAACTTGACTATTGCAATTGATACTAACTATTGACATTAACTATTACACCGTAACTACACCTAATTTGGATCGCTTCCGTCTTGAAACTGACCACTCTAGATTCTTGCCTGAAATGTACTCTTACTATTCATGAGTCTGTAGCTGGTTTTAGTAAAAAAAAACTATTTTCAGCATTTTAAAAATTTGAAGTTTATTCATGTAGGGTTCCCAAAAAATGCATTTCAAGAGAATCTGGAATCTCCTTTTGACCACCAACAAGATCCTACAAAAAGAATTTCAATATGATAATGGAAACTACGTTGAATTGCTTATTTGCGTAATTTTAGGAATAGTTATCAAACTCATTGAAGGAGGATAATTTGGTGGCAATAATACGAAAACATGCACCTCATTTATTTCCGAAAGAACAAACAATTTGATTTCAAGTCGAAACCATATCTAGCACGACTTATAGTTTTAGTGTACTCATGATTAGGTTTTACGTTATTTAGTAGAAAGGTTGGTCTTTGGGCACCAAGGAATAGTGCCAAAGCATGGTGACCAATGGGCCTATATTGGCACTAGTTTGACACCAACACATGTCTTAAACACCACCCATTGACACTGTATTTTTTTTAGTGACCAAAGCTTGCACGTCTACTAGTACTACAAATGATTCAAAGGAGTTCATTTTGTGTTGTATTGCAATTGATTTTCTTTCATTTGTATAGATGAATAATTGAATCTAATCATAGTGTGTTAGGATTCAATTAGTTTAGATGAATAGTGATGCATTTCAATTAGATTACCATTAAACTTTATGGGCAATAATTTACTCAAATTAAAGCAATTCAAAATGATTTGATCTGGGTGGAATATTTGGAAAAATATTCTTTATGTTTCTTGTTAAAGAATGAAATCATTGAATTGCTACAAACTCTTGGAATGATATCACACTTTTGGAACAAATTTATATATTTTTGGATGGATAAATAATTTTTTTTAATAGTTTTCTATGTTTTTGTACTTCATCCATTAAGATCATGGATGTAAATGAATTCATCACTGTATTGAAGATCACTTGCTTCATACTCTATACAAATGAAAGTCTTCACATAAAATCCATTGGAACCTAAGAATAATTGAGGGCCTCATATTATTTTGAGTATTATCTACAAGAAAGTCTAGTGTCCTTCTAATCTTGTAAGGGTGATGTGAAGCTAAAAGGTTCAATGGATGAATTCGTTGTAGAAATATAGAATGCACCTATTGGTTCAATAATTAAAGTAATTTGGTGACTACCTTAGTCAAAGGGGTCCGTATCCTTCTAGTGTTAACCTTGCCAACAAAAATAAAAACCATCCTTTTGATGAATGAAAAGCTTTGCAAAGGACAAAGAACAACAATTTTTCATCCAATTTTTTTGGAATTCATTGGGAGGAGTAGAATACAAGTGTAGACATTCCAAACCGAGTGAATGATGACAACAATATTTTTAGAGAAATGTTGATTCCCAAATATGAATCACTATGTAGTATATTTTGGCAATTTCTACTCTTTTCTTTGAATATGAATTTAAGCCATAAAAATGATTTCAGAAAATGAGGATCTAATTATTCAAATGAATCTTATCAAGACTAATTCTTAGTTCAATCTCAAATTTAGAAATATTTCTAAAATTTCATATTTTATTGGAATAAGACTAGAAGGTCCTATAACCATGTGCTAATTTCCTAATTTTTGAATAAATACATTACATTTGATATGAATTTTTTTCACTTTGTATTCAAAAGTTTATAATAATTTTTAATTTTCACAAAAAAGATCTCGAATTTCTTAATTTGTGTGCAAGACATATGACTTAACATTTGGAAAAAAAAATTCATTAATTTTTCAATGGCAAAATGAAGCATCCACAGTTATCCATGGAGGACTTTGTTTCAAGGTGAAGGCTTTTGAAATTATTCCAAATGATATTTGGAAATTTTTTGTTTTTTATTTTTTATTTATTTTTAAACACAATATTTGGAATTTGATTGTTGTAAGTGATGTCATCTTCTAGCATGCAAGTTGGATTTATAAGAATAAAGTAGATAAATCTACTACCACCTTGATTAGGAATCTGATATCTTGGGGCTAACTCTAAGAAGGCACATATTTTTTTACAGGTGTGTGTTTGTTTCACAAATCAAATTCAAGTGGGATTATAATTTTTCAATTAAAATTGCAATTTCTATAAATTTTTGAAGTGGTTTGCCTTGAAATTACAGAATCACTTATAGGGTGGAGTCATAAACATCTTGCAAACAATTTATAATCACTATTCCTAATTTCCAATGGTACTTAAGTATTTACCGTTAAAAGATTGACACGTTACCATTGTTGGCATTAATGCAATGGTTTTGTCAAAAAATGAAAAAAATTGGATGAATTTTGGGGCAAAATTAGGGCCAAAAGTAAAATGATAGAAATAGGGAGTTGGCAAAAATGGGATGGCCTACCTTACCATCAGTATTCCATGAAAAGGGACATGTATTGATTGTATCAATTAATTAACCATCTATGTAAATTAAAAATAGATAGATAAATAGATAGATAAATAAAACAACTAATATTCCACCAACGCTTCAAAACAAGAAGAAAAACTATAATTTAGGTATGATATATGAAATATTGGTGTGTTATAAACTTTGAAGTAGGTATGACATATGGAAAATTGTTGCGTTATATAAAACACTTAGGTAGAACTACCCATTATCATACAGATTTGCAATCTAGGTACTTTGGAGAAGCTATTTATGAACTCTCATATTTTCCAAAGATTGAATTATTTGAGAGAAATCAATTGCAAAAAGAATGAAGACGTTCCAACAAGAATTGAATTTTTTGTGATTTTTCAAAGTTGAAATGTAAAATTATAAGTAAACCCTTGTTTAAACATGATCATACCATTGTTGAAGCATGGGCTGATGTGTTTGCCTCCCAATGCATTGCCATCATGATAATGGATTAATAAAATTGTGGTAATAGATGAGCCAGTGACAAAAATGGGAAGAACTTGTAGGTGGCAAAATTGGATAAATGGTGGTATTGGGTAGTTTCACCCTATATGTATGGTATGGAATATGAGATACATAATATGGTTCATAATCCCATATCAATTGTAATCTAACATGTTTAGAAAAAACATAGTCGTAGAACTTTAGTCATAGAAACTGCTGCACTTTACACAATGTCAAACAGAAAGGTATTGAACAAAGACCTTGAATAACTTTTGCCTACAATATTGAAATTTCATTTGTGAACTTTAACTAAATTTAGCACCAATTCATTTGAAAAAACGTTTTTGGAATTTAACTAAATTTAGTGCCAATTTATTTATGTTTAATTAAAATATCTCAAATGTTGTTGACTATTAAAAATTGATTTCAAATAAATTTTCCCAATTTTCAGCCATCCTACCTTGAGTTCGTGGTGAAATGCACTATAATTGTACAAACTCCTTGTCACTAGAAAATATTTGTTTTCAGACTTACTTGGACTAAGTTAGTGTGCCATGTGCCATTGCCACAATCAAAATAAAAGCAAAAGTGATTTTTTATAATTTAAGATCCAAAATAACTCAAAAATTTCATAACTTTCACACCATTGGTCTAAATGCTATGAAACAAAGCCTATACACTTCTTCTTGCAAAGAGTTTTTCAATAATACCAAGAATGCCACTAGGAGGATACATAGTCCTAGAGATCTCACAAAAACAAACAACAAAACAAATCAAACAAATAACCTAACTTAAGGTATGGATGAATATTTCCAAAACTGATGGCACATATTGTTTCCTCTATCAATGAAAATGGTCTATATGTATTTCCATCAAGAAAAAAACAAAACAAAAAACTGATGGCATGACTGAATCCATTGCTGGTCGGTCCTTTTCATCATAATATTACGGTTGTATTACACACAAAATGCCCCTCCAAACTACAATGGAAGTTGTACTTAAAATAGGTCAACACTTTTGACGCACTTTCTTTTTTTAACACATACCAAGAACCTTGTCCCTTGTAATGTTTTGCAAAGGATTCCCAGTATCTAATATTTAAGTAGATCAGAATTACAACAGGTTTTAGACACTCCTGCTAACTAAGATATAGGAGGTCTGTAATGCACCCATGTAAGAGATGATAATTAATTTGGGAAGGCCATTAGACTTCTTGCAATTGCAATTGATTCTTTCTTTTTCATTTTCAAGATAAACGCAATTGGCATCTAACCCAAGTTGTTTCATATGTTTTGGAGCTTTGTGGAATTAGTTATACATTTTTGAAGTTGAAAACATTGTGGTCACTAAAAGTGTTCATCTCCTAAAATGTATGCTATTTGTATGTTGTTGGGTGCAATGAAAAAAGCAAATTGTTTAGAGGACATATTTAGAGCTTGTCTAAGCAGATTATGAATTTCCTACGTTATTGATCATACAGTCCTAGGAAAGTTCTCCCCAAACAGCCACTAATTGGAAGTGATAAATAAAAACAAGGTTCAGAAAAAAGTAATAATTATTCTATGACAAACTTAAGGCTCATTGTCATTGTCCCCTTTGTTGTGAGGTATAATTTATTGTAGGTACATCCAAATGTGCCACTAAAAATCTAAAGAGCCTAATAATAGCAAGTAGGCTTAGTAGCAATTTAAGATATAAAACATTATGCAAATTCCTCTACCCTACAATAATTACACAAAAGGATTGTTTACTCTAGTGAAACCCAATTGCTCACAACAAGTCACCACTCACTACACTAATTATAATGAAATTTACTGTAAACTACACTAATTAATTTACAAATGCTATAAGCTTTTATTCTTGATGAAGATTTTCACACTCTATGTTGAGAAGGACTGATCCCCTAATTGAATAATATAGATATTTGACCAACAAGTCTTGTTTACCCTTAAATGCCAAAGGGGTGACCCTCAAAATCATCCTTTTCTATTACCATCTGAATCACTAGCCTCCAAAATTGCAAAAGTAGTCATTGCAAGTCAAACTACTATAGAAGATGGCTTCCCTTTCCAAATCAAATTTTGAGGATGAATGTTGCACTTTTGTCCCATACAGTTTGATTCCTTGCCATCTATCGGACACTAAACATCTGCCTCCACATTCAAAGGTTAAAATCTTCATCAAAAGTTTTAAAAAAAAAATTATAGCATGTCCAAATCAATTAGTGTGGTTCCACTAAATTTCATTATTAATAGCTACTGAAACACACTCAACAGAAGGCATGGCCAGGGTATCATGACTGGAAAAAGATTATGTGCCAAGCACAAGATGAGTTACAAACATCTCTATAAGTTATAATTATGGAGAAGGTGACAATGACTATACATTGAAACTCGCCTTCCACTCCCATTAGTTCCCCCCTCCTCTCTCAAAAAATTTGTGAGTCGTTGATTTTTTTGAAAAAAAATGCTTACCGTCAAAATTGACGTTGATTTCTCAAAAAATCACAAGATGTTGATCTTGTGAAATTTAATCTGAGCCGTTCAAATATAAAATACAAATACTGAATACGAATATGAATACGGGTATGGGTACTGGATATGAGTATTAAATACGTGTACTAAATACGGATATTGAATATGGGTACTAAATATGGGTACTAAATATGGATACAATATTGAATACGGATATAGTATTGAATACAGACACAGTATTGAATACGGAATCAATTGTCCTATATTGTTTATCAAGAACTTTGATTCTGAAGATTACAAGAGGGGGGTGGGGGGGGGAGATAAAAAAATTTAAATCAAATTCTAAATGATAGGTGGGGGTGAGCGGGGTGGTAAAATAAAAAATAAAAAATAAAAATTGAGGGGGGGAGTGTATAGTGACACAAAAGTGTCACTATACACCTTGAGTGCCTAATAACTACAATTTCATTAAATTTTTTAGGTGACAATGACAATGATACTTGAAAATCATGAGAAGGGAACTCAAGGCATTAATTTGTCAAATTCCACTTTAATTATTTAGTATAGGAACTATTGGAATGATGAATTGATTATTACTACAAAAAAAATTTATAATGATATTTTTGAGCATACCAAAACATTTACAATAAAAATACATATATTTTAGTTTTCTAGCCATGCAATTTTCTAACTTACTTTTGGGGGAAATGGAATGAATTGCCATTAAACTATTCAATATGAAGATTAAAATTTATAGCATTTGAAGTTAGAAGAAATAGTTGTTTCTTTGAGCCATGTATGGGAGCCAATTCCTTCTTGACTACCCTTCCATTTTGGTAGTATAGAGTGGTCTAATATCACTTAGTTGGAGATGAGTAATAATTAATTATAGTATAGTTCATAGTGCAATTGTACCACATTATGATCATCTCCAAGACCCTCAATATTGCAACCAATCCTTAGTCGGAAATAGGAAAGTCCATATCACCACTGGGGAAGGAAAAAAAATCTTCCACTAAAAATCATGGTAATTATGTTTTGAAAACTAAAATCATGGAAAATTATAAAATCCTTCCAAACTCTATTTTGGTACATGGGAAAATTTTTGCACTCAAGGAAATCCATGCTCTACATTTGTGTAATTTTGTAAGTGGTTAAGAAGAGGTCGGCTCCCTTACAACATGCACAACAAACTTTAATTCCTCTTGAAGTGAGATTGTATAGCAAAAGAAAGTTTATTATTATTTTGACAAATGCATATTGTATCAAGATAGTTACATACTTACCAAATTTCAAAAGTAAAAGAGGGATTTAGTACAAGCTAGCCAAAATTGCTTCCATGATGGCATCATCAATATAAAGGACAAATGCACATTTTAGGCAAGAATTGTCAAAAACTATCACTTTTTAGGGCAATGAAGAAAAAAATGAAAAAAATAGTGTTTTTGTAAAACTTCATCGTAAAAAATTTATGCAAGGCTACTATAATATTCTTTGAAAAAAATTTCAGAATTTTTAATCGCAAGAATTGAAAGATTATAATATTTGAAGTTAAAAAAAACATTTTTTTCCAACCTTTTCCAACATGTTCAATAGACTTTAATTTTTCCTAGAGTTAGATTTTTATCATGCATCCAATGAATTTTTGACAATTGTATTTGTATATAAATGACTAATTTCAAAAGTAAAGGACGAGTTTTGCACATACTACTTAGTAGGAAAAATTTCAGCCCTCAAAAGGATTGTGAGTTTTGCCCCCCCTGGGTGCAATTAGAGAAGAATTTCACTGTTTATTATTTTCTAATGAACACTATTGGTGTGCCACGTCTGTGCCACATTAGATTTTTATTATTATTTCATCTAATTTTTTATTTTTTCAATTTTATTTTTTCAAATTTTTTATTTTTTTAATTATCTGTAATTGCACTGTGGGGCACTGAAAAAGGAATCCTTAACAACCTTTGCGGGATTCAAAATTTTTGTAACGCGAGTTGTTTAAAAAGCCTAAGGCAACATAGCTTTAATCTGATAATACAATTAGAAAAAAAATTATATTCTTACTATAGGGATACATGTCTAAACCTTTGTGTCAAAATTTTGTGAACATTTAACCAAAATTGATTGTTTAGGAATATAACTTTTATTTCAATTAATGCTTAGGAGCAAAAGTTATGGCATAATACACCCAAATATAAGATTGGTGTGCAAAGAAAAAAACCCACAAAAAGATTAAAGAATAATTTTTTTTCTAGTACATTGTATTTCTATGAACATGGGAAGTTTTGGTTCATTCTATTTGAATTTGGTAAGTGAATGTTATAGACAACCTTATTTTTTGAACAATCAAAGCATATTTTGAAAAAATAACTTGTATGATTCAATTCTAAACTTAATTTTCACAATTTTTCAAAAAAAGAAGTTTTACAAGGTTAAAATCTCTTGCTTGCTAGAATAATCACACCATTGAAATAAATGTATTTCAATTCCATCTAAGAGCATCTAGGATGTTTAGTTTTTAGTTCAATCTTGAACCTACTTCTATTTAACAATTTTTAATAAGTAAAAGTTAAATGTGTGTGCGTGTTTAAATAAAATCCTAGACTCTCAACTTAATTATTGAACACAAAAAATTAGAAATTCAAAACTTGTAATGCAAAAAAATTGAAATCAAGAAGATTCAAAGCCAAAAAATCTCGTCAAATAATTTGTATAAGAACTTTTTTCTTCACTTTGAATGTAAATATCTTGCAATCTATATTGCTAAAGTTTTTGAAATTTATTCTACAAATTCTTGCACAAATCTAATATAAGATTATATAGTTAAATATGCAAAATAAAATTTTAATTAATTTTTTTCTCTTTGCAAAAGAAATGGTAGGTTTGAGTGTTTTTTGATGGAAAAAAGGCCTTTTGACTTCATCACCATCTAGCATTGACAAAATAATAGAGTGATGATTGAAGGCCACAACAAATGCTTCAAATGTGGCACGTGGAAGGATCTAGATATAGTGGACTTTAAGAAAACGCTACTACTTTGCATCTATGGGAGCCACTTCCAAAGCCTTTGTGAAGTCTTCACAACAATAGATAATATTGTTAGCGTCCCTTGTAAAGAAATCCAATGATGGTGCTCTAAACCTTCTTCACTCAACTTTCTAGCTATTTGCAACCATAATCAAGACATCCCAAGATATGACACTTGCATTTGGACCCAAAAGTATTGTTTTTCATAGATATTAATTCTGCCAAGATGAAAATGTGACAATCCACTCTTGATTTTGGGAACAATTAGAGACATGACTTTGAAAAACTCATAACTTATTTATACAATGACCAAATCTTGCATCCTAAAGTGTAGTAGAATCTTCTTTCACTTGCCAAGAAGATCTCATAACAACAATATATATAATAACTATTTTCAATTGCAATAATATGTGCACATATTGTATATATGTACCTCAAAAGTATATCAATAGTGAACATTTTATTAAAGCTTTGTAGTAGAGAACCTTCACTATAGATTTATTATGGAGATATGCAATTGTATATAGTTACATTCGTAATTAAATGCTTTTAATTCCTAAAGCCCCAATGCCTTTAAAATCAAAAACCACCTAAAATTGCCAAGAGAAATAGATTAAAAAATTTAGTGTTTTTTTGTGCATGTTTAACTATAAATTTTTGAACTAGACTAGTATAAAAAGTTGTGGGAGGAATCTTAGAAACTTTAGATGTGTTTAGATTGCAAGATGTTTGAGTTTAAAGTGAAGAATTTATCAAGTTTTCTATACCTTAAGTGCCTAGATTATGAGACTTTAAATCTTCTTAACTTTGAATTTTTGTAGTACAAATTTTGGATTTTTCATATTGAAGAATTGAGATGTGAACCTAGTAAATAAATAAAATAAATAAATAGTTGTTCTTCATTATTTAAAAGATCATTAAGTAAAAGCACGTATGACATAGAAGGAAAAACTAAATTGTTGATAGTTCTAAGATGGAGTCAAAATATAGTAATCCTAATGGTAAGATTTTTCTAGCAAACAAACTAAACCATGTGGAGCTTCTTTTTAGAAAAATTGTTAAAATGGAGTACAAAAATGAATCCTATCACTTAATTTTATTTTGGCAAAGATGCTTAGATTGCCCAATCAACAAGAATCTCCATAACTTTCTTCTCACTAGTCTAAATAGAGCGAATTGTATTTTTTCAAGTAGACCAAAATATAATCTATGAAAAACAATATTTTTTGAAAGTCTATTTTGAGATTTCATGATGTTTTTGTGCTACCCAACAAACTCCTTTTTTTAGCTTAGTGTGTCATACATAACTTTTGCTTCTACACTTAAATTGAAATAAAAATGATGTCTCCAGAAAGCTAATGCGCTTTTCTATGATGTTTAAAAAAATTCAAAAAATCACACCAAAACTTCAGATCATACAAGCCTATCTAAATTCCCATTTGTCCCCCACTGGGAGAAGGCTAGGGAGGATTGACCCTTCTATTGCCCTACTAGAGGATAAATGTCAAAATTGCCCCCTATTTTGTGCCACTTAAATTTGGTGTTTCATCTCATCCCCGAATGAATCCAAATTTTTTGATTGCAAATATGAATTCAAAATTTGCAAATTATATCATATCTGGCAAATAAAAAAAATTTAGGGTTTTCTAAAGGGTAAAATATGGGGCAATAGAGGGGTCAATCCTCCCTGGTCCATGGAGAGGAACTTCAGGACTTCAGGACTTCAGGACTTCAGGGATTACTATTGTCATGTGAAAATTAGTATTAAAGAATCATGTGAAAATTAGTAAAAAGAATCTTTTTAATTTAATTTTTAATTAATTATTATAAAGAATCATCTCCCACGTTAGGAGACAATGCTTTTGCCAAATCCTAGACAAGGTACCAATGTCAGATACCCGAACTTCAAAAAACGTTCCAGTTGAAAAGAGTTGAAAGATGCAAAAGGATCTTTTGTCACATTCTTCCACAAGAATTTATGGCTGGTTGAAAAGCAAAGCATTGACATTGCCGCTAAGTTAAGACAAAGCTTATTGGACTTGCCATAGTTAGCCACCTAAACTTTAATTAGATGAGGGTAAGATAAGTTAACTTAGAACCTTTAAAAGAGCACTCAGTGCACTGCATTCAATCCAAACTCCAAAAGTAAAGCTTAATAAATAACAACAACACCAATAAACTTTAGAAACAGTAGAAACCGACAGTAGGAAAACAAGCACCGTCAAAGTGCAGTTGATGTCAGCTATTTTTATATCATGAGAAATTGAGTTGGATGCTGCTGCGAGTCTGCTACTGATGATAACTTATTTAAACTCAAAATCTTTTTTGCAATTCTTGAGCATTTCTTGAAAGTTCTTGAGCATGATTTTTCTCTTCGTTTACTTTGAAACAATTTGAAATGATCATCCTTCTTTTGAAACAATGATAAAAAAAACAAAACATAAGCGGCTGTCGATGGCGTGGAAGAAACCTCGGTCTGATTTTTTTCTCAGAACCATTCACTGTGGCAGTGTGGCACACTGTGGCTCTGATGCAGTGACAGACAATGCACTGGTTCAATGATGATTAGAATAAGCTTAAGGTGGGTACACCCAAAACCGCCACTTTTTTTTGCTACTGAGCCTATTTGCTATTCTTAGACTGGTCAGATTTTCACATGCTCTTGTTGGCAAGTGAAAGGAGGTTCCAACACACCAGAGAACGTGACATTTGGATACTGTATGCAAAAGTTATTACGAAACAAAGTTTGATTCTGAAAGTGTTTCTTTCACATAGGTACAGACTTGACTTTGGAGATGTACACATAGTATAGATGGTGGTTTAAGGTCAGTGGCACATTTGGGTGTATGTACCTTAATAAGAATAGCTGCTATCTTAGTAGAGCCGGTGACTGAGTGCCAATACTTTAATGTTTAATGCGCATAAGATAATTTTAAGCATTAGTTGGTTCCAAATGTAACATAACTTAGAAAGACCATCGGTCAGTGGAAATGAAAAACAACATGTGTTCCCATTTGTTTAAAGAAAAACAAAAAAACAAAAAACAAAAAACATGTGTTGGTAGCAATCAATGCAGGATGGCCGGCTGGGGCCATCAAGTTTCTTCTGTCTGTCTGCCTCTGTGTGTCTGTGTCTGTCTGAGACGGAGAATTTGTGTGACAGATGTGTCGTGAGTGAGTGGTATTTTAAATTTTAAATTTGTTGGAATAGGAATTTTGAATTTTGAAACGATCATTGAGGATTATTCTGAAGATTGCAGGACTGAAGGTAAGGTAAGGTACATCAAGCCTATTAACTTACCACCCAGATTTGCTATCTAGGTAACCTTAGAGAAGCTATTTGTCAACTCACATTGGTTGGAGAGAAAAGAAGTCATTTGCAAGTGGAATGACAACATTCTGACAAGAAAGGAATTTATTGTGATTTTTCAAAGTTTTGGTAACGTGTGGGTAGTCATGCTAAACCCACACGGCTGACATGTCCCCTCTCCACGTGCATTCTCATGATGTAAAAGGGTTTTAGTGTTTTCTAGCATTTTCCCCCATTTGTGACTTTCATGGGGTGTGGGCTTCGAGCATTGCAACAAACATCAAAGCACATTATGTGCGTTGAGGGAGGATGGAATGCAAGTATATGGATAGATAGAGAGCCTTTTACAGAGCTCATGAGGAAAAAAAATTCCACAAGAAGAACGCACTTGAACTTTTTATTTACTACTGGCGATCAGATTTGAATTTTTTTTTATCTAATATTTGGAATTAGAGGTCCCAAATGCACTATGCAAAGTCAAGAAATATAAAATTAACCACTATAAAATAGGAAACATATTGTACATGTATTATTGGGGAGGTCCGCAAAAGGCTCGTCACCCACATAAGCTTACACTTGCACTTGGCAGAACATCGAAGACATTCTTTCAACCAATATTGACTTTCAGGTTATTTTCTTACAGATTCGTACAGGCCAGGTTGCGTACCACCACCGACTTCAGGTTGTTATTGATTGTCCTGGTTTGTGACTGCTTCCGAATCATGATCATACTCGTGTCTGTTTGATACCTCCGAGATCATGTACATCAAGGTATCAAGTATTCAGAAGGTTTCCATGTTTACAAATTGTCCTGTAGTTACCGAAGTAACAAAAGAGGCATGCAAAATTCACCAGGATTGATAGCCCCAACAACATTCTTGGAGCCGCCTCATTGAAATACGAAAAACGGGATGAAAAGTTATTTTAAGAAAAACAAAACACTCATCCAGAGCTATATTAAATTAGTTCCAATCCAGATATGCTTCGTAAACAACAGCTGAAATACATGGGACACCTCAATACCTCCAAGACCATGTCCAGTAAAGTACAGTACATGCAGTTCAAAAATGTGTCGTTCACACCTTGGCCTGGTCCCCCATGGGTAATTGTGTCGAAAGGATTGGATCACCAATTCTCAAATTCGCCTCTCCATTAATTTCCCTAGATTTAGAAAAAGTCACCGCAGATTCCTCAGCACATTCCAGAAGATTCGAACCCAGCAATATCTTCAAACCGATGCGTGTTGGCTGAAGATATGGTAAACATCAAGGTCTCCAATGCCAACAGGAGAGGTACCTAATTGCAGCACCTGCCTACACCCCAAAATCTTGCACGATGAGTACATAGCGCCTTTGAGAATGTACACCATCTTACCATCGAAATTCGTGTCGGTTAGAGCTGATCTGCCAATAAAATTGTGAATCCACATGATGTTTACATATGGTGTTCAAATAATGCATTGGCACGGTGAATTAGAATTCTCTTTGATTTGCGAATAACATATTAAACCCTGAAAATTTTCATTATAGTAACTATACTCGATGCTCAACGTGTCGGTTTTAGGCGTGGTTACCTTGAACTTCACATCAAAAGTTTCACACAATGCCACGGCGTTCCTTGTACTGCTCAAACGTAAGGAGTGTCTTCGAAACTTTCAACCAGTCCTCTGGTCTTGGCATCATAATTGCAATGTGGCCTTCGGTGTCCGCCTGGACCAAAATCAAACAGAAGTAAAAATAAGTGCCAGTGAAGAATTTGGTAAGACATCCAGTTGCGATTGATAGAATCAAAAGACAGGTACGGAATTCATTCTTGTGGTTCTAGAGGTTTCTCTTAATTATATGGATTTTAATGTGGACCTCGTCAAGAGGATTCCAACACACTCAATACTTAACATTTACATATTATTTGATCAACTTATGAGCTTTCAAAATTTTGCTTAGAAGTGAGTGACCGTGGTTTCAGTTGTTGTACATTGTTAGATTCACTACATTCTGTACTTGTCAATATCATTTACTCCACTGATGGCCTATGCGTAGCCTACGCACAACAACAGTTCCAAACAAGAAGCGATTCAATGCCTTAGTTACAGACGTCCATTCTCACTACACTGATTTATCCTATTAGTGAGGGCGCAGAATTGGTGTCACTTGCAAAATTAGTGTCACTGCAAAATCTTCTTTTTATGAAAATTAGTACACAATATAGAGCCATTTCTACCTGCATTAATTCAAAATTGTTATGAGACTTTAGTAAATTAGTGTCGTTCACACGCAAGTAGGATAAATCAGTGTTCCTAACTTGCAGACAACAGAAAACTTTTCAGCAGATTGTATTGGCATAGATATTTCCAACTGAGGAGTTAACGATCTCACAACCTTCCGGAGAAATACAACAGATTCCGGGAAGAGCATTCAGAATAGAGAAACAAACAATAATACGTGAACTCACCCTCTTGTTCAGCAAAGTAGGATCCTTGATAAGTCGTTCATTGACTTCCAACAAGACCCCTCTAACACAACACCTGCTTTTAATCACCCCACTTTCACCCATAAACAACCATATTTGACTCCTGAAAATACATTCAAAAATACTACACAGTAAAGAGCACAAAAACACCAGAAAAAATAGGAGTGTAGGAACAAACCTTATCATAAAAAAAGCCTCCCCAACCATAACTTTGCAAAGAACAGAGTTTGGCTCCAGCGAAAGTGCATTCTGAAACAAAATACAAGAAATAATCAGACAAGACGAACACCTCACCGCAAATATCAGTCATGATAGCCACGTTATGGTACTTTTGCCTCCACAAAAATACAAAAAAAAATCGTGAGGGATTCCAAAACCAAAAAGATCTTTATCACGAGTAACCAAGCGGGAATCTTATCAAATTAATGATAATAACAAAAGTCGCCTCATTAGGTCAAAGCAAACCTTCTTTCGTTTTCCAGATACTTTAGCATCAGCACGGTTCTGCTTTCCAACATTGAAATCAACAGCTGTTACTGCTGGTGTGGGCCTGAAGGCAGCATGAGTTGGCAATAGACCAATCACACACAACCTGCACATGATTTCAGGACCAGTGTCATTGTTCCATGTCGTAGTCTCGTATAACAGTCAGTTCATTCTGAGAGATCAAATGACAGTTTGCACTTCAAAATGGCAGTGTGATTGGCAATAAGAGCTCCAAAAGAATTATAGAAGACTGAATATAATAATACGAATTGTAGATTCAGTACGACATCTAAGTGCTTCAACCAAAAAGACAAAGATCAGTTTTTGAAAAAAGTAACATACAATAGAATATCAATTGAATGAAATGGACTTTCTAAAACTTTCATAGCGGATGGTTGAGCATTTAGGGTTTAATTCATAGATAATCAGATGTGTCCAAGGGACAAGCTTGTTTAGTAGAGCTTCATTATGCAAAATGATAGAGCATTCGCATGTCAGTTACCTAGGTCACATTTCATTTCATACAAACATAGCATTTGAAAAAGAGACAGTGAAGCAACGAAATAGACGTATGTTGAAATGAGATGCCGATGAACCTGTCATTAAAAGGCACTGCAAAGAAACTTTAATTCTTCCACATTAAACGCTGCAGTATCATTCGTGTTTCACATGCAAGTCGGACACGTAAAAGTAACAAAAATGTTCACGTAACCTCAAAAGTTCATGCCCAAACAACATATGGTCAAAGTGAGCGAGGTAGAGAACTGCATCCACAAGTTATGTACCCGTTGGCATGTCTGTATACATACTGATCATGAAACTCTTTGCCCACATCTGCACCCTCCATCCATGTGAATACCCATTGTTAGCCCCACAAACCAGATGCTTACATACTACAAATGTTATACACTCTTTCAAACTCAAAAATTCACAGACCAATCATATATTTAAAAGCCAATCCCTCAAAAGCAAAATAATTAACGTTCCTACAAGTAGGGGACGCCCTGCACCTCGACATTACTTCAGGGACGACACTAGATAGAACAAGCGGTAAAGCTTAATTATGAGCTATAAATTTCTGGATATTGCAACCTGTAGCTACTTTCTTACTTTTTCAACAAATGATAGCCCCTCTCTGAAAGACCGCAGAGTCATACGATAGAGTAATTATAAAACCTCATCCCGTCTCCTATACAGACCCCGTTACGCAACTCACACATTCATTCGTTTGATTGGACTCATTAGGAAGTGGTGAAAGCATGACTTGGCTAAACGACCATGGCCACTGATCATCGAATGAAAATGGGGTTGTCTACAACCTCCCTTCTGATATTGCATTAGAAATTCACGAAGAGTGATAAAAGTTAGGCCTCAAGGAATGTCGCTCTTATATCCAAGCTGATCTCTCCACAGCTTTACATAGACCTCCCAAAAATCAAAGTCCAACGTAAATAAAATGTAAATTAGAATGCTTAGAACCAACGCAAATAATATCCTCTATCTATACCGAGCATAATGCAATTTACGTAATTACGAGATAAGTGACGAATTACTTGTGAATACATCATCTGCATTATGTTCGGTATCACATTATCAGCATTCTGGCCATAATCTGTTGCATTATGCTCGGAATTACAATGCCAAAGCCATACTTGCGCCAAAAAGATTACAAAATTCTCCAGCAAGCGTTAGATCGCGGTCGCAAGGTAGGATACTTACCAAGAGCAGCCCAGTGAGTGTAATTGCATTCAATAGCACGCGGCGGCCGAGCTGGCAACTCATGCGCCCGCGGAAACAAGCTCTCCTCTTCTACATCGCCCTTCCCATCCTCTACCACATCACTCCCATTCAAAACTGCAGTCGAAATCTCCTCTCCCACTCCTGAGGCTGCAGCCATGCCAGAAAACGCAGCATCCAAGTCACTTGCAACTCCGTCTTCAACCACTTTCACAGCCACGGATGGGTCCTCCTCCACCATCTCAAATTCTCTAACACGCAAACCCAAAGCCCTCACACGAACCCTAAACCTCAGAATGCCAGAGAGAAACTCGTGCTTCGGAATCTGCTGTTACTCAATTTGATTCCTCGCCTCTGTGAAAAACCAAACTGCATTCTCCGAAAATTGGCGTCGTCGTTGTCGCATGATGCGCAATTTTCCTGCAATTCATGTCGCACAAGTGGCCTGTCCTGCGTCGGGCAGGGATTAGGGTTTCAGGGTTTAGGGTTTCCAGATCAGCCAGGATAACTAATTTATTACTGGCCTTCAGATTAACCAGCCTATTACAAACCAATTTACAACTCCACTCTCATGTACCTGTGGTGTATATTTCTGTTCTGAAATATATCCCATAAATATGTAAGGATGGAATTGCAATTGGGGTGGTACTGATAGTCCGGTTCACCTTATTAACACCTTTTAAACCCTCAAATATTCATGGGTTTATCATATAAAACGGTATCCAATTTGATGACTAGAATATGAATTATGTAGTAAAATATGACAAGACATACACCATTGAATTGATAATTCAATAATAAGCATTTTTAGTTTGAACATATCACCTCAACATCTTAACCTTGTTGAGGCAACTTTGCCTCTTTTGAGCATTGTCGTCACATTGAGCTCAAAATCCAATTTTTTCATTACTAAATCCCCTTGGGTATGAAGTTAGTTAAAAATTAATTTCATTTTTGTTAGGAACCCACCTCCATCCCTCCACTTTGTAATTTTGAAGTGGGGGTGGGGGTGGCATTTGATGTGGGATAAATCCCCATACCATATTTGTAAAGTATTTGTATCCCATATAGCATCTATATACCATACAATATTTATACACCGTACATTATTTGTATTATGTATTAGTATCAGTATTTGTATATGTATCCATATTCCATAACCGTATCCCGTATATGTATCCACATCTAGATGAAGATCTAGATCAATGGCATCCGGCACTCCATCAACAATTTTTTTAAGGGGATTGACGAACCACATTCACCGGCATTCACGATGTATTTGTAAAATCAGATCAACGGCATTTGGAGGGATTTTAATTTTTTTTTAAATAATCAATGGTTCCAGTTGTAGGAGGTGGCATGCACAAGGTTGCTTGCCTTTTTTGGTACATTGTCATGCTCAAATACGTCACCATACATGTAGAATATAGATCATCATTCAGAATATAAATTTTTGTCATTATTTGATGCCTCAATCCATATGTCTTCTATGTTCAAGACAAAAGAAAGTTGCTTTCAAAATTGAACTTCCTAGATAATTAAAGGTTAACTTCTAACTAAAGATCCAAGCATCCATGACATGGATTATAAATGTTTTCAAGAATTCATTCTAGGACTTTTATAAAATGGATGAAGTACATTCAAGTCTATTGGAAAAAATAAGTTCTGTCTATTCTTCAGGAATGTGAATAGTGTTATCATTTGGTTCTTCAAATTTTTTCAAAAGGTTATAAATTAGTTTATATAGGAATGGAAGGGAAAACAAAAATTTGCAAAATGAAGGCCTCGTGTTTTGATTCTTATGAAGGTGTAATTGATTTCATTTAAAACAATCCAAATATACATTTTATTGTATAGTACTAGAGACCCATAAAAGTTAATCCTTGAACTTTAAGAATTAAGACACTAATTTGACTTGGTAACAAATCAATACAGATGAGGTTTTACGGATAGATACTTTGAAAATAAAATTTCTATTCTAAATCAATACCTTTACTTACCCATATGCCTAATAATGACATAGTGTAAAGGTTGCTATTGTCTTATAGACAATCAAGGCATCTTCCTAAGAAAATTGTAGAAGATTCTTTTTTTGATTCAATTTTATCAAATTTTAAAAACAATAAGGTCTATAATCTATAGTCTATAGATTACCTACTACAACAATCTTATTGTAAGAATTGACATGTTTCAATTTCATTTTAGAACTATTAATAATTAATTTCCCTTGCACCTTGTATATATCCAATCCTCTTAGCAAGTTCATAAAGAATGAAATTAAATTGATTTTATCATTTTTTTAATTCCCTAGATTCTCAACTCAAGTCCTTATAATGAGTATTCAAACCTCAAATTGTATAGTGCAATTTTTTGATCAAGTTGGGAGGATTCAAAGTATAAAAACTTGATAATCAAGGTGTAAAGAAAACTTCTACTTTTTACTTTGAATACAAATATATTACTATCTACTTGATGAAAGTTTTAAAGTTTTTTTCCACCCACTAGGATACAATTTAATGCAAGATTTCATAATTCATTATGTGAAAAAAATAGTTTTATCATCCTTGTTCTTTATACTAAAATGGAAGTTGTTGAACACAAGAAAAATAATCCATCTTGTATAATTATAGTTCTACATATACATGTACAAAAGTCATATGCTTATTCTTTGCATTTTTGGCAATGGAATTTCTATTGCTAAATGTCATGACTATTCTATAGTTAACAATATTTTTATTATACACATGTACTTCATAGAAAATCTTATATAATATATTTGTAAATAATATATTCTTTGTCATTGCTATAACTATAATGGCCCAATCCTTGTATAAATTTTATTTTCTTGGAAAATTATTTTATATAATTTTAGGATAAAAAATATTTCAAAATTCATGCTTTTGTGGGTCCAAGCATCAACACTAACTCCATATAGACTTTCCTATGGAATTAATTTTTTTAAATTTTAATAGCCATAAAATGAATCATATTAAATGTTTAATATTTTTATTTTTCATCATTGTAAAAATGTGATTCGGAAGTTATTGTAAGTAATTTAATGACCAAAGTGCCCTTCTTTTTGTTAGAATGTTTTAGAATGAATCATTCTACTTTGACAGATTAGTGTAACTCTAATAGAATCACAAAAAATATACTTTAATATGACTTATAGTTGAATTCTGAAATTCATTCAGTGAACAATTTTTTTCCTTTGTGGCATTATACAAGGATTGAGAAGCTTCAAGAAAGATAACAAAATGTATCAATAGAATTGTGTTCTACATCTTTTGAAAATGGTGTGAAAGAACCAAAATGGTATCAAATTAGAAAAGTGATTTGAACAAAAGGATCTATTACGGATACTTCTACATGAAGTGATGCACTCACAATCATCAATGCAAAACGTCCCTATTGAACTTTGGACTTATCTCCCTAGTCATACTATAGAAGTGACCTTGTTCACCTTTTCTCCCTCTATTTGCTAATCACATGACTTCTCTATTGAATTTGCATCTATTATGTTCAAAAGACAATAGCTCTACATAAATTGTGAGTGAAATAGTGAGTCACGTGACAAGATGTAATGGCATTGTCTCTTGAATTGGTATCAAGTGAATACAAATGAGACTTGAGGGGAAGATACTTTGAAAACAATTTTTTTGTTTTATGTCTACATTTATATATACTCCAAGATCCAATAGTGTAAAAGTTGCCCCTATTTTATAACTAAGTACTAAAAGCGTAGGCACATGTATAAAGATTACATGTGGAAAACATTATTTGTACTTTCTTTGAAAAGAGATTATGGGGTTCAAAATGAATTAGCCCATTACCACCACCTTTCTCAATTCCACCCTCATGTACTTGAGGTGTACATTTTTCCTATGAAATGTATCCCATGAGTTCATGAGTGTGGAATTGAGAAGGGTAGTGATAATAGATTGGTTCACCTTAACCAAGAAAGCATGCTAAGTGAAATCACAACCTCTAAATTTGTAACAGTCTTAACCTTATAACATTGTTGTGGACACTAAGTGTGCAATTAATGATAAAGAATCCTCCCATGTAAGACAAAAGTGCAAATGTTCATCTTTGAAATTTTGTGTGAAAAGGGGAGGTACTGCATGGTAGTTTGAACTCCAATAAGTGCTCTTGGATTTTTTCAATCCCTAAAGTTCTTTTTTGTTTAGAAGCCTAAAATTGTTCTAAGATACAAGTTTTCAAAGCAAAGCTAAAATCATTATCAATATTTATTTTAAAACAAACCCAACCGTAGGATCCTTTAGTTAATTTATTAGAGTACATCTTCTTAAACAAGAAACCCTGCCAATTGTGAGATCTTGATGCTTGGATTTCAGACATTACAAGATTATAAATAATGACCTCTAAGACTATACTTAAAACTCACTTAAAACACCCCTTTCTCTTGTAGTGAAAAAAAAGAATTTTCAACTCTTTCCAAATGCTTTGATTCATTTTTCAAAATATTTATATAAAAATGTATAGATCCTACAACTTGCAACTCTCTATTATATATTGAAGAAATAAGTTGAAAAATGCCAATCCTAATGGTTTTAATATTTCAATAACCAATCTACATCCTATGATTTTATTTTATTTTCTAAACATTGAAAATTCAGTTAAATGAAGAACTTCAAAGTTTATTTCAAAGTAGACATTCCATAACCATCAACAAACTAAAATTCCTCATCATTTTCATTTCATCAATTGAAATAGAATGATTCAAAGATTTCTATATATATATATATATATAAATTTAGAAAACCAATTTCAAAATTTTATTTCTAAGAAAAGTGTTTTTTTCCTGAGCTACTTGGGTTCCAATAGAGAAATGTTGCATACATCTTAAAATAACATATAATAAAATAACTTTTTTATTATGTAGTCAAAAGTTATGAAAAGTGTTGCGCCTTGAAGTTACTCCTCCAATTCATGTTCTGTGAAAATTTTAAAAAAAAGAAATAAAAATTCCATTCATAAATGGATGACCAAAATCACTATGTTGCCAAGAAATGCTACTTGGTCTTTTAAAGATTAACCCCTAAAGACCTAAGGAGGGGGGGAGGGCTTTCAAAATGGGCCAAAATTTCCCAAAATTTGAACAACTTGTTTGCTCAAATATTTTTAGACCTAATTGAATGTAATTGTAGGATATGATCTTGTAGTTCAATTTTAAAGTAAGCTCTTGATAAAAATTTAGATTATTTGATTAACCCCTACAGTTCCTTGACTATGTTTTCACCAAAAAAAATGCTTCAAATTTGCCATTTTTAGCACAAGTACGAAAAAAATTAATTTTTTTTTGAACATATCCAACCATAGGATCTCGTATTATGATAATTTGAGAATATGAGGAAAATATTTCAGAAATTTTCACCATGTAGATTGCAAGATATTAGCTTTTCAATTGACAAATAGTCTTTTTTGTCCCTGCCAAAAATTAGGCAATTGCAATTCACAAGGTCACATTTGTATGAATGTCCAAAAAATGTTCAAAATGGTTGCAACTCTTTGGATTCATTCTTCAAAGCAATTTGGCCTCATGCTTGAAAATTTTCAGATCATTTGGAATTGTACAATATATAGAAAAAAAATATGAAGTAGAAAAAAGTAGAAAATGAATCAAAATACTATATTGTTGATAATTTAATTATAGAATTAAAAAATGCCAATCCCAATGGTTATAATGTTGTAATAAAAAAATTTCACCTAATTTTTTTATTTTTTTCCAAAAATATTGAAAATTGAGTTCAATAAAGAACTTCAAAGTTTATTTTGGAATATGGAATTCATGACTACCTGCAAACTAAAACACCTCATAACTTTTGACTCATTGATCAAAATGGAATGATTCAAAGCTTTCTATCTATATATAAATCTTGAAAATTAATTTTAATTTTTAATTTTTGAAAAAAGTGATTTTTTCAGATCTGCCCGGACTGCCCAAGTTGAGAAACAAACTACATGTTAGGCCATAACTTTTGACCCATATTTTCAAATGTCCTAAAATTTAGTGTACATGAAAGATATTCTTCATCCACACCTTCTATTAAAATTTGGGCCAAATATATGAAAATCTTCACTCACATGCACCCACCCAAAAAAGTTATGTTGCCAAAAAATGCACTTTGGTACTATGAGGGTTAAACAACTTAAGAGATATTTAATTTTGAAGTTTTATTTGGATCAATGGAAAACCAGGGCAACATACTTTGAACGAGCATATTTTAGTGAGAATATTTTGATGAACTTTTTGTACTAAGTGAAAGACAAGAGAATTGAATAGGCTCAAGTAAAACTTTACAACATTTTGATTACTTTTGCAATTTTGGGTGGAGCTACAATGCTTGGTGGTAATTGAAATGAGAGTAATGTTTTTAGAAAAACAAGAATAGGCACACTTGTCTTCCCCTTAAGCTCCTTGGATATGTCCTTTTAAAGGTGGGCAACAATCACATTGGTTAGCTGACTTTTCAATTCTTACCCAAATTGAATCAAAAACTTGAGCCATGAACTATTTATGCTCAAAAGGAATAATCAAAACATGAATCATGAATTGCATTGCACTTCAAAATTTTAAAAAATACCACAAGGTGGAATTTAACCCATAAACGACATGGCACACCTTTTTTCAACCAATGGATGGTAAAGCATCTCTCCATGTAAGACAAAAGGTACAACTATTCATCTTCAAAACTTTGAGTAAAAGGAGACATCTTCTACAATAGTTTGACTTCCAATGAGCACTTTTGCATTTTATTTAAAGCCAAGAATTCACACAATTTCAAAACACATGATTTCTACGATGACTAGCACGTCCTTTCACTCAGGGTTTACTTGGAATTTGATGAGACTACCAAAATTCGATTTGTAACCAATCTATTTCCTAGAAGTAATTTTTACTAAATTAAAAATTCGAAATTTGAGAATGGGCAGGTCGAAAAAGAAGGGCAGCTTCCAGAAAATCGTCAGTTGGGTCATTAGGCCGGGGTTAAGCTTAAGCCGCAAATGATTGAGACGGTATCCCAAAGCATGATTTCCACATTGACCAAGGTTAATAAAGAAATTAGTTATGAAAATCAATCAATAACCATTCTACAGGCAACGGCAGTGGACTTTCTACATTTCAACTTAACTTTTAGCATTCAGTTCAGTTCAGGGAAAGCTGAGAGATCCGGTTTGATCAGGGTTTGGTGAAGAGAAAGCAAAGCCCACCATAAGATAATCAAAGTAGCAACCCAGAAGCAGGGCTTCCAGCTTATCCTCAGCAGCAGCAGCCGTAGCAGCAGCAGCTCTAGGCAGGCCCTTGGACTGGGTCTGGAGTCGAGATGCCAAACAGGCTGACGACTGACGCGTCTGCAACAAGATAAGCTCCAGCAGAGGCAACGTGATTGAACCATCTCTTAGATTTTATACTATTGAAGTTTATTTTACGTTTATTTTATTGCTGGCAGATGAAGGTTCCAGCTTCCTCCACGCTTTGCAGACAGATCTGGCGCTTGATACGTGCCCAATGACACCACTCCTGGCAGGACCCCACTGATTCGTTTTGGAGGGTGCACAGCCCTCCAGCACGGGATCCCGTCTCTTGCAGGCCTTCCATCTGATTGTTGCAGACTGAGGAGCGCTGTCCCCACTTCAGTGCATTATTTGGTACAGATGGAAACGCCCTGGCTAATGACACAGTAAAAAGGACGGGCACTGTTGATCCTGTGTCATCCATCAGTCAATCAAGCAGGAACACATCCAAAAAAACAGGAGTTACTCCGTCCTTCGCTTGGTCCTTCACCTTGTTCACTACACAAGCACACAGTAATGTTCCTTCATGACAGCTCCGAAACAATCGTGAAATTGGGGTAAAAGTGCTGGTGGTGAAAAAATAATTCTCCTCGGGAGGATCACATGGAATATAATCGTAAACAGTAAGCGGAAAACAGTGCTGGAATTCGAAATAAGATAATATTAGAAACTGGAAATTGTATCACACATTAAAGAATTTGGGGATTTGGTGATAACTTGGTGGATATCACAACCTGCTCCAGCGAAGGAATCTTAGCAACTTCGGGTGACGAATTGGTCAATGAAGCCACTTAACCTGTACGAAGATGATACAGTAATCATAAGAAAGCAAACCGTGTGAAACTGATAAAATGAGCAACTCAGAAATCACCATTTGAGGTAACAAGCGTTTTATTATCAGGAAAGATTACATGCTGCAGACATGCCGAGGTACGTCAAACTAACTGATTGAGTATCTCGCCAATCCTTGACAAACTAACTACCTGCACCTCCTTTTCAGCAAAAAATTGAAAACACAAAAGCTAATAGAGAAATCCAGTTATTTATGTAGCCATCTGGAAATTTCGCTATTGCATTAGCAGAAATTGACTGACTAATTAAAAACAACAAGTGGTGCTTTCATTCCCGGGCAAGCCGTGCACAGCAAGCACGGTGAAATCAAGCACGCTCAAAACCAGCAACAACCCACGAGCAGCGCTTGAAAATAGCAAAGTCGACGTATCACCAAATCCGTACACCGCAAACGCGTATTGTCTCGCTGAGGCTAGTATCGTGGAATAACCAAGGGAAACACCACTCCAGCCGTCAACGTCCAGAAACACTCCGCAACGAACACCAGCAGATGAAGCAGCAGTCGAAGAAAAATCGGTCACATGTCGAAGCCTGACAGCCCCAAAAGAGCCTAAAACATGCCAGGTAAATTCGGTGAAGACTCCATCCTCGATCTGCCGCTACCTCCTCGACAATCCTCCGATATAATAGATCATTCAGCTAAGAAAGCCAAAATTTACAAAACATGAATGCGCAGGGCGCAAAGGCAGGCCACCAGTCAGCACCACCTATGAATCAACTGAGTAGCAATGAAGAGCTTGACAACCTAAACTTGCTCTATGACAAAAATAAAAGAGCAGTATGATGAGTGATCTCTATCGTCGACAAAAAAAGCGCGACTTTAGTAAGAGATATCAGAATGGTTCCTACAACTAATTTGAGTGACTTGACTTCGATAAAAAAAAAGTCGTCAAGATCTCATGGATTCTAAAATGTCAAGTCTCCAAAGTGCCCCAGTTTCACCAAAAGTGGCAACGAAGCTGTTGGCCAAGGCATGCATCGCTCATTCACATTGTCTCCAAACGTTAAATTCTCGAGGGGGGGATAGCGTCGCTGATGTCGGTGTCATGGATCGTTTCCTAGTAGGACCTTCTGCGATTCTGTTGGCCGGGACACTCGTTGCATATTCTCGAACCGACTGCGGAGAGTCGTAACCATCAGATGCATAAACGTGCTGCTGCTGGTCAACACACGATGTTTCACTATCTACATCATTCAATTGAAATACATCCCAGCTCATGTCGAGCTGCTGATCACCGCATGGAACTTTGTCAAGATCGTCGAGATCAAACCGCAGATCTTCATCAAACGATAAACCGGTGGCGTCTGATCCGGGGGAGCTCACATACCTCGACTCACTCGCAGAAGACGACTCAGGGGGACTCTGACAGGGACTGGATGATGATGTACTGCCACTTTCTCTAAAATGG
Organism: Pseudoscleropodium purum; assembly: GCA_963969395.1. NCBI lineage: Eukaryota > Viridiplantae > Streptophyta > Bryopsida > Hypnales > Brachytheciaceae > Pseudoscleropodium > Pseudoscleropodium purum. The sequence continues at coordinate 937,089 of OZ017803.1, forward strand.
AAGTGGTCTACAACACCCGCACTGGGAGCCAGGCAGAGATTCTCAGTTTCAACATTCGACGGCGGTTGCTTACGATCGATACCAGACTTAATTTTAACAGGCTCGACGGGGGGATGACTTTTGTCTTTGTCGCCCCCAACCGTTTGCGCCTGAAGTGCTTTCTGGTAAGCAATCTCGTGCAACTTCGCATCTAATGTGGAAATGAGCCTTCCACTGCTCTTGTGTGCGGGTGAAACACCATTGTCATCCACAGATGACTGCTGTAACCCACCAGATAATACCCCCTGGTCGCCTTGCTGACGAGGAAAGTTGAGGCGCGCGTACTCGCCCCTTAATTTGTAAGCCGCTGCAGACGAACACAGTTCCCAATTAATTCGACATGTGGTCAAAAGGAAACCAATAAGTAAGACTAGAAAGAAAGAAAGCAGGGCACAAGCTAAGAATTAACGTACCCGTGTCGTATGCCAGTGCTGCCTCCTCCGCGGTGTCGAAGGTGCCAAGCCACAACCTTGTTCGGTTCCTAGGCAGCCGGATCTCTGCTACCCACTTGCCCCAGTGTCTCTGACGAACGCCCCGGTACAGTTTGGTCCGGGGCACTCCTATCCGCTTCTCAGCCGCCGTCTTCTTCATCACCTGGGCACGCGGACCCAGATCAGGACTCCATGACGTCCTCGGCAGATCCACGTCCTGAGGCTGTGGCTGAAACGCGTACTGAAGCTGGAATAGCTGCGGTGTGATCAGGGGCGGACCCTGAGTGACGTACTCCAAACTACTCTGTGGAACGTCGGGCTGCGGATGCGTCAAGTTACAAACTCCGCTACTGTATCCTCCAGCCTGTAAGCCGTACAGATTCGGCACTAAGAATGATGAATCGTTACTGGCCATGAACGTACTCGTCGCAAGACCCTGCGACCCGACATACGGAGGAGAAAACTGCGGTGCTGATCCCTGATTCTGATAACCAGTAAACAGGATTTGCTCGCCTGACAACTCAGGAGTACAACTATCAATTGACACAGGTGAGCCACATCCTAACACAGACGCAGTAATTCTCTTCTCCTCACGTAGTAACATTTCATCGTGGCTCAATGCTGAACCAGATGAGGACAGAAGACTATTATTTAACATAAAACGTAAGCTATCACTTACTCCGGCTGCTTCCAAGGAAGCAAAGCCACTACGGCTATCTACAACAGAATCCCTCCCACATGAGGAGACCCCACCACCGTCATGGATGGCGTTGTCATAGTAGAAACCTCTTGAAGGCACTCCGTATCCAGGCATACTGCTCAGACGGTGTGCCACTGCTGCCATCGAAACTCTTCAGAAACCTCCCTTGAGAGGATCGCTGTGTCTTCACTCGGATCTTCGGACCTTCAAACCAGTAGTCGTCTCGCTCGTCACAGACTTGACACCTAAAAACAGATCTACCACAAAATACTTCACAGTGTTCAAATACACTTGCCTGACAGCACAGAGTGATCAAAACTACTTGCTATTCGACGTATGATACCACGCAGAGATCCTCGCTTGCTGACTGAAAGCAATAACGAAATCGGTAGGCAGATCCTGAGAAGAGCCTTTAGAAATCACGAAGCCCACCTACGCTTCGTGAGAAGGTAGGACGGTCCGCTAACGTCAGAAAGTTGATAACAACGAGAACCCCAGACGCAGAAAATACAACGAACCACCAGCAGCCTGTGAGGCCAAGTTGCCAGGCGAAGGAACTCAAGGGACTGCCTAACACCTTCAAGACTGAAGGAAGACAGGACCTGCACCAGAAGAGTGCAAGGTGACTCAAAAACGAACCCTGACTCGCGATCACTGCCAGCAGTGATGGTGCGACCTGACTTTAAAACACACTTAAAAAACCAAACCGAAATCAGAAAACCGACGAACTACGAGCGTTGACGACAATTGCAGAAACCGACCAGAGATACAGACTTAACGATTGGGTGACGGGAGGTCGATTCCGAGTTTCCGAGTGGATCGTGTGAACAGCAGAGTGAGCGCCGTTTCAGACTGTGAGGCTCAAACCGGAAGGGAACGATTGTTAACTGTGCAAGGCAATATAACGTGTGCGGCAACGACGTTTGCTCTCGATCGCATACCAACAGGCGATCATCTGTGCCACCACAAACCCGTGCTCGCGCTCACGTAAATATGAACCCTGCGTGCTCCGACTCTAACTAAAAAAACCGTACAACAGCAAGCAGTGAGAGGAATCCACTACAAGCCGCTAGTGTGTACAGCAAACGCCTACTCTAAACTACTGGAGAGGTAGAAGAGATGCAACACTACAAGCGCCGTGACCAAGAAGCTCTGTTGACACACAATCCCCGAGTGCCGAGCCTGCCAGTGCGTGCGCAAGTAATCCGCGGAACCGCCAACCCCCGGATCTCCCACAACCGACGATCAACACCAAGCTGTTCCGTCCCACCGAAGTGCAACAGAACAAACCCAATGCTGAAAGAAAGCACGATTGCGAAAGCGTGATCCGAGCTTGCTGTGCGAGTCCCACTTCCTACAAGCTCCGTGACTGGAAGTGCGAGAGGGAGTGCGAAAGGAAAGCGAGAAAGCGTTGGAAAGCTAGGACGAAGAAGACTAGAGAAAATGAGTGTTGCGGAGTTTGCAAGTGGGGAAGCTCGGGCCTTATACTCCCGACCCCGTCAAGCTTACCCCCCCAGCCATCGCCTCCCCTTCTTCCTCGCAACCCTGCGCTTCGCCATTTTCCCCTTGATTAACGCCGATCTTTTTCTTTCTTTTTTCCCCTTAATTTCAGATTAGGGTTGTTTTGGGACGGGCAGGGGGCAGCGCGCACCGTCAGGGGCGGTTTCGACGAAAGCTGTCGTCGCGTCCACGTCTCCGTCGACTGCGCGTGCTTCATGTTGGCTTCTGGTTGGGATGAAAGGGATTGTTGGGGGAGTTCCAATATTCGGCAAAGCCCTTGGAGGTATTGGTGAAGTATATTATTTTTTTTAAAGGTAGTCTGCTCTTAAAGCGACCACCATTTTAGAGCTGATTGCAATTGGGGGGGGGGGAGGGTAAACTCAATGAAACAATTTTCAGTAAGTTTTTGTAGGAAGAAAGACAGAATCGACATCTAACACAAGTCATTTTGTATTTGTTGGACCCTTGTGGAATTAGTTTTGAAGTTGAAATACAACGGTCATCAAAAGCAAACACCTCTTGAAATGTACACTATTGGTACATCGAAGAAAGCAAAATGTACCTTTGTGTTAGTGGTCACTTTTAGAGCTCCTTTCTCTTAGGCCAATTTTTTTTAAAAGACAAGGAAAAGCCGCATTTAATTAACTTTGAATTGTACTTTTTCAAACTCTTATTGAATTAATTGTGAATGATTACCATTGGAATTTGGAAGTTGCTCCAAAGTGGTCTACACCTTCAAGTGTTCATTCTTGGTTAGATGTGAAACTTTGTATATGTATCATTGATTCAATCAAGTGACAGTACCATCACCTATTGTCACTTCATTCATATTTTTTTGCTTGCACGTTACGTACTGCTACTTTGTTTTGACCACCATTGATGTGGTTTTAGTAGACAAGTCATGTGGAAGGCAATAAAAGGAGGAGAATTGTAGACTGGGCTCACTTACGTAGTATGACCTATGACTTACTGATGCATTTAAAGTTCAACAAGGACATTCCACAATGATGATTTTTGGTCAAGTCACTTCACGCAAAAGTGACCCTCCATAGAAGTTTCAAACCACACTCTCCAACTGGATACTTTTCCTAGAAAACCAAGGTGTTGTGCTTTCAATTCTCCAAAGCTTGATCAAACTATCTCTCATATTGCCTTAAATAATAAAAGTTAAAAATAAAAAATCTATATTCAAATGATGATTGAATGATTTTCAGAACCGATTTTTGTTAGAAGTATTAATGAGTTCTTCATGTCACACATGAGGCTTTCTTACGTATTTTTAAGCCTATGATGTCCTTATAAATAAAATAATAACTTTTGAATGTGTACAATTCTCAAAGCATCTTCCCTTCACGCTTTTAATAGGAAGGAAAATGTAATTGGCATCTAGCCCAAGTCATTTCTTATTTTTTAGACCTTCATGGAATTAATTATGAATTTTTGAAGTTTAAACATAGTGGTCACTAAAAGTGACCACCTCCTAAAATGTGCACTATTGGTACATTGAAGAAAGCAAAATGTTCCTCTATATTAGTAGTCTCTTTTAGAGCAAGGTCACTTTTAGAGCATCCTACACTTTTACATTTTTAGTCAATTTTTCTTGAAAGGTGAGGAAAAGTTGCATCTAATTAACTTTAAATTGTATTTATTTGAACTTTTATTGAAATAGTTGTGAATAATTACATTTGAAATTGGGAGTTGCTCCAAAATGTTCCACACCTTCAAATGTTTATTGTGGTTTAGATGTAAAATTTTGTATATGTATATCCTAAAATTAGTCAAGTGACAGCACCATCACACATTGTCACTTCATTCACTTTTTCACTTACAAGTTATACGTGGCTAGTGGCTACTATTTTTGACCACCATTGATGTGATTTCAATAAACAAGTTGTGTAGAAGGTAATTCGAGGAAGAGAGTTGTGAACTTTGCCCACTTTTGCAATATGATCTATGACTTGCCGATGCATTTAGAATTTGACAAGGATGTTCTAGGACGATGACTTTTGGTCAAGTCACTTCATTTGAAAGTAACCCTTCGTAGAAGTTTCAAACCACATTCTCCAATTGGATACATTTTGGAATACCAATTATTGTGCTTTCAATTCTTTAAAGCCTCATCAAACCCTAATTCATATTGCCCTAAATAATAAAAGCTAGAAACAAAAAATTTACATTAGAATGATTATTGATTGATTTTCAAAACCAACTTTTGTTAGAAGTATTATTGAGTTTGTGATATTACACACAAGGCTTTTTGCTTATTTTGAAGCCTATGATGTCGTTATCAATGAAATAATAATTTTCAAATATGTATAGTTTACTTCTGCCTACGCTTTTGGCTATTCTCAACTTTTATAATAATAGTCTCAAGGATATATAAATGTATAGACATAGATTGGAATTTTTTTTTCAAAATTTCTACTCCTGAAGCTTCATTTATATTCACTTATTACCAAATCAAGTAACATTGCAATCACCTTTTATCACTTGACTCACTTTTTCACTCACAATTTGTTTAAAAGTGTGGAACTACTATCTTGAACACTATGGTATAACTTTTGTGAAAGATCAGCAACTTGTCCATCAATCCAAAATTCAAGAGGGACATACCACACTCTTGTTTTTTGGTTAGTTATTTCACAAATAAGTAAATGTGAGTGACTATTTATGGGAGTTTAAAATCACATTCTCCAAATTGATACCTTTTTTAGAGAACAAGCTTTATCATTTGAAACCTTTTTGTAGAGTGATTTTATTGAATTGTTTTGCTTACCTTCTCTAAAACTTATTAACCTTGTGATACCATAAAGGACAAAAAAATGTTCAACAAATGAGGGTTTTGTTGCAATGAAAGATGTAATTATTTGTCTTATTGAAGTATGATTTTTTAGATGATTCATTTCAATTCACATTAACATAGAAGTGGTTTCTTTGACCATTTTGTAGGTTGGAGTTAAATATTTTATTGTGAGTAAAAAAAAAAAACTTGGCAAACATCATTCAATAGTATGTACATTCATCTAAAACTTGGCAATATCATCTCACTATTAAAGCTTTCATTCATTCAAAAATGGAAAACTTATTGCAAGTATCCCTTCAATAAACTTTGTAATGTTGATCTTGTACCAAATTTGTGACAATGAGTTGGAATTTTTCTTTTCAAAGTTTCATGTAAGGCATGTACGCCTATCATCAACACTACCCAAAATGTGACACCTATATATAGACAAAAAAGCATTAAAAAACTACATATTGATTTTACAAGATGTATACAATTACTAGTAGAATTGTGGTCTTGGTAGACTAGCCAAATAAGGCCACACAAATGACCCAAGGTTGGTCTTAAGACATAGGTCATCTTCTTAATCAAGTTTGTTACATGTCATAATTATTTATAGATTATAAATTTAGAAACTTATCACTTCATCAATTTTACATTCATACAAAAAAACGGTTTAATTTTTACAACAAAATAAACTCTATAATTTAGTCCCAATACATGATATTAATTTGTATCATACCAAGCAAGTGTATATACATGTAATGTACATGTACAAGTACAAGCCCTTAATTGTTGCAAATAGCAAGATTTGAACCCATACCTTTAGTATTAAAGGTGGACATTCTTTAGCATTGGGCACTTGGTCCCCTCAACTCTTGTATACATGAAAAAATGTAAAGTTATTATTTGTAATACATTTGATCGTCTACTATTCTAATTATAAATTAGAATTGTCATGTAAGTTATAAGGATGTCAAAGACATGCAAGCTATAAATGATCCTATATACTTGAAAAAAAAACAATACCAAATTCAAATTGTATTGATGAGGTTACTAAAGTAACTCTGCCTATGACAGTCCAAATGGGAGCCAACCCATCACATGCAAATTTATTGCAATGATGCACATTTCACTAACTTGAATGTATACCATTAGTACAATTTTAAATGTGATGGGCTAGCTTCCATTTAGACTGTTATAGGCAGAGTTACTTTAATAGTGATCAACATTCATTGCAAGAAGCAAAAAGTTTCAATCAATCTTTTTTGTTAGAATCAAATCCAAATTAAGTTTGACTTCAAGTAGAAGGAAACAACACCTAACACAAAGTTTAAGCTTTGGTCTTCAAGGCCCATAACTCTACTAATAATGAATTGAAACATGAAAGTCTCTAAGAACCACCTCTTTATTTCTAGTAAACTTAAATAGTATATTTAAAAAATAATAATAACTTATTCATATAGTGTCCAAATAGTGTATGCTAGAGTATATTGGATTCTTCTTTCAATTGCCAAGAAGATCCAATAAAAACAATGTATATTTCATATCTATGTTTTATTGTAATTATCTACAATTACATCTACACATACCTTGAGTTAGATCAGGTAACTACATGAATGGGTCTCAATGGATGGAGAACAACTTTAATTAGAGTAGAAAATATAGTAACAAGTGTTTCAAAGCATGAGTGAAGCAAGGTGCTAAACGGTCTTATGAAGTCGGCCATGCAAGGTGAATTTTGTATTCTAAAGGATGATTGTAAAAAAAATGTTCCCTATTTTGAGCCCTATTAATTTTGAGCTATATTACCTCTCTTTGCTAGCTAATTTGAGGCCTCTGATTGCAAATTTGAATTTAAAATTTTAAAATTTTATCATGTGTGACAAATAAAAAATTCCTATGTTTTCCCTAGGGGAAAATTCACCTTGCATGGCTCACTTCATAGGACGGGTTTAAGGTAGAGGTATCAATAACCAACCATGCCCAATATCCGACTAGGAAGGTGTGCTATTTTCAACCTTAGTTGGTTCTCAAGCTTGAAATTTGATTTTTTCGTCCTTTCCAAGATTGGAACTAAACTTAATAATGTCATGCCACATTTCTTGAATTAATGAATAAGAAAATATTGTCTTGTATGATTAGAATTAGAAGACTCTAGACATTGCTTTTGGGTCAAGAGTTCTTTTGCCTCCCAAAATGCACTGTAATTTCAAATTTCGGAATATAAGTCTGAAAATTTGGCAATCCCCATATTTCTTATCTTCCTACATGGGAAAAATATCCAGTAATTCATACCACCCAAAATCTGCTCCCAAATTGCTTAAATGCTCAGTTATTGGTGCCTCCACCTTAGTGTCGTGCATGAGTGAAGGTTGAAGGAAGAACACGCCACTTGTGGCTGGTGGTTTTGTAATCTCACCTTCGCAATGAAATCCCGTTCATTTGTTTTAAAAAAAAAAAAGTTGAAGGAAGTGAGCATTCAAGTGAGCAGCTCACTCAAGATTAAAAGAGTTCAAATTCAATTTAGATTGTGTATGGGTATGCGTATCAGCATATTTTGACTTGGAAAATCCTCCGTGCATCTCAAGCAACCTCCAAGGCCACAGATTTTTTGTCTTGTGTCGAAGTGTGTTCCAAACCAATATTCCAATGTGTACCTCACCTTAACTTAAGTTTTTATATGTATATATATATATCGAATCCAAAGTCATTAAGACTTGCATACCACGCAAATTTTAATTAAACTTTTTTTTTAAACCGATTTGAAAATGTTCTTAATATTCTTGGCCACTTGTTCTCCATCTCTGTCTCTGCTTCACTTTACACTTGTACCTTAATCCAGAGCTTACCCAACGTTTGACTTGGCCTAACAACACTATTCCATTCCAAAGGTGTGTACTTACTTACAAAAAAACACGCTCTTGATCTTTTAACTTACGCAAACCGTGCAATGGAAGGACAAATGTGGCTAGAAAACAACCAAACCCCCTGCCAACACACTTCCATATGCATCCCGGAAACCTCCAAAAATTTGTACATTCCTTGAGGCTTGCATCCTCGTCCCTCGAGGGGGGGATTAAGTGATTAGTAACAATGACTTTGATTGATTGAATGAGAAAAACAAAAACAAAAACATGATGCCACCCAAGATATGGTTGAGATTTCTCAAAAGGAATAATAAACTTATAAACGTATAAAAACACACCCACCCTCCCTCGAAATTCACATAAAACTTTTTACCTGCATGACAGGAATCAAAGTGGCCCTTTGTTGTACAAATATCTTAAAACACGTTCAAAGTTGCAGACTAGAACGTGGCTAATCAAATCATCAGACACACCTCGAATTGATATTTAAACTGCGAAAGACAAGTACTTCACGCATCCTTGGATTTGGAGTTTTTTGGAAGGAGGGATTGTGAATCATAACCTGTTTGTCGTTGGTGGTGTTTTTCTTGCCATAGGACATTGATGCTTGTGACATGAACATGATCACAAATTTTTTTAAGTAACCGTTGTTTGATTGGCATGCACACGACAATGCACAATTGCATCTATAAAAAAAATAAGAGTTTGCGGTCACGTTCGACGATGAGTACGGTAATTTACTATGTCTATGATACGCAAAATGGGAGGGAACCCATTACAAAAAACAAATTTCACAAGTGGTGGTGCACATTATTTTTAGAACTGGAATGTACGTCACCATTAATACACTGATTTTGCTTGTGATGGGCTAGCTCCCATTTAGATTGTCATAGGCAAAGTTACCTTAGTGTTTGGGATTTGATATTCAACCTATTTGTAGTGTTTACAAAAGTTATGAATTTGTGAAAGCTGATCTAATATAATGATAGACTTGCGTGTTTCATGGAAGAGATTTGTTGCAAGCAAAGCATTCATGCATTTTACAATTTAACACATTTGTTTATACTTGGTTTTGAGGGTCTCCCAAAAAATTTAGATGGGTGAAAATCGACCTTTGCACAATATGAGAAGGGTTGGACAAAATGTGTAATTTTGATAAATGTATAATTCTACATGAATGTGGAGATTATGACAAGGCTTTATGTTGGTTGTAAATATAATAAGACTGTTTTTTTAGTGAGAGTGATGTGTTGCCAACCAAACCAAAGGCTCTAATTAACACATATTGAACTAGCTTCATTACGATAGTCTAATGTGTATTTGAATCTATTATGTCATGTGTGCTTTTTTAGAGGTGTGCATCACACTTTACAAATTGTAGTTTTTTTTTTAATTTCCCCTCTTTCCATCAATATCTTTCAAATGGAAAGCCATTACCTTTTCAAAAAAAATTTGTGTCCATATACAGCAAAGCTAACTTCAAGAACTTGCAATTGCTTCTATTGAAAAGTATATTCTACATTTTTGCCATCCACACGTTAATTTGTAAAATCCTTTGAATTTCAAAAGTTCTATTTTTCCACACATTCTCAAAGATTATTGTATTAATTTTCAAATATATGAACAATATAGATCTCCAAAACCATGAACTCAAACTATTCTCTAAATCTAAAATATAAGTTTCCTTTGCTTCTTTTCAATTAAAAAAATGGAACTTTTCAAGAATGAATTTGATGTGTTAGTACGATGAAAAAGAGTCTTACAATCCACCATAGAAAGAAATATATATTTTAAACTAATGTTAAAAAAAAATTAACTAAAAATCACTAAAATACAGACTTCAATCAATTTTAAATTGAATTTTATATTCATAATTTTAAAATTATATTAATAAATGTCGATAGATACAATAGTAAAACTTATTGTATAGATACAATCTAAAAGTCATATTTCACATTATCTATGGAAGCCATCACTCAAATTAAAGAAAATGATCTCATCACTAAAAGTTTGGGCTACCTCTCATATCATTGGATTAACATTATCCAAGGAAAGATTTGAAAAAATCTATTTAGTATCCAAAAGTTATTCCTTATTAGTCAATTTTGATTGATCCATACCTTAAAGTAGGTTGCTTTATTTGGTTTGCTACATTGAGATCCTTGTGATTATGCATCCCCTACTTGCATTCTCGGTACCATTAGAATAAGAATGGAGCTATAGAAGGGCCGTTAGTTGCCCACACGTTCCCAAGGTAATTAGTTCTGCTCTCATAAAGGAGATCTCAAATACACAAGCATCTGATGTGACGGGGAACCGAGTGACGTTTTGTATGTTGCCTTTGAGGGATTGCCACCTATAAAGAAATAAATACACGTTATATTTGCCCACAAGCCCCACCATACCCAAATTTGTCAAACCCATCCTTGATCCTATCAAACCCATCTTCGGTCATGTCATAGTGTCGGACCTTCAAAAGAAGAAAGTCAGAAATTAGAAATTATCACAAGGAAATTTTTTGGCACTAGTATCAGAATCACAAGCTCCAATATTAAATAACCGGCGTGAAATAGAGCATTGTGGCCACATCCAAACTCGTTCTTGTGTATTCACAATATTCAAAAACATGATAATCACAGACCTAAACTAGTTTGGAAACAACACTAAGACAACCCTTCTCATGCTTCAATTTTATTCTAATGCATTAGAAAGCCCTTGACAAAGAGGGGTGCATGAGCTTTGTTTCGTGACATTTGAACCTATAGCATGAAAACTATTGAATTTCAAAGTTTTTATGAATAAAGAAATTAAAAAATTACTTTTATTTATTTTTAATTTTGTTTATGGCAACAACATGGAATACACTAAGTATTTTCAAATTCATTTTAGTGTGCTTTTATTCAAACTAATTTTTTTTTAAATCATACAATAGCTTCTTCAATAATTGCCCAAGAGTTTTTAATTTAAATTACTAGTTTCCAAAAATGAACCGACTCATCTTACACCAATTTTTTTCCTCTTTTCTAGAGGGATTAATCCTAGCCACAAAATGTTCATTTAAACAGTGTGCAATTAGGGAGGTATTATTTCGTGTACTACAGAAGGACAGCTGATCTGGGACGCGGGGGACATGAGACGTGCGGTGTGGATGAACTTCATTTGATATTCCGTCTCATCCAATCCCCTCACTGTGCTCCGTCGATCTCATCGCCCTACCTCGGGAGGGGCTCCTCCTCTCTCCTCTTAACTTTAATTTGCTTTTATTATTATTATTACTCCAACTTGTTACTCAAGAAACCTTATTAATTTTGTTATATTTTCCTTTGAAAAATACCCTTGGAAAGTATCCTTGAGTTCCAAGGAAACCAAGTAAGAAACACAGAAAAAAAATACCATGCAATATTTTACATGTTGTCATTAAGTAATAGAAAAAAACTCAAAATAAAACTAATATAAAAAAAAACTATATTTACTTGCACTTTGTATTAGAGATGATATTAACCTCTAAAGTTCCACAACCCTTTTTTCATCAAAATCCACCCAAAAGGCTGCCACTTTTATAGCAAAGAGCAAAAAAGAGAAATTATGTTTTTTCATGGCATATCTAAGAGTAGGATCTTGTACAAAATTAAACTCGTGTGAAAATGTATGGAAGAAATTTCAAAAACTTTGATTGTATAGATTGCAAGATATTCGCATTTAGAGTGAAGGAAACAAGTTTTTGTACACCTTGCTCAACTACATTTTTGGTTTTGAACCTTCTATATTTAAAAATTTTACTCTATTGATTTTGAGTTTCTAATTTTATATTATGAAGAATTGGGTTGAAATTCAAAGAAAATACGCTTATTTCTTGTTCATTAAAATATTATTAAGTAGATGTAGGTTCAAGAGTAATGGAAAAAATAAACCGTTAATAGCTTTAATGTGGAATTGAAAGACACTAATCTCAATGGCGAGATCGTTCTAGCAATAAATCTCAACCTTGTAAAAATTGAATTCTTAAATAAATCCTGTGAGCTATTTTTTCAAGAAAATGCTTTAATTGCTCAAAAAAAAAAAAGATTTTCTGTAAATTTTGCATAACAAATCCCAATGGAATATATCAAAGCTTCCCACTTAGATAAAAATACAGTCTATGCGGGAAAAAAATATTTTTAGTTTTTTTTAGGATTCTTTTTGTTCTTCAAACTAAAATTTGGATTTTTGTGCCATAACTTTTGCTCCTATGCATTAATTGAAATAAAACTTTATTTTCGGAAAGTTAATGTATTTTTCTATTTTCACAAAAAAAAAATTCATGAAATCACAACAAATGTTGAGACTATAGGAGCTTGCCCAAAATTTGTTTTGTCTTCCAAAGGGACAATGGGACTTTAGGGGTTAGTACAATTAATTTAGTCCAAACTTGTCTAGATTGATTTCACTCATATGATTCTTTGCACTAATTGTAAACACACATTATCCCATACAAATAGGGTGTATATAATGAACAGTGTCACATGTCATCTTTAAAAATTTCTGTTAGGCTTAGAAATAAATATTATATATTATTATATTTTACATCTACATTGATTTATTCTATTTGGTGTGTGTGATATATAAGCTAATAGTAAGTTGGCAAACTTAGACAATATATGAACAAATACAATGTGACATCAAGTTAAGAAGCCAAATTGAGCTTAGGATAACTAAACCCATGATAGTTTTAGTATAAGAATTTGAAGATGGCTCCTATTATTCAAATGCATAAGTTTTTGTTGGTTCTTTTTGGGAGTTAAAAAGGGTTTTAAATCGTTTTCACTTTCACTTTTTGGACACCATATCCATGACATATGAATTTCCAATAAAGTATAACCAAATCCATTCTAATCTCTTAGAAACAAGTCACAATTAAATGCAAATTACCTTAGATAAAGCCTTTTCATCAAATCTTCTTTGCCTTTTCATTAGTCTCTAAAGGCTTTTAAAGATCATATGGTTTTGAATTCTTGTTGATTTTAAGTAAGTCATACTAGTAGCTTCTTAAATTTTCAATTTTTTTTGGAGGATTTTAAAGTAGTTTCTACATGATGTGATTCTTCTACATAAATATGAAGCTTAGATTTATGAGATTTTGACAAGTATTACAATAGTTATGAAAATAGTTTAAGAAAATAGGCATTTTTCAAGTATTTTAAAATAGAAATTCATAAATTAATAAACTTGCATGTGATAGGGTCCTTAAAAACAAGTAAAGTTGACTCAATATATAATTATGAATGTGCTAAAAGATATAAAGTATTATGAACTACACTAAATTAAGAGAAAAAAAATATCTATAATTAATTTTGAATGCAATTTTTGAAGTCTTCAGAAAGAAAAAAAAAGTTTCGACAATGTTGATATGTCTTGATGAAATATTCTTACCCGTGGATTCAACATAGTTTCATTTCATATTAAACATATTAGCAGTTGAGGTTCTCATCGAAAATTAGTTTTTTTAATATATTAAATATATTTTGAATAATGAAAATGAAGTGGGTTTTTCCATGGGTTTTTTTCCATAGATTGTCAATAAAAATCTCCAACATATTATTAACGTGCTCAAGTCATGGAATAGTTACATGCATTTTGTCTTATAAACTTTGAACAATTAAGTTATGATGTCGCTTTTGGAGGACTACTAAAACAATTCTTAAAGTTTGGATATTATGATCTTGTAATTGGTTAATGCTTTCTCACTTCCAAAAAATTATCTTAAAGATTTAATTGGCAAAACCACAAAAATTTGATAGATTAAGAATTGGGGGCATGGTATTTAGAATTTGGTTTTCTTAAGTAGTTTTGACATTCCAATGTGAAAGAATTTTAGGAGGCTAATTTTAGATTGTAAATTCATATTTCCACAAGAAAATTAGTAGCCCGAGATTTTTGGAGGTAGCAAACATGTTTACAATTTCAAATACCTCAGACAAGAAGAATGCTATAATGAAGTGCTTTCAAAGGAATTGTAGCCTAAATGAAGAGATAAAATAGTTTGTATCCCATAGACCTAAATTACTATAAGTAAAGGGTACCAAGATTCAAATGCTAAAAATGACGATATTTTTTGAGGTTCTTCTATCTATATAAAAAACTTTGCATCTTAAAAACACCAATTCTTTTGCCATCTAAAGTTGGCCCCTCCAAATGTTTCACTGACCCAAACCTACCATCATCAATCACTCTCGGTGACAATTCAAAAATCAATAACTAAAGTACCTCTACAAAATTTTTTATTTTAAACTCTCTCTAAAAAAAACTAATTGTTTATAACTTTTGCATACAACATCCAAATGCCACATTCTTTGTTGCATTTGGAACCTCCACTTTCACTTGCCAACAAGAAAATCAATGAAAATTTGACTAGTCTTAGGTCACTCTACACTTCGGTCAAAGGTTGAGAGACTTACTAATTTCCACAAATTCTTGGTTTCTTACAATCTGATTGGTAGAAACCAACAATCTCTTGGCCATGATAGTGTGTAGTGGCTTGAATAATATTAACTAGGCCACATTAGCCAAAAAAATGGCAATTTTTTTTTTTCGGGGGGGGGGGGGGAGTTGCCCACTTTATCTTTAGAATTATTTTTTTATCCAAATTCTCCCCTAAAAGTCCAATACAATAGAGTTAATCATGAAGGATCCCCCAGTTTGAAACAAGGGTGTTAGAGGGAAAGTATAATTAAGAACATCATTAAAAAAAACTAGCGCCAAATTCTATCGGACTTCAATTTGGGTGCTCAAAAGAGTTTCATTCCATGTTTTTTTCTCAAAGTACAACTCCTGATCCCACATTATACTCACTTTACAATTAACTCTAACATGTGCTCTTTTTTTTTCCTCCCTTCCTCATTTCTCACTATTTCTTACGAGCTACTTCATCCGCAACAATGTGAACGCTCCTTTCCTCATATCGTCTTATCTATTCTTTTCTTTTTTATATAGAGCCATCTTGTAGACCAAAGATTGCACGATTGCAAAGATTGCAAAGATTGCAAAGTTCTTTCAGATTCGTAAGCATCCAAGAAAAAGAATAGAAGATGTTTCAGAATGATCCAATGGGTGGGCTTTTTCGGCAGGATTGTCAACTCCGGTAGGTCTGATGATTTGTTTTCAATTGGAATTCGACCATGTTTTTCCACATGGGACTGTGAGTGACCGCCCAGCTGCAGCACACAATTGTGTCACCGGCCCCGAAACCAACTGTACAGTATGTGGATCTGTCGGAAGGCATACACATTTTGAATTAATATGATGGTCACTGCTTTGAATTGAATTTTGAATTGAATTGCAGACTAACTTGCAGGAGGAGACAAATGATCGTGGTGGTCTTGGTTGGGGCACCGAGGAATAAGTAAGTAAGCTTATAACTTACTGTCGAAACGTGGTGCCCAAGGCTCACATTGGCACCAAGCTTACTGCTGCCCAACTTATGGTCATGAGACAATTGCATTGGCTGCATGACTTAGGATAGATAGTAAAACTATCTCCAACAGACTCTTCATTCACTCTAGTAGTCTGGTCATAAAAAGGCCAGAGTTACAAATCTTCTTTCTTCTAGTCATGAAACTTGGCTGAGGCACCATGTGCTGATTCTTTTTCTTGCTTGGCAACGGAAGATTGATTGATTCCCTTAGTGTCTTGTGTTTTATTTCTTGGGAAAATGTTGGAATTTTTTTTATTTGTCACTTGTGATAAAATTTGCAAATTTTGAATTCATGTTTGGAATCAAAGTCCCCCCCCCCCCCCCTCCCCCCTCTCTCACTAGCTAGGAGAGGTGAAGAGATACAAAATTTGTTGGGCACACTATAAGAGGCAATTTTTTACATTTTTCCTTGAATGAGGGCAGTAAGGGGGTCAATCTTCCATGGCCATATTCCTTGGTGCCCAATGGCCATTGTTTCTTAGAAATGATGTTTGCTACTCATTTGAAAATGTAGATCCTATACCATTTGTTAGAAAAACCACCAATTTCTAGACAATAAATGTTTATTGTAAACAATGTAGTTTATGGAAATGTGAAAGTCAAAAGATCAATTTCAATCGTAGAAAGTCGAAGTACACTTGGATGTGTTATAGTATGTTATTTTCTTCCAGAAGACCAAGTGGTTGATAAATGACCAATTGAAAATTCAGGTAGGCTTCGACAAAGTCAATTTTGAATGCATCTTTTTGAATTTTTGGACATAAGTTGTGGCGAACATATGCCCCATGCAAAGGATTGTAATCCCTTTTTAAATCGCGTTCCCAGATCAAAAGTTATGCCGCCCACAATTTTTGGTGCAAGGTGGGCAACTTTGGGTAGCATGCGCAAAATCCGGCTTTGACTTTTGAAAATTTGGTGGGTATGTAACTTGTAAGATGCAATTGTTCGAAAACAACCTTATATATTGTACATGAATCTCATTTGAGGAGGAATTAAGAAATGTAAAAAACCTTCTTTTCCTTACTTCAAACGTCTTAATTCTCCAATCTACATGATCAAAGTTTTTTGAAAAATTGTCTACAAGTTCCCATTGTTAGTCTAATATAAACCTCTATAATTGAAAATCCATAAGAAGAATGTTGTTGTTTTTTTCCCATTTTTTCCTCACATTCCTATGATTTTATACATCGCAAGGCTCACAATTGGAATGCTTGTGCATTCAACTCAATGACCACTTCATGAGTTCATGTTCATGGCTATGGAAATCAAATATATATTTTTTTCTATATGAAGCAAACATACACATGAAGAAGCTAGACATTATAGATGAAAATGTATTTAAACTTTGGTTGTACTTGGTGATACTTATATCAAAACTAGGTGATACCTGAATAAAATTTGGTTGTTGTTCATAAAATGCAGCAATAATTTGACTATGTTCACCCCCCAAAATAAAAATTTCCTTTATTAAAAAAACTTAGCCAACAACATTTTTGTCTTTTAGTCAATTGGTGAAAAATGGTGCATAAAAAAACAATCTAGTGGTAGTCATCACAGAGTGGTGAATCTGAAGGTGGTTTCTAAGAAGTTTACTACCGTAGGCTTATGGTGGTAGGAATTTTACTTTTAATGGTAAAGACTTTTTCCAATTGGTTGAGAAAGTTCAGAACAAGTTCGTAGTGAAGTAAAGCACTGATTCATTGAGGGAAAATTAAATTAAAAAATTGAAAGTACAGAAGTTCAGTTTGAAAAGTCTGTACTGACCCTTTTAAAAAACCCCAAAGCACATGGGTCACCATCTTCTGGAGGAGTTGAAAATATTCCACCAATGCATTGCTGCCACGCAAGGCTCCACATCACCTTTTGTGGACCGGGGGCATCGCTGTCCAACCAAAAGGTGACACGTAATAAATTCTATAAAATTATATTAATTCTTAAGCCGCGTGAGATTGGGGGTGAACTGAGACTATCATAATAAGCTTAGCTGGCAGACTTATTGGTGCCTCGACTCCACATGGAAGCCGGCCCTAATCCCTTTGAACTAGTGCAACCCTAGTTTTTGCATTCACTGCCCGTCTTTCACTTGTGTAGCATCTATAGTTGGCAATAAAAAGTTTCCAAATACAATTATTTTCTACACAAAATATTATTGGGTTGTCTTTGTCTAAAGCACATTTGATACTAAAAGTGACCTTCAAATGAGATTTTGATTTTTTGACCCATTTGGGGGAGGGCGGCACTTAATTACTATTAAATGATTTATAAAAAACAAGTTGGAATTCAAAGTTCAAATTTCGACCTTCATAATATGAAATCCCAAATCCAACATTTGATATTTTTTTATTCATCTTTTACAATTTGAGGAGGTTGAGATTTTGGCTTTGAATCAAGACCTAGAAAGTTGGAACTTGAGACATAGTGTGAAGTGCCCTTCACTCTTACCCCTAAAGTACCAAGAGTCCTCGTAGGAGACTCTTGGAGTTCGAAGGAAGGTATCTATAATTTCAATTTTTGGCAAGATTTTTTGAGACTTTTTTTTGAGATACGAAAAACTGATTAGCTTTGAAAGAATATCAATTTTATTTCAAGTAGTGCCTAGGAACAAAAGTTATGCCACAATAAGTTCAAAACAAGCAAAGGTGGACAACAAAAGAACACATTAAGACTTGAAATAGTTTAAAAAATTATTATTATTACTATATATTATAATTTTGTCTAAGTATGTGGAAAGATTTGATTCAATCCATTTAGATAAGAAATGTGAAAGTTATAAAGCTTCTTATTTTGTTGGCAATTTTAGCAAATTCTTGAAAACATAATATATTAAATCTATTTTTTTTAAATTTACCACGTGCAATCTCACTACTGGAATTAGTGTGTTTTAATTCCATTTCAAAGCTATCTCCAATTTGTTTGTTTTTTCTATCTCACACCTATTTTCATTTAACAATTTTAAAAAAAAGAAGTCATAGTAGATAGGGGAATTTTTTCCAAGCTCCTAACTCAATTTTTTAACACAATTTCTTTTAATTCAATATTGGTAGTACAAAATTTTTCAGTTAAGAGGATTCAAAATTGTATAATCTAGTGATCAATATGGTCAAAGTTTCTGAAATTTCTTCCAACCATTCTCATACTAGTTTAGTGCAAGATCCTATGGCTAAGTAAGTAAAAAAAAACTAGTGTTTACATTTATTAATTTTTGGTTGAAAATGGCAATTGTGAGTGGTTTTTGCTAGAAAGTGACCTTGGGACTTTAGAGGCTAACTAAAGATGGCTCAAAGTCTAGAGTTTCTATTTGACAAGGTGAGCAAAAAACATTCACTCACTTGAAACATTGCATTCTTACAATCCATGCAATCAAATAAACAATAAGTTTTTTTAGTACATATTGCCTTGATGGTCTACTACACTTTTGTACAACTGTAGTTCTAAAAAAGTTAAAATTTTTAAATTTGTTCAATGAACCTAAAATTGTCAATTTTTTTATCATCTCTTTTATAAAACATCCACTTCATTTTGTTAGGGGATAATCCTATTACATTATAATATAAGATGTCAAGATTTTGGAAAAAAAATACAACAAACTTTTATGATCGTCTAATACAAGATCATATGATTAAATGTTCAAAAGATCCCTTTTTAATCTCTACACTTTTGAAATGTCAATTTGATCAAGATTTTTGGTGCAAAATATGAGATGAAAACACCCAAATCCATCCATGTACCCATTCCTAACAACCACACTTCTATTGAAAGTGGCCTTCAAAGTGCAATCGAACCATTCCAATACTTAACTCCAATTGGTCGACTACTAAATGATTCTCCACATTTCGGTTTCACGACCAAGCTACATGATGGTCTCAATGGCCCAAGGAATTTTGCTTTGAAAATTCATAGCAAAGTCATCTCTTATCCCTATTTTTTTTTATAATTATTTCCAAAATTCACAATTTTCAATTACTAATATAATTAAAACGTTCATTTGTTTATTTCCTTAAAAATAAAAAAAGATGCCTCCAACTACCCTAAATTCCTTGTTTTGATGATTTCGTGAGTACCAATTTTCACCTTTTGCCGTGAAACCCAACCCAAACCAGTTAACCTAACTTATGGACAAGCTCATTTTCTTTTGGTCAAAGGTCAAATTTGCGCCGTTGTTGGCACGGTCATCGCTTTTGCAGCACCTTTGCAGCTGACCCCTGGTCTTCCTTTGCTTTAACTCTGGTTAAGAACGGCAGTTGGGGAGTTGTTAGATGTTGTACGTTAGTAAGTTACCATCCTTGACGAACAAAGCGAAGGTGACTAACTAATTTAATTTCGTAAGACAGTACCCTTCATGGGCACGATGGAAGTGGATGCAACATACAGTCAGACACAAACTCCAGTTAGGTTATAAAAATGCATTCATTTGTTACATACATACACAAAGGTCTTTGTTTCTTCAGAAGCAGGTAGACTGGAAATAAAAACTTCATGATTTGAAATTTGAATTTTCAATGCTTTTGTGTCCATCATGTGTAGATATGGTTCAATAAACTCGTTACCTTCCGTGTATTAACCCTTAACCCCCTAAAGGACCAAGGTGTGTGTTTCGACAACATAACTTTTCGGGGCAAGTGTATGTGGGCGGAGATTTCCATATTTTTGGCCCAAATTTTAATAGAAGGTGTAGACAAGGAATATTTTTCATGTGCACTAATTTTCAGGACATTTGAAAGTATGAGTCAAAAGTTATGGCCTAATATATAGTTTGTTTCTCAACTTGGGCAGTTCGGACAAATCTGAAAAAATCACTCTTTTCAAAAATAAAAAATAAAAAATAAAATTATATATATATATATTTGTGTGTGTGTGTAGAAAGCTTTAAATCATTTCGTTTTGATCATTGAATCAAAAGTTATGAGGTATTTTAGTTTGCTAGCAATTATGGATTCTCTACTCCAAAATAAACTTTGAAGTTCTTTATTGAACTCAATTTTCAATATTTTTGGAAAAAAAATAAAAATATTAGGTGAAGATTGGTTACTAAAACATTACAACCATTGGGATTGGCATTTTTCAATTCCATAACTAAATTATAAACAATTTAGTATTTCAATTCATTCTCTACTTCTTTCTACTTACTGTTTTTTTTCCTATGTGTTGTACAATTCCAAATGATTTGAAATTTTTCAAGCATATAGCCAACTTGCCTTGAAGAATGAATTCAAAGAATTGCAACCATTTTGAACATTTTTTCATACAAATGTGACCTTATGAAGTGCAATTGCCCGGTTTTTTGCAGGGACAAAAATGACTTTTTGTCAATTCAAATGCTAATATCTTGCAATCTATAAGATGGAAATTACTGAAATTTATTCCACATCTTCTAAAATGATCATACTATAAGATCCTATAGTTGAATGTGTCTAAAAATGTTAAATTTTTTTTTTATACTTGTCCAAAAAATGGTAGTTTTGGAGCTTTTTTGTTGAAAACATAGTCAAAGAACTTTAGGGGTTAAGGCCTCAAAGGGGTGACCCTTGAAATCATACTTTTCTATCATTGTGTGAATCATTAGCTTCCAAAATTGCAAAATTAATCATTGCAAGTCAAACTATTATAGAAGATCTTCCCTTTCCAAAACAAATTTTGAGGATGAATAGTTGCACTTTTGTCCTATATAGTTTGATTTGGTGTCATCCATTGTGCATGAAATGTTTGTTTGGTGTTCAAAGGATTAAATGAAGGTAACTACACCTAAAATGGACTAAATAAGCAATTCAGTAAGGTTCCCATTATTATATTGAATTTTTTTGGTGGGGTCCTATATGTGGTGCAAAGAGATTCTAGATTCTTTCAGAATACATTTTTTGGATACCAAATGAATAAATTATGAAAATTCAAAGTGCTAAAAATAGATGTTTCTTCAAATCAACCCTATGCTCTCATGATTATATTGGTAGTACATTTTAGGCAAGAATTTGTAAGGGATGGGTTTTAAAAAGGGGTCGAAATTAGGTGTAGTTACCTTAAAAAGTACTTGGTCAATAATACAAAAGGTTTGAGGGTGATTCTAGTCTAAAAGACCGGTGTGAATGAGAAGTGTCTATTGAGAATGGCTCAAACTATATAAGCTTTGTGGATTTAGAGGACAAACTACGTCCTTGATGCCTTTGATAGGAGGTAGACCTTATAATAAGGAACCAATATTCTAGAAATTTTCAAGTTCCTACATGACAATAAGTTGTATACTTCCCTACTTGAGTAAATTATATGCCACATTTAACTACTTTTGGACTTTTGAAAGTCTAAAATTAATAACAGCGACCACAAGGAAAAAAATGTTCATTAGGAGATAATCCAAAATATCGGGAAATTAGTTCAAAACATTTGAAGATCTATACAAACATAAAGAGATCTCCCGATGCTAAAATCAAGAGATTTGTTGATGTATAGTCCATAATTCATTGAATAGTCCAAAAGTAGTTAAATGTGGCATTTATAGTAGTATATAAGCATTCAACCAATGTTTGGGTTTGAACTCATAACCACCTCACTAGTATACCAAGGCCAAAGCCAATGAACTAAAGTTGCTCGTGCCTTCCACAATTGATAGTATAGCTACAAACATACACTTCCAATCAACAAGTGCTAGAAAGACTTAAAATACATAATACCACCTCAATATATATATATATATATATATATATAGAGAGAGAGAGAGAGAGAGAGAGAGAAAAAGGAAATACCATAAGTCTAAGGTAAGGTCACATCTTTTCATTCAATTCTTTATTATTTTTCAAAAAAATAAGGTTTGATCAACAAATACTTATAATATATGATTTTAGGGGGTCAATATTTATTTTTTCACCATGCACAAATTGTATTTTAAGAAAAAAATCTTCCTATATTATTGGCATCTATGTTTAGAATTATTTTCCAACAAACTTCCCATCCTACTACAACACAAAAGAATATAGATTCAACAAATGTACAAGCTTCGTTCCACCAAGAGCCTCTTCCAATTAGGTCCTACAAATCTCACTAAGAAATATCATTGCATAACATCGCAAATGCTCAAATGAGACTCTTTGATGCCCTTCAAATATTCTTCAAACAAATTTTCAAGGTATCCTACTTAAAGGTCAAATTCAAAATAAATGAAGCCATTTCTCGAAAAGAAAGAAAAAGAAAAGTGTTGCATGTCATATTGTCTTGTGAATGGTATGAGGTGACACGGACCCCTAAAAATCTGACGTGCAAATTCAATTCCGGCACCTCAGTACTGAAGAATCAGATGTTCACATATGGTACATATCTCGTGTGAGAAGAAGAAATACGGAACAAATTCCAATATTTATATCCGTAGAATTGAAACATGGGTACTCGGTCAAGTTTGACAAAGTGAGATTTTCCATTGGTGTTAACGAAAACAAAAAAGCAACAAAGTGAGATTAAATTCCGGTTTGACCGCATTCCAAGGAGACTTTTGTACAAAGGCTGTCCAACCACAGGCTTTTTTCCATTAAATTTCAGAACTTAATTAATGAATCCCAGATGTTTTTTCTGTCTGTCTGACCGTTGAGTAACTTAACATGAATTAAATTGAAGGAACCGCTCTTGTAAGTTAAAGTTCTCCTTATGCATTTGTTTTCTTCGTTCGTTTTGAACCATTTGGAAATTGGAATCTCTCTCTCTGATGAATACGTTACGTAACGGACACTGCCACTGAGGGTCAGGAAATTGGGTCACTTTGTTGCAGGAAGGGTCATGCCACCATAAAATCATCAATATAACTTATTAAGCATTTTCAATATACATACAAAGCCCTTTAATTCGGTGTCGGCCTTCCATGTGGCCATGTCATGAAATTTTTGTTCAACTAAGGTAGAAACATCCAAACCTGTCAGTTTAACCCCTAAAGGATCGGACTGCGTTTTTTGGCTATATAGAATTTTTGGACAGGTCATTGTGACCAAAAACTTCCATATTTCAAGCTAAAATGTTAATGGAAGGTGTAGACGAGGAATATTTTTCATATGCAACAAATTTCATGACATTTGAAAATAGGAGTCAAAAATTGTGGCCCAATATGTTGTTTGTTTCTCAACTCGGGCAATCCGGGCAGATCTGAAAAATTCACTTTTTTCAAATAATAAAAATTTGAAATTGATTTTCTATATTTATATGTGTGTGGAAAGCTTTGAATCATTCCATTTCAATCAATGAATCAAAAATTGTGAGGAATTTTAGTTTGCGAGTAGTTATGGATTTTGTACTCTAAAATAAACTTTGAAGTTGTTTATTTCACTCAATTTTCAATATTTTTTTTGGAAAAAACAAAATCTTAGGATGTAAATTGTTTACAAGAACATTACAACCATTGGGATTGACATTTTTCAATTCTATAATTAAATTCTTAATAATTTAGTATTTTGAATCATTCTCTATCTCTTTCTACTTACTATTTTTTTCCTATATGTTGTACAATTCCAAATGACTTGAAAATTTTTAAGCATGTAAATAACTTGTTTAGAAAAACAAATCCAAAGAAGCACCATCATTTTGAACATTTTTTCATAGAAAAGTGAGCTTGTAAAGTGCAGCTGCCCAATTTTTTGCAGGGTTAAAAAAAGGATTTTTGTCAATTCAAATTCCAAAATCTTGCAATCCACACGGTGGAAAGTTCTGAAAATTTTTCTACATCTTTTCAAATCAATTTTCTACAAGATTCTATGGTTATATTTGTCAAAAAAAAAAAATTCCAAAATTTTGGTACTTGTACTGAAAAAGGCAGTTTTTGAGCGGTTTCAGGGAAAATAGAATCATGGAACTTTAGGGACTAAGGAATTCAACATAGTTGAAGGAACTTTTTCTTAGAAACGATGTTTTTGTAGTATTAGCAAGTAAAAATCATGAATATTAAAAAGACAGACTTTTCATATATGATATGTAATTTCTATAAATTTTCAAAGTATTGACCACTCAACCATTGAAACAATCTTATAGCTACACCGTGAACCAAATTCTACAAAAATTAGCTAATATGAGGTATCAACAAATGAAAATTAAATATATGCCTTAAACCTATGTCAACAAATTAAAACCACATTCCTATGACACCATAATAGATGGTCATGGACAGTTTTAGTCACCGTCTATAATACAAGAATGAGGGCAAGGACAGTTTTAGATGTTTCTATGTTAGATTAGCAAATTGTAAGTTAGTGATCAATTGATGTTGCAAGTAGAATTGCAATGTAATTGATGTTGCTTGGAGAGTATGATCAATAAATTTTGAAGAGCAACTTGTTGTTGGCTCCTACAATTCGGATCATGGACTCTTAAGGAAACAATACGTTAATTTGAAGCCTTGACCACCAAAAAAAGATGTTGGAACAATGACATATGCTTGAATAGTCACTTTGATCACCTACTCAAGTCATTAAGTTAATAAGAGATTGACATTTTTGCAAATAGATTTTAGATTGCTATTAGATAAAAACTAGGAGTTCATTTTAGATATATGATGGTTTAAGGTGCCATGATTTCTATTGCAAAGTGCAAAAAAATTTAGAAATTGTTGTTTTTGCATATCTAATCATAGGGTTTTGCATGAGATTACCGTAGTATAAGAATGTGTAGAAGAAATTTGATAAACTTTGGCTTTATGAATTGCAAGATATTTGTGTTGGAAGTAAAAAGAAACTATTTTTTTCAAGTCCTTGCACAATTTCTTGAGGCCTAACAATTTTTTGACAATGGAGGTTTTCAGTGAATTGTTCTACTCTAATATTTTTTGGACACATAAATGTCCTATAAATTTTTAATTTCAACCATAAAAAAATAAAGACTACTTTATCTCATAAGTATTGAATTAATTGTGGAAAATATTGACTGTTAGATTATTAGATTATAACATCTTTAGATAATCAACTTCATAGGCAAAAAAAAACCTTTGGAGGAAGAAAAATTACAAGAAGATGAATCATGCTTTTTTATCCCACCTATCCAAAATTGTATTTGGATCTAAGGCAAATTTATGATTTAAAATTTAAAAAAAAAAAAAAAAAAAAAAAAATACTCTCTCAAATTTGTACACACTATCAAATAGATGGAGTTGAAAGCTAGAATTCACAAAATTGTGTCCTTAAAAAAATTTAAATATTTTTATATACATTGATTTATGAAATTTAAATCATTGACATTTTTCGAATATTTTTTGGAACAAAATTTAAAAAAGCTTGGAATCTTTATAATTATTTTGTATTATTAATCACACAAGATTGAACCTTATGTTTTTCAATTTTTTAAAAATACAAATTTGTAGACACAGTTTGTTTGTGCAAAATAAATACTAGAAGTGTCCAAGAATTTATTTTTCCATCCCTTCTATTCCTTTAATGGAAGAACATTGTGTGTGCTCCCTTTTTCTATTAAACTACATTTCCTAAATAAATTCTTAAATATTTCTCACATTGAAATATAGAAACTGGAAAATGCAACAATTATGTCAATTTGTTATTTTACAAGTTTCTAGTTTACAAAAAATTGAGATTTGTTTCACCCTATTGAGTATTTGCCATTGAAAATTTGAAAAGGACACATTGTGTTTTTTTAATCCTCAAGGGATTAACTAGATTTTAAAGCTTTGTACCTTTTTAGCTTAAAATTTTTGCACCATCAAACTAAATTAATAAAATTTTATGTTGAAGAATTTAGTTGAAAGTTCAAGAAGAAAAAAAAAAATATTACACCTAATTTTCTTTCCTTAAAAAAAGTGTTAAGTAGAAATAGGAACAAGATTGAAGGAAAATCTAAATTGTTAATAGGTCCAAGATGTAATTGAAAGACAATAATTCCAACAATGAGATTGTTATGGGAAGCAAACTAAACCTTGTTAAACTATTTTTCCTTTAAGTTGTGAAATTTGCATCCAAGAATGAATCTTATGAGTTATATTTTCAAGAAGATGCTTTGATTGCTTGAAAAATAAGATTATCCATAATTTTCTCATCACTAGTCCAACAAATGAATCGAATCTTTCCCATATAGACAAATTACTTTCTATATGAAATTTTGAAGATTTTAATTTGACTTAAATTTTTTGTTGTATAGATAATAAGATCTATTTTCGGCTTAAGATGGCATAAAGTTTTCTCTTGGGTATCAAATAAAATAAAAATTATATCTTCCAAAAGCTAATGTATTTTACTATCTTTTATAAAAGTTAAAAAAATTGCAAGAAAAATTATGACTTGTAGAAACCTACCAAAAAATTTATTTTGTTCTCCAAGGAAAAATAGGATTTTAAAGGTAGAACTAAATGATGTACTGTGATAGAATCATAATAGACTTTTGGATTGCAAATATCATTTTTGTAGCATTTTATATATTTTTTTTCTACAAATATCATACTTGGTGGTTAGGTTCAATATACCTTGCCAAATAATGTTTTAACCTATAAAAGACTAGTATCCCCTTAGAGAATAAAATGGATTTTGGGCAAGTTCCTATGACCTCAATTTTTAATGAAACGTTTTGAAATTCTGTCATAAGGTAAAAAAACTTCCTAGCTTTGTGGAAATATAATTTTATTTCAATTGGTAACTGGGAGCAAAAGTATGCTATCCTAAACATAATTTTTATGTTGTAAAAAAAGAAATTCACAAAAACTTAAAATTAAATTAAAATTTTTTCTTTCTTTATAAGGTAAACCTACCTATGACAAGCAAATCATCCATGATAGGCACCTAGGGAACTCTCCCATTACAATCTTCTATCAACCCACGAGAAACTTTTTCTTAAGAAAGGGAATAAGACTGCATTAGGTTGATTTGTAGTTGTTTTCAAAGCCTTGGGATATGGTTATGAAGATATTAGTAACTGTTGTAAATCACATACACCTTTCTAGTGTAAATTGTTAGTAAAAAGGTATATATTTTTATTTCTTCATGTCATATCCATGTTAGGAAATCTTCTACTCATGTTAGAAAATGTTATGACTGCTTTGGGTGGTAAGATGACCATTATGGAAACAACGGTGCTAGTATGTGCACCCAAGAATGTGAGCTTGTGAGCATTTAGCCTACAATATAATTACCTATAATATAGATACTACACACTATAGAAGGTGTATGTATTGTAAAGACCTATAATATATGTATTTGTAACATATATATCATATAATCATAGACTGTTTCTATAGTATATACACCTATAAGATAGGTATGTAGTAGTCTAGGCTCATGGGCTCACATTCCTATGCTCATATGATAGCAACCCTCATCATAGAAACACTTTTCTAGTGATTTTGAGTAGTTACACTCTTTTGGACCAACTGGACAACAAACTTCAAAAATTCATAAAAAAATTCATATTTTGTCGAAAAAATAATTTTCTAGTTGCTTCACTCATTTCTCACATTTTTCTTTGTATGGAAAAAAATCTAATTTTTTTTGTTAATGGCAGTAGAATAAATCAATCATTTTGCTTGTCATAGGCAGGTTTACCTTAGATCATCTTTTTTCTATATATGAAGCTTTGATTTATTCCATTTGGATTAGTGATGTGAAAGTTATGAATGATCATGTTTTTGGAGCAATTTATAGGATCTATTTCTAAATATAATTTTCACAATTTTTCATAAAAAATTGTTTGACAAGGTTAAGTCTACTTGCTAGAATAATCTCACCATTGGAATTATTGTGTTTTGATCCCATTTTAAGCTATTTACGATGTAGTTTTTATTTCAATCATGGACTTTCTTCTACTAAAAAGAAAAATCACATGTGAAAATCAGATGTGAAAAATCACATGTGTTTTTAAAGAGTGAAAATCACATGTGTTTTTTTAGAATTTTTTTCAAGACTTTCAACTCAATTCTTCAAAACAATTTTTTTAAATTCAAAGTCCATGGTGCAAGAAAATTTCACAAATGGCAATCAAAGTCATCTAGAATTGTAGGCAAGTGTTCAAATTTTTTTTCCCAACTTTGAATGCTAATATCTTCCAATTTGTACGGTCAAGCTTCCTGAAATTTTTATCTGAAATGATTGGAGCAAAAATGACAGTTTTGAGTAGTTTTTGATAGAAAAATGCCACTTTTATCCTTTACGGGTTAGAGTAGGCAATTGTGATTTGTGTGATGCCGAAAAAAACATACAAAGATTCATTAGAATAGAAAAAAAATTCAAATCTTTCTTAGGCTTAATATATTCTTCCAAATCTTATTGTTGAAACCATTTATGATACACTTATTATGCCATTAATTTGGTATTAAACTTGCCATTGAAAGCAGATACCTTTGATATTTCCAAAGAATCAAATACTTTCCTGTCAAAGCCATGATTGGGTGCATGAAACATATTATTTTACAAGGGTACTACTAGTAATTGACATGAGAGTCTTTGAAAACCATACCAATCCACAAACTAAAACTCCTCGTAACTTTCACCTCATTAATTAAAATGGAATGATTTAGAGCTTCCTAAGTTTATTTAAATCTAGAGAATTAATTTCAAATCTTTATTTTTTTTAAAGTGATTTTTAAAGAAGTTTTTTGAGCCGCCCAGGCTACCCACTAAGCAATAAAAATGACATATCATGCAATAACTTTTAACCATGCAATCAAAAGTTATGAAAATTGTCGGGCCTTGAAATTACTCCTTGAGAAAATGTTGTTTGGAAATTTTAGCCAAATTTTTTAAAAATTCCGTTCATAGTGAGTTCCCCAAAATTGCTATATTGACAAAAAAATTCACTTTAGCACTTTAAGAGTTAAGAAAAAAACACTAATCATTTCCAAAGGTATATAAGTGGCATTCAATCATTGGTCATTGAACTCTTCCAAAAAATGTGAGAGGGAGTATAGTTACATGTCACTTTCTCTTTAGTTGAAAATTTGACATGCATGCTTCTAACATATCTCCCCCACCCCCTAC
Organism: Pseudoscleropodium purum; assembly: GCA_963969395.1. Classification (NCBI taxonomy): domain Eukaryota; kingdom Viridiplantae; phylum Streptophyta; class Bryopsida; order Hypnales; family Brachytheciaceae; genus Pseudoscleropodium; species Pseudoscleropodium purum. The sequence goes on from OZ017803.1 coordinate 966,789, forward strand.
TTAATTGTATTTCTATGACAGTTGCTTCACTTGCAAACAATACGGGACAATGTGTTTCTATATGGCCATATGTATATGCATATATCTCATATATATCCCATGTGTATTTCAAGCATATTTCACATGCTTATCTATATATTCCATATTTTGTATTGATCTTTTGAATCTATATCCATATCATAGAGCATCTATGTCCATGTTCTTTTTCTTTCAAGAACAATGGAATCAAAGGTGTGTGTTAACTTCTAACTACCTCAGTGACCATGTATGGTTGATCTGAAATTTTAGGCTCATTTTGGTATAGGTAGTTAAATTTGTTTGATCGTTTTAAAATTTTTTAGGGCGGTCTTTAGAATTAACTATTGAAAACTTTCAATTTTCAGTGAAAAAAGTAAACATTTGATTTTTGAGAGGTCTTCAAAGCCATGTATGCCTATTAGTGAAAGAGTACAACTTACTAATTTTACTTCATTTCCCAACTTTTAGCAAAGTTGGCTAATTTCACTTGATTTGAGATCTAAGAACTTGTACTTATCCATTTGCTTTGAAAATGGTCCCATTGGAAAGAGTAAAGTGTTTTCATGCTTTCCACCACTAGAAATTTAAACATGCAAGTATTGATTTGGAATTATTTACAATTTATGCATTTAAAAAAAATTGCATTTCAATAATTGCAAGGTGGATTGTGTAATGAATATGATAGCATTTCATAAGAAATTAAATTTTTTGAAAGTACATTTTAATGTGCTAACATAATTTGTAGTTGTTCATGTCACCTCCAATTCCAAAAAAAATTGATGAGCAAATTTATGAAACATTGTGGGGAGGGACAATATACTAAAAATAAAAATTGTATTTTTTTTTCTTGTTATAATCTTACTACTCCTACGCAATTTTGCACTCAAAATTGGCATTTGTACTAATAAGCAAGTTCTTTGAACATCTATATGGTTTGATTTTGAAGAAAAAAACAATTTGCTTCATTGGTATTAACTATAAGCCCACGTTTTTTTTTCATAGTCAAAATACACTTGAAAAGGCTTGGGCATTTAGGGATTTATTGCAACCACAAGATGTTTGCATCTTATGGGGACAAAGTGAAAAGATTGCATTCTATAGTAGTCTGCTCTAAATGTGCTCATGCTCTAAAAGTGATCATTACATAGAGGTACATTTTGCTTTCTTCAATATACGAGTAGTGTACATTTCAGGAGGTGGTCGCTTTTAGTGACCACTGTATTTCAACTTCAAAAATTTGTAACTAATTCTACAAAGGTCCAAAAAATACGAAAGAACTTGGGTTAGATGCCATTTCCATCTTTCTTCCTCTTAAAATTTGCTGAAAATTGTCTCAAGGAGTTTAGCTTCCCTCCAAAGGCAATCAGCTCTAAAATGGTGGTCGGCTTCATGAGCAGACTACCTTACTGCCATTGGATTTGACATTCTAACTTTCAATTGGTGCTCAGTTTTTTTGAAAATCCTTTTTTGTGTGTGTGTGTGTGTTGAAAACAAGCATTAAATCTGGAGACCCTAAGGTCAAAAACAATCTCGGTCAACTATTGACTAATCTCGTCGTTTGCTATTTTTTGTCTCAAGGAGTGGCAGCCAAGGTGTAATAAGCTTAACTTATATGGGGGTTATAGAGCAATCAGGTAAGTTTCTACAGTGATTTGACACTAATTGAAATTAAAAAAACATGCAATAATGGTCCAAGACTCTGAGATGACCCTAAACTACTGGGTTGATAGTGGTGAGGTTCCCAAACTAAATGGCGTACTTGTGAGTTCAATACTTGGTGGTGATAGGTTCTTTACCTTGTGCGAATTCAGCCTCATTCTCTTTCTAAGGTAGGAAGTTTTAAAAGTGCACATGTTCTATAAGTGTCTACCTCCTTAAATGTACAGTGCATGTACATGTTGCTTTTTTGTAGCCTTCAGCCATGTACAAACAATGTGCATTTTAGGAGGTGGACACTATTAGAGCATTTCTACTTTAGAATTTCGTAACTTATTCCGCAAAGCTCCAAAAAAATATAAAACGACTTGAGTTAGATGTCAATTCTACTTGTCTTTCAAGGAAAATTTACTAAAAAATATTTGAAGAAGTTTCACCTCCCCAAAAATTAGTTCTAACTCTTAAATGGTCGATTTATGGACCTCCTACCTTAACAAAAATCTAATGGAGTGTGATTTCTAAACATGTTTGTTTAAAATAATAAAATAAAATAAAACACGCAATACGGTGGGTACCTCCCCCTTCTTCCAAGTGCCACTCTTTGCTAATGTGCCTAGTTATTGTTATTAAATTTTCCTTGATTTTCTTGTTGGCAAGTAAAAAGAGGTTCCAATGCACCAAAGAATTTGACATTTGGACTTCCAACTTCAATAAAAATATTCATTTTTAGGATGTCCAATGGTTGACTTTAGGTAGCTTGGTGGAGCAAAAATAGATAAAATTGTCATACTTTTTTTCTTTTGAAAATTTTCTAAATACATTAGTAGCAAAAGTTACTTAAAATCCTTTCCTTGTAGTCTTATTTATTACTCTATTGAGGAAGCAGACTAGTTCATAGATTGCCTTATTTGCAATTTGTCCATAAAAAGGATCTTCTCTAAATTTGAGCAAAAATGATGGACCAAATTTATCTAGTCTATTTTTTATTCAAATTTGACAGTTTAGTAAAAGTTGAATAAAGCAATTTGAACTTTATACAAGTTATTATGGTTCCTTGATTTTCTAAGTAATGGCATAGAAATGTGGTTTACACCATGATATCCTATCCTATCTATCATGTGTGCTCTATACACCTATGGAGAAAATTTTGGATTTTTTATTCCTATGATCCATGGAAGTTCTCCCTCCAAAATCACCTCCAAACTGATGTTTCTAAATAGATCAACAATTTTTCAAATATTTGACTATAAGATCTTGTTTCACTCCTATGAAATTGTAGTTTTTGAGTCAATCGTTGAATGTCAGCTAATATTATTTTATTACCAATATGCATTACGAGGTGATGTATGCCAACTTTCATAAGTATAGGAGCAATAGGAAATTACTCATTGAGCCTTATATATAATCAATGGAGGTATAAGAATAAGGAATATAAGAATTCTATTTGACCAAATCCATCAATTATTTATTTCAACTAATCAACTTTTGTCCACTCATACTACACATGGAATATCTTTTCTTGGGATGACCTCTAGGTCTCATTCCCAAGACAATTCAAAATGAACATTCTTTAAAATGTTTGAATTTGAAAAATCACCTAAGATGGAATTTTTGTCCAAATGAAGAGGTTTTTTGGACTATGAAAATATAACTTGATGGATTATATGTGAAAATTTCATCATTAAATTTTATAAAAGAATATTTTTATAAGTTTTGGACAAACCTTGAAGTTGGGTAGCAACTATAAAATGGTTGTATGTGTCTTTAGGAGTTAAAAAAGGATATTGTATTTGAAAGATTTTTCTTCACTTTATTTTTTTTAATTTCATAGTATTTTCAAAATTTCACAAAAAATCTAATTTTCTTATGACTTATAGAAGAAAAAGTGATTTCATCTTTGATAAAAATAAAAATAATAACATTTGCAAAGCAATATGCTATATACAATGTACCCAAAAGATGTAAGCAGACCCATACCTATCGCTTATAAAAATCTATAGTAGTCAATCTTTTGGGGGAAAAAAGCCCCCCCCTCGTCAAAATCTACAATCATTAGTTGTTTTTTAAATTACCTTTGTCTATGTGTTGTTGATTTTTTCAAAAAAATTTGAAGCCCCCTCCCTTTGTCATCAATCTTCAAAAACAAATATAATATAGATAGTTATAATTACGTAATACTAACATGGAATATGATATACGGAACTTATATGGCTATTGAATATTGAATATTAATACAACATGATGTATGGACAAAGGTGTGATTTGGAACATATAATACTAACACTAGGCACATGTACTATGTCAATATCCCTTATCGATTGCAACTACAACAACTTCAAAAAAATAAAAATATGGGATGGTTGTGGGTAATTGATTATTTCATAAGCAATATAATGAATTCATTTCACTAGTGAGTGAGAAGTGGTAGTTTGTCACAATGCATTCAAAATACACAAAGAATACAATTATAGGCCAAACTTTTTATGCTTAATTCTATATCAAAAGAAGCCAAAGTTACCCAATCACATTATCTCTTCCAAAGTTTGTATTTTAGACGAGGAACATTGTGCCTCTAGACGATTTTTTGTCCACATCACTTTTGATTTATCTAAAGCAATGTTTGAATGATTAAAAACAACAACCTTTTTTCATCACCAATTTGACAAAATTGAAGTGAATAATATATTTGAATGAATGAACACGCAAATATACGCAAAAATTAAAAAAAGAATCTAGGTAATAAAGTGTTAAATAAATGAGGTTACACGGGTAATGTGGGTGCATCGATAACCAACCATGAAGAAATAAGAGGTCCATAAAGTAGCTACTTACCACCTAATTCTAATTTTGGGAAGTTTGACTCTTTCAAATAATTTTCAGCAAATTTTCCTTGACAAATAAATAGAATGAACACACCGCCCAAGTAATTTAATTTGTATATTTTGAATCTTTATTGAATTAGTGTTCAAATCTTGCAGTTGAAATCACAATAAATTCCAATAGTGTACTCCTTTGAAATGTTCATCGTTGATATATTGACAAAAGCAATGGATACATTGAAGAAAGTTATAAACGTATCTCCATATTAAAGAATCTTTTTAGAGCTTGGTCATTTTATGAACCTCCTATTTTAAAGGATTCACATCAAGGGTGCTCCCTATCCCTATTTGGATGTATTTCATATGGGTAGTGATCGTTTGGCTACCTCGCAAAAAGTGTGCGTTTGCACATTAGAAGTTTAGAATTTGGGCTGCAGCAGCAATGGAATTCTCATCTTTTCCCCCTGCAAGGATGGTCCGTGAATGCCGACCGGATGCGTGTAACAAATTCTGCGTCTTATTTTGATGTGGAGCTTCTTCCCTCACATGCTTGGAATGGATATGGTGCTTTTGTTTCTCAGGAATTCGTGAAGGTATGACTGCCCAGGAGTTTTGTACCGGCTTAGGTGGCTTTGATTTTGATGCATTGTTGCGGAATTAAAATTTTTTCTGTTGCGGTGATGTCGGAGGCATTAGCATTGTCGTGTTTCAGAAGTTGTTCACCTTGTTCCGGTGAATTTCTGGAAATTTCTTGTTGGGCTGTTCCTGGCTTGGATTGATATTAGGGCTTCGGACTGAATTCTACAATCAGTGAGGAGCTAGTAGGAGTCGACATTTTGGGTACATTAGGTTTTCTTTCTCCGCTGGTATGAATTCTTGCAGGATTTAGGGTTTAGGAGGATATGGAATTTGAGATTTAGTCGTTGAACTGTCAATGATGTTTCCTTCATCTCAATACTGCGATTCGCACAGCCAGGGCCATCCTTCCGTGTGTGGAAATCAGCTGTTGAACGATTTGGCAGCTGAGGTTTGCAAATTCGTCAGAGTATGCAATAATGAGATTCTAGGGTTTCTTCCTGGGGAAGAGCTCTGTTTGAAGAGCTTTCGGTCTCATCGTGGGAATTTTAAATTGGGCGACAGAAGGCAACCTCCGGAAGACATTTCTTGTATTCAAAGGCCTACAATTGTATATGTGTTTGAATAGTATTCCTTGAGATGTTGACAGCGTCATGTTCGTGTGTTTTGTAGGGTTCTTTGGAGACTCAAAGCATCAGAAGTAGAGCATGAACCCATGGACATGAAATCGTAGCACTCACTCAGGGAATGAACTAGCGAGGTGTGCATTTCCCAGCAAGGAAGTTTAAGCGGCGCAGCGGGCACAATCTAGAAGATCGAGTTTGTGTGTCGGAGAAGCTGCTGCAGCTACGACTGTCCTCGAGGTACACATTTCATGACCTCATGAACTAATGCCTTTTCAACATGTTGGGGAAAATTGGGACCGAGAGCTCATTTTCTCTCTCTTTCTGTCTCAAGTCTAGGCTGAAGTCATTGACACAATCGCAGGACTTTTGCTTTCATACCATGTGAGCGTAGAGTTGGGAGACTTGGACAGCAGACTTTGATGAAGAAAGCTAGCTCACAAATTTGCTAATCAATGGTAGACTGTAGGCTCAATTCCGTGGCCTCACAAATCTATAGATCTCTGGTAGACTGTAAGCCCAATTCTGTGACCTCAATTGTGTAACTTGCAAAAATCTCCAAGCTCACTTACTGCCCATTCATGAGCAAATTCGAACGGCCAAAACAATTCAGCCAGATTCAGTCACTTGTCGAGTGAGTGTAACTGCAGCATTCAACTTCCATGTCATGAACATTATAGATTAAGTCCAGATTTCCTTCTTCCTTCATGAATCGTGGAGTGAGTAGAACTGCAGCATTGGTTTGCATTCAATTTTCATGTCATGAACATCATGGAATAAGTCCAGAGTTCCTTCGCTTCCTTGAAGCGGTGACATCATCAGGGTTTGAGGTTGAACCTCGGGTGAAATTGATCTCTTTCTCTCTGTATGGCAGGTTCCGGCCACTGGAAGACATTGTGAGCAGAGGGCTCCCTGCTTGCTTCCATAGAATCATCATCTTTGTCCGCTGGGAGCAGCACCACCATGGGCACCCCAGCCAGCAGCAGCAGCATTATCGCTGGTTTGCTGCCGGCGCCCATGCAACTCCTGTCCAGCTCCCACCTCACAACTCTCTGGTCGTCATACGGCCACATTTACCGCTTGCGCGTCCATCTGGAGAAAAATTCCGCCATCACCTCGCTCATCCTCAAAACCGTCACCCCCCCGGCTATGAAATCTCCAGACGAGTCCCACCTCCGAAAGCTCATCTCCTACCGCGTCGAGCGTTTCTTCTACTCCAAGCTCTCTTCGGCTTTGACCCTAAACCCAGCTCGAGTGGCCAAACACTACGAAGTCACCAGCGACGACAGTCTTCTTCTGGAGGATCTGGAGGTCGCGTTTCCCGTCTCTCCGGGAAGCGGTCTCTCCTTGCAACGTACTCTCGCCGTGTTGAAGTGGCTGGCCAATTTCCACGCCACGTTCTGGAACATCGACCCCTCCATAGCAATCCTCCCTCCTCCATGTGAAGTCGCCATTCCCTCAGAAGCCCAGGGAGCCTGGGCGCAAGGCGGCTACTGGTACCTCGACACACGCCAGGAAGAGTACGCCTGCATCGGCCGCGACTGGAAACCCTTCCTGCCGCAATTCCAAGCTGCAGCGATGAAGCTCAAAACAGACACTCGAGGCAAAACCCTAATCCACGGCGACTGCAAAGCGGCCAACATTCTGTTCTCAGCCGATTCCGTAACATGTGCTCTCTATGATTTTCAGTACGTCGGGGGTGGACTGGGTGTGCAAGATCTTGTGTACTTCCTCGGGACTAGCATCGATGGCGCCATTCTGCGCAAGAAAGGAGGCGATGAGGAGTTGCTGGGATACTACCATGAGGAGTTGATGCAGGCGCTCAATGCACGGAATGGTGTGGATGCGAAGCTGTTTAGTTTGGAGGTGTTGAAAGAGCAGTTTGAGGTGGCGCTGGTGGATTGGATGCGGTTCATGGCGGGGTGGGGAAGGTGGGGGAATGCCGGCTGGGTTGAGAGCAATGTGAGGAGGGTTCTTAAGAAATGGGCTGAATCGTCGAAGGGCTCTTAGTTTCTGGTTGGTTTTTAGTTTCTGTAACATTAAATGATTCATAGGTGCAGCTTGACAATTGATGATCGGCGCTCTCCACATTTTGAGAAGTAAATCAGTTCAATCACCATTGCATTTTGATTACAAATTCTTTGCCGAATTTGAAGCTTCGAAACTGATTCCCCAAGCTTCAAAAACGCCCATAGGGATTCTGCAGACTAGGGATATTACTGTCGAGTGGCATCTCAAGTGGCACGTCGACCTTCTTGGACAGTGGAAAGGGAAGGTATCTGGGTGGAAACTTGATAGAAATACGATACTTTACATATTTAATGCTACCCCGCTCTTCAACTTCCAAAGTTATGATGTACTTTCAAGCTTCAAAAACCTCCCAAGTGACTGATCTGCAGGGAATGAATAAAGAGGGGCACACATACTCTGAAATTTGCTTGAGCTGCAGCTGATCTCTTGCTCTTCCAAACTTCATGAAGAATCTTGAGAATTGCAATGCGTTCCACTCAGTTAAGGTTCAAACAAATGTAAAGCATTGCACACAGCGAGAGGAAAAAATGCAACAAATCCGGCCTTCCGTCGCAACAGATTGATTGAACCCGAAAAGCCCGAAAAGTCCGAAAAAGCAAGCTCGACGACCAGGATCCCCTGCAATTACGATCTCCGAAAAGGGGTCCGTACCACGTGGCGAATTCCGGAGTGTCCAGTTGGACCCGCCACCTAGGTCTCAGTGCATCCACCTGGACGTCACTCCCGCCGCATGGCAGACGGGTGTGTGTGCCCATTCTCATGTTTCGTGTTGCTGGGAATCAGCTTCAGTACGTCTTCTTCCGTCGGCATCGCCATGAGATGATCGGAGCACTTGTTTCGGAACGACCTGATCGCGGCAATTACTTTTGATTACAATTAGGAAAGTTCCATTCCATTCTGGCCTGACACTTGGTGAGATTGGAGCGATGGCATTTGTGACCGTGAAGCCGTCACATGCTTCTTCGTGCTTTTTGCAGCGCCCTGCCTTAGGGTTAGGACCCAGTGGACGGCACCAATTCGGCACAGCTCGTGTTGCGCAGGCCGCTTCTTTGCGGCGAAGGTTATTGCCCTCTCTGCGCTGTAGTACCGAGGAGAAGCCCGAGGTCGCAGAGAAGCCCGCGGAAAAGCCTGCGGTTGCGGCGGAGAAGCCCGTGAACGGGCATTCTATGACCGATTCTCCCGTTGAAGAGGAGTTCGGGGGCTGGTCTGTGGTTGATGCGGAGACTGAGTCTGAAGGCAATTGGAAAGTCGGTATGTTTATGGATCCTATCTTTTAATATTTTTCTTTTTTTTCCTTTTTCGATCACAATGTCGTTGAGTGACTCAATCTGCTGGAACCTGGCATTTCACGTTGTTTTATTTTATCGTCGTATTTCGCAATGGTTGTGAGATTCGAGATCGTGCCTCCCTGAGTCGGATCCTGAGCCTGTGCCTTTGGGGAGCTGGAAAGTGCGGATCGTATCTTGTTCTTTTAATTTTCGTTTTCTCCGTTTCTGATCACAATGTCGTAGGGTGGTTCAATCTGTTGGAATCTGACTCTGTAGTAATTTTTTTTATCAACGTATTTTGCGATGGTTGTGAGATTCGGGATTTTTCCTCCCCTAGTATGCCTTTGGATCCAATCTTGTTCCTGTAATTTTGTTTTTTCCTTTTGCGATAACAATGTCGTAGCGGTGATTCGATCTGATGATGCCTGGCAAGGCATGTTGTTTTTCTTTCATCGTATTTCGCAATGGTTGCGAAATTAAACCTGAAGACATTGTTGATTATTTGCGCTTTGGATTGCCTTAATTAGTTTAGGGGAGGTATTGGAGGAACTGAAAGAATTAGCGTGGTGCCAGGTGATGTTGAATTCGAGTGTGATTGGTTCTTGGAAAATGGAGTGCTGCTGGAGTGCAGTAATCAATGCTATAAGGTTTCCCGTGTACTCATTGACTTGCTCTCGGTATATCTTTGTATGTGTTGTCTTCATCCAATGGCTACCATGTCACATGGTCCCGGTGTAGATGAAGTGCATATGATGCATCACTGGCTGAGCATTTAGAGTGGCGTGTTTTGGTTCCTTCTCGAAATTATGTTGATTAATATTGACCATTTTTCAGGATGTATTTTGGCGCTCTCGTGTCTAAAAAGTGCCCTTCGAGAAGCATTCTATTAAGTCATAATGTTTGTAGAGTTCTGAAACAAATTTACTAGAATCTGGGTGCGATCCGTCAGTTCATTGCATAGTCAATTGATTTGCGTGGTGGGACCCGGTTGGAAAGGTCAACGAAATTTTCCAACTGCCTATTACTAGGTGGGAGAAGAGAATTGGTGTGAGCAGAGGTATGAACCACGAGCGGAAATTATTTGTTGTCTGTAAACCATCAATTTATTTCTATTAATTCGACTCATGTGATGCAGGTGCCATGGGATTTGGAGCAGGTGTTGTCTTGGCCATTGGCGTCTCATTGATTTCTTACTCTTATTTTCAAAAGCAAGGTATGTCACGTCTCTTGTGTATCGATTGTAACCCTTTTTCTGATGCAGCTGAGACGATAGTAATTCCTTGTGGAGTCAGTTACTGTTGAAGTGAGTATTTCATCTTCAAATGTTTAACTCGAGTTTCAATTTGTTCGGGATTTAGTCATGTTGTCTTCAGGGGCATCGTCAGTCTAATTTCCTTGATACTTGCCGCTTGTATTGCTGAGACCACATGTGAACTGGTTTTGTAGGTAAGAAATTCACACAAAGTCCGCGTTCTCAGGTAAGTACGCAAGAGTCAAAAGTACTCGATGAAACACCTCCGCAGCAAGAAAAAACATCAAAGTCATCGTCGCCTGGGCATGATTACTCCGATGATGATGATGTGACGTTCGATGATTATTCCAATAAAGATGGCGGTGACTATTCCGATGAAGAACTTGAAGATGATGTCGATGTCGGTAAGCAGCAGGATCAGCCTAATGCAGAATCCGCAGGATCGTTAAATAAACAAGGCATTTCAAAGCAAACTGATCAGCCTAATGCAGAATCTGCAGGATCGGGAAAGAAACAAGGCATTTCAAAGCAAACTGATCAGCCTAATGCAGGATCAGCAGGATCGGCAAAGAAACAAAGCATTTCAAAGCAAACTGATCAGCTTTATGCAGGATCAGCAGGGTCGACAAAGAAACAAGGCATCTCGAAGCAAACAGATCAGCTTGATGCAGGATCGGTAAAGAAACAAGGTAATTCAAAGCTAACGGATCAATATGATGCAAAAGCAGTCAATGGATTTGACTCAGGTATCAGCCTGCGGGTTACTTTTTCCGAATCCGGTTGGCAGACTACACATGTTTATCAGAATAGGATGGAACAGATAGTTTTTATCTAGGGTATCTGTTCTGAGGATCTGAGTCTGACCAACGAAAACAGCAGACTGGATCTTAGTATGTGTGAGGTCCGTCCTTAATTTTAAATATCTAGAAATCTTGTTTTTAAAGCGTGAATCATTATTCTAAAGTAAGGTAGCAGCACCCATAACCATCATTTTAAGGGTTTTGAACATGATTATTATTAATAGATATTCAAAAAATTATAGGATCCTATTGGCAAGAGAAAAATAATTATTGTGCACTTTCAAATGTATTATTTGGATACTTTGAGAATATGTTGTGAATTTTTGAACAGCGAACTTCAATTGCACCTAATATCAACACTAGGGTCTGATGTTCAGATCTAGTACATCCTTGTAATGACATCTATTCACTTCCAAAGATTTTTGAAGATTTTATAGTTGATGATTATGGGTACAGTGATGGTTATGGATGGTTATGGATGTTGCCACCTTATTGCTTGTTGTGACTTTTGGCTTGTGCTGAAGATGTTTTTAGTGGACGAAGAGTGAGATGACAGATGTATCCGAGTTTGTGGCTTGAGCAATCAGTTAACATAGCATGTTCAAGTATTCTTGAAGAGCCAGTCTATTGATCTGTTTTCATTATGATGGGCTTATGATGCGATTGCTTTTCAGATACACAGGGTAGGGATTGGAAGGTTGTGGTACCCGCTTTTGTTGATCACATGCATGAGCTGGCATTATCAGCCTTGCAATCTTTGAAGGTAACACTTCTCGTTTCCTTTTTATCTGGGTAATTGCTATTGTACCCACTTTTTCTTTGTCTAGAATTTTTCTTAGTCTCCTTCTCTCTGTGAAATTCTTCAAATAATGCATATTCCCTCCGTCCCGAAATGATTGTCCACAATTTTGTTGAGATTTTTTTATCCCAATTTCCAAATTTTATATCACTAGAATCAATGAAGAGCATTGCATGTGTTCATTGCAACCTAAATAAAATTAGCCACAAGTAAGTCTCCATATGACCTACTCAGAACAACCTTAAAAAAACATGACATTCAAAGTGGACAATTATATAGGGACGGAGGGAGTATGTTGGAGTCCACTTTGTCAATGTTACAACTTTGGGCATCTGCTGGTCTTACATAATCTTATAATTGGACATTTCTACTCTTTGATACCACTATATACAAGGAACGTGTCCAAACATGAGTTTTCGACTGACATGCAGATTGTAGAAGATGGAGTTGACCCTGGAGCCGTTTGTACTCGGAGAAATTATGCTCGCTGGTTGATTGCCACTAGCAGTATATTGACGAGGTATGCATTCTATGAGCCTCTTCACCTGCTTAATGCCTTTCTTTTACTCATACAAGGAGTTACATGATCACTCCGGTGTTTTTCAGATGTTTGTGGTTTATGTTTATCATAGGTTTTTCTTGTATTCCTTATTTTGAAGTAAGCGGGACTTGGAGATAGTGGAGTTTGAGCATGCAATAAAATACAGGCTGATCATTGAGGATATTTAAGTGAGTGTGTACCGACTCTCTGCTTCAAATCATGCTGACCTCAAGAAGATGGTTAAAAGGTACTTCTTTGTCGGATGTGTAGGAGCTCTGCCAACAAAGTGCTTCCCGCCATGTACATAGGAAAGGAAACAGATCTTGCTTTTGATGATATTATGCCTGACGATCCTGATTTTGCTGCCATTCAAGGTATGGGCAATCGAACATCGTTTTGTCATTGCATTCCCCGTTTAGGAGTTCCGGAGTTGAAATTTCCTTAGGGATCTAATTCGATATGGAGGTACTCATCAATTCTGCTGGTCGGTGAGAATGTTGCGGCTTTGGGTGTTAAAGGTGGTGGTTGTTGCACTCTGATGGCCTTTTGTTATTCAATTCTGTGGGAGTATAGGTCTAGCAGAAGCAGGGCTAATTCCTAGCAAACTCTCTATCGTGGATTCACAGTCTGCTGAGACTGAACCTGGCGTGGTCCATTTTAACCCTGACAGGTATGTATAAAGAGTGAAACGCAGCTGCGTGACTTGCTGACGTTGCTCTTGTCTGCTCAGATAGGTTTTGTTATCTGCTTTCACTTAGAGAGTATTAGGGACTTGAAAGCGCCTGACTTTCAGAATGAAGCGCACCGCTCGAGTTTAAATATTTTATGAAATACTTTATAACATTACCGTTGGCTTGTGCACAGTCCATTGTCGAGGCTAGACCTTGTGTGTTGGAAAGTTGCTCTTCATCATCGCTCTCTCCCAGCTATCTCTAAAGAGGTATCTTTTCTTCGCTTTGGCATTTCTATCAACTGGCCTGGTCTTCGTTTGGAGGAAATTCAGGTAACACTAGTTTGGCGTTATATGAAAGCGTGGAGATCTCATTGAATACAGAAGATATCTTCTAATGGATAGTAATCATGTGCAGGACTTTCAAGAAAAATCAGGATTCATGGATGTGGACCGCATTGAGAGCAGAGCGTGGCCTGCTATAGTGAGTGACCTGTATTCCGGAGATAGCAGCATCATCGCTACTGCTTTTGGTACAACTCTAACTTAAGTTATCATCGTAAGTATTATGTAGTGTCATTGTAAACATGGAGCATTTGTACCCCATAAGTTTGGATTTGAACTCGCACCTCGTGAGGGTATCTGTTTTTCAGGGTTCACAAGAATGTTACAACCGCAGAAGCCTGTAACAAATGGTCAAGCAGCGATTGCCCTCGCATATGGAGATTCATCTGAGCAACTTGGGGAGGAGATAGCAAGGATTGAAGCAGAGCAAATGGCTGATGAAGCAGTTGCTGCAGACGCTGTTATGGAGGCTCGTACGCAGAAAGAGGTAAAGGCTCTTTTTGATGGGGAAATTGGGGCTGAGAAGAAGCAAAGAGAAGAGGCTGTGATGGAGTTGGAGGAAGTAAAATCCATGTTAGAAAAGATTACATCAGAAAGAGAATCTGAGAAGGATGAGCTTCTTAAGAACCAGGCGACTGTAGAAGCACAGAAAAGCCTTTTGCGTGAGATACAGCAAAGAGTTGATGACCAACTGCAGTCACTAGCAGCGCTTCAAGTGGAAGTTTCTTATGAGAAAGATAGACTTGAAAAACTCAATACAAAAGCTGAAGAAGACCAGGAGTCCGCTGCCAGATTGAAGATGGAAATTGAGGCAGAGAAGAAATCTCTGATTCTTGCAAGGTACAGCATAGATATGCTTGGATGTGACTTGTCAATTGGAAGTCCAAGATCTATTCTTCTGTTTTTATGTCAATTATCGACTCAATGATTCAAAGAGGAATGTTTTAACTAGATCTTCTTTACGGCGCCTTGATGAAACCTGATGACAAACGAGGATGGTGATATGGATAATAATGCTCCTCTCAGCTTGATTTAGTGGTTGGTACGATTTTGTCTGGAATTGCTTTATATATCTCATCACATTTATTTTATATGTACATCTCATTGACTCGGGACTCTATTTTACAATTCAGGATGTGCAGGCTCTATGTTCAGGGTCGTAATTTTTCTAATGTAAATGTGACGTGTTCGTTCTTGTTTAGTAGATTATGGGCTGAGGAGGAAGCCCAAAAAGCACGGGCACAGTACCAACTCCTCGATGAAGCCAGGCGGCGGTGGGCAAGTCGTGGGATTGAAGTTACTATTGACAAGTCTCTCGACGAGGATAGCATTCCTGGTCCAAGTTGGCGCTTCAGTGGAGGTAATACCGAACTTGAAAAATTGCTTCACCGTGCACCCATTCAAGACGTTATGGATAAAGGGGAAGATCTGAAGACGAGGGTCAATAATGCTGTGGTGGGATACTGGTATGCCATCCTGGAAGTGCTCAGCCGGATTTACCATAGGATTGTGGAGTGGCTGAGGGTAATATGGTGGAGGATATCAGAGCTATCACAGGATACCCTGTCATCCGTCAGTAACAGTGTGCAGGACACTGGGTCTGCTGTCGTCGGAAAGTTCCGTGATGCACAGAGTTCAGTGTCGGAAACGTTCCGTGGTGCACAGAATTCAGTGTCGGAAACGTTTCGTGGTGCGCAGAGTTCAGTGTCGGAATCGTACCGTGGTGTACAAAGTTCAGTGTCAGGAACGTTCCGTGGTGCACAAAGTTCAGTTTCGAATATTTCCGCGGGTGCAGTAGACGGAACGAAGAGATTTGCTGATGGATGCAAAACTGAAATTGGAAAAATTAGACAACGCTTTAAGCATGACTGAATTTTGATTTTGATTTTGGCTCAGATCCACAGCCGGCTGGCAATCTAGAGGATGCATTCAAACTTCTTCCACAGGTGCGAGTGGTGTCCTACCTCTCTTTACCTGAGGATCTACTTGAAATTAACTTGATCAACCTAGATTGCTGCATGAACCACATGCCTGCCGAATTGGTGGTATGTAGAGTATCGTTCAACAGAATATTAGGCCTGGGAAAGTTAGCTTTGTGGGGAAGTTAGTATTGCACGTATTGAGGACAATTGATTTACAGTAGCGTTGTGAACCAACGCTTTTTTTTATAAATTTGCTCATTACTTGAGATGATTTGTGTTCTGGATAACTTCAGAAAACGAAACATTGTCGATTAATGTTTGCCCATACACATTGTATTACCAGAAGTTGTGCTACTCTATCTTTTGGTTTGACTCGGTCAGTGATTTAGCTGGTTCTTGTTGTTTTACTCATCAATTTCTCTGGTCAAAGTACTTGTATACTCGACCCTTTCTGGGTTTAAGAAAAATTATCCCTTCTGAACATGCAAATTCTTTTAGGCAAAGTGTTCTGTGTCGGTCACTTGGTACTTTTTCATTTGCAGCTCCAAAATTGTTACGGTGTACTATGATGTAAGGTCGTAAGGTCGAAAATAGAATTAGAAAGTAAGGTAGGAGCACTCATAACCATCCATTTAAGCAATTCAGCATAGTTGGAGGTAGGTTTTTCTAGAAAAATGTTTTTTCAATATTAGCAATTGAAAATCATGAATTTTTTAAAAAGAAATAATTTTCTTGGATAAGGCATCTGATTTCTACGAATTTTCAAAGTAGAACTCCCTAGGACACCCTAAATGGCACTCTACTAAATTTGTCTTGATTTGAATTCTAAAATCTAAAAAGTCAAAGCCCACCAATTACAATTAAGTATGGAGGTAGTTTTAAGGGATTTTTGGAGACATTTTAAGATTTTCTTTTTTACACTTTTGAGGGAACTTTTCAATCGAAGTAAGGTAGGTGGCTCTAAAAGTGATACTTTGAGGGTTATTGGGACTTTTTGATGTTTTTTAGATGCTTGAAAATATTTTTCATTATTTTTCACTTGAAGAAGAACTGATGTGGAATCTAACCCAAGTGGTTTCATATTTTTTAGAGTTATTATGAATTAGTTATGAATTTTTTTCCATAGGTTCCTATTTGTGATTTCTAGCCCTTGCAAAACCCACTCTTAAATGGTCTGAAAAAAGATATGGCTTTACTAAAAACAAGCATTGAGGTATGCAAAAAGTAATAGAGAAGGTTTTAAAATGTGACCTTTGCTAAAACTTAAATGGAAGCTTGAGTTAATTATTATTTCAGATTTTTTAGCATATGTATGAAGGTAATTGGCCCACCAATTCTCATTTTGAAAAAAATTAATGAACATCTATCCACTTAATTAGAAATGGCCCACTTGTAACTTTTAAATTGACCTTCAATGAATCAACTCTTCTTCTTCTCTAATGTAGTCAATAGTTTATCATATATCCATTTTTGAACCACTTAGAAGACAGTTTGAAGAAGAGGGTTGGTTTTAGAGCACACTACTATATAGGTACAATCAAGGTTATAGGTCCTCCTACCTTAAAGATTACAAAGCACATGATCCAAAAAATTCTATTAGAAGAAGTCTTTCCAAGTCAACAAGAGGAAATAGATATTGGAAGTGAAGCCTTTAAGATTAATTTTTTTTTATTGTTCATTGACCTTTATAGGCTGACTTACCCTTTAATTAGCCTATACAAATTTCTATAAAGTCCCCTCCAAAGAATAGCTACCTCCCATTTGTAGGCAAAATGTTTATCATTTTTAGAACATATTCATCATTTTGAGGTGATGCTCATAATTTTTAAATGAAGCAACAGATTGTAGACACAATTTGCCTAAAGGTCATACTTCAGATTTATAGAAGTTCCTGCATTGTTTACATATGTTGTCATGACAAAGAAATTGACAAACAATACAAAAGAAATCTTAGTTTGAAAAAGAAATTGATTTTGGTCAACTTCTAAGGAATGATGAAGATGAAAGAAAAGACATATGATAGATCATCACAAGAGATGATCACAAAAGGAAGTTGCACTATAAACTTCTGTAATATACATCTTTTAATATGATGTGGTATTTCAAAACTAAATAAAGTTGCTATCAGAAAATTAGTCCATGACATTCATATAGATCAACATGTCTTCAATTTCTTATATCCAAATCTTGACCCTAAATGGCTTACAAGTTACAAAAGAATGTCCTATGAATAATTTGTTGCAAGACATGGTATGCTCTAGTCAACCTTGAATTCCACAAATTACAAAATGTATAGCAAATGTATAATGTGCCATTTCTGAGCTGCATAGTGTGTGAATTAGTTCACCTTCAGTACAAAGAAGTATCGCACAGAATCAAAAGCACCTCTGAAAATCTCGTTTTCCATGTTTAAAATTTGCAGTAACTTACTTAGATACATCGCTAGGATAAGTGCATTTCTATAAATAAAAATTAAATGATTACAATACTTCATGTTGAAAAACAGTAAGTCAAACAATAGGTTGGGAATGAGGTCCCTTCCTGCAGCAGTACCATAGAAGCTACAGGATTAAGGGTTAAGCAACGGTTTACAAAGAATAAGAATGAGATATGTATTAGAAGAACCAGTGGCACATTGAATCCCATTTCAAAAGATGGACATTATCCCTTCAAGAGTGATAGGAGTTGCAATGCAATTCAATTCAAGAGTGTACAGATGCCATTCTAGAAATCATGTGGCATAGAATAACCAGATTCGAGAATACTTACAACGAACCGGACATTCAAGGAAGAACCAAGTTGATTTTTAATAGAGTACCACTTGGCTGCGAGAGAGAAAGACTCGGCGGCATTCCTTGTCCATGCGAAGAGCTCCAGGAGCCACCGCAGATGGAGAAACCGCCGTATTCTACAAAGTCGATATGTATATATATCCTCGAGCTTCAGTGATTAAAAGCTTCAATGGCTTTTGAACAAGTTTCGTCGAGCTAACAAGCGGGCCACGGGAGGAGTGAGGGCCACGGTGATGGGAATCCGGATGGGCATGAGCGCTTTGTTGCACAGAAACGCCAGCGCCAGCGCTCCCCCTCCAGAAACGGCTGCGTGCACAGCCGATTTCCGGTCCTCGGTATGAGCATCACCAGCCGTGCCCTCCAACTTGCCCTCCAACGCCACCGCCTCGTACTTCTGAATATCCTCGGCTTCCTCCTTCTCCATGCCGGCGCTGTACAAGCCCACTCTCTGCAACACCGCCCCTACGTCCACGTTGTTCTTGATCGCGGCGTAGCAGCCCGTCACTGACACGGCGGACACGGTCAAATGCACGCCCACCGCCACTTTGCCATACTTCGCCACCAGCTCCTTGAAACCTGCCACGGACAGCGCCCGGGACATCCTCACAACCACCGACTGCGAAGCCACAGAACCCTGAAACCCTAAAACCCTAAAACCCTAAATTCAAATCCCCCACAATCAAACCATACGAAATTTGGAACGGATTACAACCACCGCTACAACTCACAGAATCCTCAAAAATCCTAATCCCAATCCCGAAAACTCTAGAAGAGTTCACAAATTCAAACCCTGCAAATCCAAACCCCACGAAATCAAAAACTACGAAATCTTGAATAGATCACAAAATCCGCGCCACAACTCACAAAATCTTCACAAAATCTCAATCGAAGCCCTCCAATCTCTAGACGAGGTCGGTCACTCTCCAATTCTCACTCCAAAATCGTCCACTTCGAACAGTCATCAATAAGCTGAGAAAACAGCAAATGTATCCCGATTCGAATCAACCCTCAAGCGGAGTAAACAGAGTTTCTTTTGCATTTCCAATTGTGACCCTGTATCAGAGCAATCTACGCAAGCTTGGAATGGTCGAGGAGTGTATGTAAGAAACGTTCACTGAGGAGAGACAGGTAAACAGGCCTTTCGAGACACATAAATAAAGCTACAATCGCGAGTGACAAACAAATGTATGAAGGAACTGGGGACAGTAGTAACGCAAGTCTGGTTGTGATGATCAAAACCCTAATTGCTAAACCCTTGCGAAGCAGGGCAGACTCCAAATCTTTTCACCTTGTCGAATTGAATAATGATAAAAAATTGGCCTTCGTTTGAATTTCTAAAGCACTTTAAGAAACTTTGAATCCAACTATGAATTCAAAATTTTCACATTTTCACATTTAATTGTGAATAATGAATTTATGAGCTGTGTTCAAGGTGAAAAATATGGAAACAAGCAAGGCTTCTATTTTTGTCAAAATTTCGCCAGACTATCAAAAACTTGACCTCTTTGGCTTCATCCCTCTAAAAATTGGCCTCTAGAATGAGGTTGCATGGGGACATTGGTCCAAAAAAACAAAACCTTGGAGATAGGTCTTAGAATTAGGCCTAATTTGAAATAAATGCTAGGATGCAATATAGAGTGGGGACATCCATTACCATTTTAAAGAACTTTTGCCACAATTCTACCATTTTGATCACCTTTATGCAACTTGGTATTTCAAATATGAATTTCAAATTTGAAAATATTATATTCTTACAGTTTCTTGAGGGTGAAGTAATGTAGAGTTATGCAAGCTCTACAATAAATGCTTAAAGTACAATATAGAATTCAGATCTCTACGACCATTATGTATTTTTACTACAACTTTGCTTATTTTGTCACTTCGATCATCTTTTTAGTATTAGACATTGAGTATGTAGCTCAATGTAGACATAAGTTTATATTAAGTGAATTTGTTTGACATCCATAGGATAGACTTCTATATGGTTAGAATCAAGAAAGGTAAAGATTATGGAAGTTGGCCAAAACAATTTTAATCTTGGAAAACTTGAAATTTGTTTTTTAATTTCAACTCCATATAGAAGTCTACCTATAGTTCAATGTAGACATGGACATAATAGTGACCAAATTTGTTGTATATTGGATAGTTGTCATTCTTAATCACATAGGAAAAACAAAAAAGCTATATTTGGGTAAAATTTAAGAATGGCATTCTAATAATAATATGTAAAAGTTATAAGAGGTGAAAGTGGAATTGTTAGATTTTCTAAAGCCATACCCTAATTTCAATGTCACTATTTTGAGTAGGTGCAACAAGTTTCTATTCTTTTGTTGGAATTTTCAAGGTTTGCATTTGGATGCACATTTAAGTTTGAATGATTCTATCTTTACTACCTTATTTAAATAATTTAACCTTTAAATGCCAAAGGGGTAAGCCTTGAAATCATTCTTTTCTTGTTACTGTATAGATCACTAGCTTCCAAAATTGCAAAAGTAGTCATTGCAAATCAAACTATTGTAGAAGATCTTCACTTTCCAAAACAAATTTTGAGGATGGATAGTTGTACTTCTGTCCTATACAATTTCATTTCTTGTCTTCCATTGGACACAAAATGTTAATATAAGATGAAGATACTCATAACTGTTCTTGTATCTATTGATGTACCTAAAACTTTTACAAAAAGTGTCTTTAGGCTTCCATAAAAGCCTCCTTCAAAAGCGTCATTAAACAATCCCTTCCTTAATAGTGATTTGTTGACTACTGATTTTGTCAAATTTTAATTTCAAATCCACCTATGTAACAGTTTTCTTAGTGTAGTTAGCTGTCACTTTGAAAATTCATAGAAAATACATGCCATACCCAAAAAGTCCCTTTTTAAAAATAAAAAAAATTTGTGATTTTCAATTGCTAATGACATAAAAATATGATTTTTACGAATAGGAGCTTTCAACTATGCTGAATTGTTTATATTGAAGGTTTTGGGTGTTTCTTCTACCGTAGGTAGGAGTGCGATTACCAAATGTGACTAGAGGCGAGGCGCAGGAGTAGCATACCGTGAATTTCATACAACAGTGGAAACTACGATATCAACACACAATCACCACCCAGGATGCGCAAGAAAGAAGGAAAACAGTAGATGAGGTAGACTCCAACCTCCAAAGATAACTCACAGAGATGCTACTCTAGTATATTCTTATACACTCGACATAGAATCATGAATTGCAGCTCACAAGTCACATGGAATAGTGCAAAAATGGAACACCGGAAGGTAACTAAGCTTGAAGAGGTTTGAGTGAATGGAAGTGGAAATCAGAACATGAAAGTAGAAGTGGAAAGGAGAAGGTTTCAGACCTTAAGCAAAGGACTCTACAACAGATTCAGGAGGAACTACTGCGCGAGCATCAATCATAACAGCAAAAAGCATCGAGGACTCTCTCAAGTGAGAAGTGTCATGTTTGCATGGAAATGAACATGTGCACTCACTCAAAATCACATTGAAACTGAAATTGGCAAGAATCAATGTCAAGAGGGAGAGCTAGAATCGATTCAATCAATGTCAGAGACTTCAATATCCACACCTACACAGCCTCTTTCAACATTGGAGGTAATCACAGTGAAGTGCATCGATCTCATTCCACCCAAGTCTGAAATCCATATCAAAAAATTCTTCAATTACAGAAATAAACAGCTAACTCAAGTCTACAATCAATAACATCTCTGATGTACAAGGAATAAGCCTGCAGATTGTTGTGTGAACTACTTACAGGGGCACTCCAGGACCCGGGAAGCTGGGAGGGCCGGGGGGAACGTCACCAGGCGTAGGAGGGCCAGGAGGATTACCAGGGCCGGGACTAGGCCCTGGAGATGGCGGGGTGCCGGGGAATGGTGGTGGCGACGGTCCAGGCACTCCAGGTGGGTTGCCCGGTTGGGGCGTCTGCGGAGGCGTCACGGGCGGTGGCAACGGCGGCTCCCCAGGTGGCCGGATTGGTACATTAGGAATTGGAATCGATGGCGCGGCGTCCTGTGGCAACACCGGCTGCGACTGTGGTGGTGGTGTGGGCACGGGCCGCCCTGGTGGCGGAATGATTGTGGAGTTTGGAGGCTGGATGGGTGGGCCGCGAGGTACCTCATCCCCCTTCACCATCCTCATCCTCGGGCTGAACTCAGGCGGCGTCTGTGACGGCTTAGGAAACTCTGACGGCGACGGCGTCACCTCTGGAAACGGCGATGGCGACGGAATCTCCACTGGGACGGACGGCACGGGCACCTCGACCGGGCGGATGTTGGGAACCTCCGCGGGCGCCGGGACGGGAAACTCAGGGCCCTTAGTCGGAGGCTCGAGGTCGGGGAGCGGCAACGGCGGGACCTCGGTGGGGACCTCGGGAACCTCCGTGCCCGGGGCGGCGGGCGGAGGGGCTTCTGCCGGGCTGGTGTCCGGTCGGAACTCCGGAAACGTCACGGGCGTCGGGCTCTCCGACGGTGTGGGCAGGTTTGGGTCGGGGACCGACGGCGACGGGTTGATGGACGGCGTGACGTCGGGGTTGGGCTCGATCTGAGGGCGGATCACGGAAGAAACCTCTCGCCGGTAGATCAATGCCGAGCTCGGGTGCAAGTGCTCCGCGACGGCAATGTGGTGAAAATCGTAGGCGCACACCGGCCGGGGCTCGGCCACGGCGGTTTTGGCCGAACTCTCACTCCTCACCCGGTGAAAACGCGCCGTCGCCTTCCGCTTCGGGGATGCGAGGATGGCACATGTCTTGGTCGCAATGTACTCGGAACACGGAGCTGGTAGCTGCTTCCACAGTATGGGTTGCGTGGTACATACTCTGCAAAACGCAAGTATCCCAAACCCTCAAATCTCTGACTCTCACCAAAACGATATTCTGCGCACTTGCCTCCCTTGCCACAATCTCATGGACACACATTTTCATTATGCACACTTCTCGCACATCAAACTCTGTCGTGGGAGAACGATTGAAGAGATTTGAGTTCACACTCACTTCAAGCGCGGTGGACTACCGCTCAAAATTTCCCGTAATTGCAAGTTGAGTCGAAGAGATTGACAATCGATAATCTCGGAAGTACATAGAGCAGACGATTGAAACCCTAAATATATGATTATAAAGAAGACGCCGGAACTACATGACAGCGAACCCCCAGATTGCACAAACACCCGTCACAATCCTATATGTCGTCCCATACCCGCTCTACATCCGCACTTTCCAAGATTGTGCGTCTTCCCAACAATTTTCATCGAGACTAGGCGCAAGCTCACCAAAACTCGACCAACACGACCTAGCACTGATTGTCCATACGTGGAGCGGAGTCCAAGATAATTGAATAAGAAAAGCGTTGCAATGCAGGGTAGAAAAGAACAAGCAACGTACCTGAGGGACGCCATGGCTCACAGGCGGTGGCTGTTGCTGCAAGTGGCTGTGTCGGGGCACATGAGAGGCGCAATTTGAGAGAATAAGTGTAGTAAGTAATAGTTCCAGGAGAATGAAGATGAGGAATGGGGACGCGAAGATTGCACTAACAGCAGAGATTGAAGCACATACGCCGGCATGGAAGAGCCCAGGGAATGGGGAAGTTCTGGAGAAGATAGAGGACCCTAAAGCCGAAGATGATAAAAGTGGAAGAGGTATCAGGGTGTGCCAAGTGGCTGCGTGATAGGACGCATCTGACAAGTGGTACCCCACTTCTTGTCCTGTCGTAAAGTCTCTGGTCCTGTGCCACGCACGCTGAGGTGTCAATGGAGGTCTTCACACGGTCGAATGGGAACAACGCTGAGCCTCACCGCGATGCAACAATTGGTCCTCCATTCATCGCTCCCTGGCCATGTGATCAACACAGAGATCCAGCGAGTAAAACAAAGCCAGCTTATCTAAGCTTACATTAAGCGAAAACTTAGTTCAAAGCGAGAACTTTCACAGCTCACCCTCATGGATGCATGCAGGTAAATGCATGGCGTGGCTTAGGGTTTGAAGTTAGATAAGCTAGGACTTCGACACCGTTTTTAGGGTTTAGGGTTTAAGAAATAACTCTTGTCTGCTACGATATTTATTACCCTCTTACGATCATGCGAATACTGGAATGCGAGCTTCATTTGCTTCTGAATCATTTGAGGGGATCGATCGATCGATGGCAAGTCGAATTGGTAATTTTAGCATGATACTGGAGCACACATGGAAGTGTTGAATGTTGCAGGTTATGTATGTTTCGGGTTTGGTTGATGGATTGTTTGACAAAGTAGGACTACGACATACTAGAATGACATTGTTCAGTGCTGTGAACTCGATGGTGGCGAATTGAACTGTTCAAGGGACCGGAAGTGGAGATTTTTTCTTACTCTTGCTTCAGTTTTGGGTCGATACGAGACGGTTGGGATTGGCACAGGCGAGACGGCCATCAATTCAAATACATTATATGAGCAATTCAAGTGAGAGATCCTTCATATGTTTGTCTACTATTCTGGGAGTTTTGGGGCCACTTCTACAGGTTCCGAAGAAGTCGGATGGCGAGCTTCACGTCAAACGTACGTACGATGCGGACGATTCGTGTGGAAGGTCTTGAGTTGATGTCCACGCTGCAATCGATTGCCACCGCTTCACGTCGTAATGCTGGATTGTGTGTATTGTATGGACGGTTGCAGCCGGCAATTCACGTGAACACCAAGGCTTACTATATGATGCCGGCCGTTTTACTACTGACCGCCGTCAGCCTTCCTTCCCGGCCCTTTCGTCTGCCTCCCCTTCTAACTTCCCCAACTTCAGTAATGCATGCATCGTCGATCGCTTTACCGCAGATTTTGTGCCTTCGGAGTATTTCTTGCGCCAGAAATTCTCTGCAGTGACTGATGGTGCGCATATGGATTTGCTGGGGATACAGCACCGCCCAGATCTTCCGTCGTTTGTGTCCATTTTTTGCTCAAGCTCTCTGACTCTCTCTCTCAAACCAATTTTTTTAATTCCGGTAACGAGGGAGTGATATTTAAATTGATGAGTTCAGGGAAGTATGGAAGGAGAATGTCTGAATTGGTAGGATCTGAGATACACGGTGCTCAAACTCCAATGTCACCCAGCTTGTGGATATTTGTAACGAGAGGATATACTTTTTCTTGGAAGCTGAAGAAAAGAATCGGCATAGCATTGCTTGCCGTTGGACTTTGCGTCGTGGACATGTCAATTGCTCATTCCGTACCATAGTTGGCTGCGCGAGTGAGATCTATATAAATACCATCTTCGCGAAGAGATGCATTCCGAAGCAAGAGCTGTGAGGACAGGATCAAAGAGAGACGTCCTTGGAGTGAAGAAGAGGATCCATATGTAGAATCTTGGTCCATAGAATCAAAATCCATAACCGGGTCAGAATGTACGACTACAGCAAGTGTATACATATGTCCTGAGAAAAGCGACCAAAGAAGCTCGCACGTGATTTCATCTCAGTGCCTTGCAAACAAAACGCACACAAAAACTCCGCAAAGCTCCCGTCGAAAATTCGAAGGCACGATCGAAACCCGAAGGTGAGTGCGGGTTGTCTATGCCATCCAAGATTGAAGAGTCGAGAACTTCGTCTACTGTTGGCAACCCCATTTAAGATCGAGAAAATTTGCTACTGCGAAGATCATTCTTCGTTGCGAGTATGCACTTACTGTACGCCCGGAGCTTCCTATGCAACGACTGCAATATATGGGTACGCCACACCACGGACTGAATCCCCGTCACGGAAAGCCAAACCAGCTGATATCGACTCATGAGCTTCTATTGATCTCGAGCAATAATCGAAGCGTTTGAGAGTCATGCCGAAACCGGGTTACGAAGAAGAGAAGGAGGACAAGCGCGGCTCCTGGGACCCTGAATACATCCCCCCAGAGTTCGTCTGGGACCCTGACCCAACCAAACCCAAACCCTGGTACCCCAACGGCCTTGTCAAACTCTCCCAGCCTGAGGGGATATGGAAGCCTCCCGACGTCTACGGCAAGAAGAAGATCGTCCGGTTCCCTGTGCGTCCGGAGGTGGGGATCGGCCAAGACGGAACCACCACGGTGAAGTTCGGGGAGTTTCGGAAGCCGTTCTACAGGTAACGTCCGCCAATTTCATTAACTTGGCAGTATGACACTACTTTGTCACCTTTTAGGACGTATGTAGTATCTACAAACGTTAATCTAAAGTTCCAGTCCTAGTTTTTAGAGCTTTCTGTTGGCTTTGTGTTTCCAATTATTGGCAATGGAATCACGCCTGTTCAACGAAATTGACGATAGGTCAAATCATTTGAAGCCTCTGCTGGAGAGGGCGGCACCGAAGGGGTGGGAGGAGAAGTATGTGGATCCGTTGGCGCCGGTGCTGCCGGATGCGAGGGACTGGACGCAGAGAGTGCCGCAGTACTCGGTTGTGAAGCAGAAGTGCAAGTCGGAGAAACCGGGACCGGGTACGCATAATCGGTTGCACAAGGCCGTGGCATCGGGCGACAAGAAGGTGCGTATCAAAACATTATTTTATGGAAAACAGTGCCCAAATCAATCAACAAGTTTGTTTTTTCTTTGGACGCTTTGTTACGAACATGAAATACTAGAGTTGTGTTGATTCAGACTTGCTTCATTTTGATTTGGATGTGTTTTGTGGTAGTTCGGATATGTTTTGTTGCTTCGGGCGGCTTGATTCGGACAACGTTTTCTACTAGTGTCCTCATCCCCCGTAATTGCTCGCTACTCTATTATGGTCTCGTCAATGGATGTGCATTGAAAGATCAGATGAAACAGATACGAATTTGGGTTTTCTAGTGTCTATTTCAGATGATGAGATTGTTTGATGCTTGATGAGGGTACTCTCGGGTTTGACTTCCATGGATATCAGTAGTTGCAGTACTGAAGAGTTAGTTTGCTTGTTGGTGTGGAGATGGCGTTCTGCCGTGAGTCTCGATCGATCCCACGGTTTTGCTTCCTCATCACCTTCCTATGCTGTTCGCTTCAGTTGCTGCGTAACCCGTCATTACACGAAATTTATAGATACAGATAGAGCTCTGAGTACTAACTGGTGACGAGGTTTTTTAGTTGCATTTAACAATGTTTTGTGCATTGACAGCCCGATTGATGCAGCATTTCTGCAGGGTTGTGGATCCTGAGGGTCGCCTTTACCGGAAGAAAGGAGGAGGGTGGATGTGTCGAAAATGGACGAATCGGCCCATGCCCCGCGACCTCGTGAATCATTCCGCGAAGGAGTACGAGGTTTTGGCTTCTCTTGCCGTCTCCTTCTTTATCGTACTATCCTTCTTCTTTTTTTTAATGAAAATCTGAGTTCGTTTGTAAACCCTCAGTGCTCTTGTCGATTTTGAGTTTCCTTCTGGTATTTTTGTCTTCCTCACTGATCGAGTGACCGTCATGAGCACCCTCGTGTCTTTAGTAGGCATCCTACAGTTTCAGGTTCGTAAATTACTGTTCGTGCATCAAAAAGAAAACCAAATGGTTCACTTTCTCTTTTAGAGGCTAACATTTTCAACACATGCTCACAGACAATGGCATCAGCAAATCAGTGTCCCTTTTAAATGTCCTTACCTTATGCGCAGCGACCTCACGGATTCGGAAGCCCCTACTCTCGGAATAAATAAACAAATAAATAGACACTGCTTGGATTCAGTCTACGTAGTTTTCAGAAACCCAGTAGTGTCTTCGGAGCCTTATAATATTGTGCATAGCTAATTCAAGCAGTATCGAAGGGAGCCTTGCATAACATTCTTGAGTAATAAGGCTTTGGGTCCTTCTACAGTATCGCCGTGACAAGTATAATTCGTGTTACAGTGACCCACAATTCATGGGCAAGCTTGCATTCAAGATTTTCTACAAATGAAAGGAATCGATGGGAAGCAAAGGGTTCCTCAGTTCCTGCCTTGAAGTTCAAGAATGTTATCTGAGAGAGATGCCTGCTGAGGACAATTTAATTAAAACTCATGTCGTGCAGGCGATCATGAAAGCGCAAGCGCTGAAGGAGGCCCAGGAGGAGGCGGCCTTTCAGAAGCTGATGAAGGAGGTTTGCAGTGGCATGGCGAACGAGGATGGCGTGATGAAAGAGACGCATGAGCTGCTCACACGAGAGAAGAAATGCCATGACGACAAGCAAGCGGCGCTGTACAAGTCGTGGGAGCGCCAGGTCTATCACAACATTCAGGACCAGATCGGGGAAAATCTCCGGAAGCTCTCGCCCAGACACATCTCCAGTAAACTTCGTGAGTACTCTGCCCTATCTCTCCTTTCCCCCCTTTATTTTTCTTTTTTCCATTTGATCATATTGGCAGCTGAAAGAGGATTCTAATGTACTTTAGCATGCATTATATAGACACCTTATGAATAAGTTATGAATTTCCAAGTATTGTCTCTGGGTGTGCCAAATACCAACCGTAAATCCTCATAGACTCTCATGTTTTGATTCTATACATCTTGTGCAATCGAAATCAAAGTTTTTGTGACGTTTTTCGGTGCAAATGTAGGTGTCTTATTCTAGTCCAGAGCTAACAAGCAGTTACTTTGTGAGAGTGTTTGTAGCTTTCTTGGTGCGGCTGCAACGCTACAAGAGACAGTGTAGCTCGCCTACATCTTACTGAGGATGAAGTCTTTATTATGTAGGGAGTTGTAGGGCTGAGTTTTTGAGTAGCAACAACAATTTGTGCAAAAGAATCCACCCAAACTTTCTCAAAATTTCTCACTTCATCGAGGGTGTCGATGTAACTTGAGTTCATGCCACTGGCTTCCTCCTCCCCCCCCCCTTGCTGTAGAGCCACTAACCCAATGGACATTGCTGAGACAGGGTATGAGCAAGATCGGTACGCGAAGGCCGTTGGTGAAAGGAGGATTTTCCGCGACATTATCAATGTGGCGTACGATCCTTTCGAGTTGTCCAAGACCAAAGAGCATACTGTCCATTACAGTACCAAGAACATCATAGACCCCATCAAGCATGACCTCCAAAAAGTTCATAAACATTCTTTTGTGAACCTCAATTAATGTTCAAACATATAGAAAGTTTCAGAACCCAATGAAAACGAGACATGTGGTTTAGTATCATGTTTGGGTCATCATTCCGAAGTATGCATTTTCATGCTTAGTAGAATTCATTGCGGTATATTATTAGGGTTTAGGGTTTAGGGGTCGCTTCAGAGTGTTGAATAGAATATTTGAAATCTCTAATCATTTCTATTTGGGGTATGTGTAGAGACACGTGCAATTAGCTCGTTGTTTCTCTACTGTCTGAGAGAAATGCAGGGTGACAATGGATTGGAGTGACATTGCTGGGATCATTTGAGAACTGAAAAGCTCCGGTCGTTGGGGTGGCAGGAGAAGCGGGAGAAAGTGTTCATGGGTGAACCTGTTTTCCAGAAAGTGCACTCCAAGGAGACTCTTGATTCATTCCACTGGACACACGACCAATTCAGAGCCACCGTGCACGGCCACATCAATTGTGATGACGAAGATGCAACATACAAACCAAGAGTGATAATTCCTGAGTAAGCTACCCTCCTTTCCTGCTCTAGCTAGCTCAAAACCCTAATTGCAATGCTCGGGGCCTCCAGGGTGGGTCTCTTCAGCCCTAAAGGACCTTCGTTTTATGGTTTTCATATGCCGGCGCAATTCAGTTGTTCACATTGTGATATATATCATTCAGAAGGTGTGAAATTTTTTTTAATCTCTAGAACCGATGAAAAACATTGCATGTGTTGGTAAAAAATTTAGTCAAAATGAACAGGAGAAGTCTCTATATGACCTATTACACAGTGCTAAAAAACGGGGATCATTTCAGGCTACTTGCTCCTTCCGAGTTAAGTATATTACAATCTCGTTGATTAGATAGATAGATTAGCAAAAACGAGTAATTAGCATCTTGTGAGCTGAATGGTGCATGTGTCAGATTCAGAAAAGTCTGACGTTCGATTGATTAAAACCTTCCTGCAGAAAATGGTATTCCCGACCTGTGTTCTGGAATGGCGAAGGGAGATGGCTGAAAGAATACTGGAATGAATCATTCCCGCCGGGAGGAAAAGCAGTGAGTTCCCTCGTTTTAGCTACTCTCTTCCAATGTCAGTAGCAGCAGTACCTATGTGTTTTTTGTACCTGTAGATCATTTCAGCGGACTTAAAGTTTACTGGAGCTTGACATTCACTCGAATCTTTATTCTCAATTTAAGTCCGCTGAAATGTCAAAAATTCACTGGAGCTTGACATTCACTCAGCCAAAAAATGTGACTTATATCTTCACGAAGGTCTAATTTCAAGCCACAAACTAGGACATGTTCAAGTCGCCAGTTTAACGAAATTGACGTTGCTCGCTTCATCACATTCAGCTAGGCTTAGAATTTAGAAACCTCACAAGCTCAGTTGGGCTCAAGCCGATTGTCGCTCTTGTCAAGAAACTTTATGATAGCTCATCTCAAACCATGACAGAAATCTGTAGAAACGGCAACACCACGATGAAAGTCAGGGCATGCATGTTCCTTGTCATTGAATGGCATGCGTGACTATTTTATGCTTATCATTATGCTCACAGGAAATGATTTAAGTTACAGGACCTTAGAAATTGACATGTCTGACTCTCCTGAACTGTTTTTCCTTTGTTGCAGATGCCACCCAAACCGCCAGACAAATGTGAATTCATATGGCGTATTGAGAAGGATATGGTGTGGGGCAGTCCGTTGAAGAATCAACGGAAGCTTCAGATTTCGACTGAGAATCCCTTGTTCTGAGCGGTTCTATCTCCCCCACCCACCTCGCAATGCAACCCACCGTAGCATTAGCATTGGATTAATTATAGTGAGCGCAGGAAGCTTAATTAGTTCCAGAAAGAAGTAGCACTGTAAAAAGTAGAAATTAGCAGTCTCTTGATAGTTGATAATGCAACAGGGCTGTGAACTGATAATGCGACGACGGGTACTTCCCACTTGCACATCAAATTGGAGGTGCCAGGTAACTCAAAATCCGGAGCCTAGTTGCGGAGAAACGGTACATGTGGAGCTGCGTTATATTGTTTAGCAGCAAAGGATGTATTTTTTCCAAAACGAGGTCCTGGATTTGATTGACCTGCTAAGTAGAATTTCAATGAGGACTATATATAGTCTTCGTGATCCAATGGTAAAGATCGTAGACCCTGAGTTTTAGATTTAAAACGAGAAAGAAAGGATTGGTGGTCACTTGTAACTTGTGTAGATTAGGCGGTCTCATTGAGATTTTGTATTGGAGTGTATTTGAGAAGATCAGCTGTTTATCCTTACCATATTAGGACAAGACCCAATATGATTATTACACTATCTAGTACCTACTTAACCATGGACGCTGGGTTGGTCACCATGGAAATCATTCTTTTGGGTATTATGCGAGTCATTATTTTGCTTAACCCTAAAGTGCTCCGATGTCCATATTCTGGACAATGAACAGAGCGCTTCTAGGCATTGTATCATCTAGCAAACTTTTCATTCATCCAATCTAATACTTGAATCTTGAAGAGAAAACCCTCTTTTATGACAAATTTCTTGAAATTGCAGTACATGATATTTCTCTAAAAAGATATAAGCCAAAATGTGCAATTTTTTTTAAAAAGGATCGAGACCCCTTTTCACACAGAATTCCAAGGATGATGCTACGGTACCAGATTCTGTTGAGTTGTGGGCTTGTGGCGTGGATGCTGTTCAATGAGGGCATGTTTTATTTTTAGTTGGACCTTGGATTGCAAAATTGTGGACCTTGGATTTCCAAAGCCTTTGCACTTTGGATTGCCAGCTGTGACAATGAATTACAACTGTGATTCTGAGTTTTGTCTAGGCATAAAACTACAAGATTGGGTTATTCCACGCTTTTGATTTGGGTTCCGTCGACAATTCGCAGTTAGAGATTTTGCAAAGCAGTGCTTGTGAATCGTTTAGGATCGGCGCATTCAACAAATTTCCGGTGTCCTTTCAAGCTTTGGGGACCACGCAATTATGTCATGATTGTGTCCTGTTCTGTAATATCTCTATGCAGTACTCTGATTTGCGTAGAGTTTTTATTCGTATATGTGTTTCTTTAATTGATTTGTAGGTAGTTTTGTTTTGCTTATGCTGTTCAAGGTATGTGAGGTTTATGCTGTTGTTACGTGTGTTCAGACAACAGTTTTTACTTTCTACCATTTTGCTAAACATTGGAGCTACAATTTGTCCGTAGCGGAGTTTGTTTTGTGTGGTGTGGATCGACTAAAGAATGTGCAAGAAGTGGAGTAGTCTCAAGTATTTTTGATTCTACTTTATGTTCTGTTCTTGTTCTTGCGTCTTATTTGTGATCTGCGAATTTTGACTGTCGAGGGGTTTGATAGGTCAAGCGTTAGAGGGATTGTGTGTATCGCCTTGTGACGAAGGTCTTTTAGGCAGTGCACGGTTGCTAGAATTCAGTTCTAATGGTAGTTTGAATTGCCTTTGTATGTTGTATGGAAGATGTTTCAACCTGCTAGGAATCTCACAAGCATTAGTCACTTGACCACAAGATGGTGGCTCCAGCAAAGACTTCCCTATGATGTTACCAACTTTGGTCCTACTCCTAGCACAAGAAATAAACTTCCTTCTTCTATCTCATTTATTACTTATTGGGATGTTGTTCCTTGTTTTGTCGATGATTTTGTTGGACAATGCAAAGACTTTACTCATAGTAGACTATAAGAAACTCATGATTTAAATGACGGATTTTAGATGACATCCAATGTAACAATCTGTGTTTTTAGGTCTACAATAATATTCACCATAACATTTGTGAATCATTTGCTTGAAAGAATCCAAGAGCAAGTAGTGGAGGACAAACTATTGAACAAGACTTCTTCTTTCACACAAAATTTCAAGAATGACAATCTGCACTTTTATCCTACATAGAAGGATTCTCTATCATCCATCGGGTATGTTTAGGCCATGGCATCATGACAAAGTTTCATCAATCTCACCTAAACAATATATCACTAATGTTATCCATTGGCAAATAGACACTTAAGGTATGAAATAAAATTCCAATAGTTTTCTAATTGACTCTGAGATCTTAAAACCTTAGATGATGAGTATAGATTGATTATGAGGATGTAAACCACTTAAATTTTTGAATTTTTAGAGTATCAATATACTTTGTTTCCAAAAAAGTGCCATGTTTCCAACAAAGAATGCATGACAATCGTACTAGCCTAGTATAAACCATTCTTAGTGTAAAATGTATATTGCCTTCAGATAGGATGAGTTAGATCAATTGAATGCACACCCAAAAGTGGTCCATTATAAATCTACACAATAAATTAGATATTTGTTACAAAATGTTCAAAATTAGGACAATTAAATTAAGATGCATATTTAAAAAATCCCTTAGAAGAAGTTTGCGTTGTTGTAACCTTTGTGTACAAGAGGGTAAGTGCAATAGACACTAGTCCTATTTTGTGTCACACTTGTAGTTTTTAAGATGTCATTGGCTATTACTTTTGTAGATTGAAGGTAATGTACTTGAATTTTTTTTGGAAGACTAATAACTAGTCAAATAATAATTGAAGAACTTATTTTTCAGAAATTTTCAAAAGTCATTTTATATTTAAATTTAAATTCAGCTAATTTGTCACACTTTGCAGTTTAGGGTTTTTTAATATTGAGGACTATCCAAAATTAATGATCTAAAGCTGAAATTTATGTGGTCTATTCCCATTAGAAATTTTTTTTAAATATTATTTTATGTCCTCTACATTCATGCAAATAGGGTTCCCTTGTGCATACAATTTTGAATATTGAAAATGGTTTCAAGATCATTCTTTTGGTGAAATCTCTTCATTATGAAATCTTCTCAATTTGACAATTTTTTGTTTCTTTGAAAAAAAAACTCTCTAATTTTTACAAATTGAAATGTCAAAGTACCTATTTCATGAGATTTTGCACTTTTCAAGTTATCCTACTTAAAATAAATTTCTATACTTTTTCATCCTAGGGTACCTTCTTCTTCAAGGTATATATATTAAATATATTTTTCACATTAAATTTTTTTTCTAATTATACAATATTCTTGAAAAATATCATGTACAATGGGCTATTATTGTTAGTTGAATATTTTTTCATGCATTCCCACAATATTCAACTAACAATAATAGACTAATTTGAGAGCATATTTGAAAGTGTGTTCTAGAATATATAAATAGCATAATAGATACTCATTGAGAATGTTTAAAATTAGGACATCAAAATTAGTGAAATTATTTAAGAGAATTGTCAACAAAAGTTTGATGGCTCTTGTAATTGTTGTATAGAATATTCAAATGAATGTGATTTCTTAGACTTCACTTGAACTTGTTAATGGTAGTTGATAACAAAATTTGCAAAGCCTACCATATCTTAATTTGAGTTCTTGAGCTCTTTAATTGTATATATAAATTAGACACGGTCCTAGTATGGGGGCCCCATTATATAGATTCATAGTCCCTTGCCAGACCCACAATTTTTGAAGTTCAAACTTGTGACAAATTGCCAAGAAAACTATGGTAGACTTCCTATGTGGTAGAACTACATATTGTTGACCATTTAAGGGATTCCACATATTTTCTAGAATAATGTAAGGTAATGTAAATTTTCATGACTTCATTAGTACCAACTTTGAAAAGGAGAAAAAATACATTCTACACTTTAGTTGGAAATTTGTCTTAGATTTGGTTGCAACTATTTTTCAACCCTACAAGTTGGGAGCAATGATTTTTTTAGGCAATAAAAAGACCAAATAATACCAAAAAATTATCTTCTACACCAAGTCCTTAGAAAAAATTGGAGATAAAAATGTTGAAAAAGCTAGATTTGAATCTTGGATCACACCCTAGTAGTCACTTCTTTGACCATGAATATTAGGGTTTGCCACTTTGTCACCACCTGTCTAAATGTTGATTCAACAACTTTTCATCCACAACCACCTAAAATACAATAAAGTTGGAGATATAGATATAGATTGTAGCCACATATATGCATGTACCTTCGTCATATCATTAGGTGCTGTAATCATAAAACATCAAGGTTGCACCACTATTGAAGTAATTGTTGCCCCACTTATTGCTATGGATGGTGTAAATAAGACTTTGATATGTATGGCCATGTGTCAAGAGAGGCTTCTGATGCACTTATTTGTTTGTTGATGTGTTTTGATACAAGTGTGCCATGGTAATAGGTAAGAACTTTTAGGCATCCTTTAAATGTTGATTCAACAATTATCCATTATCTATAGCAAGTTTTTTGACTCAAAATTTGGTTAACTCCCATTTTGCATCACTCTTCAAAACTTTGTTGCTCTATTTTGCACTAGCCCAAGAGCTGAAATTGCCGAAGATGCTTTTTTTAGGTTTTGTTTTAAGGCCATACAACTCATACTAATTTATAATTTGAAGTTAAATTTTGGACCAAAAATAAATTTGAAAGCACCTAACCTCAGCCACTTACTTCTCACCTAGAGCCCACATCCAGAATCCCTTAAAATAAAAATAAAAACCACTGGTTGGGAATGGGTCCCTGGTCGACAATGGGTGGTTCTACCATAGAGTGTTCTTATTTAAGTCTCACTAATTGCATTTTAGTGACTTACTACCCGTTATTATGTGAAGGGTCCATGATTTATATCACGGGGGGGCAATCTAACACCGTGCCGCAGGTTGTCCTCTCGTGAGTTCGATGGCAGCTCCTTGCTCACCCTTTCGAAGGAATTCTTTCGCCGTGTTCCTCTGGCAACCGAGTTCGCCCTGAGTGTGATTTCAAAATTCACTGACGTTCCAGTTTCCTGCGATGTGTTGAGAGTGTTTCGTGCCCAATTGGGCTGTTGTTGCGATGGAGTCTCTTGTGAAGTCCATTATAGTCCCTACAGGAGCAACGAAGACCTCTGAATTCTCGCAATGCTGCATTCACAATCGAAGGAGCGTTCGTTTGAGTGGGCATGTGACCACGCGGAAGCTCATTGCGAACGAAATTCGGAGGAGTTTGTTGTCTTCCAGCAGTCAATGGACACCCATGAAGCTCAATCTGTGTGCAATCAGGGTTGGCACCAAGGGTGCGCAGCGACATTCTGTCTTGAAAGTGAGGGCGAAAGGTATGGATAGGCTCTACCTAGCCTTGGAGATTTGTTTGGAAATTGCTCTTAATTATTGGGTTTGTTCACAACATTCTTGAGCTTCAAGGCAGAGGACCACCCTTTGCTTTCCATGAATCAAGGCTCCTTTCACCGTAGAAGGAAATCTTGAATGGAAGATTACCCATGAATTGTTGGCCACTGTAACAAGGATATATTCTTGTTTGAGTGATTTGAAGGTCCCCCGTACCTTCCTATTCAAGATTGTTATGCTTGCCCTCCACTGAATTTGGATGGCAGCGATCAGAAATTGGACTGTGAAATGCATATTTCTCAAAATACGGTTTTGTAACCGACGTTCAATTCGAGGAATAAATTCTCATCGAAGTCATTACAGAAGTCGGATAAGCTTCTAGCTTCCAAAATCGTTTCGTGTTGTCATTGCCAAAATTTCTTTTTTATTTCGGTTATGTAATTCTTGTGAAAATCGGTTTCAAATTGCTTTTCTCCTGTGGCATCAGTGCAGGCAATGGATTACACAGTAATCAAGGCTGTATGCGACGAGCTGTCTACGAAGTGGACTCCTGCGAAAATTGAAAAAATAGTGCAAGTAGACAGGTTTACGCTGTTGATAGGTATTCGCACGGTTGAGCAATCCGGCTGGCTACGTTTGTGTTGGAACCCAGCTTGTGCTCACATTACTGTTGGAGACATGCCGGGTGGTGTTCCCTCGATTGCTGAGGCCTTTTCATTTGGAGAGCAGCTGCGGTACCTCTTGAAGGGCCTTGCGATTATAGAGGTTTGATCTCATTTACTGAATATTTGAATATTTTTCGCTCAATATCATTAACCTATCTTATTAAAGACTGGCTTATTTAATTACTGAACCTGTCAAGAACACACCCTAATACTGTATCATAAATTTGTAACTTGCAATTTCTCATGCGATGATGGAAGTTTTATATGAAATCTTTTGAGCATGAACTAGGTATGAATGCAGGACTAATGTGGTGAGAATGGGTTCAAAGTGATTGTTATCTCATCGTACCAATTGGTGGTGTCGATGTAGATGCGAATTCCGCGAGAGTGGGAGAGGGTGATTGAAGTAAGGCTTGGGGCGCGACCATCGGAACCACCAGCTAAACATATCTTTGTGGAGATTATGGGGCGATACAGCAATGTATTCTTGACGAATGCGGACATGGGAGTTCTTGCCTGTGCGTACCAGGTCAGTACTAAAACTCAAATTTTAGACCAAATCTTTGTGTAGAAATGATATAGCTCACATGTTAGGCATTCGTCGTGCCGTCAATGAGGCCACTGAACTCTGAATTGTTGATTAGAAAATGTTTGGAAGCAATGAAAATGACTTCACTGGTTTATTCTATAATTGTGTGTGACACTAACTGACCATTGTCGTTATAATATTCCACAAAAGAATCATCAGTGCAGTGGAGTTCACTAGTGCAGTGGGATCTACCTGAATATCCTCTTCTAATTTCGCATTTGGATTACCCCAATCAACTTTTCACTGTCATCTAAATATTCTTCGAGAATGATGGAAGGATTGATTCGGCCTTCTAAGATCTCTGAAAGTCCCGTGACGACATGCTTGAAGGTTGGAGCCAAGATGACGAGCGTTAGAATGGTACAAGTTGGAGGGACTTACCGTTTCCCCCCTACAGCTCAGGGTTCACTTCCGTCGATTTCAATGGGGTTCGTTTCTTATTCTACAACAGATATCCTTGTGCAGTTCTCATTCTCCATTTCCAATGCAAGGGGCGCAGTAGTGGGTGGCACTCAGTGAGAATCTATGACAGACGGGATTTTGGGCACAAGGGGCAATATGTCATACAGATATTTCGGAAAAATTTATCTTTTGGGGCACAAGGGGCTTAATCTTTTTTGTACAAGACCAAGATGAATATAGATTTCTTTGATGAAGCGAATCAAAACTTACTTTATTGAACGCGTTTGTTAATTTATTCGGGCCTCGGTAGTGTCCATGTTGATTTAATGAATACCTATCACATTTTGTCTTGTAGAATGGAGGAGTGGAAGCTTATCACGAGCGCTACCCAAGAAGCCCAACTTCGAAGCAGCCTGGTAGGTAGTATTAACTTGATGTATAGTCATGGTATTTCTACAAAATAAATGATCTGTTCGTGAACATTGTCTCTTTGGAAAGCAACGACGCTTTGCAATAACTCCCCCAAGCTTACAAAAGTTGCAAATGAATCAGGTACAAGCATTTCGTGGAGTCGGCCCCGGATTGGCTATGGAACTTATATCCCGCAGTGGTTTAAGCCCTACGATGGTACAACCTGAGAAACTGTATTTGTTTTAAAGCGTTTATTCAATCTTCTCTTTTGGATGCAGATATTCGTTCTCACTTGTGGTATCCTTCTTGAAGTGAGATTGTCATTATGCCTTGTTGGCAGGATGTTGCAGCAATGACAGACGAGGAATGGCGTTCCTTGCACAATGTGTGGCTTGATTGGCTTGCAGTTTTGAAAGAGTCTACTTTCCAGCCGGGACTCTTTAGGTTTCTTCCTATTCTCCTTCATTTCCTGACTTGAGGTGTCTTAATTCTTTGTGTGCTCTGAATAAGGACAAGCTTCCTGAGACATGGGCTGGCTTCTATCATCACTTTGATGCATGGGTTGCTGGTAATGACCAGGAAGTTCTGGAGTTTTATCGACTTGTTGTAGGCGGCCTATGTGAAATTTGCGCTATGGGTTAGGATTTTTTGTGTTTTGTATTTTCTTATATTTCTTACTGCTGTGTCTACGATTATTTTCATATATGCTTGATTTTAAATTGATGAGCAGTGAACTTTTGATTGTTTCTGTAGGACTACGGGGTCATACAGCGTCCTGGGAGGGGACAGCCCGTATGTTCCTTCCTCTAAGCAGGGATCTGAGACTGGTGCAGTTAGTATAATCGCTATGCTAGATGACTACTACACCAGTGTTTATGAAACGGAAAAGTTCCAGCAGGTGTGCATAAAACACAACCCTCTCCTCAACTTTACTCTGATGCTTTATCTCTGAATTTATCTTTTCACTGTCTGCTGTGGTTCATATAACTAGGTAGCCGCCGACTTTTCTGTTTGAATCTGTGCTCATTCTCTTCTCAAGTTTTTTTTCCCTTTAGTCTATTCTCCTCTCAAATTCATTTTTATGTCGGAGTTCTAGGAAAGAATGTGCTATGACATGGCGTGTGGACCATCATGTATGGTCGATCCATGCTGTGATGATACCCTCGTAATAGTCTTCTTAGTGTGCTGATTTGATTTCTTTCCTTTCGAAACATGTAGTTACGGCAGCAGCTGGTTGCAAAAGTCAGTGCGGCCAGTAAGAAAGCGCAATCCAAGGTATGCCACATTGTTCCTCGCAGTACTGGTTTGTGATACACAGAAACTCTAGCGTACCTCTTTCATGTTTTCTTTGACAATGACGTGTTTTTGCTGGAGGTGTAAACTCTGACATTGATGATGGTTTACCTTTCCTTACTATGTTCATGAAAACGAATGTGAGAAAAATCAGATTGCCGGAAAGGTAGCGGTTGCTATTAACCTTACGATCTTGGACCCTCAAACTAGTGCGAAAGACCACGGCCATGCATTTAAGGCCCCCAAAGATCTCTTTTCTGTGTCCATCGTTTATTGAAATTAAGTGTCCCCAGTATTTGGTTAAACTCCTTATTTGATGGAACGATAGTCGTGATAAATTTGTGCAGGTTAAACTGTATGAAGATCAGATTAAAGCGTCCATGGGATATGCTACGATTGCAAGAATGGCAGACCTTCTGATGGCCAACTTGCATCTTTGCAAACCTGGTGCCTCGTCAGTTACTGTGAGTTTTTTTTTCAACATGCACTTGTACACGTTCTCTGTCAATGATTCCGGTTTGGATAGGGATCCACTAATTTCAATTTCTGACGAGATTCACAATCGTTGGGTTTGGTACCAGTGTGGAATGAATATAGGATCGAGTACTTTAAAGGTGTTCCTGTTATGGTTCTGACGATATTACACTTTAGCTACCTGATTTTGAAACAGAAGAACCAACAACAATTGCGCTAGATCCACGTCAAACTGCTCTCATTACTGCTCAGAAGCTTTATAAGCGCAGGTAATTTCTTGCTTTGATTTCTTTGTTCATTTCATGCGAATAATAAGTGCAATTGCCTCTTTGTATGGTCCACATTCGTCCTATATCCATGTGCTCTCTCTTCCACCTACTCTGGTATTGTTGTCAGGTGAAACAAGTGATTGGACTTTCAGTGTCCCATGCTCTACGACTCCGGTCTAATCCACATTCTTAAATTGGTACGACAGTCAGAAGCTAAGGAAATCTGAGAAAGCCGTGGCACCCTTGCTGATAGAAGCCTGCAATGAGCTCACATATTTATCTCAGGTATTTTCAGGAATGATATCAATGGGAACAGTTAGATCTGCGATGTATGCAGACGATTTGTGGGAATTGATCATCAGCTTTACTTCCGACATGTCAGTCCTTGATAAGTTGGGTCATGATCTGCATAAATGAAAAGCTTTCGTTCAGAGTATCGTATGTCAAATTAGGTTATCTCTTTTGCCAATGGATTTATTAAAACTTTTCTCTTTAAGTGTCAAGAATAAACGTTTACTGTTCATTCTGGTGGTGGGTTAGGTGGAAATTTCTCTACAGCAGCTGGACCAGTATACATGCACTACTGACTTGCGAAGTCTTGAAGAGGTATACCTCGCATTGATTGCTGGCTTTCAATATGCCTTTCCCAGATCAATCTCACTCCTCTTTTTGAGTGACATGCTAACTGCAGTACTATGTGTTGATGCTAAGGGCACATGTGACTTAACTTAGTTACTGCGGTTTCTAGGTGCGAGGTGAGCTCGTTGAAGGAGCTTACTTGAAACCCATCGTAGCAGGTGATTGTGAAGGAAGACTTTCTCTTGTCTGCTCTTAGATAGTCTCTTGCTGCTCTTGTGCTTCAGATCTGACCTTTTTTTAAAATTTTAATCGTGCTTGCTTCCCAGGGTGTGAACTATTATTTGACACATGCAGGCTGTTGTAGGTACTCCACCTCCATCAAGTAAGCGCAAGAAGACGTCATCGCCCCTGGGCAATGTCACTGCCAACATGCGTCGCTTCACCTCACCGTCAGGTCAGTTTTGAATTGCTAGATTATGATGCTGTGAAAACTGGATGTAAAACTCATACGTTTCTACAGCGTCGAGGTTTTTACATCTATCAGAGGGTAGTAACTCGATCAGGATTATCTCTTAACCCTCTGAAGAATGTAAAAGCCTTGTTATGACCGTTTTTTTTTACTGCATTGCAAAC
The DNA here is from genome assembly GCA_963969395.1 of Pseudoscleropodium purum. Classification (NCBI taxonomy): domain Eukaryota; kingdom Viridiplantae; phylum Streptophyta; class Bryopsida; order Hypnales; family Brachytheciaceae; genus Pseudoscleropodium; species Pseudoscleropodium purum. Next base: position 1,008,307 of record OZ017803.1, read on the forward strand.
TATTTTAAGAGTTCACAGTGTTGACATTGGATACTGGTGAAGTTCAGCTGAAGAAAGGGAGTGCTCTGATCTAGCGTATTATCAATTGGAATATCAATTAGTATTCTCGTCTCTGAAGAAAAACTTCTTTCAATAATCAAGTGGATTCCTCAAGTTTAATGAACTTATGTCTGTTCGCAGGTTACGAGGTTCTTGTGGGTCGTAACAATCGACAAAATGATGTATTAACCAACCGTGTGGCTACAGACTACGATTTGTGGTTTCATGCTCGAAATATTCCTGGAAGTCATGTATATTTCTTCCTCTTTTCATGTGTTTGTATATTTTAATGTTACTTGCTTTTCGCCAAATATACAATGATAACCGTTCTGATGAGAATGGCTGGTTCTCTTCTGTGCAATTCGATCTCCAAACGTTGTTTTGTAAATTTCTGTTGTCTTATTCTGAGAAGTGGATTTCCCTTTTTATAAAGGGAGATTGAGGTGATTCCTGATTTCTCATTCTCCTTTGATTGGTAGACGCTACTGCGGGTGCCACCTGGACAGAATGCAACAGACGAGGATCTACAGTTTGCAGCTGATCTAGCTGCCTACTTCTCTAAGGTACACCATTTTCTTTGCAGTCTACACCAAGTTTTTATCGTTGTTCCTTTTCTATATTCATCTAATCAGTAGCACACACCAACCTATCGTCAGACGTTATTATACCAGTTCTAGTAGGGTCGCTTCGTCTCTCACAAAAGTAGGGACCTTGCTAGTGAGTTGTCTGACCACTTTAATTAAAATTTCTCTCCAGAATATGGGGGACGGGTATTTCATATTAAAGCTTAAGGGAGGAAACCTCCTTGTTATAGAATGTTATGTTGGATGTAGTTACAGCTGGTTGTAGGTTTATTTGTTTTTTGCGTCAATATGACATCAATCCAAGAGTTACTGAATCTCATCATAATCCCTGCAATTGCACATACCCGATGACGTACAATCAATGTCTTTTGGTTGTTTTCTGGCAGGCTCGAGGGAGTGGTAAGGTACCGGTATCATATACGAACCCCAAATTCCTTCAAAAGATGAAAGGCGGCAAACCGGGCATGGTGAAAGTGGAGAAGGAGAGTGTCCTGCTTGGCCGGGCTTCTGACCCACCCGAAGTTTCCCAGTTGATAGCAATTGCTTAGTAGTTTGTAGTTTGAGGGCTAACATTTGTTAAATCAAAGCTATTCTGGAAATACCAGAATAGCTCATATTGCCAGTATGAGAAATTTATCATCTATATCCCAGAAACAGGCATCAACTGAATTTGATTTCCTGTAGGCCAAGTGCCTTGCAGGTGAAGCGGTTACGAATGAACAAACGGAGGGTTTTCTCCATGCAATTTTGAAATATTAAAATACTCGAACCATCAACCCACCAAGCTAGAGTCGATATTTTCTCGTTTCTACTTACGCTCAAACCTTTCTAATTGCTCCCTCTCAAATTGCACATTCTCATCATTTCTCATTTCATTTCACATTTTCTATATTTTGAGTTTGTAGTGTTACGTTCACATCTGATTGGGCAACTACTACATGGCAAGTTGTGAACACATGTAACAGGAGTCCATTTGTCCTTCGAGGCAGCTCATTTAGAGAGGGTTTAGTGTATTACATTTGTAAAGGTGGAGTGAAAAACCACAGACTGCAAAGGGATGCGGACCGGTATACATGACGGATATGGTGTTACGCTCCCATGCTCTCAAGAAGGTGCCCACTGGTTCTCAGAGACCGTTGCAAGAAAACTCATGAAACATGGTGCCGTTTAGTGCTGCCGTCATCTTCCTGGGCAGCTCAAGTTTTGATCAAGGAGCGCAAGGAGCAGCATCCCAAGCGTAGCAGAGTTTCGGATTTTAAGCTGATTGTAAATAACTGTAAGCTTTGCAACCATGGCCAAGCCTCCGCCGATAGTTGGAAGGTCTGCTATTGGAGTGGCATTCTCCGAGGCCGCCCGGAACTGGCCGTTCGTTTTTGGCTTCGCCGTCACCTTGGGCATCGTCACCTGGATGTCCCAAAACTTGGACCGTAAGTCTCACCTGCACTCGCCTTGAAATTTGCTTTCCCATGAGATCCATTCTTTGTAACACTTGGTGTCCCTTAGTTGTTTGCTATTTTCTTGGTCAGATTTTCGGAATTTTTGGTTACGATTCCAGCAAGCAGACCGATAAGTTTGTTTGACAAGATGATTGTGGGTATTTTGGTTTTCAAGGAAGTGTTGCTTTGTGATTTACGGATGTAGTCTCCTCCTTTTTGTAATTGATTTGTTTGAAGTAATTCCTCTACATTTCCTATTGATTTCCTTATCGTCTCTGCCGCCAGACGATGGACAAATCGTGTCCTTGGAGTCTTCACCTTTCTTTCCTGCACAAGGTGTTGCACGGTAGTTATGGATCCGTGACCAGGCTTCTTGGTTATGAATTTTTAGTGACGAATTTTAGCAAGCAGGTCGATGAGTGTGTTGACAGCAGGTAGACATTTGGGGTGTTACTGTGTAGTGTATAGATGCAGTCTCTTGCTTTGGAGGATCTCGTTTGAAGTCATTTTTCTTTATTTCCCTTTGATTCCCTTATTGTCTCTGTTGCCTGGCGATGGACAAGCCATGCTTTTGGAGTCATGATCTTTCTTTCCTGCACAATGTGAGGCATGTAGTATTAGTGTGGACCCACTGTGTCCTTGTTGAGGTTCTTGGTGTAATCTCTAGTTGAGAATGAGCTCTTTTCTTTTTTATGGGATAAAATCATTTAAAAGGAGTTTTACAACATTCTTTAGCTGCATCCTTTACTTTGAGAATCGAAATCAACGTCCCATACTGACGTGACTACGCCAAGATTGACTGGCTTTATGAACTTGAAGCATTATTCTACTCCCATAGAACTCCTATTGGCTGTTTCCTATGTTATTAATGTCAAGTCAGAATACAATTTTTATATTCACATTTTGATAGAATCATGATGATGGATTTGGATTCTTGGTTGCAGTCGTGGGTTCTGAATAGTTTTATGTTGTGTGTTTGCCCTACTCTCGAGCTTTGGCATAAAGTTAAATCTTGAAATATGCTCTTTCTCCAGGAAATGAGATACCAGTCACGAAGTTATGTTGTCTGGCTGGAATTTGGTTTAAGTATGTTTTAATTGTTGCAAATTTCAGTTTGTAAATGTAGATCATATCATGCTCTCACGTTTTGAATTATCATGACTAAATGTCATATTTGAAGGAATTTCTTCTTTTCATTTATCGGGAAGCTATTGTTTCGGATACTTGCACCTGCATGTGGATACTTACGTGTAATAATCTTCATGCAGCCAAGGAAGCGCAGAAGTCACCCTTCATCAACCCCAATGCCCACAGGTAAAGAATTCGCCAACTTGATACTTCATCTAGGCTCTTGCATCACAGAGTTATATAATTTTCGAGCATATTCCAGAAGAGAAAACAAGCTTCTACTTAATATTCTTTAGTAGTTCTCCATTGTAGATGGCAAACAAAAAATGAAGAGTCAAATATCTGACATTCTCTGTATAGAAACATGAATGGCACTAAATGGGTGACTTGTACCTATCTTCTCCATCATGTAGCTTTTGGTATAGATCTCTCCCTCCCTTGAGATGTGTCCAAGATCGTATACAAAAAATAAGCTGAATTTCTTTTCAAAACGTGTTGAGGGAGCTCCTCAAGAATGTTATATACGATCTACTAACATGTCTCCATGTGGCAGATGAATTATCGACGTTCCGGAGACCGATTTGTGGGTTAAATCTGTCATGGCGGAGAGGCGACAATTAATTTGAATCCAGCACAGATCGAAGCACATTGACACTACTGGTACAAGATGTAGATGTGTTGGTTGCTCAAGCATTGTAGAGGAAGGGGTTTTCAAAGTTGCTGGAATGTTACGGTGTTTTATCGTAGTTTTAGCGTTTAGAATTGAAATCATGATTCTGCAGAGAGTGCTCAGATCTTGGGTCTAACTTAATGAGTAGTACGTCGTCCATTCGTTGATGGTTGCTTGAACTACAAATCGGTAGTTGTGCCATGTTAGTGAAAACGATCACAAGCTGTCTTGAGAGGCATTCTACATTCGGTGAAAATGAAAATGAAAAAATGAATTCCATCTCTGCCATTGAAGCTTGTAACTTGTAAGCTTGGAATATGTACATGTTTCATTTGAGCTCTGTGTGGCATGTAAAGATGCCCAGGTACTGGATTCTACTACTGAAGGGTGATGCCATTTATGAAACATGTCCGGGTCTATTGTTGCTGGCCATATTCCACTAGGCTTGTAAATATGCCACCTGGAGATCAGAAGCTTACAGAATAGGGAGTGATTTACCAGCAGCAAGTGAAGGCACAGCCCAGCAGGCTCAACACATTTTCCTTTTAACCCATAAATGGTGTGTCAAACATTTTTCGGCCAATGAATGACAAAGAATCTCTTTATGCAAGACAAAAGTGCAACTATTCATCCTCCAAATTTTGTAGTAGTTCGACTTTTAATGAGTGCTTTTGCATTTTTTAAGCCAACAATTCACAAGGTAGCTCATCCTTTAGTTATTGTAATCCTATAGGATCTATCCTAAATATTGATATTTTCTTAGAGCATTTGTACCCAATTACACATGCACGCTAAATTTGATGTGCTAAAAGTTTACATTTATTTTTGGAGAGCCCTCATAATTCTTATTCTCCAATGTTGCTCACCAAGTACGACCAATAAATATTAGCCAAGTGACCATTCACGAAGTAGAATAAAAGATAAAACAACTAAATTTCGAATGAATATTGATTTCATAAGGGCCATTCCTTAACATGCTAGGATTGAGTGTCAAGAGAATATTGTGAGGGTCTTGGAGTACTTATCATTCACATTTGAAGAGTGTCAATCCTTAGTGCACAATCAAGTGGACTGAAGTTTTAATGATGTTTTTGCAACATGTTAGTGAGTTACAAAACCACAACTACCACTAATTTTGTCAAGCTCATACACTCAACTAATGGTTCCAAATGTAATTTTCATAGTTAGCTAAAGTTGCAAGAAATGGTTTTATTTGAATGAAATTTCAAAATTAATAGTGGTCTTCACATATTTTGTAGCTATAAAAATACTTCATAGAAGTTTCTCTAAAATTACTTACATTTGTAAACACTACACCCAACCTTCTTTAATCATAAGATAACCACTTCTACTAAACCAACACCTTCTTAAAACTAACATCTACAAATTCTTCCCTAAAATTTACTCCCACTCTTCATGAGAATCTACTATCGGATTAAATAACATCTATTTTTAGTACTTTGATAATTCATGATTTATTCATATGATGTCCAAAAAATGTATTTTAAGAGAATCTATAATCCCCTTTGACTATCAACAAGACCCCACAAAATCTTTTTCAATATAATCATTGCTTACCATATTCTGGTTGTTTTAAGTGTACTTACCTTATTCAAACTTCCTTAGGAGACAAAGAGGCTTCTAAATGCAACCACAAGTGTTCACAACTTGACATGGGGATGTTTCCAATCAAATTTTGGGACACAGGTTGCAAGAATGACAAAACAATTTCCATACCTTTTCTATTACGTTTCTTATGTCTCTACTTATTAGGGTTGTACATGAATCAAGCACTCCATCAACCCTAAATTCTCGAGTTCCTGAGTAATTTTCAAGAATGTTATGTTGAAGGTGTTGTAGAGGGCCTGATGGGATGGTGAAAGATTTGCATTGGAAGATGGAGAACCTACTACGACTCCAAAGAAGTTACTTGCCTATGATAATTGACTGAGTATGAATACCTTCATTTTGAAACTCACGACGTGAGAGGATGTATCCCAAAGAAGGAGAATATCTTGGGTATTTTGATTCTTCCTTGAATTAGCAATTGAGCCCAATATATTCACAACCCTTGTCAAGAATGTAATGTTGAGGATGTTCTACAGTGCCTTGAAGAATGGTGAAAGAGGTTCATGGAAGAGAAGCTACTATCGCACTGCGGAAGAAGCAACCCTTTTTCTTTATTGGAGCTGCATTGTGATAGGCGCAACTACACTTGCCTATAAGAATTAGTGGAGTAACAATACTCTCATTTTTGAAATCAGGGTAGTGGAGGATATGTGCCACAGAAATCAGATGTAAGAGACTTGTAGCATTTTGTGAAACCTACTTCTTGCGTGAATTAGTAGTCGGACCGAAAGTGTTTGCAACTCCTTCGAGAATGTTATGTTTGAGGTTTGAAATCGAGATGTGGAGTGATATGTGCCAAAGCAAGGAGATGCTGGCGAATTGGAGCATTTTGGAAGCCCTAGTTCTTGCGTGAATTAGTACTTCGACCACCGAAGGTGTTCGCAACTCCTTTCAAAGAATGTTATGTGGAGGGTTGTTCTACAGAGCCTGGTGAGATGTTGGAAGATTTACATTGAAAGAAAGAGGAGTTGCCATGGCACCGAAGAAGGTGAGCATTTTGGAGCCGCCCAAGGAAGTGGCCGTGGCAGTGGCAGAGGAGGAGCTTCCATTTTCGCCACCACCGGAGTCGCCCGAGGAGATCAAAGCGAGACTTGCAGGAGAGCGAGAAGCTGAGCAACGTGAGCTCGACAATGCGTGGAAGAAGATTCCGTGCGTGGACCAGAAGGATCTCGGCCCTGGAAACTATGCTGGCATGGAGATGACGCGATTGATGAAGCCATGGCAGAATGTATGGAAATACCTTCTTCCTCCACTCAAACATATTGCTTGTTTAGGGTTGCATCCCAATGTGTCTGTATTCTGGAAAACGAGCTCTCTTATCAGGTTAGTTCAGTTTGTCAGCCACTTGATTTACGCCCTCAGACCAGAAATAAGTGTCCACTTTGGACCTCATGGTTTCTAGTTTGTTTTGAGTAGGTCACATGGAAGATTTCTTGTGTCCAATTTATATAGGCTGGAATGACCACATGCAACGTCCTCCATTGATTCTGGTGATGTGTAATTTGGAAGCCCTCTGAATTATGCCTTTCATAATATAATCAATGAGATTGATATCAAACGTTTTTAACAAAACTGTGGACACTTAGATCTGGACTGAGTGAGTAGAAATTTTCTCAGAGTTTTAGCAAGATTATTTTGGAAAAGAACTTGATTTGCAGGCAGTGAACTGTTTTGTATTTCCATGAGGAAAATGTGTTTGAAGTTAGGTTAGAGATCTCATTTCTTGAGTACAAATAGGTTAGTGGTTGGAATGCCATAAGCAATGACTGTTCTTATACTCTTATTGTGAAATTTATCTTTTGTATGATTTGGAATTTTTTAGTGGGTGACATTGTTGAGGTGAATTTGTTGAGGGTTAGGATATTTGGTTTGTTCATTTTGGTGAGCTTCCAAATTGCACCAAGGTTAGGTTTAGGGGTGCTCATGAGTCGTGGGAGAATATGTTTGCAATAATAGGTGAGGATGGCGTTAGCCACTACTGTGTATACCTGGCATTGGGGTTTATAGACTTGGGGGATTGTCAAAGAGGATTTGGTTTTATTTAGTTAAATCTCTCTTTTCAGAAAATTTGTCATACTGCATACCAATTTTTTAGGGGTTTTAGGACAAGGTTGAGTTAGTTTTAACGACGATTGTGTATTGCTCATTGCTGAGAAGAGAATTGTTTTCTACAGGGAGGGCATCCCCATGACTTTTATACAGCAAGCCGCCTTTCTCGGCCTACCGATCTAGCAAAGCATTACGAATTTGGTGAGCTTCTGAAGGTGATGAAACAGATCAAAGAGTAATATTATTTATCTTGGACAGAAGTAGCTCTGGGATACTCCCAAGTTCCGAATACTGATACAACAGGCAAACATTCATTGGTCCTGTCGGTAGCTTTAGTTTCACTACGTAATTAATATGTGTTGACCCCAGGCCTTGATTGGTGTTTTTTTATTTTTATTTTATCTGTCTGCACTGAAATGAAGTTCCTTCATTTGTGTAAATAAAATAAAATACTGATACAACACAACTCACAGATACTCATCTACTAAGTATATGAGTCATTAGGGTAAACTGCAAATAAAAAATCATTTTATTAATCGTGTACCCGTACCTTCCAAATCCAAAAAAATGGCGAGAAAGGTTCAAGGGATTAAATTTACTCATTGTGTTTGATCAATGGGAAGTGGGTGGTGTTTGATGGGTGAACAGAGACATGACAGCTTAATATTTGAACTGGAAGCATGGCGACAGCGTGAGTTCCTCAAGGATGACATGAAGATACAAATGGTGAAGATGTACGAGATTCAAAAGGAGCGTGCCAGATATCAAAGCATGCCTCCTGATCTCCTTCTGCGTTCAATTCTGCATTATAACTCAAAACCACTAGAAACGAGGTCTTCGGCACCAAGCTCCAGTGTACTGAAGTTGGGTGCCCCAAGACCTACTTTCTGCTGGTGCAACCTGCAATAGTTTTTCTTTTGGTAAAATTAGACTTTTCAATCATTTTTGAAAAATTCGTGGGGAGATTTGCAATGGGAAGATGATATTTATAGATCAGAGATATATATTAATCACCTTATTGAAATTGTTAGAAATTTCTGAGCTCAATATTGTAGAGAGTGACTTGAGCACTCTCCAAATAGATACACATACGGAATCATAAGGAGACCTCCTGATGAATCACAGGGATGTCTCCCCACTGCATACATTGCCTCTCCATGATTAATCTCCCATGATGATGGTTAAAAATTCTTTTAATATCTTATTCTACCGAAAACCATGTTCTAACTCGAAATTGCACCACACCAAGAAGCTAATGGCTTCAGTATTGAGTTCTTCATTGTGACATTGTTGTGCAGAGTTGCGGAAGGAGATCCGAGCAGAGCAGCTACATTACAAGAGCACTCTCCGGTGGCCACTCTCTCCACACGCAGTAAGGTCTGGCTTTGAAACTGATGAGGAAGAAGAAGCTCCAGAACCTGCAGAGCCGGGAGAAACAGGAACAGAAATTCCTGAAGAGGAGCTACCGGAAGGTTTGCCACCTGAGGAACCACCTCGTCCTGTGGCATCCAGCTCTGAAGCAGGCTCAGGTGGGCAACTAGACAACTTTTAGAAGGGTTTCTTTTTTCTTTAATTTTCACTGTTTAAGGTATGTTTACGTTTGCGTATGGTGTTAGCCAAGTGAATCTAGTCCAAAGTTGTACCTAAAGTCATTCCCAAGATCCTTGCTAACACCTCTCTTAATACTAAGTGTGAACATTCCTTACGATTTAATGAGCATTCTCACGTCTGGTCTAAGTGGTTATAGTTCATGAAGATGACTTGATGTTGTTGAGTTTTAGAACCCTTAGACAATAAGTAATAAAGCATTAATAAGGACATTGTTTTCGTAAGGATCCTTGGATATAATCGGGGATTTTTTCAATTCAGTATAATAAGATGCATGTAGAAAATATTTATTATTAATCATAGGTTTCATAGACATTTCATGAACCAAATCAACACTATTTTCTTAGTCTATACCCTGATGTTTTGGTTGCTCACGCATTATCTTTACTTTGACAATCTCATTATAACCTTTACTGGTTTCTTATGTGTCTATTATAAGCCAAAACATAGGACTTATTTTGCGGAGGACCCTTGCTTATAAAATGTTGCTTGCGCTTGTGAAGCTGGCGAGACAAGAAACGCTCCTTCCCAAGGCACTACCTCTCCACGGAGAAAGAAGAAAGTGGCTCCACGGATGCGATACTCTTTGTTCCATCACGACATGCCCAGGCACTTGAGACGAGTGGTTCCACCGTCTCCTCCTGAGAAGCCACCAGAATACTCGTCTCCTGTTGCCATTCACACTCCAGCTTGGAGTAAGCTACGGAGAATATATTCACCACCACTTAGTTCATATTTTATGAACTGTGCATTCCTAACATATATGTAATAAACATCATCCTCACAAGTTTTCAGACATCACATGGAAGTTAACTTTGATGAAAGATTTATTTGATAGAAAGCTCCAGGCTTCATGTTCTGACTTGGTGAATGGGAAATGTTGCAGTTAAAGGAAAGGCACAATACGCCAGTGAATTGGCTCAATTGGTGATAGATCTGGATGCGTGGGAGGAGAAACTTCCAGGAGGTGGGGGTGGTGGAGGTGCTGGTGCTGCTGGTAAGAAGAAAGGGTCCGTCAAAAAGTGAAATAGCTTGGTGCATTCGATGTTCAGTGTGGACATGTTGTTGGTCTTTCGATTTAGCACTTTATGAAGATAGAGTTACATGAACAAGTCTCTGCCTCGTATCTCAAAGATATAAGGCTAGAGGATGCTGTTTACATCACGTTAACTAAGCATTTTAACATGAGTTGGAATATGATTTGGGGAATGTAAAAAGTTGAGGACAGATCGTCTGGGTACAGGAGCTTAATCTGTTGGAATCTAATTTTTATCACTATGCGTACACTTCGATCTTATGCAATTTCAAAGTGGTAGGTTGTAGACCACTATAAGTGACAGTAGACAAACCCATTTTCATTCAAAGATCAGTGCCCATAAACATCGGATCCAAGTCATTCTTACACCTCTTCCATATAACTCTGACCAAATGTCCGAATAGATCACTGTTTGTTTAGGAGGTTTTGGTATGGAAGATAGGATCAGGTTCCTAATGATCGAGTAGTCAGACTTCGCATACGGTAATAATTATGTGTTCGATAACGCTCCCATCTCTCCAGCAGTATCTAAACCATATTTGACCATATTTGGAGGAACTAGTTCCGTGTGGCAATTTCAGAAGGTAGCTGTTTCTTCGAACTTAATGAAAGGTGATGAAATCGATAGCAGCCATCTCCAAATGTTACAAACTGATCACCTCTTCATATAACAATGAAACTCTAAGCAGCATCGCTCGGAAGCTAGCTATTCAAGGTTGTTGACTCATTCATAGAGGCAAGTTAAGTGACAGGCAGTACGTATCTAATTCCAAAACACAACGTTCAAAAGTATTGGCGTGTAGTGCAGACATACTTTTGCTGATCTGATTGAAGTGTTTGATTCATGTGGCTAATTACACTTGCGATTTGATTAGAAGTTGAAGCACTCAAAATGTCGAGTGAGATACTCGCACGCACTGCAACACAGAGGAACTCTTCTCAGAACGAGTCAAGGACCACCAAATTGGATTTGAATGATTGAACATACGGTGAGTTCAGTTCTCTTTCATGTCTGAGTTCCCCATTGTCGTGGCTTGACCTACAGTTGCACAGCACTCGTCCAGGTCTGGAGCACCTTCTCAATTTCTACTCCTATCGTCCGGCAACTCCTAGGGTGAATGCCCGAAACACCAGCCGTTTTTGTTACATTGTCCACAGTACTCATGATTTTTTCAGTAGTACTGAATTTTTTTTTTTTAAATTGGAAAATGTGTTTAATGTATACACCTTTGAGGAGAAGGTATTCTAGGAAGGAAAAGCATAGAAAAAAATTTTAAGTAGGAGAACTAGAAAAGTGCAAAATCTCATGAAAATAGGTACTTTGATATTTTAATTTGTGAAAAATAGGGAGAAGAGTTTTTAAAGAAAATCCAAATTGGCAATTTGAGAAGACTTTATGATGAATAGATTTCAACAAAAGAATGATCTCGAAACGATTTTCAATGTTCAGAATTGTGCACGCGAGGGAGTCTTGTTTGCATGAATGTAGAGGACACAAAATGATGTTTTTTTAAGTTCTTTTTGGTGGACACATGCCTCTCTAGTGTGAGAATAGAGGACATAAAATAATGTTTTTTTAAGTTCTTTTTGGTGGACACATGCCTCTCTAGTGTGAGAATAGAGGACATAAAATAATGTTTTTTTAAGTTCTCTTTGGTGGGCACATGCCTCGAGTGTGAGAATAGAGCACAAAAATATCAACTTTAGATCATTAGTTTTGGGTAATCCCTAGTACTAAAACCCCCCCAACCGCAAAGTGTGACAAATTAGCTAATTTGAAATTTAAATGAAATTTTTTGAAAAATAAGTTCCCTTATTATTGTCTAAATACTGATCTTCAAAAAAAAGTCAAGTACATTAGCTTCAATCTGCAAAAGATATAGCCAATCACATCTTAGAAACTACAAGTGTGATACAAAATAGTATTAGTGTTTCTTGCATTCACAACTTATTAGATCACTTTCATAGTTGGAGTTGCATGTATGTTTAATTATTTATCAATGAGATCAAAAGCTAAATTTGAGAGGTTTTTCATTAAATTGGCTATTTTGTTAAGATTATCATAACTCTAAAATAATATAAGTTCACACAAATGAATAGAAACACATACACTCATTATACAAGTTCTATATATGTTCTATACATGTTCATATACATACTATACATGTCATATTCATATACATATTCTATATGTATAGTTCATATATACATGTTCTATACATGTTCATATACATACTATACATGTCATATTCATATACATATTCTATATGTATAGTTCATATATACATGTTCTATACATGTTCATAGATGTTCATACATGTTCATAGATGTTCTATACACGTTCTTTTACAACAACTACAGTACACAGGATTGACAGGAGCTCCATTGTGTCCGACACTACTTCTCTCTCCTTTACATTCTGCTCTCAATTTTAATTGTAAACTAATGACTGAGAACATCAAGCTCAAGAACAGTACAGCATTACTGTAATAGCTGAAGCTAATCCATGAGAATTGTTTGTAGAATGGTTGGACGACATTCATCCAACACTCCCACTCAACTAGCCTCAATTCTACGAAGAATATTACTCCCTCACTTCCACTTGTACTCAGAGACTGAATCCCTGCGTGCATCCCAAGTTTAGTTGTAAGGGATTCATAAGCCTTCTGAGGCAAGGCCTTTGCAAAAATATTTGCAAGTTGGTCTTTGGTAATAACGTATTTCAATTTAACCCCTAAAGTCTTGAACCCCATTTTTTGGCAACATAGCAATTTTGGGCAGCTCACTATGGACGGAGTTTTTATTTATTTTTCTTTGAAATTTTAACATGACATGTGCCCAAGGAGTAGCTTTAAGGCCCAACAATTTTTATAACTTTTGACTACATGGCTAAAAAGTTATTGTATGAAATGTGATTTTTAGCGCTTGGCGAGCAGCCCGGGTAGAAAAAAAAAATTCTTCAAAATCAATTTTTTCAAAAATTAAAATTTGAAATTGATTCTTTATATTTATATCTACGTGGAAAGCTTTAAATCATTCCATTTGCATGAATGAATCAAAAGTTATGAGGAATTTTAGTTTGGGATAGTTTGTCGAATCTCTATTCCGAAATAAACTTTGAAGCCCTTTATTTTACTCAATTTTAAATATTTTTGAAAAAAATAAAAAATTTCAGTGTATGTTGTTTATTACAACATTGCAACCATTGGAATTGGCATTTTTCAATTCCATAAAGAAATTATCAACAACTTCTTACTTTGAATCATTTTCTATTTCATTCTACTTACTATTTTTTTCCTACATGTTGCACAATTCCAAATGATCTAAAAAATTTCAAGCATGTAGACAACTTTCTTTGAAGAATGAATTCGAAGTTTTTCATGCAAATGTGACCTTGTGAAGTGCAGCTGCCCAAATTTTTGCAAGGAAAAAAAAAGGATTTTTGTGAATTCAAATGCTAATATCTTGCAATCAACACAGGGAAAATTTCTGAAATTTTTACCACATCTTTTTAAAATAGTTTACGACAAGATCCTATGGTTACTTGTGTTTAAAAATGGTTTTTTTCAAAAATTAGATACTTGCACTAGAAATGGTAGTTTTAGAGCGTTTTTGTTGAAAACATAGTCAAAAACCTTTAGGGGGTTAAGTTGTCTTGCATTCCTGGACTACTACAAGAAAACAACATCCAAATTGACTTGTCCTAATTGATAGAAAAAATGTCCAAATTGATAAAAAAAAATTGATAGAAAAAGTGTTTGAATTGACAGGAAATGACAGCATTCCCTTCTACTGCAGTCATCTTAACGGATGTAGTAAATGCAACTATTTCTGCTTTTGTTGTAGAATTTGCAGTGCACCCCTGTCAATGGCTTTCCCATAAAATTGCAGATGATCCCAACTTGTAAACAAATCTTATAATTTGGAATCTCCAATTGATCATCCAAATCACATCTGAATTTGGTGTTACTAAAACCAAGCAGCTTCATGTAGATTTGGGTCTTGATTTCTGTAAAGAATTCCATGATTCCATGTGGACTTCAAATTGTTCAAAATACCTCAATGTTCTTTTAACAACAGTGCAATGTATGTGACTGATGAGGCTTTGCTTGGAATTATGCCACAATTCTTACTGAATAGCTAATGTCTGAATGAATGGGTTAGCATGGTAATATATATATAAAATGCATCCAGTAGCCCCCTACAAGGCACTTGAACTGGTGGACCAGTTGGGTCACCTCCACTTTGGCTTAATCTTGCATTAATGTCGCATAGTGTTGAAACCAAGTTTTCATTTTGTAGAGCCAAAATGCTTGATAATTGTCATCAATATAACTTGTTTGGTGAATAAAAATGTTGCCTGTGTTTAAATTTCTCTCCACCTGAAAACCAACAAAATACTCCGTGGCAACTTTTACAATCTTAAACTATTAGACTCTTAGTGTCCCAGAATGTCATCAATATCCTCTTTGTGAGTAGATGCAATAATTCCATCATCAATGTAAACACCCCGTACGATATGCAAATCTTCTTTATTCTTGTATGCACAAGAATCTACATCATGCCGATTGCTTGAATCCAGATTTAAACTTCTCAAAAGAGAGCAAAAGTCCTGAATAACATACATCAGGCTCAAGTACAACCTCAATAGCTCAAGCTAATCACTGAGAACTGCCTGTTTGAAGAATGCCGGATGTCATTCATCCAATAGATTACAGATTTCAGTTAAAAACAAATGTAACCCGCACAATATTTGTGGGGCTTGTGGGGCTTCCAGACGTACTAGCAAATGGTGCCGCTGTTTTAGCTGGGGCTGCAGACCCTAAACCCTAAAAAAACTATGAAACCATGAGAATGAACGGTCAATACAGGTGGACGCTGTTCTTGGAACCTGCAACCTGCGACCAGATAAGCTTTAAACATATGTGGAAAGTAATGTATGAGAAATCCGTATGAAGGCAGACGCACCTATCCATATGCAACATGTGCAGCTCGCGAGCGTCTTTTACTATTCATCTCGACAAATTAACACACCTCCTCCGGCGAGAACATGGCCCCACAAGGGTGGGATCCCAAACACCATGAGCAGCGGGAGAGAGACGCTAGATTGCCTCTCATTCTCGGCAAATCGTCTCTCGATGCTCCGCGAAAAAAGTGGTGAATCTGATAGTTCCTGGAAGGCTGCAAACGTTGCATTGAAGTATTGTTTGTGATTTTATCCACATGTCCCCTACTTTTTGTGAAGCTTAGAGAGCAGGTGGCGAAAATTCGCCCAAATTCGAAACACTGTCAGTTAGAGATTCAACCCAGTTGGGAACTTGGGATTCAAACAACTAGGCTCAGCTAACTTCCAAGAGCATTCGGCGCGAGATAGGATTGACCACAAAACCTCAGATTCACAAGAACCTCGTGTAAGTTGGACACTTCTGGAGTGAGATTGACGCATGTGAACTAGCTCGGCAGGGCTGTTCGAGAGGAGCTTTTATTTTGGGCAGACACGATTCCGAGGGGTATATATGCTTGGCGACACTCACCATAAAATATCTCCTTCGTATTCCAAGACGTTTCAGAGTTATGGAGTCCAGAATGCAGAACAGGGTCTGTTTACGTGCTCGAGGGCGATCTCCAGTCAACTTCCTTGCTGCAATAGTACTGCTATGCTGTGCCACAGGTCGGAATTCCTTACACCACCAGACTAACTTCTGATTTGCCGGACACGCCAATTCAATTAGCAGCGCAACCGTCAAACCGTGCAACCGTTAAAGATTTGTGTAGCTCTCTAACACCAGATCTACTTCTTCCTATGGTAGATTTTGAAGGAAGATCACCTTGCACACAGCATTTGTATTTTGTAGTCAGTGGATGTTGTTGAACCTTAAGAGCCGAATTCTTGCGGCGCTCGCACTGCAATGCTCTCGCCCGCAGGTCGAAGTTTCTAGTCTAATTTCTTGCCGGACACATTCATCAAAATATTCCGTTAATATTCCGTTAATAACAAAGATTTATGCCGCTGTATAAAGCGGAGATCTAGATCTATATATCCTAGTGTTTGAAGGAAGACATACTTGGACATCGCATTCGTAGCCAATCTAATGACTGGTGTTTTTGATTCTTAAGGACAAAATTCTTGTGCAACATTACTGCTATGCTTGCTCTCAGATCGGGGTTTTACACCACCAGTCTAATATCTACTTTGCTTGACACGTCCATTAAATTAGCAGTGCAACCGTTGAAGATTTATGCCGCTGTATAAAACTGAGATCTAGAATTTAGATCCATCTATCCTAGTTTCACACCGCGCGCACTTGTATCCAATCTAATGAATGTGGTGCTTTTTGATTCTGAAGAACGCAATGGATACCCGAATGGGTAGATCCATGAGAGGAGGGGGAGTGGTGATTTCAATTCATATCCAGTTTGTTCATATCCATTTTTGCTGTTATCAATCTCAGGGACAGTGAACGGGGCTGCAAGAGGGACGTTCAAGAAGCTGTTCGTGTTCGGGGATTCCTACGTTGACACTGGCAACCGAGACCCGGACAATGGTACTTACACCGCAATTGGGCCTGTCAACCAAGACTGGCGCAATCCGTATGGAAGGACAAGGCCTGGGAGTCCTGCTGGGCACTTCTCGGATGGTGATCTGCTTTCCGAATTTCTAGGTAAGTAGCCTCCTGGTGAATACTGGTGTACTATGATGTTGTCAATGCGTTAACTTGGAGAAAAACTGGTCCGATCCAAAAACTGTGACATTGATCTGCGAAATGAAGTTTAAAAACTAGTCTGCAGTGGTATAGAGTTAAATGTTTCAGGTTGCTCGCGCTGAGAAGTGCCAACATTGTGGAATTTCACCAATGCGACGCCGAAATGGAAGTTTGATATTGTCGTATTTGTAATCCTGAACGTCCAGCATATTTTCTCATTTGGGGGATCACTTCTTCACTCCTAATTTGAAACTCATATCTCACTTAATGGGTCAGTTTTTGCATGATAGAAACTTTCAAAGTGATAATAAAACTAGAGCAAAGAATTGATGTAAGTCCTATTTTGGCTTCAGAAGAAATGAAGGCAATATCTGTACAAAACTTCATTTTCAAGACCCTAAACCCTAAACTCTATTAGAGAAATTGATGTAAGTCCTATTACATTATCTTAGAGGTCAGTTGGATGATTAAGGGTTAAAATGGCATGTTTCTAAGCGCCAGGATTGTGACATTCAAGTGTAAATTCAAGTGCACGATTGTGACGTTGAGGTGCATGAAGCTCTAGAAACTAGAATTGGTATTGATCTTATTGATCTGGAGTTCCAGATAGGCGTTGAGAAAAAGTACTAATTTGTTGAAATTCTCCGATTTTAAGAAATTTGACGACTGACGTATTTTGCAGTCTCGATCAGGCTGATGAATTCTTATTTCCTGTATCAAATTCACCTGGTTCTGGTTTCTAATGTGGTCAAACGGACAGTCACAGTGGCATTTGTTTAAAGCAAGATACATTTGCATTTGAGACTGGGATAAGCTAAGTCGGGGGCAATTTAAAACGAAAATATTGCGTTAAAATGGCAAAACGTAATTCTTTGTACTGGCGGAAAACACTGGCCGCCTTTGAATGGCGACTGCCCTGAAACGTAATAAATTTACCAGTCCTAGTTTTTTGAGTTTTGAGCAGTTCAATGTCACCATTCTGGCGCTCTGAATTGCGCCGACTTAACGACATTGATGTTCAAATCTTGCGCAGCTGCGCATAGCCACTTGAAGGGGGAGAATCACGTGCGCACCTCATTAGAAACTTGCCAATCTAATGATTATTGTATTGTGCTGTCCAGGCAAATACATGGGGTTGGACCCACTGACCTACCGGAAGTACAAATTAAACTCGTCGACGTCAACTGCGGATGGAATGAATTTTGCGGTGGGAGGCGCTGGAGTGTTCAACAATCTGGGTTTCACGAAGACCAGGGACCAAATCGCCCAATTCGAAGCACTCCTGGATGCGAATGTGTTCGACAGGAGCAGCGTGTTCAGTGAGTCCGTCATACTGTTCGCCATATCTGGAAACGATTATGCTGCTTTCTCACGGAACTCGCCCGACGCGGTAGGTTTTTCTTCCACAAATTCAAATGCAATTTGCGTCTGGTGTCTGTTATATTTTATTTCTGACCTCCTCGAACTCTCATTCCAATCGAAATGGGTTCGAAATGTGGTAGAGAGGATCACTTCTACAGGTTTATATTCTCCTGTCTCGATCGTTCTTAACTCGGAGTCAAATTACTATGAAATTGCTGGTTTGCATTAAAATGGAAAAGCTTTAACAAGCTTGAGCAACTGAACAAGATTTGCATCCTAGATTATGAAGGGAGTTAGAGCCACTTGCGCACCTTATTTTAGTAATTGGAAAATTAACGTCAATTTTGTTAAATTGGTATGATTCCAGTGAAATGCTTGGTGAACCCTCGAGCAAGGAAGGTTTAGGAAGTCGGGAGATAGGTGGGGGTGGAAATCCTAGCTTAGCCGTACACAACGTTGAGAATAAAATACAATTGTCATACTAATTGTCATATTTATTGGCACAGCAAGCCAATGTAAATGTCAATTAAAATGGTGAGTGGAACACTGCGAATTCAATGGACTTGACTTAACTTGGCAATTTACTGGATTTAATGTGAATCTTTTGATTGTGCAGAACCTTACCATCATCGTCACGGCAATCGTCGACCAGATGGTCCAAGACTTGAAAAGCTTGTATGTGTTGGGCTTCAGAAACTTCGTGATAACAGAGTTGCAGCCTTTGGAATGCCTGCCATCAGCGACGGCTGCCACTAATTACACCGCCTGTGTCGCGCCCCTCGCTGCCGTCCCACTCGCGCACAACCTCTATCTGACCACCGCGATCGCTCTCAACTTCCCTCCTTCCTCGCAGGCCAATATTATCTTGCTCGACAACCAGGCTGCTTTCTATTACATCATCTACAACCCCTTGGCAAGTGGTAAGAGATTCACTGACCATGACTGTAAATTAATCATACATCTAAGAAGCGCTTCGATTTCACCATGCTTTTGAACAAGAGGTAAAGATTAGGCTTGCCAATGAGGTGTCAATTCATTCCATCTATTACCACCGCCTCTTCTCTCTAAGGCACGACGTCATTTCACAAGGGAGAATGTTCTTTCCAGTCTATTGATATTGGACAATTGTCCTTCTTTATCCAAATTCCATTCTTCGTGTAATCATCCTAAGTAGTTGTATCCTATTCTATCATCACTAGACATCGACTGCAGGCGGAATTCTTCTAGGATTTCATATATAGATGAACCTTTTGGATTTCTTCTGCTGTGAAACTCAACTCCCTGAGCAAGATTTTGATGAGCTGCTATGAATCTATCTAGTTCATAATCACTGCACGTCGATCTTTGAATGCAGAGGTTAATAACTGAGTGCAAGTGGGTGCGTGTGTTACTGGATTTGAATTGCAGGGTTTCTGTTTCCACTGACGCCATGTTGCGCTGCGCAATCGGGGGCCTTGTGTGGGGATGTGGACAGCAACAACCATCCTCTCTACACCCTGTGCAGCTCCAGCTCTCCGTCGCCCTTCTTCTGGGATGAGAATCACCCCACGGAAGCCGGTTGGCGCAAAATCTTCCGTCTCTTTGTCGACAGCTCGCTCTACACTCACAAGAAAAGCTTGCCAGCGTTTCTGGGAGTGCAGAATTAAGTCACTGGACTGACTGGTGAGTGGGTGATAGGGTGTACCTAAACCCTAAACCCCAGAGCGTCCAGCGCGTGTTTGCTAAAAATTAGACCCTTTTCAATTCATTCCAATCAAATTGTCACCTAAAAAGAGATTCACATAAATTGATCACTACTGATTGGTAGTGGAGACATGCCCGGAACTATAGGGAAAGGGGCATGTCCTTTTGACCATACCATTGAAAAGATTAGAGTAGTCAAATAAGAAAATCTTTCGGTTTTGAGAGGCTATATTTGAGGGGTTAAGGTGGGAGCCTCTACTTGTGCCACAATTTCATAGCCATATTTTGTGTGCCACTAGATGTAAATTATGGTCATAGAATTATCATATGCAAATTTTTATGGGTGATTGCAAGAAATATTTGTACTATTTTGTATTACCCCCTGCTTGCTATTTTTATTTTGGCCATAACTTTTGCATTCTAGCTCCCAAAAATAACTCAAGATTCATAGATAAAGTACTCATGGGTTTAGGATTTTAGCTGAGGTCCAAAACCACTATTATATCCCTCAACTAATTTTTTTCATTTAAAAAAAATATTATACTAGTCCACAAATAGCCCCCGATTATTGTCACACTTGCCAATTTGGGAGGTTTTCATACTATTTAGTATTCCAAAAACATATGTGGGGCTGAAATTTGGAGGGGATGGTCTTCTAGTAGATTTGCAACTATTTTTCAAAGGAGTCTTAAGAATAGTTAATTGTATGGTTGTTTTATAAAAGTCTATAGAATGAGCTTCTTTGTGCTTTCATTTTGAAACATGTAAAATATGATTTTGGTGATTCTTTTGGAGAATGACCATATCTATAGAGTTGTTACAAATGGCCAATTTTTATTTTATTTTAAAAACTTCATAGTTTTACAAATTAAAACATCAAAATATCCATTTTCTTGAGGGTTTTTTTCAATTCTCTTGCTTAGAGAATTTTTCTATTCTTTTTCTTCCTAAAATGTAATCTTCTTAAAGGTGTATACATTGGCTACATTATATTCATCTTTTTTAATTTCTAGTTTTAAAGTACTTTAGAAAACTAAGCATGAATATTGCAAAAATGAAATAAAATCAATTAAAATCAATAAAATCAATTTTTTGCAATCACCCTCATTCCAAAATTTGGTATATACTTTCCAAAAAATAAAACAAATCTTTAGATGCATGGAACACATAGAGTCTCTTAGTAGTGACAATGCTAAGAAAGAAACTCCATTACCCGAATTCCCTCTCATGATTCACAACTCCAAAGATATCATCAATTCCAAGAAACTCATGACACTAAGCAAGAATCACAATTAGGAAGTTTTATCTTGAAGCGAAAGAAAGATGAGAAAATCAACCTTAGCCTCTCTTTTCATTCCCTTTACCAAGCTCCATTTCTTGATCTACTCTCACTATTCTAACTCATAGTAACTTTGCTACTAACTTATAGGATCCTAACAACTTAATATCCTTTATCATTAGCCAATGAAGTCACAAGAACCCTAACCTCTTGGTATTGCAAGTTACCTTACTAGTAAAATTCTATACTTATTAATAGCTTATTGTGGCCTTAAACTAATGTAAAAGTACACTCATACTTTGAAAGGGATTGGAGCTCATAGAAAGGCTATCTTCCTTTGGTATTTCATTGTTTGTGATTATGATGTTCTCCATGGTGTCCACTTTTAGCTTGCCATTGTCAAACCTTTAGTAGTATATGATGAAGACTTCTTGTAATTTCTATTTTTGGAATTGGAATTTGTATTTTAAACCATTAGAAGCGCATTTTGAAGACCTTTCCAACAATATATTACATGTTGGATTTGAAGAAAAATTGCTCTTGTAATTTACATTCAAAGTTTTTATGTCAATAATGTGTTACAATAGCCACTGGCAAGTCAACATCCTCTTGACCAACTCATTGAGCCATAAGAACATCATGGGAATAGAAGGCTATTATTAAACCTTGAGTAGCATATGATGAAGGCTTTTTGTGTTTTCTATTTTTGAAAATGGAATGTGTATTTTATACCACTAGAAGTGCATTTTGAAGACGTTTCCAACGATATATTACATGTTGAATTTGAAGAAAAATTGCTCTTGTAATCTATATTCAAAATTTCTAATGCAAATAATATATCAGGACAGCCACCAACAAGTGCAGCAGCCTCTTGACCAATTCACTGAATCATAGGAACACAAGGTCATTGTCAAATCTTGAGTGGCATATGATGAAAGCTTTTTGTATCCTCTATTTTTGAAAATGAAATGTGTATTTTATACCACTAGAAGTGCATTTTGAAAACCTTTCTAACGATATATTACATGTTGGATTTGAAGAAAAATTGCTCTTATAATGTACTTTCAAAGTTTCCAATGTTAATAATAATTTCAGAACAGCCACCATCAAGTGCAGCAGCCTTTTGACCAACTCATTGAGCCATGGGAACAAAAGGCCATTTCAAGGCCTTCCATTCTTTGTAATTGGTCCCTTTAATTTTGGGAGAATGATTGAGACCTATTGCTTACATAGTCAATCAAGAATAATCAAAGGCATGAATGAAAAGTAGTTGGTTTTGCACACTTTGTTTCAACAATTTCTTTGAAAGTCATTCATTAGCCACTTTTGGATTGCATATAGGTTTTAAAGTCATTTTGACCCTCTTGCCTAGTGTTTTGTTTTTGTTTTTTTGGACAAATGGTTATAAGGCCTCTCTTTCAAGAGGGTTTTAAGTTTCATGGCTCTTTCATTCTAGGGGCTTGAATTGAAGGAGGCCAATTTTGAGTATACAATTTTGAGTATGTAATTTTTGTATGCAATTTTTATATGTGTCGCTTTGCACAATAGATGAAATGAGGTTTTGGAAACATTATGGCATCAATGTATAGGGCCACATTACAATCTGGTATTTTTAAACACATTTACCCCTTTTTTCTATAGGCTTGAAGTTGCCCATTTTTTTTGAGGAAATTAGGCTTTTAATTGCCTAAAAAATAAACCGTGTTATAGCCAATGATATTCAAGAATAATACACAATTGCTTCTTTGTAGTTTTTGTTTTTTTATTTTGTGTGAGCATTGAATTCTTTTGAAATTCCAATGAGTGATTAGAATAATACTTTGTGATATATTCACATTAATTCCTAGGTACTCAACTATCCATTCACTGGATAATAAATCATTTGAATAGAGTTCTTCATCTAATTAATCCCTTAAGGAATTTGTAACCATTCAATGTATGCTAAAGATCTCGAGTAATTATACACAAAATCAATTTTGGACAAACATTCACAAAATTTTGACACAAGATTTGAATATGTCCCCTCTTTGGTGTTATAAATTTTTTTTATTAGGTGCCCAAATCAAAAATTATATAACCTTGAACTTTTGGGGTAGCCCAAGCACCTTATTTATTGTGATTTTTTTAATGGTAAGAATATCTTGTTTGAAATATAATGGTGTTTATATTGTGCCATTTTCATAAGCCACATAGATTTTACCTATGACACCAAAATTCATTTACAAAAAACATAAATTTCACTTTTATTAAGTTTTGAAATTAAATGCTTCTAAGTTGATTTGGTAAAGGCCTACAATATATTTTTTTAATTTGAGCATAATTGTATGTAATTTAAAAAAATCCTATTTAACATTTCTTCTTGTAATGCAAACTTTCAGAAACCACCAAAGAAGTTATATATTATGGAACATCAAAATTTCATCCAAAATCTTTAAACACAAAAGTTTTAAAGTAATTTCCTCTAATTGTAATTTGTTAACAAAACCAAGTCTTCACAAATTCTTGCTTACAATGAACAGCTTCTATTCATATAAATCTATAGTTTATTTTTAAAACATCTATTTTTAAAGATATTTAAGAGATATTTTAGAAAATTTGTATTTCCAATTTTCAAAAGTTCAACCTTTGAAGGGTTACAATGTCTAAGTTCAAATTGATGGGCTTCTAAACATGAATTTTATAAAGCATGTAGATGAAAGCATGAAGCACTTGTACTTTAGGGTAACATTACACTTAGAGTTGGTTTATACTTGGGCCTAGATTGAAAGTTGGCTAGAACTCTCCAAATTTGAACCAATAGGATCATTCAATTTTTCCAAATTTGGTCTAAAGGCTTTATATACTTGGGGCCGAATTGAACTACAACTCATCCTATGTATTGCCTTAGGTAGCATGGTTTGGGTGCCAAACCTTCCGACCCCAAAGGAACAATCAAGATGAGGTTTTGAGTGGCTTGAACTCCCATCTAGGGTTGGATTGGAGCCAAATTGGGCTACTCCATTGGATCATGAACATTTCTATCATCAATCAATGATTCTTGTTATTTTAAACTTTGACCCTTCCTAACTTTTGCATACGGTATCCAAACACCACATCCTTTGGTACATTAAAACTTCCTCTCAATTACCAACAATAAATTTGAAAATTTGACTAGTAAAAAAATATGAACTAGAAACAATAGCTACCCAACCATGTATAAGGAACAAATGAATTGTACTATATTATACAAACAATCACAGACTTTGGCTTTCCATGTTGTGTTGAAGAATCAAGGATGCATTATATTTTACATTTATATTGGATAGATCCATTCAACAAGTCAGTCTTTTCAGAGTCTGTTGCAAGCAACTCTTTTTAATTACAATTGCATGAATTTACTCTCAATATTAATTGAATATTTTTTTAAATATTTTTACATGATTTAGTCAACACTTAGAATTTATATTCTTAAGTGCACCTCTATTTTTCATAATTAAAAGCATCTAAATGAAATGCATATTTTTTCTTAAATAAACTCTTTGCAAAAATTATAGTATTTAAAAAAGTGCTTATCATACTTTGAAATTTTTAGTAGAATTGGATATAATAGTGATAAGTTAACATTGTGGTCTAACTGATATACATTTTGAGCTGATATTAAAAAAAATGTAGGAAATAAAAATTCAAATGTACTTAATATTAGGCTTTCAAGATAGCCTCATGTCACAAAGTCTATAAAAATTAAATTTCAACTTCTTCAAAAATTTAAGATGGAATAAAGAAAAATTTGGAGCTAAATTTGTTTAATTATTTGAGTTTATGTCTTGGACTCTTGGTCTCATGTCACAAAGCCTCACTCTTCGCTCTTGCACTCCATAAGGTTTTGGCAAATACAAATTTGGTTCTACATTGTTTTGACGATGATTGGTATTAAGTGTGTGATTATGTTGTAATACTAAAAAATAACATGAATCTCTTTTGTCCCAAAAATCTATTTTAAAAAAAAAGATGAATTGGGTGATTTTTTTAAACAATAACAATAGAATTTCTTAATAGTTTTTTAATTTGTTGGCATGTTTTATATTTTTTAGAACTAAGTACTAGTAGACCCTCATACAATTTCATTAGGCCACCCCATATAAGTCAATAATAATTAATCCAAATGTTGACAATATAAAGGTCAATAAAATTTAAAAACTTCCCTTTTTTTTAAGATACAAAAAAGAAGGAGAAGAACAACAACAAGGTTCAAGACAACTAATTTTTTTTTTAAAAATTTAAAAATAGAAAAAATTGGAAGAAAAAAGAAAAGATGAGTGTTTTATATTTTTTTTAATTAAGCATTAAGAAAATTCAAGAACACATAAATTGAAAATTGGGCCTTGGGAACCTCAGTTTTTCGTTTTTTTTAGTCAATTTGATTTTTAGGTGTAAATAGAGCTGTCAAGTTGATTCATTTACATTTCCAAGTCGATTAGCCTTGTAAGATTTGCTTTAGAAAGAAAATAGATGCAAATAGAAAGAAATTTAGAAAGAGTTGATTTGACAAGATATGAATAGGGGTCAAATGGATGTTGCGGTTGTAAAAAGAACGAACAATTGTCTATTGCAAATTTTGGGACTATAAGTCTAAAGGTCTAATTTCTTGAAGGGAAGTTCTTATCAGTTGTTGTAAGATTCTATGTACTTTGCGCTCAAACTTGTAATTGAATCTACAACTTTCAAAAGTGTGATTGTCTATTTGTAGTTGAATGTGTGCTTGAATTTTTGTATGTGAGAATCGTATCTGGATGGGTAGTCTAGTTGTTGTGTGATTTATTTAGCAATCAAGTAGATTGTTGGTTGTGTGTTTAGCACTAGTGTGGTGCGATCTAATTGACTGAATGTGTGTGGTTCACAGACGTGAATTTTGTTGTTTGTCCCAATTAGAAAAGTGTGAGGATTTATAGTCAAGTTGATAGAGAAGGTTAACTTGAATTGCAGATGGCTTGTATGGTCTAGTTGCTCAAGGAGCAATTTGAATGTAGTGTGAGATTGAAGATGATTGACTGTATATTGTGGTCGGTATTGGAAATTGAGTCAATGAGGTGGAGGTTTGCTCAATAATGTGTGATTGAATGAGTTTGAAAACTAAATTAAGAGTTATGTACATGTGAATTACTGAGAAATGATTCGGTGTTAGTCCAATTGACAAAGTGAAAGTCGAGGAAGGGATCCTCGTAGTTGTGTGAATAATTGAGATTCAATGAGTTGGAATTTGTATGATTTGTTTGTGAGATAAAATTTCCAAAGTTTGGTTGCATGGATTCGAGATCAAATGGCTAGTTAAGCATTGGTGGTCGACTCATCAAGATGGTGTTGCAGACATAAGCTAAGGAGGAGTCTAATCGACTTGCAAGCTCACTGGACAAATTGATTCCGGTCTGTGAAGCAAATCAGGCTGAGCAAAAGTCCAATCGACCTGGAAATTTTGTTGGTCAAATCAATTTTAATGTAAGTTGTTTTAGTATTGGCTTGAGTCCAATTGTGATGTGAGAATGGAATTGTTGTAGAAGCAAAATGAGTTGCTTATTAAATTTAGTTGACTAAACTGATGGACAAATGAGAAATTGGAATATCACTTGCAAGTGTAATAAAGTCCAATTGCGCAATTTTGAGGTTAAGTACTTTGGATTTGGAGTCTAATCGATTGTCAATTTGTCATGTGTAAAGGCTATGGTGTCAATTTGAATGCATGTCAAATGACTAAGGTATAAATTTGTAAAGAATTACTGCCTTAAATTGATTTTGATCTATTAGATGAGAGATTGGAGATTGTATTGTGTTCAATTGATTGTAATTGTTGATAGGAATGCTTGTGAGTAAATGTCAAATTGAAATGTTGGATCGAACTTAGTTCCCTATTTATACGAATTTGAATTCTATTGTCTAATTATCTTGCCTTTGATGTGAATAAGTAGAGATTTGGGTTGGGGTCAATTTGATAAGCGTTGAAAAGGTTTGCCATTTGTAACTTAATGTGAATAGGATGCGGAATTAAAATTCTAGAATTGTTTAATGCATCCTTGTGTAAAATGGATTGTTCAATTGTTGATATGTTTGTAGTCTAATTGACTGTGTTTCTGTGTATAATGTGTAATTTGTGTGATTGATTGAGATTAAGCGTTGGACAGAATGTGTGTCTAAAAGTTTCACATTATTTTAGTTGGCCACAGTGAGTTATTAGATCTATTTGATAGTGGTATAAATTATAGAAATGCATGGTATGGTTCAATTGCCATTAATTCAATTGGTAGAACGAATTGACTAATTTGATCATAAATTGAATTAAGTTTGTATAATTCATGTTGAATTTATTCAATTGAAAATTGTGAAAGTTGTCCAATTATTTATACAGTGGTTGGTTGGTGAGGCTTGTCTTCTAAAATGCCAACAAAGTCCAATTGCTTAGTTTATAGTAAAGGTCAAGTCGATTGTTTAGTAGCTGGTAGGTGGCAAGTCGACAGAACCACGGAAATTGGACAGTGGACGGTTATAGGGTCTTAGGTTCATTATTAGGAGAATTTGGTATTAGGGCTAATTGACCAATTATCAAGATTGGGTAAAGAACCCATGCGAATTGACTTGGTGATTTTGTGAAAATCTAAATAAAAAGATAAAAAGGAAGAATAAATTAAAATAAAAAGAAGAAGAATATTTATGTACTTAAATTCATGTGAGATAGAAATATATATATGGAATATATTGTATAAACAAAATTGCTATAAAGAGCATTACCAAGTAAAAGCATGTAGATGAGTGATGAAATAAAAATCATTTAATTGTTTATGAATTCAAAGTTTAATATATTGTATGAATGTGAATGTGAAAATATATATATAAAAACATAAACATATTAAGTGGCTAGACTATGCATAATAAATTGACCATTCCCTACAAATTGATGTGGAATTTGACCTGAGCCACACATTAGGCAAGATTGGGATGCTATATATTAAGTCTATAATAAACATTATATTTTGGACTGGGAAAATTGACATTAGAATTATTCCTTGGGGTTTTGTTTTCTTTAAAATTGATTAGAAAATATACAAATAAATATCCAAAATCTGAAACAAAGTGACCTAAGTCACATATCCGTTAGACTATTTGACCTTTCCTTAGGAATTAACCCCATATACTAGTTTCCTTGGGTTTTGTGAATAGACAAAATCTATGTTATAGGCCTTAGAACCTAGCCCGAGGGCTTTACATTAACTTGGATTGAATGGTTAAACTGTGTTCGGATTGAATTGAAGGCAAATCTAATTGGCCTTCCATCTGATTATAGGCCTAATATAAACCCAACCTTAATCCCTAAAGGTTAGAGACTATGTTTTCACCAGGGTTGACAGGACAGTCGAACGTCCGGGACGTCCGAACGCGGATGCTGTGGACACAGCATCTGCTGACATTTGCGGTCCGCTTGTCCGCCCCGCCCGTCCGCCTTCCGACGACGGGAAGGATGCTGCGTCCGCTGGCGTCCGTGAGGACGGACGTCCGGGTTACGGATGCTATTTTGGGGCGAACGTACTGATTTGTCAACCCTGGTTTTCACCAAAAACGCTCCAAAATTGCTATTTCTAATACAAGTACCAAATTTTAAAAAGAAATTTTTGGGGGGCATATGTAACCATAGGATCTTGTAGTATACTAATTTGGAAAGATGTAGAAAAATTTCAAAAATTTATACCTTGTAGATTGCAAGATGTTAACATTTGAATTGACAAAAATCCTTTGGGGGGCCTTGCAAAAAACTAGGCAACTACACTTCATAAAGTCACATTTGTATGAAAAATGTTCAAAATGGTGGTAACTCTCTAGATTCATTTTTTAAGTAAAGTTGGCTACATGCTTGAAAATTTTTAGATCATTTGGAACTGCACAACATATAGGAAAAAATAGCAAGTAGAAAGAAGTAGAGAATGATTTAAAACACTAAATTGTTAAGAATTTAATTATGGAGTTCAAAAATGTCAATTCCAACAGTTGTAATGTATCAATAAAGAATCTACATTGAATGATTTTATTTTTTTCAAAAATATTAGAATAATTCAAAGCTTTCTATGTATATATAACTCTAAAAATTCAATTTCAAATTTTTATTATTGAAATTTTTTTAAGAATTTTTAAGAATTTTTTGGATTACCCGCCAAGCATTGAGAATTACATATTATGCAATAACTTTTTAACCATGTAGTCAAAACTTATGAAAATTGTTGGGCCAAGAAAAAAACAAAAATTCCATTTGTATTGAGCTGCCCCAAATTGCTATGTTGTCAAAAAAAATGTAATTTGGTCCTTTAGGAGTGAATATGAATGCACCTCTTCTAATCTTTGTAAATGCTCATATATTATACAAAATAATGCAAAAATAAAAAATCATCAATGTGAAGTGACTAGTGTTCCAAGCAATGCCAATGAAAAAAAAAAAGCAATGGTGCCTATGTGTAGAGGTGGTTGGATTAAAAACTATAGCTAGAGAAGCCTCTTACTAGTACTTAAGGTTGAAGGTAGAACAACATTTGGCGTTTACAATAGTTTGTAATATTGACTTGCGTAAGTTGTATTGAAGTCAATGATATTACAATATGATTTGTAGTAATGTGAGGTTCAGTAACATTTCTATGTACACCAAGAGTATTCTTTCTTTTTTGGCAAGATCATGGTCAATGGGTATATTGTGAATATTATAGATGTGATTAGTCCAAAAGAGAAGAAGTGAGTTAGTTTTGTATGGTAGGAAACAAGCATATCACTATCACTAGAAGAACAACACCTATATAAGTTGAATACAAATGAATGGGTGTGGAAGTCAAACTAACAATGTCTAGCAACACATCTTGATTTATAACTTTTAATATACTATGTCAATGGAGCTAATATTTTTTATATTCTAATATAATATGTCAAAAGATTAGTGTTAATTTTATTATTATTATTTTTATATTTATAGTTGTCTAAATTATAATATCCTAATTATTCAAAACCCTAAATTTTCATTGTTTAGGACTTTAACATGTTACTTTGTCATGGGACATCATTGACTTAAGTGTATATGCACATTATGATAGAGAGATGTGTCTCTAAACACACATCATTGATTTTAGTCAATTTAATTACGAGATTAGTTATATTCTAATTTTCATTAGCATGTGGTTTCAAAAAATTAGAATATCTACATATTCACATATATAATGTCTTTTAGTACTTATAGAGCTCTTTGTGTTATGAAAAATGGAATTTTGAATAATTCAAAATTATCTTTTTTTCAAGGTATAACTAACAAAATGAAGTTTGTTTTTCAATTATAGTTGTAGTCTGATACAAAGATATTTCTAAAAATTTCTAAAATTAAATATTTCATTACATCATTGAAGATTAATAGATTGAGAGTTTATTAGTATGTTCTACAAATGTAGAATGACAAATAAATTTGGATGACTACTATAATGTCCTATAGTGTAATGTTCAACAATTGTTAGAATTATAGATCTTTTGAGCATATTTGTTATTTGATGCAAATATTCATCACTTTTTCTTCAAGAATTCACAATAATTTCAAATCCCCCCCCCTAAATTAAAAAAAATAAACCCTAAAGATTATATGACTTCATGACTTATAGAGTATGCATATATTGAAATTTGGAAAAAATAGATTAATAAAAAGCATTCCCATGGATTGGAAAAAAATAGCATACAAAAAATAGCTCTAAATACTTGTGCCTCACATTTGTGGCATTTTAATTTGCTATATTTATTATTGTGGATGCCCATCCAATACTTTGGTAATGCACTTGCTTGACCCTAAGAGCCTAAGTCTTTTCAGGTGTGTTTTCCTGTTAAAAAAGAACATGGACTCATAGTTATCCCCAACAAAGAAAATTATTTTTTTTCTAAATTTAACCGTATAAATGTTTAAAGAGCCCAAGTAAAGAGCTTGCTTATTAATATGCATACCACTTTTTGAGTGTGAAATTGCATAGGATGGTAGTTGTAAGAAAGGGTGGTACTATTTTCCATCACACTTCAAGTTGCGTAGTTTAGTTTGGCCATAATTTTTGGAGAATAAAGCCGATGTACTTGAATTTTTTATTGAAGATGAAAAAATTGTTGATGAAGAGAATTCTTATTTTTCAGAAATTTCTAAAAATCTTTTTATCATTAAATTCTAATTTAGCTAATTTGTCACACTTTGCAAGTTAGGGGGTTTTAGTATTGTGGAGTGCCTATAATTGATGATGTAGAGCTAAAATTTGTGTGGGCTATTTCCACACTAGAGACTCATGTGCCCACTTAAAAAAAACTAAAAAAACTATTATTTTATGGTGTCCACATGCATGCAAACAAGGGTCCTTTGCACACGCACTTCTAAAGAGTGAAGATAGTTTTTTCGTAATTTTTTTGATGAAATATTATTACCATAAAGTTCTAAGAGATGGATAAATTTTAGATTTCTTTTAATCATGATTTTTTATTTATCATTAATTTAAACCTCATTGTATCCATTTTCTGTGATAATCTAGTTTTTTTTTCAAACAGGAATATTCCAATACTTTGTAGTACTCATAGTACTCAAAATGGTACTTTTAGCTGTCAATTCTCTTGATTAACAATTGAGATTGATCTATTACATAGTATTCATAGTACTATAGTGTAGAAAGTTTGTTTTGAGCTAAAAGTGACAAAAAATGGACACCTTTTTTTGCAACAACCCAAGAGCTAGTTATGAGATTATAACAAGAGACATGTATGTACCCTATTTCTAATATACTACTTTTCCTCACAATGTTTGAGAAATTTTCATATTATATGAGATTTTTGAAATTTTTAGTTGACAAGAACAACTTGAAATTGTGTTAGCATGCTAAAATGCTCTTTCAAAAACCTTATGTTCAAATGAAGAGCTATGGCACTCATTACACAATTCACCTTGAAATTGTTGAAGGGCATGGATCTGATATGGGTACTTTAAAGGACTATCTTATTAAAACATTGTTGTTTCAAAACTCATTTACTGTGTCCTAGAAATTATATTTTTTCACTTTACATATTGGTCATCAAAATGGGTGTATATATAGGGTTGCTAAAGTATGAGCAAGGAGCAACGAGCGTTGTGCAGTAAGCGATGAGCATTGAACAGTGACCATTTTTAAAAAATCTTGTAAAAACTTTAAAACTTTTTACCATAAGATGCCTATATATGTGGTTTAGGATAAACATTTAAAGTTGTAAATGAGTCTAAAGAAGATGAATGGGAATGAATGGAGATGAATGGATTTAGATGAATTTTTTGTAGTTGACTTTATTGGATGAAACACATCTATTGTTCATTGCATTGGATGATGAATGTTTATTGAATGGGATTTAAAACTCAATTGTTTATAATAAAGATTGATGTTGAAGTACCTTGAATTAAAAATAAAGAAGTTGCTTGGGGACCTTCCCCTTATTTATTTGGGAGTTTATTTAAATTGCAATTTAATTTTCAAAATTTCAAAATTATTTTCTTCAAAAGAAAATTTGTATTTTCAAAAAATTAAGATTGAAATAATAATAATAATAATAATATATATTTTTAATTTAGTAGATGGCTTCTCGAATTTGAGGAGTAGTTTCTTGTTGCTATAGGCATCCTTCCTATATTGATTTGGTGAAAATTTAAACCACTATCAAAAAAAGAATTCAAATTTTAAAAAAAAATTAATATATATTTTTTAATTAGGGCTCCTTGGATTCTAAGGAGCCCTTCTTTGCCATTGCCAAGTTGCCAATCACCAAGAGAAGCTTATTTGATTTCGAGGAGCTCTTCTATGCCAATGCCAACTACCAAGAGAAGCCTATTTGATTTCAAGGAGCCCTTTTTTGGTGCTAGAAAAAGTTGTTTGGAGTTATTTAAAGGTCTAAAGTTCTTTGTAAATGTCTTTTTGCGCTAATGGAAGGCTATTCAGAGTCCAAGGAAGGCTCCTCAGATTTTGAGGAGCCTTGAGCTAAATAATTTTATTTATTTTTTAACATTTTTTTTGAAAAAAACTTTTGGAAAAAAAATTAAATTAAATTGCAATTCAAATATTCTTTAAATTAATAGAAGTAGGTGCCTTTGGCAACAAGAAATCACTCCTCAAATATGAAGAGCCATTTGTTAATTAAAAAATAATAATAATAATTTGACAAAAAAATATAATTAAAAAAATGTAATTATTATTTAAAAAAAATTTAAGACTTTCTTTTGATTTTTTTAATTACAATTTAAACAACCCTCCAAATTTATAAAGAGAGGACCCTTTGGCAATAAGAAATGTCTCTTTGGATCCGATGAGCCATCTACTGTATAATAAAATTATATCAATGGTAGTATCTTTTATGGTAGTATCTATTTTATTATATAGTAGATGGCTCATCGGATCTATTCATTATATCAATGGTAGCATTCATTATATCAATGGTAGTATCTTTTATTATATCTATTATACAATAATGATCTATTCATTATATCAATGGTAGCATTCATTATATCAATGGTAGTATCTTTTATTATATCTATTATACAATAATGATCTATTCATTATATCAAAAATACATTATATAATAAATAGATCATTTATTACCATTGATATTCATTATATTTATTATACAATAATGATCTATTCATTATATCAACAATACATTATATAATAAATATAATAAATAGATCATTTATTACCATTGATATTCATTATATTTATTATACAATAATGATCTATTCATTATATCAACAATACATTATATAATAAATATAATAAATAGATCATTTATTACCATTGATATTCATTATATTTATTATACAATAATGATCTATTCATTATATCAACAATACATTATATAATAAATATAATAAATAGATCATTTATTACCATTGATATTCATTATATTTATTATACAATAATGATCTATTCATTATATCAACAATACATTATATAATAAATATAATAAATAGATCATTTATTACCATTGATATTCATTATATTTATTATACAATAATGATTTATTCATTATATCAATGGTAGTATCTTTTATGTTGTGGGAAATCTTAGGCTATCATTTTTGGCCCTACTTACAACATTTGGGTACTAAATAACTAGCTTAAATCACAATTCTTTTAGCAATAAATTTATTTTTAATAACTTTTATTTTGGTAATTTTGACATTACTATTTTTAGTTTTGACATCAATATTTATGACTTTGACATGTCTATTTTTAATAAAAAAATAGTTTTAATAAGCATTCAAGTCTAAATGCTCATTGCTCAACACTCATTGTTGATTGCTCATTGCTCCCCGCTCACACTCTAATGTCATTGGGTGTATATATGACAAGCCTGTGCTAAATAGGATAAATTTGAAAAAAATTCAAGTTTTGAATTTGACCTATATAACAAATAATTGTTGTATACTTATAAAATGTTTATAATATCATGTAGTTTTTGTAACTTTCCAATATTTTTTTCATTTTAGAAAGGACATTTTTCTAAAATTTGAAGAGTCTAGGAAGGGATATTCTAATAAGAATATCAAATCTATGCTCTTGAATGCAATTATTTTTATTAGTAGAAATCATAAATAACTTTGAAATCTAAATCAATGGTTCAACACTTGCATGTTCAAATTTAAACAATGAAAATCATGAAAATACAGTATTCTTTTCAATAGGACCATTTTCAAAGCAAATGGACAAGAATTATTTTTTACATTATTCTCAAATCAAGAGTATAATTGGCAAGTTTTGCTCAAAGTTGGAAAATAAATAAAATTCGTAAGCTTTACTTTTTCACTAATAGTACATATACATACATACATACATGTATATATATATATATATATATATATATATATTTATGTGTGTGTCTGTGTGTCTTTGAAGATCATTGAAAAATCAAATATTTACATTTTTCAATGAAAAATAAAAGCTTCCAATCTTTAACCTTCAATATTACTTGTATAATTTCTTAGAATGATCAAAAGAATTTAAATGCCCACATACAAATGAGCTGAAAATTTTGGAGCAATCATGTATGGTGGTCGCTCATGTAGTTAGAGGGTTAAGTAGTTAACTAATATAGCAAATTCATCATTGACGACCTACAAAAATTAATAGAATTGAACCCTATAAGAACACTGCAGACTAAAATGGTCTAATGGATGACTTCACTATTTATAGTAGAAAAAAAAATGCACCTATTGGTCTGACAATCGGAGGATTTTAGTGCTTGCCTTGTATTAGTAATATTATATTTAGATAAGTTATAGATTTAGCAACTAGGAATTATGTCTCTTAGTAGCATTGTGCCTCATAGATCTAAGGGTGACGTCCTAGTAATTTGACTCTTCATGTTATCCTTCTCCTCATATATTGAAGTTGTGTTATTATTAATGTAATATTTATTTGCCTCTTTGAGTATTATATGTGATCCTCTTTAACATTTTATTACCTTGGTCATGGGGGCTGCATCCTTATAGGGTTAAGTATACTTAGGTTCTCAAAAGGGGCTTAGCTTATCATTACAGTCAAAGATTTACACTCAAATGACGGTCAGAGTTCTAATCTAAGACCAACTGAACAGCACGCCTGATATATAATACTATAGGCTAACACAGATTTCATCTGTTTTACAATTTCATCCATTTCTATGAACATACTCGGGTTTCGTCTATCAATTGATTTCATCTTTCAATTGTCAACACAGAAGTGACAGAACATTAATTTAAAGTTTCTTATTTTGTTTACACGGAACACTAATTTCTCAAGGAGAGCAAGATTCGCCTGTCGTCAGTCGATCACCAAACAGAGTATGATTCTGCTTCGGTGGAGGTAATGGATTCCAGTATTAATTGGAAGATATCGATCCGTCTCCCATGCCAGCCACCAGTCCACCACTGCATGCAATCAGAGGGAGATTTCCTTGTTTCCTTTACGAGAATTAATTTCAGAAGCCTCCCAGCTAAATGCTTTAATTTACACTTGATGTCACAAATCAATGTCACAAATTCTGCATGCATGTTGGCAGCTCTGTAAACCGGGACTGCCAATTCAACAACCCGAGAATAGCTCCCTCACTGTGAATTATCAACCTCAACTGCAAAATTCTCCGTATGAGTAACTTCATTCATCTAATTAATAACAGCACGTAGCGCCGGTAGCGGTTATGCTGGAAAATCGATCCGCAGATTAATTATACATGTGGACCTGTCGATCCAGAACTGCAAGCCTTAATCGAGGTCTGCTCGAATTTGCTGAGTAACAATATTAGTTAATGTGTAGTTGGTAATTCACGTACGGTGTATGATCGACGGTTGCAAGGCTTGTGGACAGGTCTAATTGAATGCTGAAGAAGGTGGAGCTCCTGAATCTACAGCCGAAAATTCACGGTTTTTTAACAGTGTAACTAGTTGCATTTGCTGAAGCCAGTGAAGCTAGTTAGGTACTGAACTGTAGTTCAAAATGCAGGATTTGTGAAAATCGCCTCCTTCCTCGCCTAGTAAATTGAACCTATCAATGGCCAGGATACAATCGTGTAATGAGTCATTCAGGCCGGGTCATCAAAATCAATTAACGTCAATTTTGTAAAATTTGCGGTATTCCATTACTTTGTCACATTTCAGAACACCTGCCTTGAAATACAAATCCACACCTGTCCTTGTCCTAGGTGTTAGACCGTTATGTACACATATGTCACAATTCTTGACGCTGAAATCGCGCCACTTTAAGGAAATTGACATAACTTCCGTGTTCCAACAAGAGTTTACACTTTGCACTAGTGTATAATTGTGGATGGTAGTGTGAATTCGCTAACTTTGCAACCAGCTACGGGTTCTAGCAGCCCAGCGGCGACAAGGACGATCTACAGAAGCACTGGAATATTCTTCAAAGTAACCAGCTAGGGAAGAGTGAATGACTCAATCACTTTATTCAAGCTTGTGGGGCTACTCCAGCGCAAGGGATTATTTAGACCAGCGCAAGTTATTAGTAACGCCAGATCCAATCCTAGTCAACCATCAAGTGGGCAGACCCATCACAGCAGTTTGTAAGTTTAGTGTACAGTGGAAGCATAGCCACGGTCTCGCTGTATGTAGCCGGCAGTAAAAAGGGTAGCTGTGTCACTTACAACGCCGCAGTTTTGACTACTCCCCACAAGCCCTGACCGCTCCAAATTCTGACCGATTGGTCCTAGGGACCGGGGATCTTTCGATCTCTTCAAAATCGGCACGTCGGGCCTCCACCTATTCGAATTTACTTCGTGGTTGTGGGTGGAGTCACATAGGCTTCTGTACCAACGATGGGCCCGGTACAGGACAAGGCATCTAAAATCTAGGCCTTTACAAGATTTCAGATACTATGCACTGTCTGAAATGAAATCTCAGGATACAGGTCTTTCTTATTCCCGACCCATCAGTACCAATTCGTGAAAACTTCTGTCACTAGACGATCTATCATGGAAAGAAGTATGTGTAGCTTGAAATGTTGTGACTTTTTCTTTCGTTTTTGGCACAAACTGAAAAGCAATTGTAAAGAATAAAAGGGAACAAACACACCACACAGACCAATCACGGCCGTAGGTGAAGGGACTCACTAGGAAAATAGTGTGACATTGCTACTTAGTTCCCAAGCACTAACAGGATAAATCAGCGTAGTCTGAATCCAGCCAGGCGATATGCGCCACTAGTCA
Source organism: Pseudoscleropodium purum (assembly GCA_963969395.1). Taxonomy (NCBI): domain Eukaryota; kingdom Viridiplantae; phylum Streptophyta; class Bryopsida; order Hypnales; family Brachytheciaceae; genus Pseudoscleropodium; species Pseudoscleropodium purum. The sequence goes on from OZ017803.1 coordinate 1,046,235, forward strand.
GGGTTGCCGACTTCAGGACCTGTTTCATAGCGCCTTTCGTGTTCCCGTCCGAGTCCAAAAGGCAAGAGCGAGCCTGGAGTTTTCTCGAGAATTCATTCCCAACTGTTACGCGAGTATATTCGTTGCAAGTGGCTCACGAGCTTGGAATTCCCATGATAGTTACTTTGCCGTGGTCAAGTTTTATTCCGCCTCGCGCGCGTGGACCCCACTTCAGTCAAGCCTGCAATTCGAGCAGGAGTCACTCTGCGAACTTGCACGGATTCATCTCTTCCGCTTGACAGGGCAGCTACCACAAAATTCCTTTCACTATAAGATGGACATCCGTGCTTCTCTAGTTTCATTCCGCTCTCCAACTCACAGCTAATCGATCAGTGATAACTTAATACCGATCATAAAGTCGATCTGTGTAAGTTCCAATTTACTTGTCTGCCTGAGTTTTGATCACTCTCGTCTCTAGCTGGTTCGAGAATTTCTTGTTTCCAGTCAAGTAATCTGGGATTGTCATTAGAACAACCACAATCAGTTCAATCTGGTGCTGCGAAGTTCTAGAGATCCATTGGTATTATTACAACTTACTAACGTCACTCTTCGATTCCAGCTCAACCGATCGATCGACACCGTACCAATGGCTGGTGCAGGAGATGGAGGTGATTCCAAGTGGAAGCCTCCGAAGCACTCGATCAATGTCGACGACGAAATCTTCATGAGTGGCGAACTCTGTCAAATTCCGATCTTCCGGAGCACTGGAGTCCAGACTCTGTCGAATTCCGATATGATTGATTGATTTTCAGTGCATACCGGATCTCATGAGACGTCCATGGAGTAGACTGAATTCCGTGCGCACTTGAGGGGGCTAGCATTGATTCTTATATACATAGTAATAAAAGTTATTTAAGTGTTTTTGTTTCAATACAATTGGACACACTGTCCATATATAATGTGCTGATTGGCATCATTGTGCCTGTATCAGTCTTACTGGTGTTCTTCTCTTGAATGGAATGAGTTGCAATTAAAGTCTTCAGCATTAGTCATTGCTAGAGTTCGGAACGAGAGTTGAATTGAATCACTATGAATGACGCTGAAGTATTCCAGACCTTACACCGCAATTTCGGTGCAGTATACTCAAACGTACACTCTCTTAACTGCCCCAAATTAGGTACGATATGTGATTTTGTTGTGATGAAAGTTGACCTTGGATCGGACGTAGTCGATCACTGCCTACATTCAGTTATTCAACAAAGAAATACAAAAGTCAGTAAACTCAATTCTGCAACGACGGAATTTCACAGTTTGAGGATGGAAGACGGCAGGGAATTCCAAAGTTGAGCAGTGAAATTCCACAGAAACACTAAGGAATTCATTTTGGTTACGATCAGAAGCACCCTTTCAGGATTTTTATCCAGCTGCAGTGATAAGCCTAGTGATTGTTGAGTCCATGCACACGCCTCGATCCACGGCTGGAAACCCAAGGAGGACCCAATCGTTCAATTAATTTGTGGACCAATCTGTTTTCCCGAACTGTTCCATCTGTTAACAAGCGATTGTCTGCACTGGTGAAGTTAACTTCGGTGAACTCGATTGAAATTAAAGTCTACTAATCATTTCCAGTAGAATCTCTCCAATCTGCAACCTAAGGTTACTGATGATTGAAGTTCGCAAGATTACCACGAGAATTTGTAAGAATTCATACAACAACTGCCTAATCTCGTTGCAAATCTTGGGATTCATATTATGGCAGAGGCGGCTGCAGTCGTAACTCTTTAGAGCACTCACCCGTTAGTCTGGGGTTTTGGAGGACGGTGATCTGCAGAGTTCCATGTTTCCTTGCCTCAGGTTTCAGTGGGCCTGGTGTTCTGCAAAAATTGCACCGGGATTTTTGATCCTAGGTTGTCATAATTAGAAGCTGCACATTTTAGCGAAGACTCTGGGGTCAGTTTTGCAAAGAGGTCACAAAATTAGGTGTGATTATCTTAGAGCCGTGCCATGAGACTTGAGAGTAATATTCTATAGATTCTTGGCTAATCCTACATAATATATTAGTCAAGGTAAGCTCACTATCTTTTGATGCCCTATGTTTGGGTTAGTTTTGTAAACAATTAAGAAAAATACAAAGCATGCCAAACATTTTACAAATTTGTAGACCAATAGCGAAAAAACATAGAAAATTATATTTGAACCTCTCTAGTTTTTTTGAAATCTAAACTGCTAGATTTAGAATTTTTTCAAGAATTTTAAAATTAAAAAATGACATTTCATACATTTTGAATTCCAAAATTAAACTATTTTGACACTTGAAAGGTGTTGAAAACTTGAAATCAACCTACCAATATAGTGTCTCTACAACTCTATCCTTGTATATAGTTGATACAAATTTGGTTTGAAAGAAGAACTATTTGTTCATGTCTTTAAAAATTATTTCAAGGTCTTTGAATCATTGATTCTAAATTAAGAAGAACTAATGATTTCTATTACTAATATATAATAAGTTCATATATTTCCTTTAGGATGAAAAAAGAGTTATGAATTTCAAATTAAATGACATATTGTATAATCATTAGAGGATTCTTAGCAATTGTGGAGGGCTATGAGTTCCCTTGGTTGCCAATGTTAGGAGAACAACCTCACAACTATTGCCTAACTTGGCACTACGACTGCCACGTCATTGAATTTTTTTTTCAAAAAAAAAATTCTAGTCTTTTTTCCATTCTAAGTTAAAAAAAATTTAATTTAAAAAAAAATTTAGAAAAAAAAAATACTAACATCAAGAACAGGATCAGGGGAACAGGCTTGAAATGGCTTTCTTGACCGTCAAAAATCCTCTAATGCTACTTTCTTTTTTCGGTTATGTTTCCCTAAATCCCTTAGAATTAAGAATATCCCAACAAGGATACATAAAAGAATTGAGTTTAATTTTGTACTAACTTCCATTAGTCCTTACAGTAGGGTCATTGCAAGAAACACCGACCCCTTTTCATATCACAATTAGAGTGACTCTCTTATCATCAACTATAATTTTTAAATTTTAAATCCAATGCAAAAAATAAAAATAAATTTCAAGTTAGCTTGATTGTAATTATACTCATTAGAGGATTTCTAGGTTTGAAGAGGGCCGCTTCAAGCAGGTGCATCAGGAACTGCCTTCCACTTTAGTTTCGGGGAATGGCTATTCTCGACAATTTTTTTTTTTTTTTTTTAAATAAAAAAAAAATTCTTGAAATGCAGAAAAAAATAGAAAAAAAAATTATTTTTTTGGACGTGGCGGTCACTATGCCATGTCAACGAGTTGCTGCGGCCCCTTGTGGGGCTGTTCCCACAATGTGGAAACCCACAGTCCTCTTGGGGGTGAAAAAATCCTCTAATGTCTTATTTTTTCAAAATTTTCAAAATAATTTTATATCTAAATGGGTTATTGCGGGAAACACTTGTCCTTTTGTGTATCCCTTTAGTCCCCTCAGTCTCCTCATAACTTTTGCAGTTCAAATCTATTTTAGTTGAAATTTGGAGTAGAGGTGCATGTTGTTGATTTAGAGATTCAGTAATTTTTTCAATTTAAAAAATAATAATTTATTATTTTTAAGATGACCCCAATTAGCTACCTTGGCTATTTTAGAGGTTTTCAATCCATTAGAGGATTTCTGGGCCCTTGAGAGGGTTGTGAATTTCCAAACTACAGAAACAATCCTACAAGGGCTGTAGCAACTCAGTGATGTGGCACCAAGACTACTACATTCAAAACAAATAATCTTTTTTCAATTTTTTTCTTCATTTCAAGATTAAACTTTTTTTTTTAATTTAAAATTTTTTTTGTCAAGAACAATCGTTCCCCAAAAACTGCAAGGGAAGAAGTTTGCAACGCACCTACTTGGAACAACCCTCCCAAGGGCCCATAAATCCTCTAATGCTATTTGGAGACCAAAAATGCCATTTTGAAGCCAAAGTTTTGCCATGTTGTAGATGGACTAACATTCTAAAGACACATGATGAGATTTTTGGCAAAGAACTTGGTGTAAGGGCTACTCATGGATTGAAAGTAGACACTGTTTGCACAAGCACTATAAAGAAGAGAAAATTGTGAGCCAAAAAAGATAGGTGTTTCTTGCAATCACCCAAATGTCAATTTTGTTAATATGTCACATTTTTCAAGTTTAAGGTTTTTAATACTAAATACCAGTTCAAATTAATGATTTTAGATTGAAATTTCTTGTGGTATATTCCTATAGTGGGTAGATATGTTCCTACCAAAGGACATCTAAAAAGCATTATTTTATGTCTTTCACATTCATGCAAAGAAGCCTCCAAGACAAAGAATGATAAACATTAGAAATGGTTTTGACCTCATTTTTTGAATCAAATCTCATCACTGTGAAGTCTTTTCCAATGGCTAATATTCAGTTCTGTTGAAAATTGATTTTCCTATTTTCTACAATTTAAAATGCCCAAATTGTATTTTTTGGGACAATTTTTTGGACATAGAATTTTGGTGAAAAAATACATGGTTGGACATTTTAATTTGTAAAAAATAGAAAAATGAATTTTTTTAAAAACTAAAAATTGGACATTTGGGAGGATTTTTTGGTGATGAGTTTGACCAAAAAAATGAGGTCAAAACCATTTCTAATGTTTACAAGTGAGTGCACAAAGGAGGCCTCTTTGCACAAACATGGAGGACATAAAATAATGATTTTTTAGATGCCCTTTGGTAGGGACATATCTATCTACTATAAAAATAGACCGCAAAAATTTCAACCAAAAATCATTCATTTGAACCGGTATTTAGTATAAAAAAATCCTACATCTGAAAGCATGACTATTTAACAAAATTGATTTTTAAATATAAAATAATTTTTTAAATTTTTTGAAAAATAAGGGATAAAATTAGAATAAAAAATTCTAAAAACTGATTTTTGTTTTGGGTATTGGATCCATAATTCAAAAGCTATAGCGTTGGAAATAAACTAGTTTTTCAAAACATTACACTAAACGACTAGTGTTTCTTGCAATGACTCAATAGTCATTGGGCTAAAGCTTAGGGATGTTATTAGATGATTGAAAGATCCACTTGCTGATTTTGTTACATTTTGAGTAGTATTGGGATTACCATAATATTTTGAAAAAAATTATAAAAAATAAAATAAAATAAAAATAATTACAAATGTAGGATGAATGCAAGAAAGACCAATCTTCATTTTGTATCATACTTGAAGTATTTGAATTGTCATTGGCCATAACTTTTGCAGATTGAAGTTGATGTATTTAAAATTTCTACTGAAGATCAAAAACAAAATAGTAATCAAAGAACTTATTTCTTTATAAATTTTCAAAAACATTTTAAATTTAGCTAATTTGTCACACTTTCACTAGGGACTACCCAAAATTAATGATCTAGAGCTAAAATTTAGGTGGTATATTCCCACATAGAGAAGCATGTTCTTACCAAAAAATATTTTAAAAACATTCTTTTATGTCCTCTACATTCATGCAAATAGGGCTCCCTTGCATGCACAATTCTGAACATTGAAAATGGCTTCAAGATGATTCTTTTAGTGAAATCTCTTCACCAAACAGTCTTCCTAAATATACAATTTTTTGTTTCTTTAAAAAAAATGATTTTTATATTTACAAATTAAAATGGCAAAGTACCTATTTTCATAAGATTTTGCACTTTTTTAGTTCTTCTAATTGGAAATCTTTTCTATGCATTTCCTTCTTAGGTACCTTCTTCTTAAAGGTATATAAATTAAATATATATTTTATATTACATTTTTCTAATTATAAAGTACTCTAAAAAAATCATGAGTATGGTCAAAAATGCCATACAAAATGATTAGTCTTTCTTGCAACTAATTTGTATTAAAAATAAGATATTCCAAAAAGTTCAAGTTAGAAAAAAATTACCAAAATTTTTGAAAAAATTAAGTAAATGAAATCTTCAATTAAAAAAAATTGTGTTTGTTCTTTTAGAAAATAATAAAACAATTAAAAAATTTAAATGACCTTTATTTCCAAGTTAAAGAGGCTTCTATTCAAGTAATGACATCAAAATTAAATTAAATTCTATAATCCCAACACTTATAAAGAAATTATGTTTTGAGCACATGAACGAGACAACTATTTTTTTTTTTGGTACAAAAGACATTAATGATGATATATGTAATCTTTGAAGATGACTTTATATTCTAATTTTTAGATCTAAATTTATTTTTTTAACCCCAAATGTCCAAACCACAATTTTTTGGGCACCATAGCTATTTGGGGTAGCTCATTACAAATTAAAAATCTTTTTTTCGGTAAAATTTTCACACAATATGTGCCTAAAGAGTCGCTTAAGGCCCAATAATTTTCATAACTTTGACTACATGGTTAAAAAATTATTGCTCGACATGTGATTTCCATTGCTTTGCAAGTAACCCAATCAACTTAAAATACTTCTTTAAGGATTTTTTTCTTAATAAAAATTTGAAATTGGTTCTCTAGTTTTGTATACATGTGGAAAGCTTTGAATCATTTCATTTTGATTAATGAGATGAAAGTTATGAGGAATTTTGATTCGTGGGTAGTTATGGTTTTCAAAGACTCCATACCTATTCACAAACTGAAATTCCTCATAACTCTCATCTCATTATTCAAAGAAAAAAATAAAAATTCCATTTGTAGTGAGCTCTCCAAAATCACTATGTTTCCAAAAAATGCAGTTTTTACATTTAGGGGTTAAGTTGAAAAAAGGCATACAAATACACAAGTAAGTAAGTGTGACTTTCAATCATGTATTGTTTATATATAGTGGTTTTGTAAAAATTAAATGTATAAAAGAAACCAAGAATTTCTAATAGCCACAAAATTCTTAACTTCAAATTTTGAGTAAATTGTAAAAAATTATATCATAAAAACTATTGCCAAAAAAAATCAACTACCATAGAAAAATGACAAGAAATTATGCAATTGTTTTTTACAATCATCCTAATCTGCTATTTGAATATATTTGTTATTCACCATGTCTGTTGGACCAACCCTAAATCCTAAAAAATCCTAAATCCTAAATCCTATAAACTAACCTATAACCATCAACCTTATATGCACAAGGGAAGCATTTCAGAACAAAAATGAATACCACACGTACATGAGGACAAAGTTGGAATTTGGGTAATACAATGACTTAACCCTTAAACGTTGAAGGATGACCCTCAAAATTATCTTTTTTTATTATTGTGTGAATCACTAGCCTCCAAAATTGCAAAAGTAGTCATTGCAAGTCAAACTACTATAGAAGATCTTCCCTTTCCAAAACAAATTTTGAAGATGAATAGTTGCACTTCTGTCCTATACAATTTGATTCCGTGTCTTCCATCAGACACAAAATGTCTGCCTCAATGTTCAAGGGTTAATAGGGTTCACTTGACTTTGGTTTATTTTCTAGTGACCATATGCCCACGCACATGAGTCTTACAAAGCCCGTGCAACGTCGCAGACGAGGACCGCATTCTGCGGGTTTGCCACGTAGCAGTCCTCGTGATGCAGCCCTCACAAAATCTGCGACTTCGGGCCTTCACAAAATTCTTACTGTGCTGGTTAACCCAATCACTGTTCTTAGAAACGCAGGACAAAAGATCTGTCGCTAAACTTAGGACTCCGATTACTAAGCGCTAAGCTTAGCAAAACCCAGTTCACACCCGCCATCATCCACCTGCGTTTTACCTTGCGTCGCTAGAGGTCGCGTCGAAGAAGGGCAGGTGTCGGGACGGACGCTACCCCAGGATCTGCGGTTGGAGGTTCGGGGGTGGGGTCCTGCCTGTGAGCGTTCAAGCCCTCGCCACTCCTCAAGTGCGAGGGCCTACTACTTAGTGTCTGTTTTCGGCAGCTAAGCTCAGTTATGTGGCCCTGCCTCCAACCGTGAAGGCGCCCTCGGCAGTGCAAACTAGTTCACCTTCCCTAGTGCAAACTAGTTCAGCTGTTCAGGGAAGCTTACAACTGTCTGTTGATACTTTCCACGTGTTGCCCGCCACCCCGTTGCCCCTCCCATTTGAACTCTCAGTTTGGGCAGCTTCCGGAATCGATTCGACGCGATGCAAGCACACCTTTGCAGAACTGAAACTTCCGCTGATGCTGAACATTTGGAGCATGTGAACTGTAATTGCATTCAACCTTGCAGAATTTGCAGTTGGGAGAGCAGCATTTCAAGGGCAGCAGCATTTCACCAAAACAATGACGACTTGTTTTGGTGAGTTCAACCCCCAAATGTACAAGTGCTCACTTCTATAATGTTTTTTTCTGTGAAAATGACAGAGGAGACTGAATATCCTGCACACTTGTCCCAGCGGCCTTACGCTTGTCATAAATTCAAACAGTGTGTCGTGAGTGACAACTTCGAACAACAACTCTGAATCCTCTCCAATCGCATCATAGCCTTCGGCAGCGTATATTGAACGTTCAGCTAAACATTGATAAATACCATTTTCTGTGTTTTTTGAAGAGTGGATGTCGTGACTATAATCTTCACTCACTTGGACTTCCTTCTTTAATGTTTTTCTCTTGAAAATGACATTGGAGAATATCCTGCACACTTGTCTAGCTCACTGTCATTGATTGGAGCACGCTTGTCACAAATTCAAATTACATGTCGTGAGTGAAATGTTTGAACAAATTAAAACTCTCAATGTACCCTCTCCTAGTGCATGAGATTGAACGTTCAGCAAAACAGTGACACCATTTTTTCTGATTCTTCAAGAATTGAAGCCATTACTGTAATCTGCACGTACTCGGACTTGAATATTCTTCGATCACAGAAAATCATTCTACAATACCCTGCATATTTCTATCATTGATTTTGCTACACTTTTCACACATTCAAACTAAGTCTGGGAGTCGTTTTCAGGAACCCCACGTACTCAGATAACACTCAAGCAGCCAACCCGCTGTAAATCTGCACATTTCTATCATTGAATTCGGTACACTTTTCGCACATTCAAACTGTGTCGTCAGTCGTTTGCAGGAACCCCACATGCATACTCAAACAGCACTCAACTTAACCAGTCGACCCTCTGTAATTGCATCATGGATTTGCAAACGGGAAAAATATGCTTGCAAATGCAGTATACTATGTGTTCAAAACTTGGCATTCACTTGGAATATGTGCAATTAGATTTGTTCACAACATAAGAAATTCTAGGGATATGCAGGGAATGTGCAAAAAAACAGAGTGCGCAATTAAAGGGCGTTGAGTGTAAAGTGTAATCTGGTTTCTGAAAGTATGAATAGCTCAAGCAATGCACCCAAGACTATCTCATACCTATACAAGCTGCAATTGATTTTGATTCGCAGTACCCAAAATCCTGCCTCGATCATTCTCTCTATCTACGAAATAATCCTCATAAGAATATGTGCAAGTACATCTACATAATTCGGTTCCAGCAAATATCTACATTCTACTTGTGATCAACGGAATTGCCACTAATTGCTCAAAAATTCTGCACAAGGTGAGTCATCAACAATGCCAGCAATGAACCGCTTCCTGGTTTCTGGGTACCAATGTGCTCTACACTTGGCCTGCTTCATGTGAAGCTATGTTACACAGTTCCCTGGTGCAGAAGTATTGAGAGAAAACCCTTCTAGGGTAGACCTTAACTGACAATGCAGAAGTATTGAGGAGGTCTCTACTTGGAACGACCGCCATCTTCGGCAGACAAGGATGACCTACAGAAGCACAGGTACATTATGGTAGAACCACCCATTCCTAACTAGGGAGTCATACCCAACCAGTATTTGGGTGCAACTATTTTCAACCATGGCTAAAACAGATTTTTCACCAAAGCTTAGAAATCTTTTTTTTTCTCTAAGTTTTCAAAGTTGAGACTAATAAAGACATGACACATGTCCAAAGTAGTGAGCGGGAAAGTAGTTCTTGAACATTTTGTCAAAATTGAAAGACTTTAAATGTAGGGTATTGATTTAGACCAGCTGTTGGCTCCAAAAATTCATAGTAATTTCAATACAAAACATAAAATTACCAAAAAAATTGTAATCCCCGTAAATTTTATCTTCCCAGATGCAGAAAATATACATTACCTTACTTATATTGCTGTAGAGCATGTGTGGAATCGCTAAAGTGGTTGACTATGCGTGGTTCTACCTGATATTCCTCAAAGTACCTAGGGAAAAGTCAATCAGTCAATTATTTTATTCAAGCTTGTGTGACCATATATACCAGACCAAGGGATTATTCAGACCAGTGAGTTCGAAGTTATAAGTACCGGGGTACCGCCAGATCCAATCCCAGTCAACCATCAAGGATTCAAGGTAGTCATCAGAACAGTTTGTAAGTTCCGTGCACTGCGGTAACGGTCACGCTGTAGCTGTCAGTAAAAGGTTGGCTTTGTCACTTACAGGGCCGCAGTTTTGACCAGTTGACTCGGGGGAATGTTTCAATCGTTGGTAGACTGCCCTTCAAGTTCGGGCCTCTACCGAATCATCGAATTAACTTCATGGGTGTGGGTGGAGTCACATAAGCTCCTGAAATCTACACCTCTACCAGATTTCAGATACCATTAGCTAGCTGTCTGAAATAAAATCTCGGGTTACAGGTCTTTGTTATTCCCGGCCCATCAGTACCAATTCCTGAAAACTCCTGTCACTTAAGTTAGATGCTTTGTTATGAATATATTCAGTACAGCTTGAAATATTGTGACTTTTTCTTTTGTATTTGGCACAAACTGAGAAATCAATCGTACAGAATAAAAGGGAACAAACCAGCCACACAGATCAATATATAAGGGGCTGAGGTGAAGATAATCATGAGGGAACTAAGTTTAAGTGGAGGCATCTTTTGAGTGGATAGTGAAGAGAGGTACCCATTTTTAGGTTTTAAAGATTTTAAAATTTTCATTTACAACCCCCCCTTCCCCTCCTCCTTGTAATTTTTAAAAACCAACATAGTGACAATCAATATGGGATAATTTCTTCCGTATCCATATTTGATATTTGTATTCAGTATTCCTCTCGTATCCATATTCAATATTCCTCTCATATCCGTATTTAATATTGTATTCATATCTGGTATCCATATTATGTATTCATCCATATCAATATCTAGATTTTTGTATTTATATTCGGTATCCATATTTAATATTCATCTTGTATCCATATCCAGTATTCTATATGTATCCGATATTCATTTCATATTTCATATGTAGACGGCTTAGATTAAATCTCACAAGATCATCAGCTGGTGATTTTTTGAGAAATCAACAACAATTTTGAAGATAAGTATTTTTTCTTAAAAAAAATCATCGGCCTGCAAATTTTTTGAGAGAGGGGAAGCAACTAATGCAAATCAAATGAGGAGCCATCTTTTGAGTGGATAGTATGTCTTACAGAAACATTGCTAATTAGTTCCTAACCACTTCCAGGATAATTCAGTGACCTGGGCTGCATCCCGCCAGTTGACATGCGCCACGTAACCAGCTCTGATTGTCTCTTCTCGGCGATGTTTCATCCATGAGCAGGATCGTTTCAGTTGTTCGTAATCACTCGACATTCATCCACGAAGGCAGTAAATACGCTATTTTTCATCCGGAAACAGACTCACTGTAACGCAGTCGCCGCCTTTCGGCGGCTCGAGGCTTACCTAGTCCCTAGCGAGCGTTGCCGACTTTAGGACCCGTTTCATAGCACCTTTCGTGTTCCCGTCCAAGTCCAAAAGGCAAGATCGAGCCTGGAGTTTGTCTGGGAATTCATTCCCAACTGATACGAAAGAATATTCGTTGCAAGTGACTCACGAGCTTGGAATTCCCAAGCTAGTTTGTCGTGGTCAAGATTTTATTACGACTCGCGTATGGACTCCACTTCAGTCAAGCCTACAATTCGAGCAGGAATCAGTCTGCAAAGGTGTACGGATTCATCCCTTTCACATTCCAGGGGGAGCTAGCTATCACCAAATTCCTTCAACTAGAAGGAGGACATCTGTGCTTCTCTAGTTTCATTCCGCGCGCTCTAGCTCTAGCTCACAGCTAATCAATCAGTGATATCATCGATCTGTGTAATTAAGTTCCGCTCACTCCTCTCTAGCTGACTCGAGAAATTCGTTTCTCCAGACGATCAATCTGGGATTGCGACAATAGAAGAAACCACAATCAGTTCAATCTGGCCGCTGCTGTGAAGATCTAGAGATTCATTGCTTTTATTCCAGCTTGCGCGATATACGATATACGAGCGTTTTAGATTCCAGCTCGATCGACCGATCCATCGATCAACACCGTACCAATGGCTGGTACAGGAGATGGAGGTGATTCCAAGTGGAAGCCTCCGAAGCGCTCAATGTCCACGACGAAATCTTTAAGAGCTGCGAACTCTGTCAAATTTCGATCTTCAGGAGCGGCGGACTCTGTCGAATTCAGACATGATTGATTGATTTTCAGTGCATACCTGATCTCAGGAGACGTCCATGGAATTGACTGAATTCCGTGCGCACTTGAGGGGGTAGCATTGACTAATATGTGTATAGTGATGAAAGTTACTGAATTTTCTGAAACGCAATCCATTGAGAAAACAGTAATCATTTCCCCTTGAATGGGCAAGACCCGTGTGGGTGAATAGTACTCAAACTATTATTTTTATCCTGAAGAATATGTGAAGCACCTATACTGTAGCAATTGCAGCTAGCTGCAAATTGAGAAACAACTGTATGTGCTTCTATGTACATCTTTTCGATACAATTTGACACATTGTCAAATTCATTTATTAACGTCCACAGTCTGTTGATTGGCATCACTGTGTCAGGCTCTTTAGTGTTTTTCTCTTCAAAAGTTGGAATGTGTTGCAATTTAAGTCTACAGTCCTCTGTATTCGTTATTGCTAGAGTTCTGAGAGTTGGATTGAATCATTATGAATGACACTGACAAATTCTACACCTTACAACCGCACTTTAGGTGCTTTATCCTCGAACACCGAATTGCCCCAGATTCGGCACGATATATGATTTTGTTGCGATGAACATTGACCATGGATCGAATGTAGTCGATCACTGCCCTGTATTCACCAAAGAATTGAAATACAAAAGTCCGTAACCACAATTCCATATAGATTAGTACGTGCAACTACGGAATTTCACAGGTTGAGGATGGGATAGAGCCGGGAATTCCAAAGTCGAGCTGTGAAATTCCACACAAACACTAAGGAACTGGGTCTTTTGCACATTTGGATTTCTATGGTGATTGATAGGACTTCAATCTTTTCATTGACAATTAATTACCTTATTCAGATCATGGCCGTGATGGAGAAACTCAAGAAACTACACTGTCTACCAATTGCCAAAAAATCTCAATTTCGTGGGTGGGTGTATGGCGATTAGAAATGCACGGACTTGCGGGTTCAGTCCACGACAGTCGAATTTCAGTTTAGGCAACTGTAGACGCTGGTCGCCGGCCTGCCCCTCCCCCCACTGACCCCCACCTATTGTTTATTTATGGCAAGTATTTGCTGTCACCTGGGCAGCAAACCAACATACCGACTGGGAAGTTCTGCTGGACCACGTCCAATTTCCTGCCCTGGGCAGGTTACCTGGATGCATTATTCTTTAGGTAGGGTCCAAGCAAAATGCTATTTGTTGGTTAGTGGTTAGTTGGTGGGTCCTCATGATGGGGGAGTACCTGTAATTACTGTCGAATCACCCATAGCGATTCTGGGACATATCATTAGCAGGTTCAAGCAATGTAAATTTTTCTCACATATGTAGAAAGGTAAGAAATACAAGAACTGAAGTTTTTTCGTAGTTTTATTCTGAAAATTGGAATCACTATGAATTTTATGAGAAACAAAATGCTTAGAACCCATAGCCAATGTCTAGACTCTTCTAATTCCAATCATTCAAGAAATACTTTCTTGCTCACTATTACCTAATTCTTTGTTCACTATTTCTTGGGCACTTTAGAACATTTGTCATGAATTTATTATTCATTTAGTCTCAACCTTAAGGAAGAAAAAAACAATTCTAAGCTTTCATTGGAAATCTATTATAGTCTTGGTTGGAAATAGTTGTATTCTACATGTTGGACATTGGTCCCTGATCAGGAATGGGTGGTCCAAACTTAGATTGTGGTTAGTATATGCTATTACAATGTGAACTAGTGAAAATAAAATAAAAAAGTCAATTGAATTTTGAAGCTATAGGAAAATGAAATTCTCATATTAGAGTATAAGGAGAGGCAATAAGGAGAAGCAATAAGGAGAAGATTTGCAAAAAAATTGTTGAATATTGGGAATGATGAATAATTACTAGTGAAGTTCTAAAATCTCTCTATAAATACTATTATTGCCTTATTTAACTCATACTAAAACTAATCTTAAACCTTCTTTTGAGTGCAATTAACATTCACAAGGTTCTCAAGAAAATCTTTATGAATTTAATCCCTTAAATTCCTTAACTATGTTTTCCTTCAAAACATTCAAAAATTATCATTTCTAGTACAAGTACCAAGTTTTGAAAAAAAAAAATTGACATATGTAATTGTAAGATGTTGTAGGATTTTGACATGAAAACATGTGGTAAAATTTTCAGAAATTTCCACCACATGGATTACAAGATATAAGCATTCAAATTCACTAAAATCAATTTTTTGGCCTTGCAAAAAATAAGGCAGTTGTACTTTATAAGCTTACTTTTCTATGAAAAAAGGACCAAAATGGTGGTGCTTCTTTTGATTCTTTTTCCTAAATAAGTTAGCTATATGCTTAAAAATTTTCAAATTGTTTGGAATTGTACAACATATAAGAAAAAAAATTGTATGCAGAAAAAAAAAAAAGAATGATTCACAGAATGAAAATACTAAATTGTTAAGAATTTAGTTATGGAATTGAAAAATGTCAATCTAAATATTGTAATGTTCTAATAAATTATCTACATTGTATGATTTCATTTTTTTCCAAAAAATATTGAAAACTAAGTTAAATAAGCAACTTTAAAGTTTATTTTAAAGTAGAAAATCCATAAGTGCCTACAAACTAAGACTCCTTGTAACTTTTGACTCATTGATTGAAATGGAATGATTCAAAGCTTTCTACGTATATATAAATATAAAAAATCAATTTCAATTTTTTTGTAAAAGTGAATTTTTTTATTTGCCCACACTACCCAAGTTGAGAAACAAATAACATATTATGCAATAACTTTTCACTCTTATTTCCAAATGTCATGAAATTTAGTGTATATGAAAGATATTGATATTCCTCGTCTATACCTTCTATTAAAATTTTAGTCTAAAATATGCAAAATTCTTAATCACAAGTACCTTACCAAAATTGCTATGTTGCTTAAATAGTAGGCTAGTCCTTTAAAGGTTAAGATTCCAAATTTGAATTCAAGATTTCTTATAACAAAGAACACTATTGTTAAAGTAATAAATCCAACAAATAAATTATATAGTCTTCCTTCTTTGGTTTGGCACCACTTAAATATGACATAATCTATTCATCTTCAATTTCTAATGCATTATATGACTATTATAAAAAACATAGCATTGTATCATTTGTATGCTATATTGCATGGGTCTTCAAAGCACTAGTATAGATATTGAAAGTTGAACTATCCTTATGTGAGCAAAGGAAGTTAGGCCACCTCATACTTTTGTACAACATTCATAACATCTTTGACTAGTCAACATCAATTTCTTTAAATTGGCAATATTCCCATCCATTACTTAGGTGCAACTTAAGTCAAATAGCTTGAAACAAAAATCTACACTCATCCTAATTTTTGTCTTGAAATTAGACTTATTGTGAAGAGAGATGTCACCATTTTTTATTTATGGAATATTTTTAATTTAAAAAAAAATTATATTAGTCATGTAAGAAGGTCACCATTACCCTAAAGTAAATCTTGATATCAAGGAGAATATAAGGGAAAGGGGTTTAGTCTATTATATGGATTCTAAATGAGGGACAATTCTTATTTGTTAGTCGACTTCATTTTAGGGATGTCTATATCCAAGTTTTTTTGGGACCTATGAATGTTATATTCTTTCCCAATTAAATACTTGTGCTCAATGTCTTCAAATAAAAACAAAAGTTTCAACAATACTTTTCCAACTTGTCAAAAGTGTTATGAAGACAAGCAATCTTTTAGGATTTTTCAATATAGAATAGGTCTTTGTTTCTTTTTAAAATCTAAAATGTTAGATTTAGAAAAGTTTCTAATAGTTGAAAATGAAAAGATGACATTTCATATATTCTAAATTCCAAAATTAAACCATTTTGATATAACAATGTTAAAATCCACCTATAGATATGGTGTCTCCTTCCTTGTGTATGGTTATTAATAATAAGAATATGGCCAAGAAAAACTATTTCTTTATATATTCAAGATGTTGATTTCAAATTTTTTGAAATATCCTAGATTCCAAAGAAGAATTCTTAATTTGATTTTATGTGGTAATAATATAAAATAAGTTAGTATATTTTTCCTAAGGATGGATGAAGAGCTGTGAACTCTTAATGACATTGTATAGCCTAGTTGTTTTCTTCATGGATTTTCCTAGCTAAATCCCTTAGAATAAAGAATAGCCTTACAAGGATACCTAGGAGAATTCAACTTAACTTTGCACTCACTTCCCTCAATTCCCTAGAATTGTTTGGACAAACTTCAAGGGGGCTACTAGATGATTGCAAGAAGCCAAGAACCATTTGTTGATTTGGTTGTACTTTGAGTAATATTAGAAGTACTTATCGGCATGAGCTCTAAGGAAAACATATTGAAAATAAAGTAAAAATAGGCACTAACGAATTAGAATAAGATATTTTTTAATTTTTCAAGTTAGAAAAAAATTGCCAAAAGTTATGAAAAAATAAGTAATTGAAATTTTTAATAAAAAATATTCTTTGATAGTGGTACTTTAAAAAAATAGTAAAGCAATTCAAAAAATCAAATTTGCAATTGTTTCTAGCTAATAGAGGCTTCAAGTTAAAAAAATGACATCATAATTAATTTAAATTCTACAATCCCAACAATCTTACAAAAAGAATTGCACTTTGACCTTCTAAGTAAGAGTGTAAGTCAACTATTTTGCTATTTATAAAAAATCATGTCCTGATCTATGTAATCTTTGAAGATGACTTTTAATTCCAATTTTCAAATCTAAATTCACCTTTTTAAGATAGAAATGGTATACCAATATACAAAAAAAAAGTGTGACATCTAATCAAAGAATTTTTATAAATAATAAATTTTTTTTATCCTTTACATCTTGTGTCCCTATCTCTATACAAATCAGGTACAATAATCTTACAACCGGACAATTTGAGCCATTTATGTTTTTTTTGTATAATGTGCAATATTATTGGTATATTTTATTAAGCATAATTATCATTGCATCTTCATGAAATCCCAATCAAGCACACCAAATTTCAATTTCCAAAAACCAAAACTCTTTTTTTGGTGAATTTTTTAAGTTAATTTTCATAGTTTTACATGATAGTTTATTGAAAAAAATTGGCAATGAGTATTTTTAATTCAATTTTATAGATAGGTAGGGAAACTACCTCTTCCCTTCAACAAGCATCTCCAAAAAAGTTTCACAATTCCTTCTATAGAGATTTTCATGTTGTAGTGACAATACTCAAAATTTTCTAAAATATATGTCTCTTTATTATAATTATAATTTTCTATTTGCCCCTCACAGGGCAACTAATTTTGTACATTTGAGCATGATGGTACAATTACTTTGCCAAAATCTAGTTAATTGATAAAGAGATATCTATCTTCCAAAACTTGGTCATATGACATTTCGCATGGAAATCTCTATAGAAGGAATCGAGAAACTTTTTTGGAGATGCTTGTTGAAAGAAAGAGGTGTGTATGTATGTTCCCTATATATCTATTAAATCAAATTAAAAAAATTCATCTTCAATTGTTCATAGTAAAATATTATGTAAAACTTTAAAAATTGACCCTAGAAGTTTAGCAAAAATGGAATTTTGGTTTTTGGAAATTGAAATTTGGTATGCTTGATTGAAATTGCATGAAGATTGAGTATTAGTTGTGCAAAATAAAAAAATCACTACAAGATAATGGTATTTGAATTGACAAGTATTTGACACAAATTTGTTTGAAATGAGTTGAATGACAAGAGCTGTCAATTTTGCCCCTAATGCTGTCAATTTGTACTTCTACGATAATTCTCTGTCAATTGTTTTGTTATATTCTTGTCAATGTCTATTTTTTCTTATAAATTTTTTTTTGTTAATACCAATAGCACAACATCCAAATCAACAAAAAAATTAATACTTTTTTGTTCACTTTGAATTCCAAAATTTTCATTATATAGGCAATGTTTAAATCACCACAAATATATGGGATACTATACCAAAAACAAATTTGATTACAAAAAGAAGACATGCTTTTTATACCTTGATGGTAGAAGAGAGGTGATTTTGGAGATACAAGACAAAAGAAGGCAAGATCTTTATACAAATGAAGTTGTAAAAGATAAAACAAACCATATGAGATATGTGAATTGAGATTATGAATGGTTCGCATATCCCATATGGTTTGTTCAACCTTCTACCATTCCACTGGTATAAAGGTTTTATTTTCTTCTCTTCATAATCACTCAAGTTGATTTTCTTCTATCATCAAGGTGTAAAAGGCTTACATTCTATCTTGATATTAATTAAATTTTATAGTTTTATTTATGTGGTAGTCTCAATTGGGCTAGTCATTAATTAGGGGTTGGTTATTGGCTTGCTATGTGGTGGTCATTTACTAAGCAAAATTGAAAATGTAATATTATATTTTTTTTTCCTTAAATGGAGGACACAATTGACAAAATTTTTGTCAACAAAACAATGAGAATTGTTAGAAATTTTGTTCGAATTGGCAAAAAATTGATACAATTTTGTCAACTACGTGTTCGAATCAATACATCCAAATTAACACGACAATTGACAAAATTGTATCATTTTCTTGTTTGTTCTGACAAATTTTCTCTTCAAATATTCCAATTCTTTTTCTATACTATGTAAAAATCTTTGAATGGTTTAAATTATCTAGTTGTAAGATTATTGTACTTGACTTGTACAATGCCCTGAGCATACTCAAGGCAGGAGGTTCTTAAAGCACACAGGTTCTAAAAGTGTCCACTTCCTTAAATGTACATTACATATACATGTTTCTTTTTTGTAGCCTTCAGTCATGTACAAACAATGTATATTTAAGAGGTAGACGCTTTAGAGCCCTATGCCACTTCAGCTTTAAAATGTAATAACTAATTTCACAAAGCTCCAAAAAATATGAAACAACTTGGATTAGATGCCAATTCTACTTGTCTTTCAAGGAAAAATTCTTGAAAAATATTTAAAGAAGTTTCACCTCCCCAAAAATCAGTTCCAGACTTCCAGCTCTTAAATGGTCAGTTTGTGGGCCTCCTACCTTATTATTCACCATGCTTTTGGGGCCAATCCTCAACCCTGCCTATACCCACCAACCTTATGTACACAAGAGAAGCATTTCAGAACAAAAATGAACAGCATAGCTACATGAGGGCGAAATTGGAATTTGGGTGGTACTATAGTCGGGTTCCCCTTACTGTGCTTAAGTCCGTTTTCCAGTGACAGTGTCTGTTTTCGGCAGCTGAGCTTAGTTGCGTGGCCCTGCCTCCAACCGAGAAGGAGCCCCGGCAGTGCAAACCAGTTGACCTTCCCTAGTGCAAACTAGTTCAGGGAAGCTTACGTACAACTGTCTGTTAATATTTTCCACGTGTTGCCGGTCACCCCGTTGCCCCTCCCATTTTGAAGTCTCAGTTGGGGGGAGCTTCCGGGGATTTAAAGCGATGCAAGCACACCTTTGCAGAACTGAAACTTCCGCTGATGGTGAACATTTGGAGCATGTGAGCTGTAATTGCATTCAACCTTGCGGAAGTTGCAGACAGTAGGGACAGCAGCATTTCAAGTGCAGACATATTTTGCTTGAGTTCAACCCCCAATTGTACAAGTGCTCACTTCTTTAATGTTTTTTTCTCTGAAAATGACAGAGGAGACTGACTATCCTGCACACTTGTCACACCGGCCTTACGCTTGTCACAAATTCATACAGTGTGTCATGAGTGACAAGTTGAGCAATAACTCTGAATCCTCTCCAATCGTATCATAGACTTCGGCAGCGCAGATTGAACGTCCAGGAAAACTTTGACAGCATTTTTTCTGGTTCTTCAAGAGTTGAAGCCATTACAGTAATTTGCACTTACGGGGACTTCTTTGATGTGTTTTTTTCTTTCTGGAAAATGACATTGAAGAATATCCTGCGCACTTGTCTAGCTCACTGTCACTGATTGTAGCGCGCTTCTTGCAGACTCAAACAGTGTGTTGTGAGTGACATGTTTGAACAAGAACTTTCATATGTATTGGATTGGGAGAGATTTATGAACGAGGACTAATGCATTTTCGTGTAAGTAAACTTGTTCAGCACTAATCCGAGTTGCTGATTTTGCGATTGCTGCCTGCAATTTCATGAATCATGATGTAGGGACAGCTGGCAATTAGTCGTCGCACGGACATACAGACCTCTGTGACGATGGCGTGACAGACAAGTTTCACATCTGATTCCGGAAGCTTTCAGTGACACTCAGGACTGCTGGGAGTGTTGGCAACCAATCGGCATTGATAAGCACGACCAAAGGGGCAGGGTGTGTCTTTCTGTATTCCTGAAACTATTTACATCCATCAACATGGATGAAACATACAAAACGTGGATACAAATACACATTTTTTTACAACAATGTCTAAATTAATCTCATGATAGAGCAATATTGTCTTCTAGATTTTGTAGCAATTGAGTGATTCCACTCATTGAAAATAGGTGAATCTATGGTCAAAGATTCCTACAAAAAAATTTATAGCTTTTGAGCAATAAATTGACCCCCCCAAGAAAAATCGCATTGCCTAGACGGTATCACCTTAGAACAATACTCATTAATTGTTTGGGCATTGCACAAGTAGAATTGATCACATTTTTTATTTTTTGACCTATTGTTTGAAACATATGTATTGTTTTTTGTACAAATCCCTTAGGGTTATTGGTGTTTATAGCCCAAAACTACTTCAAAATACTCAAACAAAAAGCAAGGCTAAAATCTTCATTTAAAAATCTTCATTACTAAATTCAAACCTTAAGATCATTTCATGAACTTGTTAGATTATATCCTCTAAAATTTCAAAATAAGAAACCTTACCAATTTCAAGATCAAGTTGCTTGAATTTCAAAAAGGAAATATTTTCAACTCTTTCAAATGGTTAGATTTCATCTTCCAAACTTTTTACTCAAAAATGTGGACATCCTACAACTTGCTATTGTCTATCATATTTTGATGAAAGAAGTTGAAAATTCCTAAAAAAAATTGAAATAATAATTTCATCTAAAATTTTGGCTAGTACAATAACTACATATATTGATGAGAAAAATCTTTCTATTAAATAATATTACAATCTTGAGCAATCAAGAAAAGTCGAACGGCTCAACTCTCTTACATTAACATTATGTCTAATTGTCCAGTAATTTCAATGCAGGCTAAGTGATAAAAATAATTGCTGGTCAGTACCAACCTCGCCAGCGATTGCTTTTGATAACGTGGCCTGCTTGTTTGTGGCCGATCGAGCTAGTCGAATTTGCTGAAGCAGGGGAAGCCTTTGTAAAAATCTTCATGTGTTGTCGGCAATTCACTTACGGTGTCTGACCGACAGCTGCAAGGCTTGTGCTCTAATCGAATTGAGCACTGAAGAAGTTGTAGGAATCAGCAGTCGAAAATTCACGGTTTTTCAACAACGAATTAGTCGCATTTGCTGAAGCCGGTGAAGCTTGGAATTGAAACTGTAGTTCAAAATTCTCAATTTGTGACAATCGCTTCCTTCCTCGCCTCGCAATTTGCACCTATCAATGACTACGATATAATGAATCATTCAGGTCAGGCCATCAAAGTCAATAATTCCATATTCCAACAGGGGTTTACACTTTGCAGTAGAGTCGAATTGTCGATGCTAACTAGTGTGAATTCGTTTGCAACCAGCTACGTGTTCGAGCAGCCAGTGGCGACAAGGACAATCTACAGAAGCACTGGAATATTCTTCAAAGTAACCAGCTAGGGAAGAGTGAATGACTCAATCACTTTATTCAAGCTTGTGGGGCTACTCCAGCGCAAGGGATTATTTAGACCAGTGAGTTCGAAGTTATTAGTACCGCCAGATACAATCCTAGTCAACCATCAAGGTAGTCAGACCTATCAGAACAGTTTGACCTCCGTTTCATTTGAGTCAAAAAAAACAAAAAACAAAACAGTTTGTAGCTTCTAGTGAAGCATGATCTTGGTACGGTCATAACTGTCTGTCAATAAAAAGGCTGGGTAAGTCACTTACGACGCCGCAGTTTTGACTCCTCCCGAAAAGCCTTGACCGATCTAAATTTTGACCAGTTGGCCCGGTGGGAACGTTTCATTCGTACGTGGACTACTCTTCAAATTCGGCAGGTCGGGACTTCACCTAATCATCAAGTTAACTTCATGGTTGTGGGTGAAGTAACGAAGGCTTATGTCCCAACGACAGGCCCGGTAGAGGATACAGCATCTGAAATCTACACCTCCACAAGATTTCAGAGATCATTAGCTGTCTAAAATGAAATCTTCGGTTACAGGTCTTTGCTACTCCCGGCCCACAAGTACCATTTCTTGGAAAATCCTTTCTCTAGACGCTCTGTTATGAAAATCAGTCCTGCTAAAATATTGTGACTTTTTCTTTCGTTTTTGGCACAAACTGAAGAATCAATTGTAAAGAAACAAAGTGAACAAATCAACCACACAGACCAATCATGGCCGTGGGTGAAGGGATTCCTTAGGGAAATAGTGTGACATTCCTAACTTGTTCTCAAGCACTAACAGGATAAATCAGCGTAGTCTGAATCCAGCCAGGCGAGATGCGCCTAGTAGTCAGGGTTGCCGACTTTAGGACCCGTTTCATAGCGCCTTTCGTTTTTCCGTCCGAGTCCAAAAAGCAAGAATTTATTCTCACCTGGTACGGAGAATACTCGTTGCAAGTGACTAGCTCACGAGCTTGGAATTCCCAAGCTAGTAACTTTTGCCGTGGTCAAGTTTTTATTACGTCGCCCGTGGATTCTGGCCACTTCGGTCACGCCTGCAATTCGAGCAGCAATTATTCTGCGAAGGTGCACGGATTCATCCTATAAGAAGGACATCCGTGCCTCTCTAGTTTCATTCCGCTGTCCAGCTCACAGCTCATCGATCAGTGATAATTAACTTATCAGTAACATCGATCTCTGTCAGTTCCGTTTGTCGATCTCGTCTCTAGCTTGCTGCAGAACTCCGTGTTTCCAGATATTGAGCAATCTGGGACTGTGAATAGAAGAAACCACAACCACTTCCATCTGGTTCTGTGAAGGAAGTTCTAGAGATCCATTGGTTTATACATATTACAGCTTACTAGATAGCATCTTCGACTCCACCTCGATCGATCGATCGACACCGTACCAATGGCTGGTGCAGGAGATGGAGGTGATTCCAAGTGGAAGCCTCCGAAGCGCTCGATCAATGTCGATGACGAAATCTTCATGAGCGGCGAACGCTGTCAAATTCCGATCATCCGGAGTGGTGGAGTCCGGACTCTGTCGAATTCCGATATGATTGATTGATTTTCAGTGCATACCGGATCTCATGAGACGTACGTCCATGGAATTGACTGAATTCCGTGCCCATTTAATTAGGGGGTAGTATTGATTCTTATATTCATAGTGATGAAAGTTATAGAATTGTAATTCTTCCTCTTTTCTGAAACGCAATCCATTGCGAATCGAAAGCAGTAGTTATTTCCCCTTGCATGGGCAAGACCCTTGTGAGAGATACTCAAACTATTAGACAGTGTCCAGAAGAATATGTGAAGCAGACGCAGTTGTAACTATTGCAATTGCACTCAGCAGCAAAGAAACAACCGTATGAGCTTCCGCTTACATTTTTCAATACAATTGGACACATTGTCAAATTCATTTATTAACGTCCACAATCTGCTGATTGGCATCATTGAGTTTGGCTCATATATATATTGGTGCTCTTCTCTTGGAAAGTTGGAATGAGTTGCAATTAAAGTCTTGAATGAGTATTTAATTTGTCATTTCTAGAGTTGTGAACGAGAGTTGGATTGAATCACTATGAATATATGACGCTGACAAATTCTAGAGCTTACAACCGCAATTTCGGTGCATTATACTCAAACACTCTCTTGACTGCTCCAGATTAGGCACAGTATGTGATTTTGTTGCACATGATGAACATTGACCTTGAATCAGACGTAGTCGATCACTGCCTGTCTTCACCAAAGAAATACAGAAGTCAGTAAACACAATCCTGCAACTACTGAAATTTCACAGTTTGAGGATGGAATCGAGACGGGAATTCCATGCCATAGTGGAGCTGCGAAATTCCACAGAAACACTAAGGAATTTATTTGGGTCTTTGGACATTTTGGAGTTCTTTGGTGATTGATCGGACTTCAGCCTTTTCATTGACAATGAATACCTTATTCAGATCATGGCCGTGATGGAGAAACTCAAGAAACTACACTGTCTACGAATTGCCAAAAATCTAACAGTTGCCAAAAATCTCAGTTTGTGAGTGGGTGTATCGATTAGAAATGCACAGACTTGCAGGTTTAGTCCACAATTACATTCTTTGGGCAGGATCTAAGCAAATACTACTCCCTTCATCCTGAATTGATTGTCTACTTTGAAAGTCATTGTTTTTTTGAGGTTGCTATGAGTAGGTCATATGGAGACTTCCTTGTGGCTAATTTTATTTAGGTTGCAATGAACACATGCAATGCTCTTCAATTCATTGATTTTAGTGATATAAAATTTCTAACCTTTCTTAATTATGTTTTTTACAATATGATCAATGAAATTGGCTCAAAAAAACACCAATAATATTGTGGACAATCATTTGGGATGGAGGGAGTATTTGTTAGTTGGTGGGTCCTTATGATTGGGTGTGTACTTGTGATTAATGTATACTATTATAGTGCACTATGAACTAGTGAAAATAAATTAAACAAATCAATTGAATTATGAAATGTTAGGAAAATGAATTTATTCCTAATTGATTTATAAGTAGAGGCAATATCGAGAAGGTTAGTTTTGTAGAAAAATTGTTGAGTATGTGGAATGATGGATTATTATGTACAAATGAAGTCCAAAAATCTCTCTATGAATATTAAATTATTGTCTCATTTCATTCATACTAATACTAATTTTATCCCTATTTTTATATGCAAATAACACCCATAAGGATTTCAATAGAATCCTTGTGAGTTTAAGATTCCAAATTTGAATTCAAGATTTTTAATAACATACAATACTACCATTAGAATTAGAAATCAAGCAAACAATTCACTCTAACTCCCTTTTCCAGTTTGGCCCCACTCCAAAAAAATGTGATGTATTCATCTCCAATTTTCTAATGCATTTGTATATGTAATAGAAAGAATGTAATATTATATGCTATGTTATATAAGTCTCTAAAGTACTATTCAGAATATACAAAAAACTATCCAAAACACTATTGGAAATATAGAAAGAACTATCTTTGTGTAAGCCAAGGTAGTTAGGCCACTGCATATTTTTATTAGTAATACATTCAAGGTGAATGCAAGAAATACTAGTACTATTTTGTATCACACATGTAGTTTTTAAGTTGTCATTGGACATATCTTTTGCAAATTGAAGCCAATGTACTTGAATTTTTTGTGAAGATCAAGATTTAGACAATAATTAGAGAACTTGTTTATTAGAAATTTTTAAAACTCATTTTTTACATAATTTTCAAGTTAGCTAATTTGTCACACTTTGTAGTTTAGGGGTTTTTAGTACTGGGGACTACCCAAAATTAATGATCTAGAGCTGAAATTTTTGGGCTCTATTCCTACACTAGAAATGCATGTGTTCACTAAAAAAAACTTTAAAAAAACATTATTTTTTGTCCTCTACATTCATGCAAATAGAACTCTCTTGTGCGTGCAATTCTAAAAAATGAAAATGGTTTCAAGGTCATTTATTTAGTAAAATCTATTCATCATGAAGTCTTCTCAAATTGACAATTTTTAATTTCTTCAAAAATTGTCTTCGCTATTTTTTACAAATTAAAACATCAAAATACCTATTTTCAAGAGATTTTGCACTTTTCTAGTTCTCCTATTTAAAAAAATTTCTATCCTTTTCCTTCATAGGGTACCTTCTCCTAAAAAGTTTATACATGAAATATATTTTTCAAATTTTTTTCAAATTTTTTTTTCAAATTTTTTAGTACTACTAAAAAAATCATGAGTACTCTGGTCAATGTAACAAAACTAGGTGTTTCTTGCATTCACCCTTCATAACATCCTTGACCAATTACCATCAGTTTTGTTAAATTGGCAATATTCCATTCCTTTGGCACAATTTATGCCATGCAACTTGAAACCAAAATCTACACTCATCTTAGTTTGAATCTTGAAATTAGATTTACTAAAGAGGTTTGTCACAATTTTATATTTGTGGAATATCACTAACTCATTAGAAGATTTTCAGGGGTTTGGGAGGGCTATGAGTTCCCTAACGTTTTTTGTTTGTATGTGTTAGTGCATTTAGACTGTAACTGAGACTCAATAGTCACGCCTGTTACAAACACCGTTACATTATAGTAGGAGTATTTTCTCCTTCTATAAGAAGGTTGTCACAAATCTTTTTATTAATTAATAAAACCATTGTACACATATATATCTATGCATGCTTGCTTGTTCCACTCTATCACATGGTATCAGAGCATCATGTGCTACATTAAAGCACTGATAGCTAATGTCGACGACTTGATCATTCTTGACGAGCTCCAAGAAGAAGTCGAAGCACAGCTGCGCCTTAATCAAGCAATTGAATTCAATTTTCCTGTACTTTCAATCGAAGGAGATGTAGATCCTCTTGACGATGGAATAATCTCATCTATTTTAAATGCATATTACCAAGTACCCATCGAACCTATAGATGCGACATTGCAAAAACAACCTGCTATCTTTGACATCATTCCATATGGGATTTCCAATGCACCTCAATCCTTTTTGAATTCAAGACCCATTGTTTATAATGAACCTGGACAATATGACGACGTTCTGCCTCAATACTTTGCAGATGATTTATACGATACCATCCCTTCTTTTCTATATCAGGAACTTTAAGTCTGGATACACTTTTTAGTCTTATTCTTAGGACAAATTACTTTTGTTGAATCTTGAAATGGCTAATGTTGGATCCGGTTCGGCTTCAAGAGCCTATTACATTCAACAGTTAACTGCTAGTAATTATGCTACATGGAGCATTAAGCTTGAAATACTACTCGTTCGGTCCGAATTATGGACTGTTGTGGATGGTAGTGAGGTAGCACCTCCTGCATCTGATGCTAACAATCTCTCAGCCTAGAAATTAAAAGACTCTAAAGCCAGATCTGACATTTTACTACATTGTGGCAAAAAACAACTTATGTCTCTGAGTGCTTTAAACACTTCTAAAGCAGTTTGGGATCGTATAAAGCAATTATATGAAAGATCTAATAAGGCCAGCCAAGTTCATCTTCACAAGAAGTTATATCATCTGCAAATGTCGAAATCCGACGATATTGTTGAGTTTTTAGAAACGTGGCAATTGTTATTACAAGAAGCTGTTATATCTGGTTGTACCTTCACAGACACACAACAAGTTAATCTTCTACTCGGGGCACTTCCCAATTCATGGAGTGCTTTCATTATCACCCAAGGTGGTCTCACAAATCTTTCATTTCCAAACCTACTTTCTAATATTCTTCAACAACATGCAATTAACTCGTCCAAGGTTTCGCATTCAAAGACAAGCGCATTTTATGTGAAGGGCAAGTTTATGAAGCCTTCCACCAATAAATTTACAACTGGTTCATTTTCGAGGAACAATAAACCACACTTCCGCTCCCAACCTACGAAAAGTGGCACAAACAATGATTTATTCCTTCAAATTCCAGCTCCTCAACCCGAGCAAATATTATTTGTCACTACTACAGGATTCCGGATCATAAATCACTTGACTGCCGCAAGAAAAAGCATAACCAAGAATGGAAGGGCCATCAATCAAATAGCGCTTTCTCTGCTGATTCCTCAGCTTACCTTTTTTTGTGCCACACTTGATAATACCCCCATCATTTTTGCTTCTTGGAACTTCGACTCGGGTGCAAGTCAAGATATGTCTCCCGAAAAGGACCTATTTTGAGGTTATCAGAATCTTAATATTCCAAAAATTATTCTTTTAGGTGACAACAATTCACACAATGCTCTTGGATCTGGTTCTATACTCTTACAAGTATCAAATGGGACCCATTTACTCATACTAGATGTATTATATGTACCCGGGCTTGCTAAGAATCTAATCTCAGTAAGTCAACTCACCACTTCAGGAAATATTGTTATAATGTTTGTTCAAGCCGAATGTATCATAAAAACAAAATCGTTGACTTCTAATTAGCAAATGCAATTTTGTATTTCCAAAGAAAACAGTTTATTTTCCCTCGGCACTGGTCTTCTCCCAATCAAGTCAAATTCTGTGGCTACCACATTTACCAAATCAAATTATGAGACACTCAAATGGCATTATCGCTTGGGACATTTAAATATTCGTTCTTTGACCTATATGCAGACTCACAATCTTGTCATAGGACTTCCTTCACTCAAAACTTATTTACCTCTGTGTGAAGGTTGCGTTTTTGGTAAACAAGCTCGCAGTTCTTATCCCAAAAATTCTACTACACGAGCTACAACACCCTTGGCCTTGATTCACACAGACCCGTGTGGTCCTATGAGTACACCTTCTCTTGGTGGTGCTCTCTACTTCCTATAATTTATTGACAATTTTTCCAGGTTCACTTATGTATACTTCTTGTCTAAGAAATCCATCGTTTTATCACAATTTCAAACTTATATATTCACTAGTTGAAAACCATTTTCACAATCACATCATTCTCATTTTACATTCTGATAATGGGGGCAATTTTACATCACATGTCTTTAATCGTTTCTATGAAGATCACGGTATTCAACGCCAATTCACTACTCCATATAACCCAACTCAAAATGGGATTTCTAAGCGTAAAAATTGCACTTTGGTGGAATCCGCGCACAGTATGCTTAAAATTGCTCAACTTAGTCTTTCCTTTTGGGCGGAAGCTATTTCTACAGCCTATCACTTACAAAATTGTTCTTTTACCTCAGCCTTAATTAATATTACACCCTATGAACTTTGGACCAGCCTCAAGCTTGACCTTAGCCATCTTCACATCTTTGGATGCTCTGCATATGTTCATATACTAGATGAGCAGCGAAAGAAATTAGATTCAAAAACACAGAAATGTATTTTTATAGGCTACGGTATTCCTATTGGCATCAAAGGGTATTGACTTTATAATTGTGACACAAACAAGATTATTACCAGTCGTGACGTTCTCTTTTCAAAAGATTCTTTGTTACCTAATCATGGGCCACCTGTTCTTATCGATCACAGTTTACCTATTGAGTCTACTAAATCTGAAGATTTCTATTCTGTTGTTGAACACTCTCCGGAGCCACCGTTGGTTCCTTTACAATCAGCCAACTTACAACCAGACCCACCAACGACCCCACCTCCTCTAGATCCTCTAGATTCCCCACCTAACTCTCCACATGACCTATCAGCTCATCAACACTCTCACGAGAAACAAGCTTCTCAATCTGATCATTCTTCTCAACCTCAGCGATCCCAACGTCCAAATAAAGGCCAAAGAAAGAATCCACATTTTTATGACACTAATTTATATACTTTTGGCCTATTAGCCCAGCTTACTGATCCACTTACAATTACTAAAGCTCTCTCCGGCGAGTACTCTCGCGAATGGAGACAAGCCATGGACAGTGAGTATCAATCCTTGATGCATAATCATATGTTGGATCTTATTGATCTTCCACCTCATTGCTCTATCATCAGTACTAAGTGGTTATTTCGCAAAAAATTTCACTCTGACAATACTCTTATGCGATTCAAAACGAGACTGGTTGCTCGTGGTTTTACTCAATAGGAAGGCATTGATTATTCTGATACCTTTTCTCTAGTAATTCGTATGACATCATTACGCATTCTTTTAGCCATAGCTACCCTATTTGATTATCACATCCACTAGATGGATATAATTATTGCTTTTTTGCACGGTATATTACGTGAAGAAATATATATATATCGCAACTTGAAGGATACATTCAACCTGGTCATGAACATCTCATTTGTAAACTCTTAAAATCCTTATATGGTCTAAAGCAGGCCTCTTGGGTCTGGTATGAAACTTTTGATACTTTTCTTCTTAGTCATGGTTTTATAAAATGTATCTCTGATCCTAATGTTTACCTTAAACGCTTAAACTCTTTAGTATTAATCTTCGGCTTATATATTGATGACCTCATTCTTATATCTAATAACTTCGAATTTCTATCAACCACGAAGGCTCTTTTCTCTTAGCATTTTTCAATGACGGATAACCAAGAAATTAGTTATATACTAGGTATTCAAATTCAAAGAGATCGTTGTCATAAGATTTTAAAGTTAAGTCAAGAAAAATACATTACAAATCTCTTACTTAAATTTAAAATGGAAAATTTTCATATCGTTACCACACCACTTGAAGCTGGCATGCGATATTCCAACGACCAAGCCGATATTCTATCTATTGCTAGCCAACATCTCATGGATCACATTCCCTATAAACAAGCCATTGGGAGTTTACAGTATCTTGTCACCTATACTCCTTGGGACTTGGCCTTTGCTATCAATCACTTGGCGCAATTCATGCAATGGCCCGCTCCTGCTCATTGGCTAGGAGTTAAACGTGTTTTTTGTTACCTTCGAGGATCTTCCAAGGAAGGTCTCCAATATACAGGTTCTCCTCTTCCGTCTACTTCTCTTCATCAACTTTGTGGTTGGAGTGATGCGGACTGGGCCGGCGATCTAGATACTCGACGATCAACTTCAGGCTATATATTCCAACTTGATTCCACTTGTCTACTCTCATGGCAGAGTCGCAAGCAATCTATCATTGCTCTCTCGTCAACAAAGGTTGAGTATATCGCCGCAGCTACAGCTACCAAAGAACTACTTTGGCTTCAATCTATTATTATAGAACTTGGTTATCAGCTTTCATTTCCCAATGTTATCTACTGCGACAACCAATCATGTATATCACTCAGTGAAAATCCTAAGCATCATAAACACTCAAAACATATTGATCTACGGTATCACTTTCTACGTGAAAAAGTTCAATCAAAGCTTCTCAACTTGTTATTTACTCCTACAGCCACCATGTGGGCCGATATTTTGACAAAATTCCTACCCAATGTTAAACATCGAGCCTGTATTCAAGGATTCAATCACCTAGCTTCCTCTGAACTTGCTAAACCTGCTACCTGATGTGGCAGAACGATTGCCACATCATTTTCCAAAAAATAATTTTTTTTTTCAACTTTGTTTTTCATTTAAAGAATTTTCAAATTTTTTTTTCAAATTTTTTTTCTGACAAAATGACGTTCTTTACCCATAGGGGAACTATAGAGAACAGAGGCATGAAATGGCCCTTCCACCCTCCCAGTCAAATTCTTTTGATGTTTAAAAAAATTGACATTAGTAATACAAGCAAGTCACTCTTAAGTTGAAGTGAACCTTGATATCAAAGAGAGAATAAGGTAAGGAGGTTCTACTAAACATATGGCTTACATATATGGTTGATATAAAGGACAATTTTTATTTGTCCATCTTTATTTTAGGAATGTCTATAGTTCTTTTGGAGTTTGGGGACCTATGATCATTATGTTCTTAATTTCTCAATTAAATACTTGGGCTCAACATCTTCATAAGGACAGTAATGTACCATGTGTGAAGATCAGATTCAACATAAATTAAGTCATATTTGTAAAACAGTGCCACATGTCATATTGTGAATGGTATGAGGTGACGTGGACCACTCGACCCTTGAGAATCTGATGATGTGGAAATTCCATTTCGATCGCCGAGTGCCGAATCAGACCTTACGTACGGTACTTCTCCAACTGGTCAAAACTGTTACGAACTCAAGCAATTCAACCTTTCAGGATTTTTATAAAGCAGTGATGGTGATTGTTGAGTCCACGCCTCCACGGCTTGCAACCCCACGAGGACCCAGGCATGCAATTTGTGGGGTCAATCTGTTGTCCCGAACTGTTCCATCTCGGAGCAAGCGATTGTCTGCACTGCTGAAGTTCAGTGAGCTAGCTCCACTGCTAACTAGTGCTCATCTTCACTGTAGAATCTCTAAAACCTGTAATTACTGATGATCGAAGTCAGCAAGATCGATTAACCCGAGAATGTGCAAGAAAGAATTCATCCAACAACTGCCAAATCTCGTTGCCAATTTAGGGGTTCCACATATCCGTCTTGGCTATGGCAGAGGAGGCCGCAGTCATAATTCTTTAGAGCATCGATCTTCACCCGTCAGTCTGGGGTATTGACGCCCCGGACGGTAATTTGCAGAGTTCCATGTTTCCTGCCTCCAACCGTGAATGAGCCCCGTGCCAAAACAGTCCCAGAATGAAGTTAATTTACAACTATTGGTATTTTCCACGCGCTGATGGCCACCTCGTTGCCCCTCCCATTTCGAAGTCTCAGTTTGGGCGGCTTTCGGGATTCGATGGGATGCAAGCACACCTTTGCGCACAGAACTGAAACTTCCGCTGATGGTGAACATGTGGAGCATGTGAACAATTGCATTCAACCTTGCAGAAGTTGCAGCAGAGAGAGCAGTTTTTCAAGTGCAGCATTTCACCAAAACATTGACGACATGTTTTGTTGAGTTCAACCCTCAAATGTACAAGTGCTCACTTCTTTAATGTTTCTCTCTCTCTCAAAATGACAGAGGAGACTGAATATCCTGCACACCTGCCACACCGGCCTTACGCTTGTCATAAATTCAAACTATGTCGCGAGTGACATGTTTGAACAAAAACTCTCGACGTACCCTCTCCTAGACAGTGCATCAGATATATTGAACGTTCAGCAAAACTTTGACACCATTTTTTCTGATTCTTCAAGTTGAACCCATGACAGTAATCTGCACTTACTTAGACTTCTTGAATATTTCTTTGATCTCAAAAAAACATTGTACAATACCCTGCACATTTCTCACCCTATCCTTGATTTTGGTACACTTTTCACACATTCAAACTAAGTCTGGGAGTCGTTTTCAGGAACCCCACATGCTCAAAATAACACTCAACCAGTCAACCCTCTCTAATTGCATCATGGATTTCCAAACGGGAAAAATATACTTCCAAATGCAGTATGCTATGTGTTCAAAACTTGACATTCATTTGGAATAGGCGCAATTAGATTTGTCCACAACATAAGAAATTCTAGGGATATGCAGGGAATGTGAAAAAAAACAGAGTGCGCAATTAGAGAGGTTGAGTGTAAAGTGTAATCTGGTTTCTGAAAGTATGAATAGCTCAAGCAATGCACCCAAGACTATCTCATACCTATACAAGCTGCAATTGATTTGATTCGCAGTACCCAAAATCCTGCCTCGATCATTCTCTCTAGCTACGAAATAATCCTCATAAGAATATGTGCAAGTATATCTATATAATTCGGTTCCAGTGAATATCTACATTCTACTCGTGATCAACGTAATTGCCACTAATTGAGCACTCAGAAATTCTCGGCACAAGGTGAGTCATCAACGTTGCCAGCAATGAACCGCTTCCTGGTTTCTGGGTACCAATGTGCTCTACACTTGGCCTGCTTCATGTGAAGCTATGTTACACAGTTTCCTGCCGTGCTGCAGAAGTGTCTCCACTTAGAACCACCGCCTTAACCGGCATTCCATTTGATATAAGTTTAGGTAAAACAGCCCATTGTGGTCAGAATTAGGAGTTTGCCCTCATGTCATTGCTGAAATTTTTATATTTTTCCACACACAAGACAAGTGTGAGAAATGGTAGAGAGCAATTAAAATTATATTTTTTTGCCAAAGTATGAATTTGATGTGAAGTTTTGAAGTGTGTTGCCCATCATGGTCCAAAAAAGTCTCTAGACCACCACAAAACCACCAAAATCTACACCGATAATGCTCATGTTACTCATCTAAAGCAATCTAAAGTGGAAGGCCTCAAAAAATCACTTCCTATAATGAATTTATATTGAAAAGCTAGAAGTCCTAATCAAGTTACTAATTACTCCATTTTTGTCAGCTAAGATATTGATTATGGCCCAAATCTCATCTATTGAAAAAATTTGTAATGGGATCATTTTTTGGATACTTTAATAATATTTATTTGAATGTGTGGATGCAGAGACATGGGCTGGGACATATGTCTAAGGCCTGGACATGAACATAACAGATGAATGGGGACTATTTCCGGGTCAAAACATCTCTATCCATACATTATATCCTTGTCCTAAAATTCATGCCCAAACTAGCTACACCTCAATAGTCTACTTGCATCTTGCTAATATAAATACAAGTGCTTGACCTATTGGCACCCATTCCTCCAAGCTTGCCTCTAAATCTTGAACTTCAATTCAAGTTCCAAATTGAGGCTTAGTACTTAAGAGGGATGAAGACTTTCAGCATTCAGCATCACATACACTTCTCTTGTTTAATCCCTAAAGTCCCAAGTGTCCCCTCAAGGGACATTTGGGATTTTGGATAAGCTCATTCAATCTTAATATTCAATATGAATTTTTCAAAAAAATTGTGAGCATGTAGTTTCTCACAAGCTACATGTCCATATAAATTTCATAGAATTCTGACTTATGGTTTAGAAGTTATGAGCATTTTTGCAAAAATTTCAGTTCATTGGGCAGCTGCGGGCAAGGAAATCTTCCTTGACTATGGCTGGGCAACAGCATGGGGCACGATGGGAGCCTAAGGGGAGGGCAACGGGTTTCATGATGAAGGGTTCATAGTTTTAGATAGTTATAGTTCCTCATTGGAAGTTCTAGGTAACTCAAAGCTCCCAATGATTAGAACAGACTAGGAACATATCAAGAACACACCTCGACCCTTTTTCCATGCCATGCCCAAAGCCATATTCCATTATTTATTCACACAACGCTTCTAAATTCCATAAATAATAGAGTTTTTGGTCTTTTTCAAATTTCTTTTTCGGAGATTATAAAGGCATACTATATCTTTCAATCCACCGTGTGGATTTTTGAGTTTCAAATTTGTGTGGTGGAAAACTTGCTCGAAAAATTATGTGAGGCATTGTGAACTTTTGGACATTGTTGCATTGCAATATTTTTTTGGATGTGTTCCATGTCATTTTTGACTTGAAATTTTTTGGAGACATTTCTAACATGATCTTGAATATGATATATTTTTAAATTTAGGCATCTATAGTGGAAATTTTTTCCACAATAAATGGTCAAAGACAGCTGAAATTGTCAGGCATAGTCAAAAAATAAATAAAAAATGACTTCAAATGCTTATATCTTTCAATCCATGCGGTCAAATGTCACAAAAATCTTAACAATTCTTCTTCTATAAGTCAAGTACAATATCCTATGGTTAGATTTCCAATAAAAATATTTTGTTGAAAATTTTGATAAACGCAGTAGTAGGGGCAGTTTTGAGTGGTTTTTGACAGAAAAATGGCCTTGGGACTTTAGGGGTTAAGTCCTTCCACATTGAACAAATTTACATTTTTTATTAATTAAGATTTGTACAAGGTATAGTATTAACCTTTGTAAAGTATATGAACATCTATAAATGATTTGGCCATGATTTATAGGATTAGGAGGCTTAGAAATGTTTATAGGGTACGGAAGTCCAAGCTGGCAAAATATCCTCCTTCATTCCCAAAACAATGCTTTGGAAGGTGGGAAGACAAACAAAATTCTCCCCACCTAAAGTGTATAAAAAATATATTGAGTGGTGGGACATAGGTAAAGTATTTATATACTATCACTACACCATTCATTGCAAATTATGTGGCAAATTTTCACCATTGTAGGTATGTACGCTTTTTTGAAAGATTCTTCAAAATACTTGAATACCTATATCATACCCTAAGATAAAAACAAATAAAGTCAGCACTGCACTTTTACATATGGGATATGCGAAAAATAAACTCCAATATAGAGTAGATTGGTCTTAATCCTAGAGAAGGGTTGTTGTAAGAAACACCTACTATTATAGGCTCAAAACAATCTATTACAATGAATACAATGACTTTTGGAATAAAATTTTTTAAATAAAATAAAATATGATTATTTTAGAAATTTAACTTTGGATTATTTTTGTCAAAAAGGTTCATAAGTATTCTATTTCAATTGTTGAATTTGACATTGGGGTTACTTTTGTGGTTAAAAGTTAGGTACAAGGGTTTCATATTTCAAGGAACCAATGGATTAACCAAAGGATTAACTGAAGGTTTTGCATAAGATTCAAAGCAACATTTTCTTTCATTCTTTTAATTTTCTTCAAGTTACTGAATGTTGTGTGTTCAAATACAAGATTTTGCCTTTAATATTAGTAAATTTGCCATTGAAAGTGCACAATGTTCAAATGATAGTAAAATAATGTATATTTTTCTTTAAATTTGGGTTACTTTTAAAAGTAGGTGCAAGACTACACAAGTTTGTTATTTAAATTAGTGAATCAAACATTTAAAGTACATAGGATTCACACCAAACACATTATCATTCATAAAAAATTAAATTCCACCTAACTTTCCATGTAGATCCAAAAATTTGCCATTGCCATTGGTGAATTGCATTAGAAGATTTGGGGGGCCTTTGGATGCCTGTGAGTTATTACAACTTGCGAACGCAGGAAATAGGTTCGGCGCAGCGGTCTAATGTGGCCGAGACCCTGCCACGTCATTGACCAAAAAAATATATTTTAATTTTCTTTTTGCATTTGGAGATTTTTTAATTTTTTTTTAATTTTTTTTTTTATGAAAAAAAAAATTCTAACATCGAGCCGTTTCCCTCACTGCGGGGAATAGCTACGGAGGAACAGGCCCGAAACAGGCTTCTCGACCCCCCAAAACTCTTCTAATGATTGCTTTAACTGAGGAGACTTCTAAAGTTTTATAGTCCCCTCCTTTTTGTTGGCCACCTACCTTTGAGCTAAAAAATAGTCATGGAATAAGATGCAAAGGTGCCAAAGTCTCTTAGAAGAGGTTTTCCAATATTGTAATTTAGGATCTAGGGCGGGTCAAATACATTGTGATGGGCATTGAGGAATGAATAGGGCACAATATCAAATAGAAAATGATTGTCTTGGGAAAACATTGGGCTTCTAGTTGCAACTAGATTTGGCCCAAAATATGAAGAATTCTATTATAAAATGTACTCATACACATATCCATATATAAATAAACCTCATATAGTGTTGTAAAAGTAAAATAAAATATCACAAGCTTACATCAATGAAAGTAGTATAAGTTAGACATAAACCACATGAAATTCCATTGAAAATGTATCCAATATTTAAATGAGTACCTCCAAATTGAGTGTGTGATATTACTATAGAAAGATAACCCAAATATCTACAATCCCTCCAAATTTCAATTCAAAAAGATGTATTGTTTGACTTTTATAGTTGGTGAAGTTTTCTCTCTTCAATACAAAGGCAACCTACTACTGGTACACTTCTAAATCTATATCTCTCACTTCACAATTTCAAAATGAGAATATGATATTTCTTCAGAAAGTCAACTCAAATGTCTACTACTTTCCTACATCTCAACTCAAAATATAATACTATCAAACGTTTATAGCCAGTCAAAGTTTTCTTCTTTAGTTCCAAAGCAGTTCATCACTACTTTACTTCTTAACTCATAACTTTTACTTTCTAACTTCAAATTAAGTAGCTCATTAGAAAACTATCAACTTAATTCATAAGTCTATCAAATCTCAAAGCTACATACCTTCTAGTCAATCAATTATGGGCGCTTGAAAATTTTGACTTCAAACTTAAAGACAATTAACCCGCTCTCACTCCATCAAATAAAGATTTCACATTAAAATTCCAAATAAAATGAGTAATAAGTTTTTATAATCACACCAAAGAGAAAAACACACTCACAAAATTTAATTTAATTTCAATCTATTCATTGTCTAGAAAAGGGACGTGGAAGTGCTCCAGGATTAATAACGGCACGTATGCTGGAAATAGATCTGCAGATTGTACATGATTGTGAACCTGTCAACCCAGAACTGCAAGCCTACTCAAATTTGCTGAAGCAGGTGAAGTCTGTGAAACAAAATTAATTAATGTATAGACAGTTGGCAATTCTGCCAATTCATGTAAGATAGAAGTACCCATTGTGACATTGACCATTGTCAACCACAACCTACACCCAATTTGTAGGGGGTATTGTTTCCAATTGAGACTTGATCAGATTTCCAACTGAAGCTTGATATGTGTTTTTTTCTCCTTTTCAAGGTTGGGACTAATAAGGTCATGACACATGTCGCAAAGTAGTAAGTGGGAAAGTAATTCTTGTAAAATTGGAATTGGAAGACTTTAAACATTGGCTACTAGTCAAATGCACTTTTTGGCTTTCAAAATTCATTGTAATTTTGATTTTAGCAATAAATTTATGAAAAATTTTCAATCCCCATATTTCCTATCTTTCTACATAAGAAAAATTTGCTATGCTTTAAACTACTCATGATCTGTTGCAAAATCCCTTAAGTGATTGAATTTGGATACTTCTACCTTACAATGTATGATCAACAGCTGCAAGGCTTTGTAGTCTAATTGAAATGCTGAAGAAGGTGGAGCTCCTAAATCTACAGTCAAAAATTCATGATTTTTTAACTACTAAAGTTCTTTCATGTTTGGAGGCTCAAAATTGCTTTAATATATTGCTAGTCTCCAAAGCAAGGCTAAAATCTTCATCATATTTATTTCTTAACAAATTCAATTATAGAATCCTTTATTTAACTTGTTAGACCTTTAGAATATACCCTCCTAAAATTTCAAAATAAAAAACCTTACCAATTGCAAGATCAAGTCCTTGAATATCAAAAAGAAGTATTTTCAACTCATCCCTAATGATTGGATTTCATCTTTCAAACATTTTACTATAATATGCATGAATCCTACAACTTACAACTCTCCAAACTTTGTTAAAGAAATAATTTGGGAATACATGTAAAAATTTTCAAAAAATAAAATTTCATATTCATTTTTGAAAAAATTAGTAAGTAAAAAAAGTAGAGAACGATTTAAAATAAAAAATAGTTGAGAATTTATTTATGAAATTAAAAAAAAGCCAATCTCAATGGTTGTAATGTTGTAATAAACAATCTACATCTTATGATTTTATGTACTTTTTTAAAATGTTGAAAATTGAGTTAAACAAAGGACTTCAAAATTTATTTTAGAATAGAGATTTCATAATCCCTTGCAAATCAAAGCTACTCTTCATCTCCTCTACTAAATGTTCACATGTTGTGTAAAAATTTCAAAGATAAAAAATAAAATTTCCATATTTAGTGAGTCACTAAAATTTTCTATATTGTTGAAAAAACATAGTTTGGTCCACCAAGAATTAAGAACGTAACTTATTTCATTTGTTGAAGTCAGCAAAGCTTAAGATCATGGTATGCAACTCTAGTATTATCTAGTAGTGATTATAATCACTTATAATGCAATTTAGAGGGATATAATTTGTTTTAATGTAAAGATTCTTGTAGCTTTTTTAAAGAAGAATCTAATAATAAAAAAAAGGAATTGTATTCATAAAAAAATATTCTTTGAAGATAATAATAGCATTGAATTTAATTACATGAGTTTATTTATTATATGTATTATAGGCCAGTTGCAAGCTACTCAATATTGCGGGGCTTTTAAAAAAAATAAAGATTTTTTAATTATAAATAAAATACTATGAATGAATTTTAATTTTAATTAGAAGAAACTTCTTGTATGAATTATTTAAAATTATGCATAGGTATTGTAAACTTTTTTTTTAATAAACGTGCTTGTGAACATGCAAGTGATGCAACCCAATATTTTCTACATTGCATTTTATATAATTTGGTCTTCATCTAACTTTGAGGTCCTTTAATTTGATATAATTTTTACAAAAGCTATCTTCTAAGCCATTTGAATGTTGATGATTCTTATATATAATACAAGAGTTGTGTATCGACTAGGAAATAGGATATATAAGGTAACTGTACCTAAAATGGATTGTTCCTCGAAATCAACCCCTACTTCTAAAGGAAAAATGAATAGGGAGGAATCTCTAAAATGGTGTGCATGACAAGGACAAATGTTAAATGAATCTTGAGTAGTGTGCAACTCTATTAATAGAATTGTGGAGGTAGTAACTTTACAAATCATTCATTTAGGGTACACTTTTGTTGTTTTAACTACTCTCTATTGTCATTTATTCATGTGCATCAAATTCATTTTAGCATCACTTATATAACACTTTTAGCACCCTACACCTTGAATCTTTGGAAATTTATAACTAATTCACAATTCATCCAAAATTATAAAACCACTTGCAGTTTGATTCATAGTCCTTTAGCAATGTGCAGAAAAAGTTATTTATTTTCTAGAGCATATTCATTGTGCCACATAGCTTATTTGGTTCATTTTAGGTGTAGTTACCTTAACCCCTAAAGTCCCATTGTCCCTTTGGGGGACAAATTAGATTTCAAGTAGGTTTTTGTGACCTCAATTTTTGGTACATTTTTTTGAAACTTTCCCACAATATAGAATAAATAATTAGCTTTGTGAGAATATAATTTTTATTTCAATTGGTGCCTAGGAGCAAAAGTTATACTACCCCAAGCTTGAAACTAAACTCGGCAAGCAATACAAAAAAATCACGAAAAATCAAAATAAATTATAATTTTTTTTCTCCCTAAAATTTGATATTTTTGTCTGTGAGTGAAGATTTGATTCATTCTATTTGGACTAATAATGAGAAAGTTAAGAACAATCTTGTTTTTTTATGCAATTTGAACATCTTTTAAAAAAAATAACTCGTAGGATTCATTTCTGAATGCAATTTTCACAATTTTTCACAATTTTTTTTGAGAATGTTGTGTTTACTTGCTAAAAAAATCTCACCATTGGGATTATTGTCTTTCAATTTCATCTTGAAGCTATTAACAATTTAAGTTTTTTTTTCAATCTTGGACCTACTTCTACTTAACAATTTATTAAAGAATGAAAATCCAGTATTTTTTTTTGAATTTTTTTCTTAACTTTCAACTCAATTATTCAACATAATTTTTTTTTAATTCAAAGTCTATAGTGCAAAAAGATTCGAGAAATGGCAGTCAAAGTCATTTGAAATTGGAGGCTCGTGTTCAAAAAAAACTTTTTATGGGCCCCTACAGAATACGCTTACGCTCCCAGTGTAGGGGACTTCAGCAAAATCTTGGGGAACTTGAGAAACTCTAGGAAGTTTGGAGTTGGGGCCCGGGAACGTTCGTTTGAGGATTGCCGACAGAGGAGAACTTAAAAACTCTGCATCGGACTTCCTTAGCACTGCTCGGACACATGCGGACCAGTTGCATTGGTGTTGTTATTTTGAAAGAAGAATAGAGGGCTTCACAATCACAGTTGCATCATTAGCTTTGATTTTGTAGTTACCAAGTCTATGTTGCAACTTTCCTCTTCATGTGTGTTTGTAGGCACAAGAATTTGAGCTCTGACCTCTAGATAGCTACGCAAAATTAATGTTTTCCAAAAATTTGATTGAGCTGAAAATTTGACGAATTTGCTTGCAAGTGTGTTGAGTGCCGATGTGTACGCTCATTATTGTTGGAGACAGTGTTACAATGTTATCTACATGTGTGGAACTGATGAGTATGGGATTGCCACCGAGACCAAGGCAGTGGAGGAGGGGCTTACATAGCGCCAAATTTATGACAGGAAGGGTTCTTCAATTGGGTTTGGGATTTGAGCTTTCTCTAGCTGATTTGGTAGTTTCTTGTATTTTGATAGAGTTGCTGGCGTTTTTGTGGTTGTTAGGATACATTGTCTGAATGTGAATTTTAGAGTCAATGTGCTGTGATTTTTGTTCCAACTATTGCAACATAGCTGATGAGGAGTCGAGAATTCGTTTCTTTGTGTTAGTGAAATCTTGTGTTGTGTTTTTTCATTAGAAGATTTTTGGGGCCTTTGGATGCCTGCAAGTTATCACAACTTGCAAACGCAAGAAACATGTTCGATACAGCGGTCTGATGTAGCGGTCTGATGTGGCCCAGCCCCTGCCACGTCATTGACCATTTTAAAAAAATTTAAAATTATTTTTTAAAAAATTAAAAAATTAAAAAATTAATTATTTTGCATTCGGAGATTAATTAATTAATTTATTTTAATGAAAAAATTCATTCTGACAGCGGGTCGTTCCCCTCACTGCAGAGAACAACTACAGGGGAATAGGCCCGAAATAGGCTTCTGGACCCCCCAAAACTCTTCTAATGCAAGGGTTTTGGTTGCTTAAGGGAATTCAGAGTTGCCCCTTTACCTCATTGCTTTGTAGAATGTAGCTGGACTGTGATGGATCTTTGGATGTAATAATTATGATGATGTGGCAATTTTGGCAATGTGGAAGAATTTTCTGAAGGTATGAGATTTTATCAGATGTACCAGGACAACCCAGGTACATCTGATAACCCATGTACATCTCAGGGTTAATCTTTACAGCCCAAGGGGTCATTCCTCAGGCAATTCCAAATCTGCAAAGTAAAACATTATTTTGATCAAGCACCCCCATTCATAAGAGAATTGCAATACTCCAAGTACCCTAAAAGATATGCATGCTTCGATATAAACTTACTTAATATGTTTCAAAGTGTTATCCTTGAGATTAAAGGACCAAGGACTTATGATTTGAAAATGAAAAATTCAATTTAAAATATAAATTAGATGGGATCCAATAAAATCAAACTATATTAGTGAAGAATATTTCATGTGTTGGTCAATAATTAAATAAAATTGGACAATAAAAAGTTCCTAATCTCATGTGAAACAACTTCGTCAAATCATTCAAGAACGAATCCAATTCTAATTTACGAACTTGCCAATGAACAAAAATAATAATTAGGGTTTCCAACAAATCGTTGTAGCCATCTTATACCAATTTGACATACACTGATCAAGAGCAATGACAAGCTAC
This sequence comes from Pseudoscleropodium purum, assembly GCA_963969395.1. Taxonomy (NCBI): domain Eukaryota; kingdom Viridiplantae; phylum Streptophyta; class Bryopsida; order Hypnales; family Brachytheciaceae; genus Pseudoscleropodium; species Pseudoscleropodium purum. The sequence goes on from OZ017803.1 coordinate 1,089,462, forward strand.
TTATAAGTTTGCCTAGTGAAATAAGTCTTCCTCCAAATCAATTCAACTCTAGGATTGTAAAAATTTCCCATGTAAGAAGATAGAAAATATAGGAATTGCAAATTTTTCAGAATTTTATTCCCATAATTGAAATTACAATGAATTTTGGGAGCCTGAAAATACTCATGAAACATAGCCAATGTCTAAACTCTTTTTATTTCAACTTTCAAGAACTACTTTCTTGCTCACTACTTTAGAATATGTGTCATAATCTTATTAGTCCTAACCTTGGAAAGGACCAAAAAAACACAGTTGAGAATTAGGTTTGAGAGTATGCAATTCTTTAGAAGAGAATAAACTTTGGTTTTGAAAATGTTGCAATGATTTTTAGTATTAGCTAATGCATTATGTAGGAGATTAACGCCTAAATATTTGAGCCTTTTCAAGTATGTTTTTTCTATGAAAAAAAACATGGGTTTATAGTTATCTCCAATGAAGCAAACTTTTTTTTTTTCAAAATCTAACCACATAGATGTTTAAAGAACTTGCTTGTCAATATGCATACCAATTTTGAATGTGAAATTGCATAAGAGTTGTGCAATTATAACAAGAGAAATGTACATATTCTATTTTTAGTTTATTATCCCTTTCCACAAAGTTTTATAAATTTGCTTATATAGGAGTTTTTTGAGATTAGAGGTGATATGAACAACTAAAAATTGTATTAGCACATTAAAATGCACTTCCAAAAATCTTCAGTTCAAATGAAGTGCTATCAAATTCATTATACAATCCAACTTGCAATTGTTGAAAGTATAAATTACAAATAACTCCAAACCAATACTTGCATGTTTAAATTTCAATGGTGGAAATCATAAAAACACTTTACTCTTTCTAATGAGACCTTTATAAAGAAAATGGATAAGTACAAATTTTTTAAATCATCATATATGGTTGATTAGGCAATTAGGGGTTATTGCAAGTTAAAATGTTTGCTATGTTCATAACATAATAAAAACAAGTTTAGGCATTGGATTACAAATATCAATATCATATTATGTAGATGACAATTGAAATCATTTTTGAATTAAAAAATTGGTTTATTAGGTGATTATCACATGTTCATCACATATGCATGTTTGTACCCTAATGCTTGTTTGTTGTGCTAAATCAAGTAGGTAATAATTGCCTCTTTTGAGCTCATTGCCATTGTGACAAATTGTGTCACAATGAGTTAAAAAAAAAAGATTAAATCAAATTTTTTTCATCCCTTGGTAAGATCAGAAATCAATTTAAATTAAATTAAATTATTTTTGCATCGTCACCCCTCAACCCCACCTCTTTGTAATTTTCAAGTGAAGCTTGGGGTGGCATTTGATATGGAATATATTCCTTACCTATATCTTGTATCTCATATCCCGTATTCTAAATCCTATCCATACAATACTCATACTTTACCATAATATATCTATATCCATATCTAGAGTTGTTTTTCAAAATCAATGGCATCCAAGGAGGAAGATATGAAAAAAATCAATGGCTTTCAATTTTTCAGGGAGAAGGAGGAAATGGAGGAACATGAAAGGTTGCCCAAGTTGTTTTTGAAGATCATTGGCATTTGACGGGAGGATTTAAAAAAAATCAACGGCTCTCAATTTTTAAAGGGGGAAGAGGAAATGGAGGATCACGAAGATTTGCCTTTTTTTTAGTACATTAGTGATACTATTTTGCAAGAACATGGGCATGAATATTATGCCAATATGAAGTTGCAATAATTTGCAACAATGCAACAATTAATTTGTGGAAGATTTTCCAAGCTTTAGAAAATTTGAGTTTCAGAAGTTTAGAGGTTAGATGTGTTGAATGGAATGCAAATTTTAACCAAATTAGCACTCATGTGTAATTCATTTTGAGTTTGAACCAACAATTGAAGGTGATGTTTGTATAATATTGTTCATAGAGCTTGTGTGTGGTGTACTTATGCTTTTATATGTCATTCAAATCTCATTCAAACTAAAGGAGTTTAAGATGCATCTAACTAGAATATATCTAAAGTATACTTCAAGTATTCTAAGTATGTGATAGCTCCTACTTAAATACCCTCTTCATGCATGTGGTTACAAAAAATATATGTTAGTCATATTCTAGGCTCTACAAACAATATAACTCAATTTTTAAGAACAACCCCCAGCTACATGTTGTGAGAACAAGTTCTTTGATGTAAATGTATAATATTGTTTTTTAGGTGATTTCGTAGGGTTCACTCATCTTGTTTTTTCAACTTTGAATGCTAATATCTTCAAATCTATACACTCAAACTTCATGAAATTTTTATGACATGAGCTAAGACAAGATACTACTATTGGATTCTAAAATTTTTAAAATTTTTAATATTCTTGGGTAAACGCAGCAAAAATGACAGTTTTGAGTGATTTTTGACCAAAAAAATGGCCTTAGAATTTTAAGGGTTAATGTAGTTCAAAATTTGAGATTTGTGACAATCGCCTATTTCCTTGACTAGCAATTTGTACCTATTAATGGTCTACTAGGCTAGGATATAATGAATCATTTAGGTCAAGTCATCAAACTTATTAATGTTGCTTTCATTAAATTGGCGGTATTCCATTCCTCTTGTCATGTTTCAGAACACCTGTCTTGAACTACAAATTCATACCTACAACACCTGCCTTGAACTACGAATTCATACCTAGAACACCTGCCTTGAACTACAACTCCATACCTGGAACACCTGTCTTGAACTACAAATCCATACCTGTCCTTGTCCTAAATGTTAGACCGTTGGGTACGTAGATGTCATAATTCTTGGCGCTGCAATCGCGTTACTTTAAGCAAATTGACTTGAACTCCATGTTTCAACAAGGGTTTACACTGTGCACGTGTCGAATTGTCGATGCTAGTATGAATTCGTCTGTACAACCAGCTACGGGTTCGATCGAGCAGCCAGCGCCGCCGGGGACGATCTACAGAAGCACTGGCCGGTATATTCTTCAAAGGAACCAATCAATCACTCAGTCATTAATTGTCTCGAAGCTTGTGGGGTCATACAGTACCAGCGCAAGGGATTATGTAGTGCCGGCAGATCCAATCCCGCTCAACCATGAAGGATGGATTCAAGGTAGCCAGACCTCTCACAACAGTTTGTAAAGATCCAGTGACGTAGTGCGTTCTGTGTCCCGTTACTGGGGTGAGTGGGGTGTGCGTGTCTGTCCGTACGTCACGTGCCTCGTCGGTTTGTACTTTACTCTTAATTAGCTAGGGCAATGAAATCTCGTTTCATTTGTTTCAGAAAAATAAAACAAAAAAAACAGTTCCAGTGAAGCATGATCACGCGCGGTCTCGCTGTAGCCGGCAGTGAATGGTTAGGTTTGTCACTTTCAAAGCCGCAGTTTTGACTCCTCCCGACAAGCCCTGACCGATCCAAATTTTGACCGGTTGGCCCGGGGGGAATGTTTCAATCTCTTCAAATTCGGCAGGTCGGGCCTCCACCTAATCGAATTAATTTCATGGTTGTGGGTGGAGTCACATAGGCTTCTGTACCAACGATGGGCCCGGTACAGGATACGGCATCTGAAATCTACACCTCTGCAAGATTTCAGATACCATTGGCTAGCTGCCTGAAATGAAATCTCGGGTTACAGGTCGTTGTTATTCCCGGCCCATCAGTACCAATTCGTGAAAACTCCTGTCACTAGACGCTCTGTGATGAGAATGCGTACAGCTTCAAATATTGTGACTTTTTCTTGTGTTTCTGGCACAAACTGAAAATCAATTGTAAAGAATAAAAGGGAAAATCCAAACAAACCACACACTGTCAGACCAATTACGGTCGCAGGCAAAGGGACAATGCTAATTAGTTCTCAAGCACTTCCAGCCAGGATAAAATAATCAGTGTAGTCTGTATCCCGCCAGACGTACGGACATGCCCCACATAGTGTGCGTTGCCGACTTTAGCACCTGTTTCATAGCGCCTTTCGTGTTCCCGTCCCAACCCGAAATGCAAGAACGAGCCTGGAGTTTGTCTGGGAATTCATTCCCATCTGACACGGGAGAAAATTCGTTGCAAGTGGCTCACGAGCCAAGCTAGTTACTTTGCCGTGGTCAAGTTTTTTACCCCTGGCGCGTGGACCCCACTTCAGTCAAGCCTGCAATTCGAGCAGGAATCAGTCTGCAAACGTGCACGAATTCATCTCTTCCCCTTAACAGGGGAGCTACCACTAAATTCCTGTCACTATAAGAAGGACATCCCTGCTTCTTTAGTTTCATTCCGCTCTCCAGCTCACAGCTCATAGATCGATCAATGATAACTTATCGATCCCGATAACATCGATCCGTGTAACTTCCACTTAATATCTGCCTGAGCATTGCTCCGTCGTGTCTAGCTGGCTCGAGGAATTCGTGTCTCCAGACGATCAATCGATCTGAGATTGTGATTAGAGCAGACCACAATCAGTTCAATCTGACGCTGTGAAGTTCTAGAGATCCATTGGTTTCATTACAGCTTACTAGCGTCTTCGATTCCAGCTCGATCGACACCGTACGTACCAATGGCTGGTGCAGGAGATGGAGGTGATTCCAAGTGGAAGCCTCCGAAGCGCTCAATGTCCACGACGAAATCTTCAAGAGCGGCGAACTCTGTCAAATTCCGATCTTCACGAGTGGCGGACGACTCTGTCGAATTCCGATATAATTGATTCATTTTCAGTGCATACCTGATCTCATGAGTCGTCCATGGAATTGACTGAATTCCGTGCGCACTTGAGAGAGGTAGCATTGATTCTTATAGACCTAGTGATGAAAGTTATTGAATTGTTGTTTTTTTCCTTTTTTCTGAACGCAATCCATTGCGAAAACAGTAGGCATTTCCCCTTGAATGGGCAAGACCCTTGTGGGAGCGAGAATACTCTGAAACTATTATTCGTATCCTGAAGAATGTGTGAAGCAGCTACAGTTGTAACTATTGCACTGCATGAGCTGCAACAACCGTATGTGCTTCCACGTACATCTTTTCATTATATACAGTTGGACACATTGTCAAATTCATTTATTGACGTCCACAATCTGCTGATTGGCATCACTTTGGCAGGCTCATTGGTGTTCTGTTGGAATGAGTTGCAATTGAAGTCTTCAGCATTTGTCATGCTAGAGTTGTGAACGAGATTTGGATTGAATCATTTGGAATGACGCTGACAAATTCAGTCTAGAGCTTACAACCGCAATTTCGTTGCATTATACTTGAACACTGAATTGCCCCTGCAGATTAGGCAAGATATGTGATTTTGTTGTGATGAACATTGACCTTGGATTGGACGAAGTCGATCACTGCCTGTATTCACCAATTAAAGAAATGCAAATGTCAGTGAACACAATTCTGCAACCACGGAATTTCACAGGTTGAGGATGGATTAAGGCCAGGAATTCCATAGTCGAGGTTTGAAATTCCAGAGAAACTCTAAGGAATTCATTTGGGTCTTTGGACATTTTGGATTTCTTTGGTGATTGATCAGACTTCAATCTTTTCATTGTCAATTAATACCTTATTCCGATTATGGCCATGATGAAGAAACTACAGAAACTACATTACCACTTGCCAGAAATCTCAGTTTTGTGGATGTGTGCATGCATCGATTAGAAATGCATTTGAATTGCAGGTTCAATTCAGTGAACGACAGTCGAATTTCAGTTTAGTGAATTGTAGTCGCTGGCTGCCGGCGGGCCTGCCCCCCTCTCCAATCTTCAAATGCACTGTATATGTTATAGAAAGAACATAGCCTTGTATGCCATGTAGCATGGGTCGCCAAAGCATTGTTGTGAATATAGAAAGAACTATCCTTTTGTGAGACAGGGAAATTAGGCCACCTCATAGAGTCATACTTTAGGAAAAAGCTTGTAACATTTTGGGAGTCTTGACCAATCAACATCAATTTTGACAAATTGATGATATTCCATTACTTTGGTGTATTTCAAGCTATGCAAATTGAAACCAAAATTTACATATGTCCTAGTTTTTGTCTTGAAATTTGGATTATTGTGAAGAGATATGTCATAATTTTTAATTTGTAAAATATTGCCAATTTAATGAAATTGACATTAGTCATACAAAGGAGTCTTAATTTAAGTTATGGGAGAATTTGTTAGAATTGCGAAATTCTATACACCATTTTTATATTCATTTCTTTTTTAGCTCTAAACTCTAGGACTGATATAGATTTTAGAACACATAATCTAAATGTTAAAGTGTCAAGTTTGTGGAATACCAATATTTTAATAAAAATTTAGGTAACCCCCTATGTTCCTTCACTATGCTTTTCCCAAAAATGTTCAAAAACTGTCACATGAAAGCCAAAAGGGACCCTCCAAGTGTCCTTCACAAAATATTCAGACTCTGTCTTCTTGTACTAGAGACGGTACCCAACAAGTTGCTATCTTATATGAAAAAATAGGTTTGGACGATTGTTGCTGGACAAGGCTTGCTAGATTTGAATTATTGTTGCAAATCCTTTTATATTTGGCTCGCATGCTTATAATTGACATGTCCAGCAGTTTAGGCAAGTTAATATGCATTTTAAATTTGAAGTTGGTGTAGCCATAGTGTTTGAACCACTGCTTTTGTGAACTTGACTTCAATACTGTCACTGTATTTTACAAATTCAACAATAATCATACATTCAACGGGATATTGATTGATTCAATAGAAACATTATTATTTAGGATATCTTGGTAAATTATTAATTGGAGAGGCATTTGTGAGTCCAATAGTTGTTACTTGGGCCTTGGAATTTTTTTTGCTATAGCTCATTCCTTACAACCTTTTTAAGTCCAAATGGCCTAAAAGCGTGTTAACCTTGTATTGGTAGAAGTCCCCACAATGGCAATGTGTTATTTTCAAAAAGTTTCGAAGTGCTCTAAGCACTTCCATTTATCATTTTTAGTATCTAAATAGGTGTCTATTATGTCAATTAGGAGTTTGAGATAGATTTGATCCCTAGTAAACAAAGTCATAGAAAAGATTTATTTAAATTATTACTGAATTTACACAAATCCACCGATTCATGAGGATGCCCATTGAAGATTGGAGAAAGGTGTTTTTAGCATAAAAATACGCTAGGAGTCCAACGGCAAAGTTGGTTTGTAAAGATTCCCTTGTATAGGAATGATTCTTCCTCGAAATAATTAAATATAGGAGGTAAAGACCTCTCTACATTTGATGTAAATCAACATGTAAATTTACAAATAGCATTTGGAAGTTTTCTAGAGGTTGCCCAAAAAGTTTCATAATTTTCCGGATTACAGAAGATGACTCCATGGAAAGTCAACCACGTTTATCGAGGACTAGAAATTTATAGAAATTATCTAGGTAGTTGTAAAATCTCATTAAAAACTAGGGTAGTGTGTTTTAGCTTAAATAAGCGCCTGGCCAAATTTCAAAACATTCCAACACCGAAAAGTGCAAGAATTGGCAGTGGCATTGGATTTTATCGATTTTCAAAAACATTTGATGGATTGACCAACGTACCAGGTGCATACGGTGTCCAAATGAAATAAACTTGGACTCTTTTCTTACTATCTAGGACCTTCCAGACATTCTAGACTAGTCAAAACCTTAAAAAAAAGACAAACTCCAATATTTGGATTTTCTATCTTTTCACTAATTGTTGATTCATTAGCTTTTGCTTGTGAAATAGTTTGGAAAGTAGAAGTGGGTAGCCTTGAAGGCTAATTTGGGCCTTCTAAAGACAATGGCGCAATTGATTTTATGTTTGAAGCATTTATCCAAAAATTAGAACGATCACAATAGTAATGTAGAATTTTGATTGAAGTTAATTTGGATTTACATAGGAGAAGATGTAGATAATTTGAGAGGGTTGGGGGGCCTTGAAAATATATAAAAGGTCCTCAACTCATCTCTCTTTGCACCCCTTTTTTTGTTTTCCATTTGGCCAAAATGCGACTATGCTGTTGAAATTTCAATGATTTGCCATAAACTTTATTTGAATTGTGCTTTAGAGCCATTTTGCTCCTTAAGTTCTATACCATCTTTCGTGTTTGAGCCCATTTCAAATGGTGTTGGAGTCCCTTTGAAGAGCCTACTAACCATTGTATTTGGAGTTGTTTTTTTAAGTTATTTGATCGTTTTTGGTGTTTTTTAAGCTAATACCAAGGATATTTAAGCCAAATTCTAACAATGCCATTAGCTTAAATACCTTGGAGCTTGCCTTATCATGTTTCAAGTGTCTTTATTTACTAACTTTGTTCCCATTTGAGCTCTTGTATTGGATTTTCAACCATTGATGTGTGAATATCCCCCTAAAGCCTTGAATTTGGAATACGTGATCCAAAAAAGTATTGTTTGAAATCAATTGGGGAGATCTTGGGTTGGATCCAAGACTCTCAAACATTCCTATATAACGGAGTTCTTGCAAAAGTAGTTTAGAATTTGAGGTTAAACCCTCTAATACAACAAAGCTTTTGCCCTTAGTGTTATTCTTTAAAGTTTGTGTCACCTTTCAAAAAACAAGTAAAAGCTCGGTAATGGCAAAGCTTTGCTCCTCTTGGAATTTCCATATTTGTATTAAGTTGAGAAGAAGAAAAGGTTTGAAAAATTGACAAGTGGCATCTAGAGGAGCCAATTGTTTCCATTTTACATAATCTTATGTGGAAATAAGTTAAAAGAGGAGGGGAGCCAAAATCAATCTTGTGATTGATTTAATTTCATCCAAAGCAAATTAGGAAGGTAGTATGTCAAAATCCACTACATGAATCCTTTTTTGCTAATTTTCAAGAAGTTAGAAGGTGAAAAGACCAAAATCAATACACTCAAGTTGGTGAACAACCCTAAAATTTGGAAGTTGGAAGGAAAGGAGGATCATAGACTAGCAAGGGAACAAACTAGAGTACTAAGGAGCGAACAAAAGTCTCCATCAACCAATTGAAAGTCAACCCTTCCAACTTGATTTAGTATGTTAACAAGTTGAAATCACAACCTATTCTCTTGCTTTATACTCTAGCCTTTATTGACTCACCACTTGGTTCTTAAAAACTTGACCTCTAACTTGTACAACCTGGTTCGCTAATTGATTCACCATTTGTTCTCTTGCTTTATACTCTGGCCCTTGCTAGCTCAAAAACTTGACCTCTGACTTCTACAACATGGTTCTAACATTCTACAACAAAACAAGTGAACTCAACGTTTGAGAAGAAGATTAGTATAGGATTAAGGTAAGATTTGTTTTCACAAACAAAGGTACACCATACATTAGGAATAATTTGACTTTGATGACCCTAGTTAGTATTTAATTAGAAGACAAAAAGAAAAGACAAAAACATGGAATATTGGCCTTAGGGATATTTTACAAATTCATTATTAGATAGAAGAAGTCTAACAAGGTTTGTCTCAAGATCTTGTTTGATTCCAAGCAATTTAGCCAACAATTATTGTTAGATTTGATAGGATTTTATTCCCAAAAAATATCTAAAAAAGAAAAAAGAACATTGGAAAGAAAAGGAAGGGAGAATCAATTGAAAGACGGAGGTTAGGATGTATTCCATAGGAGCACACCATACAACATCATAACACTAAAAATTCAACATGAAGGTTGAAGGAATGTACAACAGAAGGCGAGTTATCATCAACATGGATGAAATCACCAACACCATGAAATGCGAGGTTAGTCATTAAACATTGTTGTAGCACAAGGAAGCACAAATTCCTTAGTGCTAAAAAATATCAAAAGCACTACTTAGTGACTTGTGTAACATTCCCAAGAGATTTAGTTTGTAATTCTTTAAAAGTGTCCGAAACCAGATATAGAAGTCAAAGTTCAACAAATCCAAAATCCACCAAATATACTAGCGGAAGGTCTAAACTCACGTTCTAACTGATACCAACTAATTCCTTTTTCAACTATATAGTTTCTTAACTCTCCATCAACCAAGAAGCAGTGTTCGGACATTGTATCTCTTCTGGTTCTAGTCTTCAATAATCAAGTTAGAAGTTTAACCTCTATATTAGAGGGTTCTGCTTTTGAAACTAAGGAAAGATGCGTAAATCCTATCCTCTTAGATATTTAAGTGATTGGAGTTCCACTAAAACATGACAACATTTACAAAACCAGGAAGCAAGTATTTTGTTACAACTAATCTAGTTGTTAATCTAGACTAGTAGGTCATGCAAAAAAACCCTACTTTCCCTACTTACTACAACAATAGACCTATCCAAACCCGGTTCCCTTAAGCTTGGAGGATTAAATGGTTAATTGCACGAACTCTATCCGGATATTAATTCCTACTTTCGGTTGTAATGGAACCTCTTCACAAGTTAACTAGCAAGTCCTCTACCATTCAAGGAATACACATAATCTCAGCACAGCTATCCCACACAAAAGCCTTAAGGTAATCAACACAGACAAAGCCTCCCATTCAATACACCAAGTTCCTCCAACTAAGTCAATTGCTCCTTCAGGAACTGGACCTAGACAGAATCCAAGGGCCACTCTTGTTTACCCAACTCAGCAAACCCAACTACCCCTACTAAACAATGGTTGTAGCATTGTCAGCATACCAACACAAATTCAAGTAGTAAACTCAACACTATAAACTGGAAATACTGAAATAGCTTTATTCAATAAAAAAAACACCAAAGTATGAAAACGCTTAGGATTTCAAACTAACATCCGCCCCTAAATAACTAACACCTCGAGAACCCTAAAATTCCCTAAGAGAATGATACAAGGACAAGGGAATGATACGTCACATTCCCCTAATCCAAAACTCGTTGACTTCCTAACATGTGGCCAAACCCGCCAAAAGTGAATCTCGAATTTGAAAAATCCGGATCTAGATGTCCAAGTACATCTGTACGTAAGTACTTACTAAGTTTCTTTCTAAAAACAAAAAATTTGTTTTCCTTCACCTACCTACTTTTGCTCTTAAAATAACTACCCCTAAGATTTCTTGGCCCATTTTGGAGTTCCCTCCACTTGTTTAGTGGCCCCTTTCCTTGTTGGCTGCTTACAATTGGTTGAGGCTTTGCTACCATGTACCACCTTGCCCTTGACTGGAATTGGAATCTTACTTTTCTCCTTTCGAGGAAGAGAGGTCTATTCCAATTCCGTTACTTCCTTTGACTCAACCGCGTTTCCTTCATCTCTTATTATCTCTAGAGACTCACCTTTTTTTTCTCATCCAAGTACAATAGGTGGACTATACTCCTTGGCTTTCTTCGAGGTCTGTTTGTGCTTGGTTGTACTTGACAAGGCCGCGGAGAGACTAGAAACCTTACTCTTTGGTGTTTCCAAATTCTCCTCTCCTAACCTCAAATGACTTCTGGTCTAGGATTTGGATGTGGATTCCTTTCCTGTTTCAAACTCCACTCTACTACTAGGATGGGTTGGTGGCGGAGTAACCTCTACGCTCTTATCTTTCTATTCCCTAGAAGCCAATAGGGAGAGAGGAATTGGCTTACAGGGGGTTGTTCTTGTCAACCGACTGGATTCTTTTCCTGTTTCTAATTTAAGACCCGTTTCCATTACCAACCTCATCTCGTCTAATGTTCTTTTCATCTTCTCATTGTGATTGACAAGAATTGCGACTAATTTTGGACCTAGTTGTGACCCCTCTTTATAAACACCAGTATCAAACAATTTTGCTTTATTCACCACATCTCTGAAATGCCCAATGAATTTCCGGATCCAGCTAAAAGTTTCCGTGGACTCAGTAGAAAGCCTTTTCTTTTTTCCTACCTCCTCAAACTTCTACCTTATTTTGCCTTGAAGGGTTTTCACTTGAGTTGTCAACTCTTTGATCCGGTTTTCTAACTTCCAAACATCTTTATTTTGAAGAAGGATCTCCACTTTTGTATAGAGCTCTGAGAGTTCAATATGCCCCATCAACTCACACACCTTCCGAGTTATCTCTCTCTCAATGGTGATGTGACCTCTAATTTGGTTCAACTCTTCCATCACCTTCCCTAAGGCATCGCTCTTTTGGTCCAAATTCCAAATTGGGTCCTTCTCCTTTGACCCCTCAACTTTTCCTTTCCCTTTCTCTCGAGAAGCTATTTCTTCCTTCTCCGATTTCAAAGACTCATCTCTTGATCTCTCCTTTCAACTTCCTCACTAATATCATCATCACAAAGTTCCCTTGTCATGAATTGTCAATAGTAATCATAGAATTATTGTCGAGCATTGTTTTCATGTTACATTTGTTCATTCAAAAATATTATTACCGCATGATATTAACATTCACTAGCACTATGCAATTTGCGCACGTTATTGATATTTGAATATGAAGTGCTAAAGTTGCACGATAACTATGCTGAACAAAATATACATGACTTCCGTGGTTTAGCGATAGGCGACTAACTTCGTGCAACATTAGTGCTAATTTAAGACATATGAAGTTAGTGCAATAATCACACTATATCATGTCCATGCATAGTTCTTGCACTAACATTGCATTTTTAAAAACTTTTTACAACTTTCGTAGTAAGTCGATTGAAAAGCTAACTTTGTAAAATTAGCACACTTTAGACCTCATTGAGGCATAGTAAATCAACTTTTTCTTAAAAACTTTGAACTAAGAAAAGTTGTCTAATGAAACTAAATTTCACCTCCAAAAATCTATTTGTGATTTTGAGATTTTTATAAAAAGTTATGGACAGAATTCAGAAATAGGTTGGAATGGACAATTTTTTTTACATTTATAAACTTGTCTCTAAATTTTGTCCATAAATTTTTATAGAAATCTCTAAATCACAAACGGCTTTTTGTAAGTGAAATTTAGTTTCATTGTACAAATTTTCTTAATTCAAAATTTTTAAGAAAAAGTTGATTAACTATGCCTAAATGAGGCTTGAACATCTACTTTGAATACAATTTCTACTCTGACCGACTACAATAAGTTGACAATGAGCTTGAAGCTCTCATCTTCAAGTTATCCCATATCCTTTGCCATGACAAATAATGGATTTCTGTATATAAAGGACCTCTTCATGCATTAGTTTCATCAAAGTCTAGTGAACATTTCTTCTTTATATCATCAAGTTTCTTGTTGGCTTATTGATGGAGTTTGTTCAAGTTAGAATTTGATGGCCTATAATAAGGATGAATTTAATTAAATCAGATTTTCATAAATAGAATGTAAGAAATTTGATAAAGAAAAAAATTATTGATAATTAAAATGATATTCGTTTTTGGAACATTGATATAATTTAATAAGAATATTACAATGCAAATAGCAATGACATTATTGTCATGTATTTTTTGAGTATTTCAACATACATAAAATGCACAACAAAGATAATAAATTTTTGTGTATAATTTGTGTCTTTTACATACTTGTGATTAACATTTAAAAGTCACATGGTTAATACATATTATAAAGTAGTGCCAATTCTTTACAGTAATCATGTGCACTGTAACAATGCAATAACTTGCAAGTTAATGTATGCACCCATGTAAAAATAGTAACTACATGATAATTTCTAACAATTCGTCAGTCTTGAATTTTGTAATGATATGCTAACGTGACTAAAGTAGCCTTGTATATCGACTTCTCTACCTCCCTTAGAATATCTAGGGATTCATACAGATGGTAGAAGAATGGGCTAAGCCTGGAAGGTTTGGATTTCCCTACTACTCTCATTATTCTGGCCACTACATTCTAAATGACTACCTCCTAATTTACTTTCCGGTCCCCGAATAGTGCTCCAAAGATTGTATTGGCTAAAGTGAGTGTGAGCCTGGTGGACCTTTCAAAATTCAAGATCAGAACTAAGAATTCTAACACTCTTTTCTCCTTCAAATCCTCACAATCTGCGACTTCATACCCATCTTTGGAGTTAACTGGATTGGAAAACTTACCACCCCCAAACTTGTCAGTTTGGGAAGCCCATTCTTTTCTAGTGTTGGAGAAGCAATAGACAATCTTCCACATCCTAGATGTCTACTTCGTTGGTTGCACTCTCATAGTTAGCTGCCACTCTCTTGATTGCTCTTCCAACAACTCCTGCACCATTGCTTCATCCTGCAGGTTCCAAAGTAGCTGGAGAAATCCTTGACATCCGATTTGATGAAGGTTCACCTCAAGGTGCTCTTTCTTTAACTTGTCTTTAGGGATGCCCGAAACTACCAACCGAAAGATAACCAGATGTAGTTCCTCCTCAATTTCCATCTTCACCATCTCTCTTAATGTACTCGAGGATATCTCACTACCTTTCTAGTTCCTCAAGTCTAGAAATATCCAAATCCCTAATGACAACCCACTCAAAAGGAAACTCTTCTTTCTATCCTCACTCTGGAAACTGAAACTCTAAAACTCTTAAATACTCCGTCGTCTAAGTAAGAAATCATATATACAAACTCTAGAGCTCAGCTGGATACAAAAACAAGTAAGATGAGGAAGGAGAATGACCTTCTTTTCTCTTCTTCAATTCTCGATTCCTACAACTGTTGGAGATAACCATTGTCTTGTCTCAACGGAACTTCCACCCATAATTTTATTTGCATCCGTTAGCGTCTAAATGAATTCTGAATCCAGTTCTAATACTATCAAAAATCTTAGAAATATTTTGGCTAAATATTTGGATTTTGGTTTCAATTAGGACAGAAAACATACTTTCCTTCTTAAGCATTTTATCTCAACTAAGAGATCCTATGGTTTCTTAATCCATAATCCTAATCATTTCTTTGTTTCTAATCCTTAAAAGCAAAAAAATGTATTAGTAATGGCCCCTTTACTTCAAATTTCATTTGAAGTAACTACATTCTAACTTTCTAGGTTCCCACAAACATTCATCCCAATTCTCTTAAAATTCCATTAAAAACATTAGAATAGGAATTAACGCTTTGATCAAAGTTTAAACGTAGAAGGAAAACAAAAAAGCTAAAAATACTAAGATAAATCTAGGAGTAGTTAGAAAATTATCATAGTCATTAAAAATCATTCACCACCCAAACTCCCCAAAGTAGTTAGAAATTACCCAAAAATTACCATAGATGAAGAATAGTAGTAAAATTAGATGAAAAGCTAAACATTCATTAAAAAAATCTTGAAAAGAATCTATCATCTAGAATACAAGTAAAAGTCAAAATGATATAAGATAAGGTAATTTACAATTTCAAGGGTAAAAGTTGAAAGATAAATTTTGATTAACCAATTGATGGTCAAAATTTACCATTGAATCATTTTTACTATGAGCATAAAAAATAAGAAGTTTTTAACCTTGATAGAAAGGTAAAATCATAGCATCTAAGATAAATTACTTAGTCCTAGAAGTTGGGTAAAAACCAAAATTTTAAGTAATAATAAAAATTGTTAAAGGTTTTTACCACTTAAGTCAAAAGATACTTAAAGAACAATTTAAAGATAGAGTCTCAAAGCAAATATTTGTGGGGATTCCAAACCACTTTAATTCCACAAATTGGTCAAAAAATGGAAATACTAGAGTAGTATGAAGTTTCAAGCCAAATTAGAGTAGAATTGGATGAAAGTCAATCAAAGTTGATTAGTTCAATCCAAATTCAAAACTAAGGTAGGAAATAAAAAATAGAAAATAATCCAAAAATCAAAAGTGAATTTCGATAGTTAGATTACTAGGAATTGATGGATGAAGTTTTAGGAGGTAGTTTTAGTATCGAACTTCATCCATAAATATCTCATGGAGAATTAGATCAAATTGGGGTTTCTTTATCATTTTGGAAAGGAAAAATTCAGCCCTACAACTTAGGCTACTTAATCTTTTTGCTTGACTAATTCCCATTGATTCTCAATTTTGGTTGTTGTAGCCAAAACTAGCCCTTTTTAGTAACTCTTTGAATTTGGTTAACAATTATTTAAGGAAAGCGTAGGTAGAACAAACAACAAAAGATCCATTGCTTGGAAGGCATAACTAGATTACATGTTGTTTGACACCCATTAGGATTTTACTACGACAAAGCAACTAGAACCTAGTTGTGTACACTTTATTCCAAGGATGGGAATAAAGCGCCTACAACATTGTTCTATGAATTCAAGAGCAATGCGGTTAACAAGCAAGTGGTGAGTGCTCAATATCATTGGTACTTTCATTTACAGTGAGTGTTCGATATCATTGGCTTGTGAATCATTCATTTATGAGTGACATGCTCTTCTCTTGACTAGCCAATGCGGTATGTTGTGCAGAGCTAAGGTAACATATTTATGAATTGGGACCAAGGAAACTACATCACAAAGTTCAGGACTCACGAATTGTTAGAAATTATCATGTAGTTACTATTTTTACATGGGTGCATACATTAACTTGCAAGTTATTGCATTGTTACAGTGCACATGATTACTGTAAAGAATTGGCACTACTTTATAATATGTATTAACCATGTGACTTTTAAATGTTAATCACAAGTATGTAAAAGACACAAATTATACACAAAAATTTATTATCTTTGTTGTGCATTTTATGTATGTTGAAATACTCAAAAAATACATGACAATAATGTCATTGCTATTTGCATTGTAATATTCTTATTAAATTATATCAATGTTCCAAAAACGAATATCATTTTAATTATCAATAATTTTTTTCTTTATCAAATTTCTTACATTCTATTTATGAAAATCTGATTTAATTAAATTCATCCTTATTATAGGCCATCAAATTCTAACTTGAACAAACTCCATCAATAAGCCAACAAGAAACTTGATGATATAAAGAAGAAATGTTCACTAGACTTTGATGAAACTAATGCATGAAGAGGTCCTTTATATACAGAAATCCATTATTTGTCATGGCAAAGGATATGGGATAACTTGAAGATGAGAGCTTCAAGCTCATTGTCAACTTATTGTAGTCGGTCAGAGTAGAAATTGTATTCAAAGTAGATGTTCAAGCCTCATTTAACAGGGTTGACGAATTTCTACGTTCGCCCCAAAATAGCGTTCGTTTTCTGGACGCACGGACACTAGCGGACGCAGCGTCCCTCCCGCCGTCGGAAGGCGGACGCGCGGGACTGGGCGGACGGGCGGGGCGGCTTAGAAAACCCGTTTTGGATTTTTTGTTTTGATTGTTTTCACCAATGAGAGATTGAGAGTGAAGTCATTTTGATTTTGATTTTGATTTTTCTTATATTGCAATTGCGATTCAATAGAGTTGTATATCACTATTTATGTAAAAGCTAAAATATGAAATTTATTTTTAATTTTTTTTGTTGAATTTCATTTTGATTTAGAAACAAAATCACTTTAAAATCCAGCGAGATGTATATCATCAATAAACAAACAATTTTATAATAAAATGATTGAAGAAACCATTGTCATTTGTCAACATGAGCTCCATATATCATGAGCAACTAAACAATCAAACATCTAAATTCACATCTCCACAATTCCTATGGACGCCAATCCACATCTCCTTTAATCTCAGCCCCACTACTCTCTCCTGTAGCTCTCCGTTCAAAATCTTCATTATCGGAGTCATCTTCATTGTTGGAATCAAGTATCGTTGTCTCCTTCAAGTCTTCTCTCGAAGTAGGTTTACTCCCTTTTTTCGAATTTAATTTTTCTTTTTTACTTTGACAAAACGATTAAAGGCTTTTTGAATAGGAACCTTTCTTTTCTTTCTATTTGACAAAGTAACAACATTTTCATCAAGAGGGGTCCTATTCTTCACTGGAGAGATAGCAAAAGGTTGCATTTCTCTTTTCGCTTTCACCTTACTCGATTCTTGAACCATCAATCTCGATGTAGGGTTGACATGTCCATGAACGGTTATCTCCACTTTGGCTTTTTTTTGAAGTAATAGAGTGCCGTTTGTTGATTTGATGGATTCTTGCGCCATTTCTTTTCCTAAAATGCGATCATGCAAAGATGCCAATGGCATCCGATCACTATCCGTATCACTTAGGCTTGTAGGTGATGACGCTACTTTCTGTAGATTACCGCCTGTAGAAATATTTTTGGAAATGTTCACTAGGCGTTTTCCATATCCAAAGCTCTGAGAATCATCCAATCCAACCAATCGTGTGCTAACAGACTTCAACGGTATTGGTGGAAGAGCACTAGATCTCGGTACTTTAGAAATTGACTTCATTGGCTCCTTTCCTTTATCACTCTTCACAATTGCCGAATTTGTGACTGCCATCCCAAGTGAATCATTATTTTTCTGTACTGCAATATTTGGTTCCCCCTCATCACTACTATTGTTGCCCACATCTTTTGGAACGTCCACCTCTATGACCGCATCTTCTCTTTTGTCGTTTCGTTGCACTACATTTAATGCCACAGATGGAGATTGAGAAATTAAAACTTCTTCATTTCTCCCATCATCACCAATAGCATTCTCATTGATTTTCACCTCTTTGGCAATAGCGTTTGCCTTTTCCGATAGAATGTTTTCGCTATTCAAGAATCCCATTCCATTGCAATATGTAGTTAAAGAAGGTAGATTCGCTTGTACTCCTACATTGTCCTCGTCTTCACAAAAGGTATATGCATCGTTTGCATTGTCGGGAACGACAACCTTGCGGTTTAGATGATAATCATGCGTATCATTCATCAAATCGGGAAAGCCTTCCATAACGTCTTCATCTCCCCATGCTGTCGCATGATTGAAGTCATCTCCGCCATCTACAGCTGAAAGGGCCCTTTCCAAATCCTCGTCATCATCGTCATCATCATCTTCTAACGTCGGTCTATCTGAATCTTCTGATTCCATCGGATCCACATTATCATTATACCATTTTTTTTCATTTTTTTCCTTCGATGCGTGTAATACTTTGGAATTGGTATACACGTACACCAAATCCGCTGCTCTCTCCGGCTTCAATTTATTTCGAGATTTGTTGTGAACAAAAAAATAGTTGCTCCAATTCCGTTCACATGAACATGATGACACCGGTTGAATCAATATCCTCTTCGCTAATGGAGTTATAAACTTGCCACATGCACCTTCAAAATCCCACCAAGCATGTGCGGACAACATTTGATCTCCCGGATTCAACATATTGTGGAATGGAGGTTCCTTGTGTCGAAAAGCTACAAATTCCTTCACCACTGCTGCATATTCATCCGGTTTACATATTCTCTCCAAAACTTTCTTACATCCTGACATTGCATCTGCGTCATCCACTAGCTCTTTGTCATGAAGAAGGTATGGATTCAAAAGAGTTGCGACTGATTGGAGATCGTTGTCCACCATTCTTCTTCGGGCATAAAAAGATTGTACCAATGGAATTGCAAGTTCTTCTAGCAAACAAAATGGTGGACTTTGTAATCCGTTCACGTGCTTCTCTAACTTCCTCATGATATGCAACACCTTCTCCATGCATGGTGATTTTGAATCCAAATCGCGGAGTACACATATGATTGGTTCAACCATCTCCATATAATTGATAGACCGATTCCAAAAATGGTCATCAAGAACAATTTTCTTCACCGCTAAGGCCAAGTCTTTTGGTTGGACTTTGGCTCCACGTTTCTTCTTGAGAGTATGTACATACTCAACCCATTGCGGATCTACCACTGTTTGTTCCAATGCTCCTCTCAATTTTGTCAAACGCTCCATCATGATAAATTTAGAGGCGAACCTTATATCCCCAGGCATCAAGAGACCAAGATTTAGTGAATACTTTCGCAATAGAGCTAGCGGCATATGTCTCTTCCTGATAAATTTAGCTACAAGAACTCCTTTATTCAATTTGGAAGCAATCCATTTCTGTGCAGCCCAATCCTTCAACAATAAATTCAATGCATGTATCACGCACCCTTGGTAAAAAATATGAGGATATTTTGCAGATATTACATCCCATGCGAACGGATTCACGGGAGCATTATCCGTAGTTATTAACACGACGTTCTTGGACCCCACTTGTTCAATGAACTTTTCCAACACAGCTGCCAAGTACTCCACATTTTTTTCACAACCACTTGTATTCACAGATCCAAGAAATTCTTCACCTGCGGATGATACAAGCATGGCATTAATGAGAGGTCGATTAGTCACTGAGCTCCATCCATCAATGGACAATGTTGCTCCAAATTTTCGAATGCTATTTTCAGTCCGTGCATTCAACTGTGTCTGAATGTTGGTCTTCGCCTCATTCAACAATTTGTACCGAAGGTCGTGGTATGAGGGAGGAATGTATGGCCTACCGAACGCAGCCGTTTTCTTCACTGCTTCTTTAAAAGCTGGATTTCGAGCCACGGAAAATGGTATGTTTGCTGAATAAAAAAAATTTGCCTACACTGAATGTAATTTGCGTCTATGACCTTTTTCAAACCCATTCACTAAGCTGCCTTGCCTCTAAGGCCTAGAACTTGATGCCCTCGGGGTTTCACGTTCACTAGAAGCTTCCGTACTCAAAGTCATTTCAGTTGTGGCACATACCATTTTATAATCAATATCTTGTTCATTTTGAGTTTTCAAAATGAATTCACGAAACAATTGCAAACTTTTGAACTTAGGTATATGATATTGTTTTCGGTTTGTACTTTGTAGAGTATAATACTTCAATTTTAATCCTAAATAAATAAAAAAACTCCACATGAATGAAATGTTTCTATGTATTGCACAAAGATTTCTACCAATTACTATGATAATTAAATACATTGTTACATTTCATAAAATATTCTACATAGAAAGAAAAAATTATTTCAGTTTTCAATCATGATAAACGATGTCTTCTACTCTTTATGTTGTATGTTCGTTTTGTATAACGTGTACATTGTACAATCTTTGAGAGCAGGGGAGTTCATTTTTGACTCTCATTGAAATAGAAAATATATTTGTGTTTGGATTTTGAAATCATTATGTATTCTACGGTCTTGCAAGAATGCATCTTGTTCCTTCCTTTGAATCCTTTTGATATTTTCTTTTTTTTCCTTTGTTTTCTCGTAGGGCTCTTGTTCTCTTATTCTCTTGTTCTCTTCATTTGACCAACCTATTTGGCTTGGCTCTTAGTTTTTTTTTTTTAATGCAATGGTTTATGCATATGTTATAAAAAATATATATTATTTATTTAAAATTAATATATTGATGAACAAATGCATAAAGGCATTGAATGCTTTCACATTTAAAGTTATAAATCTATCCTAAATCACTCTTGCAAATTTGAATGATTAAATCGAAAATTTGAAAATGTAATTACAAGAGCTTTCAATTCAATCAATTGCATAAATCATAAATGTTGAAATGCAACTCGTATGAGTTTAGCATCTATGAAGATTAATTCATGCCATCCACATGTAACTTTCCAATTTAATAAAATGCAATTGAGTACTTCAATTTCTTTCCCTTCAATTCTCCAAGTAACATTCACTTCATATCTTTCTTTATTTGTTTATTTAATTTTTGGGAACAAATGGAGAAACCATCTTTGTCTATATTTGCACATGCACTCTTATTTGATTGATGAAGAATAGATCTATGAAATATATAATCATTGATTTGTTCATGTTGATTTATTTAATATATTTTATATATGTATATATATTTATATATATATATATATATCATTAAAAGAGTATGGAAGACAAGATTGACAGATTGTGTTTAAATGTTGTTGATTTTGAAATGATTTAGTACTATATCATTTATAAGAATATTATAATAGTATTATGTTATAATATTCTTAAAACAATTGCAACAAATATTAAAATACATGCTAAGTTAGGTTTGTTAGCCTACCAATTGTTCATTAATAGACATAATTGAGTAGCCCCCTTAAATGAAACACTCAATATCTAATATCTTACAATCCAAATGGTGGATTTGTCTAAAATTTGTTCCACATCTTTTCCAACTAATTTATTACAAGATCCTACGGTTACATATGCCCAAAAGTATTTTTCTTCCAAGACTTGGTATTTGCACTACTACTGGTAGTTTTGAAGTGTTTTTAGTGAAAAGAACTTTAGGGGTTAAACATCTATACCATGAGATTTTGAAAAAAGAACAATTTGCTTCATTGGGGATAACTATAAGTCCATGCTCTTTTTCGATAGCCAAAACACACTTGCAATGACTTGGACATTTAGCGGTTTACTAAGTGATTAGACGTCAACTAATTCAATTTAATAGTAGAATTTTTATTCAACTACCTTCTTACAATTGCTTTATACACAATGCAACATGAATATTTGGGTACATATATTAAACGTCGCAATCCTTTCGTGAATTTTTGCACATTTTAGCTCATATCTTTGTACAAAAATATCATTTACCAAGAATTCATAAATTTGGTCATAAAGGAAGGCTACCTTTTTTAATTTCAAATTTTACATTGAATGAATGAAAAGTTAGTTGAATTATACAGTGCCATGAAGACCTTTGTTTATCGTGCAAAATATGGGTTTAGGGTCGCTTTAGGGTCAAACCGCCCCGTCCGCCCTGTCCTCCGTCCGCCCCGTTACGGCGATGCGTCCGCCCCCCCGGACCGTCCAATCGGGCGAATGCCAGATTTGTCCGCCCGTGGCCGTCCGATCGGGCGGACGGGGCTCTAGGGTTTCGGAGAGGCGGACGGCCGATCTGTCCGCCACCCCCAGCCCGTCCGATCAGGCGGACGGTTTAGGGCCATCCGCATTGTCACTTTTGCTTTGCCCCTTGTGAATGCAAGGTGAAGCGGAGAGCTTGGTGGTTCATCCTCCATTGGCTCCTTTCCGAGGCAAGGCAAGAGTGATTTATTGGGGCCTCCTTGTTGCCAATTTTTTGGACACTTGCGCGTGAATTCAATTTCAAATTAAAAAATTTGATCTATATCAATTTCATTTGTCACGATGACGAAGGGGAAGAAGAAGGTTGCGAAGCTTAAACATGGAGAGGGACCATCAAACTTGGAGGTAGCTCGCCAAAGTTCTTCGGAAGAATGCAAAAAATTCATGATTGAGCGCATCGTTCAATTTTATGAATCGGAAACAACATTGTCTTTAGACAATAAGTACATCAGATATCAAGAGGAGTGCGTATCTAAATTCAAGGTAGACATGACACAGATGTTGTTGGATGCATTGAATGTGGCAAAGTGGCATGACGAAATGCATAAAACGTACTTCACCAAATGTTTGAAGAACAAGGTTCATGACGCTTTATGGAATTCCAAAGTCATTTTGGTTAAATATGGCAAGGAATATCGACCCAATGACGCCCAGTTTGAAGAAGTGATTCTGAAAGCGGACTTATTTAGGGGGCGATGTGCTCCATTCGCCAAAACGCACAATCAAGTTGGTTCAATTAGTTGGTGGAAAAGCAATGATGGAGTTGCTGAAGCGGAAAGGACCAAACGCCACCTAATAGCACTTCCAGATACAGCACGCGTGATTGTTGTTGATGTTAGAACGATGAGAGGTGGATATGCAACGATTCGAAAGGTTCGTATTGAAGGATGTCCAGGAATACTTCCTCATTGGGAGTTTGCGGCAAAGAAATCCATTCACCACCAAACTCGACCCGATCTTGCAAAGCTAGAACATCAAAACGAATCAATGGCTGTTCGAATTCCACACGCGGATGTGATACGGTTTGCTGCGGTGCACGGAACGACGTGTGAAGGTTATGCGTATTGGTGGAATGGTGGAACTCTTCGACAAATGTTGAATATGGATAAGGACTTTCCAGACGACATTCAAATCTGTTTAATGTATACGAATCCAACTGAAGAGGAGGTTGTAAAAGCTCACCATTTAGGACGATATCGGAAGAAACGCACGGAGTTGACATGGGCGTTTATGCATATAATGTATGCAGTGCATCTTGCTGGACATTTGCACAATGATCTTTCTCCGGACAACATCTTGTTGCATTTTCCAGAGGATGAGTCACGTATGTACATTGGAGTTTGTGATTGGGGCATGACCACCTTAACTTCTCAGCCAATGAAGTCTTTGTACACATTCACATCAACAGATGAGATGAAACAAACTTTGCAGAGGAGATGGTGGGTGGATCCACGTATTGCATATTTGCATAAAGCAGGTGCAGATGTGGAAGTCATTCCGATGTATTCACGTAAGTCGGAAGAGTATGCCATTCGAAAAATTGCTCGGCGGATGAATGGAAACAACATGTCAGAGGCGTATTTCAACGTGCTACTTAAAACACCTAGTGCGACACAATTTTCCTTTCATGACTTTGCAAAAGTGTTTTATGCTTACTTGAAGCGCATTTCTTTGAAGACTGACGATGAAAATACTAGTTTGGCCCATGTGATTACGCGATTTTTTAATACATATCGTTGGTCAATGCCAGATGAACATTTCCGCCATTTATATTAGATTGGTAGTGCAGAAGTAATAGTTGAATAGGTTATATAGGCATTAAAAATTAGTTTAGAAATATAGAGTTGGAATGAAAAAAATTATATGTGCAATTAGCCAAATGTGCACAATGTATGGTATTCTACATTAAATTGAATACATTTTGCCCATATTGATTATGTTTGTATTTGTGTTGATCTCGATTTTTTAAATAGTATATATATATATTTGAAGTCACAAACTTTTTTAGTTTGCCTTTTGAAAATGAATTGGAATTTTTTCATAGTTTCAAGACTATCATGGACTCATGGTCAAACTTTATAATCTTTTAAATTGTTTAAAGATTAAGGGAGTGACCACGGGGCAGTTTGGGTAGGGTGGTCGGGGGAAATAGGGCCGTCAAAGCGCACGGGGTGGATGGGGCGGTCTCGGCGGACGCTGCGTCCGCGAGGACCGCGAATGTCAGCGGACGCTGCGGACACAACGTCCGCGTCCGGACCTCGTGTCAACCCTGGCCTCAGAGCTTCTCTACGGCAGCTCTAGAAACAGGCTCAACACGGTGAATGGCCAGGTGGGGCTGTGGAAGTGCCCCACTGCAGGCGTGCTACACAGGTGAAAATAGACCAGGCATGTCGGATTTTGTTGAGTAATATACATGGACAAATGGTGTGCCCTTATCGTGCCTCTCCATGGGATCATTCTATACTTTTCACCCTGTTTCTCGAGGTGAAGATTACCAATTGACCTCCGGTTAGGTGTTGCCAGATAGTTAATTCTAGGACCTAAGAATTAATATTTTCCTTAAAATGAGAAATACCAAAGCCATTTGACAATGTACCACAAAGAAATCTTTTGCTGGCATTGTAAATGAATTGTGTCATTAGCATTTGGTAAGTGGTTAGGGTAAAAAGGTTGTTTTTTGTAAAGAAATTCTTTGTCCATCATGAATCCTCAAAGGATAATTTGAAGTTGAAAACTTGACTGCTCATTGTCAAAACTTAGGAATTGTGTTTGAAATATAATTTCAGACATTATTTAGACATAGTAGCACAGTTTTTTTTCAAAACCTATGAATTAAGAAAAGCTGGGAAATGAAGATAAATTTCATCTCCAAAAATTTGATTGATATTTCAAGTCTCCACTCAAAAGTTATGGACAAAATGTAAAGAAGATGTTTGAAAATGTATAAAAAATTTCCTTCCAAGTTCCAACCCCTCTTTGAATTTTTTCCATAACTTTTGAGTAGATGCTCAGAATATCAAACAAATTTTTGAAGATGAAATTTATCCTCATTTTACAATTTTTCTTTTTTCAAAAGTTTTCAAAAAAAATTATATTACTATGCTTAAATGAGGTCTGAAATTTAACTTCATACACAATTTCTATTTTTTACTTAACTGTGAGCTCCTAGAGTCTTGGTAATTCCAATTTACATAGACCATATGGCTTATTCTACTTCCTACCACCCCATATGCATATAAATATATTTCCTTGTTGCTAGGATATTCATAATAGGATGTAAATATTCTTGAACATTCATTAGGCAACTTTTCATGAATTGAAATTAAATTTTCATAGTTTGATTTTTGATTAATGAAACTACCTCATTTGATACAGACTCCACTCAGGATGCTTGTTTGGTGTGTCCCCATGGGGCATAGGTGGATTATATTAGGACCACCCATTACCTACCAAGGACCCATCTTCAACTTGTAGAGTGCACTATTTCCAACCAAGGCTAGAATAATTGTTCAACTAAAGCTTTCAATGTTTTTTTTTTCTCTTTGTCAAAGTTAAGACTAATCAAGTCATGACACATGTCCCAAAATAATGAGTGGAAAGAAGTTCTTTAATGATTAGGATTGAAAGACTTTACATGCTCACTATAGGTTTGGACTAGTTATCCACTTCCAAAATTCATAGTAATATGAATTCAAAGAATAAAATCATGAAAATTTGGCAATCCCCATAATTTCTATTTGCCTATATGCTAGAGAAATTACATTGCTTTCTACTACTCAAAACATATACAAATTGCTTAAGTGGTTGATAATGAATGGTTCTACCATAGTGAGGTTCTTCTCTCTAAAATCACATGTGAAATGAGCGCTTGGCATGCATATTTGGCAAGTCTATCATAGCAATGCTCTCAAATTTATGTGGGCTTGGTGTTCTGCAAAAATTGCACCAAGAATTTTGACCCTAAGTGGCTATAATTAAGAACTACACATTTTAGCCAAGACTTTGTAGAGGTCAATTTTGCAAAGAGGTCACAATTGGGCATGATTACTATATACCTATACTTTGAGAATAATACTCTTGAAATTCTTAGCTAACCTTATATTAATATTCTAGTCAAGGTAAGCCTCACTATCTTTGATGCTTTATATCCAAATTAGTTTTGTAAATAATTAAGCAAAATCCAAAGTATATCAAATACTTTAGAAATTTGCAAACCAATATTTAAAAAACAAAGAAAATTATAATTGAAGTTTTGTGGATTTTTTTATATCTAAAATGCTAGGTTAAGAGATTTTTCAATAATTTGAATATTAAAAGATGATGATATTTTATACATTTTGAATTCCAAAATTAAACTATTTAGACACAAAGGTTTTGAAATCAACCTACCAATATCGTATCTCCATCTTTGTATATAGTTAGTATGGACTTAGCCAAGAAGAACTATTTATTCATGTTTTTTGAAAGTTAATTCAAGGTCTTCAAATTGTTGATTACGAATTAAGAAGAATTAATCATTTAATCATTTATTTTACTAATATATAATAAATTCAAACATCTTTTCCAAGGGTGGAAAAGGAGCTATGAATTCTCAATGGTATTAAATAATCTAATTGTTTGTTTTTTATAAATTTCTCTAAATCCTTCAAAATAAAGGATATCCTTACAAGGATACCTACGGTAATTCAATTTAACTTTGTACTTACTTCTCATAGTCTATAACTCTATGTCTCTATATAATCGTTTGGCAAAAACTTAGGAAGATTATTGGGTGATTGCAAGATCCATTTATTGATTTTGTTGCATTTTGAGCAATATAGGAAGTACCATGAGTTTTTGAATTTTTTTTATAAAAAATAATCACAAATGTATTAAAAATAAAATTTGAAAAATATTACCAAAATTTGAAGTTGGAAAAAAATTACCAAAATTTATGAAAATTTATGAAATACATAAATGAAAATTTGATTAATGAATAAATACATTTTTTCCTTTTAGAAAATATGAAAATCATTTTAAAATAAAAAATGGCTATAATTTTAGCTTAAAATAAGCTTCTATTCAAGTAATGACATCAAAATGAAATTAAATTCTACAATCCCAACACTCTTACAAAGAAATTGCATTTTGAGCACATAAGGAAGATAACTATTTTTTTATTTGTAAAAACCCTATTCGTAATGCCCGATATATATAAATTTTGAAAATGACTTTATATTCTAATTTTCAAGTCTAAATTTATCTTCATGAGCTAAAAATAGAATACAAATATACAAATAGCCAAATAGGTAGTGTGACATTCAATTGGGGAATGTTTATAAATAGTGATTTTTTGAAATGTTCAAAAAATATAAAGAATTTATAATAGCATGAACTCCTTACCTTCAAATTTTGAATCAAATCTGAAATAACTTATGATACAATAATTATTGCAATAAAACTCAACTACCACAAATGAGTTGCAAAAAATAGTGCAAGTGCTCAGTTCTTGCAATCATCCTAAAATTCAATTATCTAATTATGAAATTACTCTTTAAATCTTGTATCCCTATTTGGTACAACAATTTGAGCATAGTTGTTATTCAACATGTCCTTTGAGCCATTCGATATTTTTTAGCTTGCATGGAGGGCTGTGAGTTCTTAGAGGTTTCCAAACTATGGTAATTCGGCCTAGGAGTTGCTTGACGTAGCACAACGACTGCCATGTTAGATAATTGAATTTCTTTTTAGTATTTAAGAAGAAAATATATTTAAATATTTTATATTTTGTTAAATATATAATTCATATTTAATAATTCAAAAAATCTGACAGTTCACAGCATGGGGAACAGGCCTGAAACAGCCCTTGCCTTGCTAAAATCCCTTTTAATGCAGCCCTAAACCTTAAAATCCTCAACCCTAAAACTAGCCAGTAACAACCAAACCTTATGTACACAAGAGAAGCATTTCAGAACAAAAATGAGGGCGAAATTGGAATTTGGGTGGTACTATAGTCGGGTTCCCTTTATTTGCTTAAGTCCGTTTTCCAGTGACAGTGTCTAGCTGAGCTCAGTTACGTGGCCCTGCCTCCAACCGTGAAGGAGCCCCGGCAGTGCAAACCAGTTGACCTTCCCTAGTGCAAACTAGTTCAGGGAAGCTTACGTACAACTGTCTGTTAATATTTTCCACGTGTTGCCGGTCACCCCGTTGCCCCTCCCATTTTGAAGTCTCAGTTTGGGGGAGCTTCCGGGATTCGAAGCGATGCAAGCACACCTTTGCAGAACTGAAACTTCCGCCCGCAGATGGTGAATATTCGGAGCATGTGAGCTGTAATTGCATTCAACCTTGTAGAAATGGCAGTAGGGAGAGCAGCATTTCACGTGCAGACATGTTTGGTTTGAGTTCAACCCCCAATTGTACAAGTGCTCACTTCAATCTTTAAATGTTTTTTTTTGTGTAAATGATAGAGGAGACTGAATATCCTGCACACTTGTCACACCGTCCTTACGCTTGTCACAAATTCATAGTGTCGTGAGTGACAAGTTTAAACAGTAACTCTCAATCCTGTTCAATCGCATCATAGCCTTCGGCAGGGTAGATTGAACGTTCAGCAAAACATCTTACCATTTTCTGTGTTTTTTGAAGAGTACGTGACTGGATGTCGTGACTGCAATCTTCACTCACTTGGACTAACTTCTTTAATGTGCTTTTCCTGGAAAATGACATTACAGAATATCCTGCACATTTGTCTTGCTCATTGTCATTGATTGTAGCACGCTTCACAAATTCAAATTATGTCTCTAGTGACATTTTTGAGCAAAAACTCTCGACGTACCCTCTCTCTAGTGCATGAGATTGAACGTTCAGCAATACTCTGACCCCATTTCTTCTGATTCTTCAAGAGAGGAAGCCATTACAGTAATCTGCACTTACTTGGACTTCTTGAATATTCCTTCTCAGAAAAAACATTTTAGAATATACTGCACATTTCTATCATTGAATTCGGTACACTTTTCGCACATTCAAACTGTGTCGTCAGTCGTTTGCAGGAACCCCACATGCACACTCAAACAGCACTCAACTTAACCAGTCGACCCTCTGTAATTGCATCATGGATTTCCAAACAGGAAAAATATGCTTCCAAATGCAGTATAATTTGTGTTCGAAACTTGTCATTCTCTTGGAATTTGTGCAATTAGATTTGTCCACAACATAAGAAATTCTGGGGATATGCAGGGAATGTGCAAAAAAACAGAGTGCGCAATTAGAGGGCGTTGAGTGTAAAGTGTAATCTGGTTTCTGAAAGTATGAATAGCTCAAGCAATGCACCCAAGACTATCTCATACCTATACAAGCTGCAATTGATTTTGATTGGCAGTACCCAAAATCCTGCCTCGATCATTCTCTCTTCGAAATAATCCTCATACGACTATGTGCAAGTATATCTGCATAATTCGGTTCTAGTGAATATCTACATTCTACTTGTGATCAACGGAATTGCCACTAATTGAGCACTGAAAAATTATGCACAAGGTGAGTCATCAACGATCGATGCCAGCAATGAACCGCTTCCTGGTTTCTAGGTACCAATGTGCTCTAAACTTGGCCTGCTTCATGTGAAGCTATGTTACACAGTTCCCTGCTGCAGAAGTGTTCAGAAGGTCTCCACGTGGAACGACCTCCATCTCCTGCGCGCAGACAAGGATGGTCTACAGAAGCACTGGTATATTCTTCACAGTAACCAGGGAAAAGTGTATCAGACAATCACTTTATTCAAGCTTGTGGGGCCATACCAGCGCAACGGATTATTTAGACCAGTGAGTTCGAAGTTATTAGTACCGCCCCCGTGTACCGCCAGATCGAATCCTAGTCAACCATCAAGGATTCAAGGTAGTCAGACCCATCACAACAGTTTGTAGGTTCCGTGTAAGTACAGCGGTAACGGTCACGCTGTAGCTGTCAGTAAAAGGTTAGCTTTGTCACTTACAAGGCCGCAGTTTTGACCAGTTGACCTGGGGGAATGTTACAATCGTTGGTAGACTACTCTTCAAGTTCGGCAGGTCGGGCCTCCACCTAATCATCGAATTAACTTCATGGGTGTGGGTGGAGTCACATAGGCTCCTGAAATCTACACCTCTACTAGATTTTAGATACCATTAGCTAGCTGTCTGAAATAAAATCTCGGGTTACAGGTCTTTGTTATTCCCGGCCCATCAGTACCAATTCCTGAAAACTCCTGTCACTTAAGTTAGATGCTTTGTTATGAATATATTCAGTACAGCTTGACATATTGTGACATTTTCTTTTGTATTTGGCACAAACTGAGAAATCAATTGTAAAGAATAAAAGGGAATAAACCAACCACACAGATCAATATATAAGGGGCTCAGGTGAAGATAATCATGAGGGAGGGAGGTATTTCTTAGAGAGACATTGCTAATTAGTTCCCAAGCACTTCCAGGATAATTCAGTGACCTGGGCTGCATCCCGCCAGTCGACATGCGCCACGTAACCAGCTCTGATTGTGAGCATCTCTACGCTCGGCGATGTTTCATCCACGAGCAGGATCGTTTGTTCGTAATCACTCGACATTCATCCACGAAGGCAGTAAATACGCTATTTTTCATCCGGAAACAGACTCACTGTAACGCACTCGCCGCCTTTCGGCGGCTCGAGGCTTCCCTAGTCCCTAGCGAGCATTGCCGACTTTAGGACCCGTTTCATAGCGCCTTTCGTGTTCCCGTCCAAGTCCAAAAGGTAAGATCGAGCCTGGAGTTTGTCTGGTAATTCATTCCCAACTGACACGGGAGAATATTCGTTGCAAGTGACTCACGAGCTTGGAATTCCCAAGCTAGTTTGTCGTGGTCAAGATTTTATTACGCCTCGCGAATGGACTCCACTTTGGTCAAGCCTGCAATTCGAGCAGGAATCAGTCTGCAAAGGTGTACGGATTCATCCTTTCGCATTCCAGGGGGAGCTAGCTATCACCAAATTCCTTCAACTATAAGGAGGACATCCGTGCTTCTCCAGTTTCATTCCGCGCGCTCTAACTCCAGCTCGGAGCTAATCAATCAGTGATATCATCGATCTGTGTAACTAAGTTCCGCTTACTCTTCTCTAGCTGGCTCGAGAAATTCGTTTTTTCAGACGATCGATCTGGGATTGTGATTTGTGAATAGAAGAAACCACAATCAATTCAATCTGGCCGCTGCTGTGAAGATCTAGGGATTCATTGCTTTTATTACAGCTTGCGCGATATACGATATACGAGCGTTTTAGATTCCAACTCGATCGACCGATCCATCGATCAACACCGTACCAATGGCTGGTGCAGGAGATGGAGGTGATTCCAAGTGGAAGCCTCCGAAGCGCTCAATGTCCACGACGAAATCTTTAAGAGCTGCGAACTCTGTCAAATTTCGATCTTCAGGAGCGGCGGACTCTGTCGAATTCAGACATGATTGATCGATTTTCAGTGCATTTCTAATCTCAGGAGACGTCCATGGAATTGACTGAATTCCGTGCGCACTTGAGGGGGTAGCATTGACTAATATGTTATTGAGATGTCTTAGTTTTTCCTTTTCCTGAAACGCAATCCATTGCGAAAACAGTAATCATTACCCTAGAATGGGCAAGACCCTTGTGAGAGAATACTCAAACTTTTTTTTGTATCCTGAAGCAGCTACAGTTGTAACTTTTGCAGCTAGCTGCAAGTTAAGAAACAACTGTTTCTAGGTACATCTTTTCAATGCAATTGACACATTGTCAAATTCATTTATTAACTTCCACAATCTGCTGATTGGCATCACCGTGTCAGGCTCATTGGCGTTCATCTCTTGCATGGAATGAGTTGCAATTAATTAGAGTCTTCACGGTATTTGTCATTGTTAGAGTTCTGATCGAGAGTTGGATTGAATCATTTTGAATGATACTGACAAATTCCAGACCTTACAACCGTAATGTAGATGCTTTATCCTCAAACACTGAATTGCCCCAGAATAGACACGATATATGATTTTGTTGCAATGAACATTGTCCTTCGATTGGATGTAGTCGATCACTGCCTGTATCCAGCAGAGAAATTCGGAGTACAAAAATCCATAACCACAATTCCATATTAGTACGTGCAACTACGGAATTTCACAGTTTGAGAATGGAATTAAAAGAGCCGGGAATTCCATGGTTGAGCTGCAGCTGTGAAATTCCACAGAATCACTAAGGAATTGGGTCTTTTGCACGTACATTTTGGATTTCTATGGTGATTGATTGGACTTGAGCCTTTTCATTGACAATTAATACCTTATTCAGATCATGATGGAGAAACTCATGAAACTACACTGTCTACCATTTGCCAGAAATCTCAGTTTCGTGGGTGTGTGCATCGATTAGAAATGCACGAGAATTGCAGGTTCAGTCAACGAAAGTCGAATTTCAGTTAGTCAACTGTAGACGCTGGCTGCCGCTCTGCCCTTCGCCCACTGACCCCACCTATTTTTTATTTATGGCAAGTATTTGTTGTCACCTGGGCAGCAAACCAATGTACCGACTGGGAAGCTCCGTTGGACCATGTCCAATTTCTTGGCCCGGGCACTTGGGCAGGTTGCCTGGATGCATTATTCTTTGGGCAGGGTCTCAGCAAATGCGATTTGTTAGTTAGTGGTCACTTGGTCGGGGTCCTCATGATTTGGGAGTACCTGTGGTTAAGGTCGGACCACCAATAGTGATTTTGGGACAGATCGATCATTAGCAGTATGAGGCAATGCAAATTTTTCCCATGTAAATTTTTCCGCAGGACGTTAAATCATGCTCAGGAAATGGGCCCAGCAGGGTAGTTTGGGGGTTTATTGGGGGTAAAAGTTTAAAAAATCTCCCTATTTTGAGCCGTGTCTAGGTTACAATCTAGACATCTCCTTGCTAATTTGGGGTGTCTGATTGCAAATATGAATTCAGAATTTGCCAAAAAAAATTGTGTGAAAAATAAAAAATTCCTGCATTTTCCCTTGGCATAAATTCAACGCAGAGTCCAAGGAGTTCTATGGGTCAAACGGTGGATTTCTGTCAAAGTTTCGTCCACCCTAGGTTTTTTTTAAATTGGCTGGAAGTGTGCTGAGAGGTTCCAAAATTTGCCAGTCAATTTCATAGAATATTTTTTTTCAACCAATGGCATTGCCACCATGGGCTAATTCCAATCAGAAATTTTCCTTGAGGTTGAGAATCTGGCTTATTGTAATATTTTTTGGTTTTCTTCTTGATTCTTGAATTGGCTTTGTTTTGCTTAAAAAGTGTTTATCAGCATTATCCCTAGTAGGATTTGAACCTAACCTTGCCCTTACCAACTTAGGGCCAAGGATTCAACCTTACAAAAATGCATAGATCCAAAAGAGGATCCAAGCATTTTCAAGAGGCTAGTTAATACGATATGCCCACAACATTCACATTTAAAAGATGAGCAAAAAAATTGTAGAGAAGAGTGAGAACAAGTCACCATTACAAGAATCAAAACATGATGAGTAAAAAAAATGTAGAGAGGAGTGAGAACAAGTCACCATTACAAGAATCAAAACATAATGAGCAAAAAAATGGGGTTAGAAACATACCAACAAACATATATACATAATACCATTGAAGATAATCAAAAGAACATGTACAACAAACAAAGTAACAAAAGTATACAAGTCACAAGAAGTTGTGAACATTGCGGTGTCCTCTATTGATACATCTTCATACAAAGAAGATGCATTGCTTGCACTAGGAACCATGGCTGAATTAGACAAATAAGTAGAAGGATTAGCATAAAGATATTTGTATTTGTTTCATGCTTCCACAAGGATATGGCATCATGCAAAATACCATCATATTCATCATTTGGTCCCTGTAAAGCAACTCTAAGCAAAGCCTCTAGATTTTTGTTTCCCAATCAATTCTTAACACGAGTTTTAATTAAATTTTGGATGCCACAAGCTATCTCGTAGGTAGTTGTAGAAACACACTACATTCTAGCTATATCAACGAGGATAAGCAAATTTGGATACCGGATTTGTAGGGCATGATTCCAAGTGATCATACTCCACAAATCTTAGAAGGTTTTGTTCCCCCATTTAGTGGTATACTACAATTTGAAAGATAAAAACTCACTTACAAGCTTGCACATCAAGAAAAGGAGGGGAAAGAAAAAACTTGAATGTGACCGGTCCTCTCTATACAGCTGCAACAATTTGTTCAACTCAAAGACATCCTAGCTCTGCAGTCTAACTTGCTTGGACGGCTTATTAGAAGAGTTAAGACTTTGAAACAAGAAATTAGGTCATTGTCTTGAAATTGAGCATCCAAACCCACACAAATCGATTGCTTTAGCAAATGAGTGCTAAAATTGGAGAGCTTCCTCCAAATTGGTTCCTAGTCTAGACCTAGACATTGTAATACCATGAAACATATTTTCTCGTATCTAGCTTGGAAGCTTCCTCAAATGACCTCTGAAAGGACCATACTCAGGAAGCACATAAAACCGTGTACTCTCATTAAAAGTGTCAGCGTTCAAATCAGTGGTTTCAACAATGAAGAGCATCTAAATTTGGACTATCTCTGTGTGTACTATGCTACCTATAGATGTGACATTTATAAATTACATTGAAAGATTTAAGACAATGTAGCCGAGGACTTCAAAATGTTAGCAAAAAAGAACAAAATACAAATGGCTTTGAACTATGACAACTTTCCCAAAATAGATGCAGCCTGACCAAAATCATTGTTCTTCACATCACAAAAGTATTGCAAAACAAACTCTAATGAATCATAGAGAGTACCCACCACTTGCCAATGAGACAACCACCTACTTTTGTAGTAGTGTTTCATACTTTTTTTCGCATCAAAAAGCTCTTCCTACAAGACAGTTAGTGCATGCTTCCACTTAGACAACTTGTGGAAGAAAGCAACAACCAAATTTAACAAAGAGTCAATCTTACATAAAAGCACCTTGCAGGCAAGTGCTTTGCGGCATCCAAGGCCGCCAAATTGGTGTGGTACGCTACACAATACATGCTCAACAAGTAAGAGTTTACCTCTTTCTTCAGCCCTGTAGCCATCTCGAAGAGATAGCCCATCATGGGGGTTGTGTCATTACTACCAATGTCCAAGAACTACCACAAATCAAGCTTCTAAAGTTGTAGAGCTGCAAGTAGGGTTTGATAGATTAGACCGACAACCTTCTTTCCACCTTCTATTGGCAATAAGCCCAGAAAACAATCACTAGCAGACCATCCTTCATGATGGTGGCGAATACCACAAGGTGCCCTATAACATTGATGTCGGTGGATTAATCTATCATTCTATCATGACACCAAAAAAAAATGAACTTCGAACATGGTTGAGGATTTGCTTCCGAATCACAACTAAAGTGCACATGATTAGGTCTACACATGCTTTCTCGTCTTGATACAAAGACAAGGTCATCAAGGCTTTAACACTTACCAACAATTTACATAAAGAGGGGAATTTAGAATAGAGTAAAGAATTCTTCTACCAAAAATAGGCAGCCCGCAACAAAGATGCTACAACCTCATCATATGCTCTCTAGCTACTTAAAATTGCTTTTTTCATCACCTTCCTGCCACTTTGCAATGCCCAAGCAAGGCGTCGGTGCTCATTGGAGTAGGCATGATCTTGAAAAGCACTTACCTTTATGTTTTTGGAGCCGTCTTGGCATACAATGATCGCCCGCCCTTGTCCTTGCAAACCTTGCAAAACACCCTCCCAATGTTAGTATCAAAATACAACCATTCAAATTGCACATACCATTGGTCCTTCTATTGACTTTGAAAAATCTCTGCCTCTGAAGAAGGAATGCAATTTACCTCCAAATCAACAGTTTCGGGATAAGAATCGTTTTCAAACCCTAAGGACAAAAGATTGACAACCTCAATTCCTCTAGATTTTGCAAAATAGTGGTCCCTCAAGGACCTCTGGCATTTAGCCATCAACCATGTACAAAACAATTCAAAATAAGACACCAAAACAAAAGGGAGAAGAGTGAGGTATAACCCTCATTCGTTTCATACAATCAACATTTGGCAATATCAAAATAGTGAAGTGATTGAACCAAACAAGATGAGCAAAAAAAATGGGAAGAGGAGTGAGGTCTTACCTTCACTCATTTCATACAATCGGCATTCAATAATATCAAAGCAGTGAAGTGTCTAAACCAAATAAGTTGAGCAAAAAAAAATAAGGAGAAGAGTGAGGTCTTACCAAATTATTGATGAAGAAATTAGCCCTTACTTGGAAGCATCCAAGATTGCAACAAACTCGCTTTAAATCAAGAAATTTGCCCTTGCTTCAACACCTTTGAAGTGTCCGAGATTGCAACAAACCTGCTCCGATCTCAGGAAATCAAATGTTGAAGCATGCAAACCGCTTTTCAAATTCACAATTCACAATTCATAAAGAGCAAGTAGCTAGGTGCAAATGTGCAATGCGTCCTAAATCCTAAACTGCATTCGTTAATCTAGAATCCAAAAGTCTAGACTCCAAAACACGAAGTGACGAAGCAAGAGTGCAAGACTGAGTAGTAAATAAATTGGAAAAATTGCTAAACTCTAGTGGCCCAGGCACCCAATGACACAACATCCTAGTCGCCCAATTTTGAAAGACAACAAATCAACAAAATGATAAAACCCAAGTGTGCAATTGTACAGTCACTAACTCACTGTAGTGTGTAGTTGTGCTCTGCTCAGTACTAAATCCTAACCACAGTAACCAGTAAACCATCTAGTTACTGACTTACTTTTAATAAATCTCTAAGAATTTGAGAGTTAAAAAAAGTAAATTAAAACTTAAAAGGCATATAGTCAGGTACTAATTACGAAAGTTATGGTCTATAAATTTTTTAAATAGAATACTAGGAGTTTAGGTCTCTAGGATACTACGTCGTATTGTAGTATATATTTTAGTACCTAGTTTATTATATAAAAAAATTTCCTACAAAGTATAATCCCAACTAGCTAAAAACTAGAATTATGTATTTTGAATTGGTAATTTTCTAACATGCTCTTAAAGTTGATGGAGAAAAGCCATTATTTTGTTTTCCTATCCAATTCATTTCCAAAAGTCTTTTTTTTCATTTGAAACCTTAGCCAAAAAATTTCTATTTGAATCGGAAAATCTCAAAATCAATCGGCTAGATTGTAACTTAATGTTGGTACTCCCCGTTCATTGATTCAGCTTCTTAGGCCCATTTCTTGAGCATGATTTATGGTAGCCAACCTATTTTTGACCAAAACTTGAGCAATTCCACTGTTGTATTGAGAGCATTTGCCTCAAAAAATCACAGAGATTTTGGCTGCAACTAGAAATGGCTTGGAAATTAAGAAAGTTGTAAGATGATAAAAAATAGAAGTAAACTTGTTACTCGCAGATTCACCCTACTTTGAACTTGAACATCAAATTTTCTAAACTGCCGTTGAACTACTATTCATTCAACTATAATATATTGGTTGGCTCTAAATGAATGTAAAGTTTAAGGTGTATAATAAGATCCCATGACTTTGGACGGGTAAAACGGGATGGCCAAACCACAAGTTAAATCGTCTAAAAGATTGGCTTTTAAACTTTTAAACTTTCGGTAATCAACTTTAAGAACTAATCTTCACCATGAGAATAAGTAAGTCTCGACTATGTGGGCTATTAATCCCACTTCGTCACCCAGTCTCGATTATATGGGCAATTAATCCCACTTCGTTACCTACAATACAAAATAAGACTAACGTTGATGTAACCCAAGCCACCTACAACAACAAATTTTATAAAGTTACAAGCTACATACACACATACAAGTCTTCAAAACTTCTTTCAATCTCCAACTTCAACTTCCAACTCTCAAGCTAAATTTTGGATGAGTGTTGCCATTGTTTCACAGCTCCAAATAAAGTGAGTGATAGCTTTTTGAAAAGCTAACACAAACTTCTACTTTTCCTACAAATTTCAAGTAATTCTAAAATTCTATCCAACTTCTACAACCATCCAAAGTTTCAGCCTTGAAAAAAGAAGGACAGTAGACTCTCCTTTACTTCCACACTCACAACTCACTCATACAAACTCCAAATAGAATAAGTGATATCTTTATAGAACGATAATACAATTTTTTATACTTTCTTTAAATCTCATTACAAACAAAAAATCTGGCCGTCTTTTATGGCTGGTCGAAGTCTCTGCCTTTTAATTTTGAAGACAACAAACCTCCCTCCACTCAAACAAGCACAATTTTTGATTCACAACTCTAAATCAAGCAAATGAGATTAATTTAAAAACTACAAACCATAATACACAATTTTTACAAATTTCATTTCAAAATTCTTCAAACTCACAGTATCCTAAGCCTCAAAACATTCGGATCTTTTCTAAACTTACAACAAAAGAGAAGATGAATAGTGTCTATCTTTTTCTTCACCTTATCTTCATTCTAATCACACGAACAAGTTGAGTTAGCCCCTAACTCACTGTCAAAGCTACTATATCAATAATTGAGCACTTTTTTGGCCTACAATTATCTCTTCATCTTTACCTTTGAAAAAAATTCACTTCAAGTTCAACTAAAAAGCAAATTGTTTGAATATTTCCTTCATACTACTTTACAAATACAAAATTATTGTAAAAAATCACTTCAACTATGGAATGAAGAACTAAAATTCAACATATATTTAATAGAAGTAGAAACTAAATTTTCAATTGAAATATCATTCCATTTGCAAGAATTTGAAGATGCGTTTGATAATAACAATCACATAATCGGCACGATCTACCTTAATTAAAAAATTGATTAACCCTTTTTAATCATTGTTGATGACCATGACTTACTTCAATAGGCCTCATCATGTAATAATATTGCTCATCGTTTAAACCTTCAAAACCTTCTTCAAATGAGATTTTATAGCTGCCGGGCTCAATACATCCAACCTGCAACAAAATCATCAATGTTCAAGCGTCACATTGAAAATTACCGTGTCATTGTTTCTTCACACAAAGTTGTTTCAGTGATCGAGATGGTCCAGCTTCATTTTTTGATCGCCCCTATAGTAATGAAAGACTCAATGGCAGTTGTGACTGATCCGTCAATTGCAATAAAAAAAATTCAAATTTACACTTCGGTTGAGATTCTTCATGTTGATATTTTTTTTAAATCCTCCAATTCGACATAATATAATCTAAATAAAAAAAACAAAGAAGAAGAATATTAAATGAAATGAAGCTTTCAAGTTAATTCTTTTTTATATAGTTGTTTATAACAACAAAGAAAAGGTATCACCTTGAAGCCACTTCAAATGACGTCATCTTCTTTATAATGTTACAAACATTCGAACTTATTTAAAAAATGTGAATATACATATTCTATACAATGTTTACATTTGCAACACAACATTTACCCCCTCTAAACCTACACATCCTCCGATATGTACCAAATAGGCTCTTCTTGATCATCTATTGTGATTTCGACCTCTTCTTCACTTGTCTCTTGAGTTTGTGCCGAAGAAAAAAAGGCATCCAAATCTTCATTATAAATTTTTCTATCTTTTCACTGAAATACTTTGATACACTTGCCAACAATAGGAATCCTCAGAGGAGCTCCATCTAGCTCTCGTAGTGAATATGTGACGTTGTTATGTACTGTAACTACCACATATGGTCTAAACCATCATCGGGTAAACTTTCTCATTATATTGTATTGATGCTCTAACGTACTATTGAACACCAACACCTAATTTTTTTGTTTAATTTTTCTAGCCCTCAATTGATGAGTTCTATCAAACTTCTCTTTATTATTCAACCTCGCAGCTTTCAACTTCTCCAATGCTATTTGGTGATCTTTTGGCAACCTTTCAAGTTGTTGAATATGAAGCTCAAGTAGTCTCTTCGTGTTGATACTGTCTTTCCATGATAGAAATATCTATAAAAGAATAGACTTTTCTCCCAGCAATATGGATTTATGTGTAAAATCTATAGATGTATAACTAGTGACAGTACTATGTGGTTCTATCAGCCCATAAAGCAAATAGAAGCAGTTGAGGCCAAATATTAGGCCTTTCTCTACAAGCTTTAACCAATGCATGGATGATAGGAGGAGGATATCATCTCTCAATTTTACCGTTGGTCTTAGGATTATAAGTCGTTGTCAATTTCACATCATATATGTTGAAGAATTCTCTTCCTTCAGCTGCATCCAATTCTCCTCTATCTGCTTTCATTCTATCGATACTTCCATATCGGCTAAAAATATCCTCAAGTATAAAGCGGCAGACATTTTTTGTTGTTTTAGTTAGGGCATCCGCAATGCAATCTCTATAAACAACCCCTCTATTGACAAACGCATGGACATTTCACAAGGCCTTTATAGTATTGGACTTTTTTAAGAACAAATCGATCCAATGCAAAACCAACAATCCAAATGTCAAATGACTTTTGGCATTTTAAAAAGAGTCTTATATTAACCTCTAAAGTTCTATGACTATGTTTTTACCAAAAAAACTCAAAAACTACCATTGTTTTTAGTACAAGTACCACATTTTTGAAAAATGGCTTTTTTTGACACATATAACCATAGGATCTTATAGTATTTTGACTTGAGAATATGTGGTAAAAATTTCAGACATTTCTATTATGTCAATTGTGAAATATTAGCATTTAAACTCACTGAAATCATTTTTAGGGCCTTGCAAAAAACTAAGTAGTTGCACTTTACAATCTCACTTTTTTATGAAAAAATGATTAAAATGGTGGTGCTTCTTTAGATTGTTTTTCCTAGACAAGTTGGCCAGATGCTTGAAAATTTTCAAATCATTTGGAATTGTAGAACATATAGGAAGAAATAGTAAGTAGCTAAGTAGTAGAGAATGATTCAAAATACTCAATTATTAAGAATTTAATTATGGAATTGAAAAATGTCAATCTCAATGGTTAGAATGTTGTAATAAACAATCTACATCATATGATTTTATTTTTTTCTCAAAATATTGAAAATTGGGTAAGATAAAGGATTTCAAAGGTTATTTTAGAGTACAAAATCTATAACTACCCACAAACAAGAAATCCTCATAACTTTTGACCCATTGATCCAGACAGAATGATTCAAAGCTTTCCATGTATATATAACTCTAGAAAACCAATTTCAAATTTTAATTTTGAAAAAAAATATTTTTTTTATCTACCCAAACTGCCCATTTACGAAAAAAGTAACACACTAGGCTATAACTTTTGATTGATATTTCCAAATGTCATGAAATTTAGTGCATTTGAAAGATATTCCTTGTCCCCACTTTCTACTAAAATTTGGGCCAAAAATATGGAAATCTTTAATCACACACACTTGCCTAAAATTTCTATGTAGAAAAAAAACACAGCTTAGTCCTTTAGGGGTTAAAAAAGGACTTTTCATTGAAACAAGGTGAGGTTGAATTGATTGGCACGCTTAACAATGCGGAAAAGGATTGACAATCATAATTATTTCTACCGGGAGACAACTTGCAAGCCCTTTACATTTTGAAAATTTACAAAACTCGATGTGTGTATAGTAAGACCGTGGAAATGCCATCATGACCCATAACAGTTACATTGGAACCTATATTTTAATACAAACAATATTTTCTCTAGGACAATGCCGATACAAGCATTATTCATGGAATCACATGTGCATTACAGATGCTCCTACATAGTAGCCATGTTTTAAAAGCAATACCTCACAAATTCTTGGCTAATCTCTAATGTTTGTACACTAGTCAAGGTAACCCTCATTATCTTTGCTATTTAGGCTAAGTCCAAAATAGTTTCATAAATAATTAAGCAAAATTCAAAGCATGTCTAACCTTTTTTTTAAATTTACAAACTAATATTTGAAAAAAATAAATTATATTGCAAGCTCTTTCTTTCTTTTTAAAATTATTGAATTTTTTAAAATCCAAATTTCAATAATCTGAAATTAAGAAATGACATTTCAGACATTCTAAATTCCAAAGTTAAACCATTTTGATAGAACAATGTTAAAATTGACCTATATGTATAGTGTCTCTATCCTTATATATAGTTAATAAGAATAAATTAATATAGTTACTCAAGAAAAAAATTTCCTTTACATCTTCAAGATGTCAATTTGAGATCTTTC
This sequence comes from Pseudoscleropodium purum, assembly GCA_963969395.1. Classification (NCBI taxonomy): domain Eukaryota; kingdom Viridiplantae; phylum Streptophyta; class Bryopsida; order Hypnales; family Brachytheciaceae; genus Pseudoscleropodium; species Pseudoscleropodium purum. Next base: position 1,132,045 of record OZ017803.1, read on the forward strand.
AAATATCCTAGATTCCAAAGAAGAATTCATGATTTGATCTTATGATGTGGTACTATTATTAAATAAGTTTGTAAAATTTTTCCAAGGGTGGGAAAAGAGCTACAAGTTCTTAATGACATTGTATAAATCACTAGTTGTTTTTCCTTGTAGATTTGTCTAAATCCCTTGGAATAAAGAATATTCTTAGAGAAATTCAACTTAACTTTGCACTCACTTCTATCAATCCCTAAAGTTGTTTGGCCAAACCTCATAGATTTTGTTGGATGACTACAAGAACCATTTGCTAATTTTGTTGTATTTCCAGTAGTATTCATTTGGAAGTACTATGAGCTCTTAGAAAAATAATATTGAAAAAAAAAATTTCACTAAAGAATTAAAAATAAGGTATCTCAAAATTTTCAAATTAGAAAACGATTGCCAAAAATTATGAAATAAATCAATAAATGAAATTTTCAATAAGAAAACATTCTTTAATGTTTGTCTTTTTAGAAAATAATAAAGTAATCCAAAAATCAAATTGGCCATTGTTTCCAACTTATAGGTGCTTTGAATTAAAAAATGATGTCATAATAAAATTCAATTCCACAACTCTAATATTCTTACAAAAGAATTCCACTTTGAATCTATAAATAAGACAACTATTTTTCTATTTTATAAAAAAATCTTGTCATAATCTATATAATTTTTGAAGCTGTATTTTAATTCAAATTTCCAAATCTAAATTCACTTTTTTAACCCCTAAACAATTAGCTTGCTATTTTTAGCAACATAGCAATTTTGAGCAAGTACTTGTAATTAGAAATTTGTATATATTAAGTTGAAATTTTAATAGAAGGTGTGGATAAGGAATATCTTTCATGTGCACTAAATTTCATGACATTTGGAACTAAGAGTAAAAAGTTGTTGCATAATATGTTGTTTGTTTCTCAACCCTTGCAATCCATGTATATAAAAAAATTACTTTTTTCAAAAACTAAAATTTGAGATTGGTTTTTAAGAGTTATATACACATGAAAAGCATTGAATCATTCCACTCGGATCAATGAGTCAAAAGTTATGAGGATTTTTTGTTTATGGGTAGTTATGAATTCTCTACTTTAAAATAAACTTTGAAGTCATTTATTTAATTATATTTTTTATATTTTTTGAAAAAAATAAAATCATAGGATGTAGATCATTTATTACAACATTACAACCATTAAGGTTGGCATTTTTCAATTTCATAATTAAATTCTTCAAAATTTAGTATTTTCAATCATTCTCTACATTTTTCTACTGACTTTTTTTTCTATATGTTGTACAATTCCAAATGATTTGAAAATTTTTAAGCATATAGCCAACTTGTCTTGGAAAAAGAATTCAAAGAAGCACCACCATTTTGGACATTTCTCATAGAAAAGTGAGCTTGTAAAGTACAGCTGCCTTGTTTTTCACAAGGCCAAAATAATTATTTCAGTGAATTTGAATGCTTATATCTTAGAATCCGTGCAATGGAAATTTCTGAAATTTTTACCATGTATTTTGCAGTTAGCATACTACAAGATCTTATGATTACATACGTCAAATAATTTATTTTTTCAAAAACTTGATATTTGTACTAGAAATGGCAATTTTCGGACGTTTTGAAGGAAAGCATAGTTAAGGAACTTAAGGGATTAAGCTAGAAATTGTATACCAATACACAAATAAAAAAGCATGACATCCAATCAGGGAATGCTTATAAATAGTGATTTTTTTTAACCCTTTCCATCTTGTGTTCCTCTCCCCAAACAACGACCTGAGCATACTTATTATTCACCATGTTCTTTGGGCCAACCCTAAACCCTAAAACCAGCCTATACCCACCAACCTTCTGTACACAAGGAAAGCATTTCAGAACAAAAATGAACACCTTAGCTACATGAGGGCGAAATTGGAATTTGGGTGGTACTATAGTCGGGTTCCCTTTATTTGCTTAAGTCCGTTTTCCAGTGACAGTGTCTGTTTTCGGCAGCTGAGCGTAGTTGCGTGGCCCTGCCTCCAACCGAGAAGGAGCCCCGGCAGTGCAAACCAGTTGACCTTCCCTAGTGCAAACTAGTTCAGGGAAGCTTACGTACAACTGTCTGTTAATATTTTCCACGTGTTGCCGGTCACCCCGTTGCCCCTCCCATTTTGAAGTCTCAGTTGGGGGGAGCTTCCGGGGATTTAAAGCGATACAAGCACACCTTTGCAGAACTGAAACTTCCGCTGATGGTGAACATTTGGAGCATGTGAGCTGTAATTGCATTCAACCTTGCGGAAGTTGCAGACAGTAGGGAGAGCAGCATTTCAAATGCAGACATGTTTGGTTTGAGTTCAACCCCCAATTGTACAAGTGCTCACTTCTTTAATGTTTTTTCTGTGAAAATAACAGAGGAGACTGAATATCCTGCACACTTGTCACACCGGCCTTACGCTTGTCACAAATTCATACAGTGTGTCGTGAGTGACAAGTTTAAACAATAACTCTGAATCCTCTCCAATCGCATCATATATAGACTTCGGCAGCGCAGATTGAACGTTCAGGAGAACATTGACACCATTTTTCCTGTTTTTTTCAAGATTTCAAGCCATTACAGTAATTTGCACTTACGGGGACTTCTTTAATGTTTTTTTTTCTGGAAAACGACATTGCAAAATACTCTGCACACTTGTCTAGCTCACTGTCATTGATTGTAGCGCGCTTGTCACAAACTAATTCAAACTGTCATGAGTGCAATGTTTGAACCAAAACTCTCGTATGTACTGGATTGGGAGAGATTTATATACGAGGACTAATGCATTTTTCGTGTGACTTCTTCAAACCGACACTAATCCTAGTGGCTGATTTTGCAATTGCTGCCTGCAATGTCTTGATTTAGGGACAGAGCTGGCGAGTAATTGCAACTTAGTCTTCGCACGGACATACAGACCTCTGTGATGATGGCGTGGCAGACAAGTTTCACGTCTGATTCCGGAAGCTTTCAGTGACACTCAGGGGTGCTGACAACCAATCGGCATTCACAATGACGACAACAGAGGCAGGGGGGGGGTTCATTATTTCTGGGTAGCGCAGAAAGCCCTCTCCAGTGGATTATTTGCTGAAGCTATTTACATCCATCAACATGGATGAAACATACAAAACGTGGATAAAAGCACACATTTTATACTACATTGTGTAAACTAATCTAACAATAGAGTAGTATGATTTTGTAGGAATTGAATGATTCCACCCATTGAAAATAGGTGAATTTATTGTCAAAGATTCCCTCCAAATAAAATATTGCTTTTGAGCAATGAATTGACACCCTCCTAAAACAAACATGGCTAAGAAGGTAACCCCTTAACAATATTGATTAACCCTTTGGGCATTGTAGAATCATAATTGACCACATTCTTGATCTATTGTTTGAAACACATGTATTGTTTTTTATGTACAAAATATATTTAACTCCTAAAGTTTTTCGGTGTTTTTAGGCCTACAAACTACTACAAAGTACTCAAACTCAAAGCAAAGCTTAAATCTTCATCTATATTTATTTATTGAAAAATCCAACTTCAAAGTCATTTAGTTAACTTGGTAGAGTACACCCTTCAAAAATTTCAAAATAAGAAACCTTACCAATTGCAAGATCAAGTCGCTTGAAATTAGAAAAGAAGAATTTTCAACTCTTCTTAAATGATAAGATTTTGTCTTTCAAACTTCTTACACAAAAATATCGAGATTTTACAACTTGATATTTTCCATAATATGTTAAAGAAAGAAATTAGGAATGCATATAAAAAATTTCAAAAAAATACACTTTATATTTATAGTTGGAAACAATAGTGATTGAATAGAAAAAAATAGCATATGATTTAAAATACTAAATTGTTAAGAATTTAGTTATATCAATTGTCATTTTGAAAAATGCCAATCCCAATGGTTGTAATCTTGTAATAATCAATCTACACCCAATAATTTATTTTTCTTAAAATTATTGAAAATTGAATTAAATAAAGGACTTCAAAGTTTCTCTTGGTATAGAAACTCTATAACTACCGGCAAACTAAAAGTCCTCGTAACCTTCATCTCATTTATCAAAATGGAATGGTTCAAAGCTTTCCACATGTATATAATTCTAAAAAATTAATTTCAAAATTAATTTTTCTTAAAAAAGTGATTTTTAAAGAATTTTTTTGAGTAGCCCAAGTTTCTTGCTAAAGTGCTAAACAATGAAAATTACATATGATGCAATAATTTTATAACCATATAGTTGAAAGTTATGAGCATTGTTGAACCTTAAAGCTATTCCTTGGATGCATGTTGTGTGAAAATTAAAAAAAAAAAAAAAATTCATTTATATTGAGCTATCTAAAATTGCTATATTGCAAAAAAATGGTAATATAATGTTTGGATCTTTAGAGGTTAATATTTTATTTAGAGGTCAACATTTTTGGAGGGACTTTTGACCTTTAGAGGAATAACATTTTTAGAGGGACTTCTTTAGAGGTAAATTGTATCTTTTAAAATTGTCCAATTCTATGCATTCTAACTAATCTATATTGCCCATATGGTTCAAATATATTGACATTTTGGCATGTTGAAATCCAAATGAACTAAATTGAATGTAAATTTAATTAAATATAAATCTTTGCCTTTGCAAAAGTCAAACATGGTAAGGACATATTTGAGCCAAAAATTATAGGTCTAATGGTGAATTAGAAATAATTAAAGGTGTCATGGCCTAGGCAATTTTTTGGAGACCTCATTTTTTCTAAATTTTTCCATTCACTTAATTGTTTATGAATTTTTAATTTAGTTCTCTAACCTATTGTACATATAGGATAGATCTTTTATCAAGATTTTGCTTTACAAATATTCTATTATTCAAAGGTTACAAGCTATGTTTAACCCAAAATGTAACTTTTCTAGTTAAAAAAATGAGCCTTTAGAGTTTAAATATGACAGGTTTGAATATTTGAATTAAAAAAATCTTCAAAAAAAGAATTAGAAGTCAATGTTTTGAACTTAAAGGAAAATATTAATCATACTTTTAGTTACTCATATTACAAATATTCAATCTACATTGAATTTTAGAAGGAATTTTCAGTATTTAGTTAAATTTTTTCTTAATAAATTGATAAGGACAAGTGAAATAGAGTTTTAATTGTATATTCATGTATCCATGTGGATGTAATCTATAAATCATATTTCACAAGGTTTATACAAAGTAAGCATTAAATTATAATTCTAAATTACATTTTATAATATTTCTTTTGAATTTTGGAAATTTAGCCTACATAAATGTATATTATTATGTATCCATGTCCCTAATTTTTTAATTTTGCTTCATACTAATTAAATATTATTCAAAACTAGTAATAGTTTAAGAAGAAGAATGAGTGTTTAAAATGTAGATGCATCTAAGATGTCTTAAGATCTTAAAAGGAATTCAAGTCACTTCATCTAAAAATTCTAATCTGAATTCTAATTGCAACACACTTAGACTAAAATACACCCATACAAATTCTTTCCTTAAATGTGCAATCTCTATTTATAAGACTGAGCTTAGGATTAGTTTTGAATTTACTTGTTTTCTATACTTTAAAAATTCATAGTTTTGGGTAATGGTCAACTTGGGGTACCCAAAAACATTGTCTTAACAATAATGTCAATCTACTGTAGTGTGTCAAACAACTTCATCCTTTAAATGTAATAAATTATGGTTTCACAAAATGTGGTTTTAGATGCCTGAACTTATAATGTATCAAGAAAAAAAAACTCAACACAAAAAAAGAATTTATAATTTTTTAATGAATATTTTAGTGAAAAAAATTAGTATTGTCCTAAATACATAAAATTCTTGAAAACAAGCATTTGGAATATCAAATAATTTTTTTTTAACATCATTTTTGGATGTGACTTACATAGAGTGGTCCAATACGTAAAATAATTTATTTTATTTTATTTTTTTGAAATTTAATTGTGCACTATAGAGGTTGCAATTTCCAAAATTCAACGGATTTTTTCACATCTATGAAAAGATTCACAAATTTAATTTTTTTCCTTAAAAACTCAAATATGAATATACATCTTGATCTTGTTGAGGTGCACAATTTAAAAAAAAAAAATTTAGGATCTTCTTAGTTGATCAAAATGAACAAATTAGACAAACATTGGAGGCTTTCAACAAAAATAACCTAATTAGTGCGTCTAAAGAGGGATACCCCAAGCCAACCATTGCCCTTTCATCAAAATTGAAGTGTCGAAAAATTACTAAAAGTAGAACAGTAATTTCATCTAAAATTTTGGATGGTAAAATAAACTACGTATATTGATGAGAAATATCTCATCGTTAGTAATAATACACTTAAGCAAGCAAAGAATTCAAATGGCTAGGTAGGTCCTAACTGACGATTATTTTTTATAACTTGGCCTGCTTTGCAGTTACGTAGTCCATAATCGAGGTCTACTGGAATTCGCTGAAGCAGGTGAAGCTGGCGAAATCTATGAATAGTTGGAAAATGATTCAAGACTTATGGCAGCTGCAAGGTTTGTGGCCGATCAAGCTAGTCGAATTTGCTGAAGCAGGTGAAGCCTTTGTAACAAATTTCATTTGTTGTTCGCAATTCACTTACGGTGTCTGACAGACAGCTGCAAGGCTTGCGGTCTAATCGAATTGAGCACCGAAGAAGGTGGAGCTTATGAATCTACAGTCGAAAATTCATGGTTTTTAGCGACGAAATAGTCGCATTTGCTGAAGCCGGCGAAGCTTGGGATTGAAACCGTAGTTCAAAATTCACAATTTGTGACAATCGCCGCTTCCTTGCCTCGCAATTTGTACCTATCAATGACCACGATATAATGAAGCATTCAGGTCCGGCCAATAATTCAAAGTCAATAATTCCATGTTTCAACAGGGGCTTACACTTTGCAGTAGAGTCGAATTGTCGATGCTAACTAGTGTGAATTCGTATGCAACCAGCTATGTGTTCGAGCAGCCAGTGGCGACAAGGACGATCTACAGAAGCACTGGTCTATTCTTCAAAGTAACCAGGGAAACGCATGGCCATCCCCTCCCTCTCTGCGACGTGTCCTGGTCGTGTGGTCGTCCTTTTGTTTGTCACTGCCAGGCCACTTGTGTCTGGCAGATACGTCTGTGTTTTAATCTCTTGCAATGAAATTCCGTTTCCCTTCTGTAAAATAAAAATAAAATAAAAAACCAGGGAAAAAAAATCAGTCAATCATTTTATTCAAGCTTATGGGGCTATATCAGCGCAAGGTATTATTCAGCGCAATGAGTACGAAGTAATTAGTGCCGCCAGACCTAGTCCTAGACCATCAAGGTAGTCAGACTCATCAAAACAGTTTGTAGGTTCCAGTGAAGCATGTTCTCGGTACGGTCACGCTGTAACTGTCTGTAACTGTTCTGTCTGGTGTCACTTACAACGCCGCATGCAGTTTTGACTACTCTCGACAAGCCCTGACCCCTACAAGATTTCAGATATCATTAGCTGTCTGCAATGAAATCTTCGGTTACAAGTCTTTGCTATTCCCGGCCCACCAGTACCATTTCTTGGAAACTCCTGTCACTAGACGCTCTGTTATGAAAATCAGTCCAGCTTCAAATAAATATTGTGAATTTTTCTTTTGTTTTCGCACGATCTGAAAAATCAATTGTATAGAATAGAAGGGAACAAACCAACCACACAGACCTATCACGGCCGTGGGTGAAGGGACTCCTTAGGGAAATAGTGCACATGACATTCCCAACTAGTTCTCAAGCACTAATTAATAAGATAAATCAGTGTAGTCTGTATCCAGGCAGGCGATATGTGCCACGTTGTGAGTGTTGCCGACTTCAGGACCCGTTTCACAGGGCCTTTCGTGTTTCCGTCCGAGTCCAAAAGGCAAGAGCGAGCCTGGAGTTTGTCTGGGAATTCATTCCCAACTGACACGGGAGAATATTCGTTGCAAGTGACTCACGAGCTTGGAATTCCCAAGCTAGTAACTTTGCCGTGGTCAAGTTTTTATTACGCCGAGCGTGGACTCCACTTCGGTCACGCCTGCAATTCGAGCAGCAATTCTTCTTGCGAAGGTGCACGAATTCATCCCTATCACATGCATTTCAGGGGGAGCGAGCTACCACCAAATTCTTCTTACTATAAGAAGGACATCCTTGCTTCTCTAGTTTCATTCCGCTCTCCAGCTCATAGCTAATCGATCAGTGATAATTGATCGATAACATCGATCTCTGTAGGTTCCGTTTATCGATCTCGTCTCTAGCTGGCTCCAGAAATCTGTGTTTCCAGACAACCAATCTGCGATTGTGATTAGAAGAAACCACAATCAATTAAATCTGGTGTTGTGAAGGAAGTTCTAGAGATCCATTGGTTTATTTCAGTTTATTATAGCATCTTCGACTCCAGCTCGATTGATCGATCGACACCGTACCAATGGCTGGTGCAGGAGATGGAGGTGATTCCAAGTGGAAGCCTCCGAAGCGCTCAATGTTCACGAAGAAATCTTCAAAAGCTGCGAACGCTGTCAAATTCCGATTTTCCGGAGCGGTGGAGTCCGGACTCTGTCGAATTCCGATATGATTGATTGATTTTCAGTGCTTGCCTGATCTCATGAGACGTCCATAGAATTGACTGAATTTCGTGCGCATTCAATTAAGAAGGGTAGCATTGGTTCTTATATATGTAGTTATGAAAGTTATCGAATTTTTTTTTCATTTTTTTTCTGAAACGCAATCCATTGCGAATCGAAAGCAGTAGTCATTTCCCCTTGAATGGGCAAGACCCTTGTGGGAGAATACTCAAACTATTATTAGACGCTATCCTGAAGAATATATCATATATGAAGCAGCTACAGTTGTAACTATTGCAATTGCACTTGGCTGCAAAGAAGACGACTGTATGTGCTTCCTCATACATCTTTTCAATACAATTGGATACATTGTCAACTTCATTCATTAACGTCCATAATCTGCATATTGGCATCACTGAATCAAGCTCATTGGTGCTCTTCTCTTGGAAAGTTGGAAAGAGTTGCAATTAAAGTCTTTAGTATTTGGCATTGCTAGATTTGTGAAAGAGAGTTGGATTGAATCACTATGAATGACGCTGACAAATTCTAGACGTTACACCGCAATTTCGGTGCATTATACTGAAACACTCTCTTATCTGCCCCAGATTAGGCACGATATGTGATTTTGTTGCACATGATGAACATTGACCTTGGATCGGACGTAGTCGATCACAGACTGTCTTCACCAAAGAAATACAAAAGTCAGTAAACACAATCCTGCAACTACTGAAATTTCACAGTTTGAGGATGGAATCGAGACGGGAATTCCAAAGTCGAGCTGTGAAATTCCACAGAAACACTAAGGAATTGTGTCTTTTGCACATTTTGGATTTCTGTGGTGATTGATCGGACTTCAATCTTTTCATTGACAATGAATACCTTATTCAAATCATGGCCGTGATGGAGGAACTCAAGAAATTACACTGTCTACGGATTGCCAAAAATCTCAATTTCGTGGGTGGGTGTATGGCGATTAGAAATGCACGGACTTGCGGGTTCAGTCCACGACAGTCGAATTTCAGTTTAGGCAACTGTAGACGCTGGTCGCCGGCCTGCCCCTCCCCCCACTGACCCCCACCTATTGTTTATTTATGGCAAGTATTTGCTGTCACCTGGGCAGCAAACCAACATACCGACTGGGAAGTTCTGCTGGACCACGTCCAATTTCCTGCCCTGGGCAGGTTGCCTCTCTGGATGCAATTATATTGTTTGGGCAGGATCTAATCGGGCGGTCTAAAAATCTAGGACTACTTTAGATTTCAGATTTGTAGGACTATTATAAATTTCTAACTTCTAGGACAGATACAAATTTCAAACCACATGGTTTGAATTGTTAGAAGTGTCAAAGTAACAAAATAGCATATGCAATTGTAATGCAATTGAACATGTTTGCAAAAAAATTGTTGAGTATGAAGAATGATGGATTATTATATACTAGTGAAGTCCACAAATCTTTCTACAAATGTTAAATTATTGTTTCATTTCATTCATATTAAAAGTGATTTTATTCCTTCTTTTGATGTGCTAATAACAATATAACATTCATAAGGATCTCAATAGAATCCTTATGAATTTAAAATTCAAGATTTCCTATAATAGACAACACTACCATTAGAATTAGAAATCCAACAAATAATTCATTCTCCCTTTTTTGGTTTGACCCCACTCAAATAAGATGTGATGTACTCATCTCCAATTTTTAATGCATTTTTATATGTTATAGAAAGAATGTAATATTGTATGTCATGTTGCATAGGTCTCCAAAACACTATTGTGAATATAGAAAGAACTACCCTTGTTTGAGCCAAGGTAGTTAGGCCACCTCATGCTTTTATTTGTTAAACATTTATAACATCCTCTACTAGTCAAAATCAATTTCTTTAACCTCTCAAGTTCTTTGGCTATGTTTTAACCAAAAATGCCCCCAAACTGCCATTTCTAAGACAAGTACCAATTTTTTTTCTTAAAAACATTTTTGACACATTTAACTATAGGATCTTGTATTATGCTGACTTTAGAATATGTGGTAAAAATTTCAAAAATTTCCACCATGTGGATTGCAAGATATTAGCATTAAAATTCACTGAAATCATTTTTGAGGCTTTACAATCTCACTTTTCAATGAAAAAATGACCAAACTGGTGGTGCTTCTTTGGATTTGTTTTCCTAAACAATTTGGTTACATACTTGAAAATTTTTAGATCATTTGGAATTGCACAACATATAGAAAAAAAATAGTAAGTAGGTAGTAGTAAATAAAAGGTTCAAAATATTCAATTATTAAGAATTTAATTATGGAATTGAAAAATGTCAATTCAAATGGTTGAAATGTTCTAGTAGACAATTTGCATCCTATGATTTTATTTTTTTCTTTAAATATTAAAAATTGGGTAAGATAAAGGATTTCAAAGTTTATTTTAGAGTAAGGAATCCATAACTGCCCACAAACAAATAATCTTCATAACTTTTGACTCATTTATCCAAATGGAATGATTAAAATCTTTCTACATATATATATATATATATATATATATATATATATATATATAACACTCTAGAAAACCAATTTCGAATTTATTTTTTGAAAAAAGTAATTTTTTTTATCTATCTAAATTGCCTAGTTACAAAAAAAAATAACATTTCAGGCCATAACTTTTGATTGTTGTATTCAATGTCATGAAATTTTGCTCACACAATACATAAACATGCTACACACCTTCTATCAAAGTTTGGGCCAAATATATGCTGATCGGCAATTACAATGATGTGCCCAAAATTGCTATGTTGCCAAAATTAGTAGATTGGTCCTTTAGGGGTTAAATTGGCAATATTCCATCATTTGGATACAATTCAGACCCCATGGTGTGAAACCAAAATCTACACTAGTTCTATTTCAGTCCTAGTTTCTATCTTACAATTAAACTTATTATGAAAAATACATGTCACAATTTTATATTTGTGGATTATCACCAATTTAAAGAAATTGACATTATAGTGGGTTACTCTTAACCTGAAGTGAACTTTGACATCAAAGAGAGAATAAGGTAAGGAGGTTCTAATAAATATATGTCTCACATGAGGGACAACCATTATCTGAGTCTTTATTTTTGGGATTTCTACAGTTCTTTTGGGACCTATGATTGTTATGTTCTTTCACAATTAAATGCTTGGGCTCCACATCTTCAAGTGAAAAACATGAGGATGATACTTCTCCAAATGGTCAAAACTGTTACAACACAAGCAATCTTTCAGGACTTTTACACAGCTGCAGTGATAAGCCTAGTGATTGTTGAGTCCACGGCTCCACGGCTTGCAACCAATCATTCAATTTGTGGGACCAATCTGTAATCCCGAACTGCTCCATCTGAGAACAAGCGATTGTCTGCACCGGGGAAGTTCAATAAACTCGACTGAAAGTGTAGTGCTCATCTTCACTGTAGAATCTCTTCAACCTGTGGTTACTGATGATCGAAGTCGGCAGCATCGCTTAACCCGAGAATGTGTAAAGAAAGAATTCAACCAACAACTGCCGAATCTCGTTGCAAAATTTGGAATTCCATATATCCGTCTTGGCTATGGCAGAGGCGGCCGCAGTCATAATTCTTTAGAGCATCGATCTTCACCCGTCAGTCTGCGGTATTGACGCCCAGGACGGTAATTTGTTTCCTGCCTCCAACCGCGAATAAGCCCCGTGCCAAAACGGTCCCAGAATAAAGTTTACAACAATAGGTATTTTCCACGCGTCGACGACCACCCCGTTGCCCCTCCCATTTTGAAGTCTCAGTTTGGGCGGCTTTCGGGATTCGACGGGATGCAAGCACACCTTTGCAGAACTGAAACTTCAGCAGATGCTGAACATTCAGAGCATGTGAACTATAATTGCATTCAACCTTGCAGATGTTGCAGCAGGGAGAGCAGTATTTCAAGTACAGCATTTCACCAAAACATTGACGACATGTTTTGTTGAGTTCAGCCCCCAATTGTACAAGGGGTAGCTTGTAGCAGCGGCGACCTTGGCACTGGAAAATTCTTTGGGTGACCCCTGCCAAGAGAGATGAAATTCATTTGGGAAGGATGAAGTACCTAAATCCTACAGAGCAAAGCCAGTAGGGTTTAGGCCTATAGCGCAGCGCCGTTAGGCATGTAGCTACAATAGTTTGGAATGTAGCGCCGTGTAGGAATCACAAATCAGTTTAGGGGCAAGACGGGTGTTAACTGCGACCTGGATAGAGAGGTCAGGCGGGGAGGCCCTCACCCAGCCATTCCTCCGGCAATGGCGGTTGAGGTCACCGCTGCTACAAGTGTCCCATTGAAGCCGTTACAGATATTTGCACTTGAATTTCTTGAATATTCCTTTGATATCAGAAAAACATTCTAGAATACCATGCACATTTCAAACCCTATTCTTGATTATGGTACACTTTTCACACATTAAACTATGTCTGTGAGTTGTTTTCAGGAACCCCACATACTCAAAGGACTCTTAACCAGACAACCCTCTGTAATTGCATCATGGATTTCCAAACAGCAAAAATGTGCTTCCAAATGCAGTATGCTTTGAGTTCAAAACTTAACATTCTCTTGGAATTTGTGTAATTAGATTTGTCCACAAGATAAGAAATTTTGGAAATATGCAGGGATTGTGCCAAAAAAACAGAGTGCGCAATTAAAGGGCGTTGAGTGTAAAGTGTAATCTGGTTTCCGAAAGTATAAATAGCTCAAGCAATGCACCCAAGCTATCTCATACCTATACAAGCTTCAATTGATTTTGATTGGCAGTACCCAAAGTCCTGCCTCGATCATTCTCTCTACCTACGAAATAATCCTCATAAGAATATGTGCAAGTATATCTACATAATTCGGTTCCAGTGAATATCTACATTCTACTTGTGATCAACGGAATTGCCACTAATTGCTCAAAAATTCTGCACAAGGTGAGTCATCAACAATGCCAGCAATGAACCGCTTCCTGGTTTCTGGGTACCAATGTGCTCTACACTTGGCCTGCTTCATGTGAAGCTATGTTACAAAAGTTCCATGCTGCAGAAGTGTCTCCAGTTGGAACCACCGCCATCTCCTGCAGCACCCATTTGATATAAGATAAGGTAAAACAGCCCATTGTGGCCATAATGACAAATTTGCCTTCATGCTATTGTTGAAATTTTTAAATTTTTCCCACATAAAAGACGAGACAAGTGTGAGAAATGGCAAGAGCAATTGAAATTATATTTTTTTCAACAACATATGAGTTTGTTATGAATTTTTGAAGTGTTTTGCCCATCATGGCCCAATGGAGTCTCTAGACCACCACAAAATCAACAAAAACTACATTCATAATGCTCATGTTACTCATCTATAGTAGTCAAAATATTTTTAAAGTGGAAGGCCTCCAAAAGTCACTTCCTACAATGAATTTATACTGAAAAGATGGAAGTTCCTAATGAGGTCACTAATCACTCTATTATTGTGAGTTAAAAGATTGATTGTGATCCAAATCTCATTTATTTAAGAAACTTACAATGGAATCATTTCTTAGGTGTCTACTATATGGGTCTTTTGACTACAATGGGTTGATTTATTACATTAATATCTTAGATTCCTATCTTAATTAGACAATTATATCGTATCATTGTGTTCAAAATTCAAAAACTCAAGAATTTGTTCAACTAATAGGAACAAGTCTAACAAAATTGAGTTAGTAGTTCACACCTACTTCTACAAAAATTGAGGTTTGTTGATGTTGTTTGCTCCTTATACCCTTTGCATGGTAGAGGCACAAATAGCTGTTGTGTTGGTGGTGGCATTAAATTGAGGCAAGAGCATAGGTATGTATAGTGAAAATGTAAGTAGACTAAACCCAAGAAATAAGGAGTTCATGGTGCAAACTTTAGGCAATAAAATTTTGATTCATCAAAATGTATAGATGAGGTAGGGACATGAAGATATGGATGAGGACATATGCCTAAGCTTAGATGGGGACCCAATAGATGAATGGGGACTACTACCATGTCAATATATCCCTATCCATGGATTCCACCCTTGTCCTAATGTCTACCCCTAAATAATATGTCTACATTCAAATAATACGTCTACACCCAAACCAACTACACCTCGATAGTCTACTTGAATCTTGCTATTGTAGTATAAATACGAGCATCCAATCTATTGGCACCCATCCTTTCAAGATTACCCCTAAATATTACTCTTCAATTTCACCCTAGTAATGCGTTGGCATGGAGGTTGGGACCAATTGTCTTCGATAGTGTTTCAATGCCACATTTTCACATGCCTTGAAGTTTTTGGTGAGGGTCAACAAAGTTTGATTCAACTTTGCTATTGTATATTCAACTTTGGAAATTTAGACTAGAGCATAAGTAGACATGTTATCTACTTGCATGCCAATTTTCAAAAATAATGGAGGTCTCTAACATATATCCAAAATTATCTTGCACTTGAGAGAATGTTCAAAACATGGCAACTATGTTAGTAAGGTTTTTAAACAAATTGAGAAATTATTTTTCAAAAAATTACAATTTCCATAGCAAACACAAATATTCCCCCTTCTAAATTGAGTAAAAAATAATCATTCCAAAAAATCTCATTAATTTACACTAGAATTTGATTTAGTACTTTAGAAATTGCTTCAAAATTGCCATTTTTTGTGCAATGATTGAAAATTGAAAAACATAGTTTTAAAAGAATTACTACATATAATTGTTTTAAACTACTCTGAAATTTTGCCAAAAAAATTCAAAAAATTTGATTATGAAGTTCATAGATTATACATCGTTGGACCATGGGTCTTATGTATGTAACGCAGTCCCTTTTTGGGGGTGGGGTGGGGTACCATAGGGCCAGATTGCACCATTTCAAAAAAAATATCTATTTTTTTGCTATAAATTTTCCATTAAAAATGTAAATGAAGTCACCAAATTTGGATGAAAAAGTATATGAATATGATTGAAAAGTGTTTATTTAGTTCAAAGATGGATGAATGTTGAAATACAATACTTCACCAAATTTTATATAATTGCCATCTTGACACTTTTTCATGAATAAAAAAAAGAGTTGGTGTAAAGTCTGCCTTAAAATAGTAGCTGCATTTTGGCATTGCATTCAAAGTTACATTTAAAGCCACCTTGAAGCATGAGGTTCTCTCTTGAACTGTATTCTTCTTGCTTTCTCCTTGTCCCTATTACTTTCTCGTTGCACTTCTTGTTGCTACAAACACTGGTTATTGGAGTGCTTGCTTGTTGAAGAATACCATTCTAGGAGACTACTAAATTGTTACACTTCAACTTCAAGTACCTACTATTATTGAGATTTTGATTTCATTGAACTTGGTTTTTGGTTCTCATTTGCAGTATGTAATATTTGGCTTCCATGAAAGAATTAGGATTTATTTTTTTCATTGGAAATTAAAAGTTTAAAGATTTGAAATGTAAGATGGTCAAATTTTGCAATGTTTGTGGGCAAATTGTAGAGTGTTAAATTGGTGAATTAGTGAATTGGTGATTGAATTGTGAACTGTTCAATAGCAAATTTTTCAATAGGTGAATTGTTGAAAAGTTCAATCACTCAATGCAAATTGTTGAATTTAAAATTACTGAAATGTTGGAAATACTGAAATATAAAATGTTAGATTGTTGTGTATGTACACTACTTTCTTAACGCACCTACACTCCTAGATTAATCTCACTCTAAATTACCCATTCTCATGCTAGTTACTTGTAGCCTTGAAAAATATTGGAATTCATTTTGTTAAATGCTTTGAGACCTATGCCAATGGTATTACAACAAACTCAATTTATAATAATTAGTATTTCCTTATATAAATTAGTGTGACCTTTTTCCAAATGTATATTAATACATATTTGTACATATATTTGTATTGCAATGTTTTCAAACCCCGCTGTTTAAATTGATTTTGAAGGGTTAGAGTTTATAGAGTGATTGTACTCTAGTTGGTTTAAACCACACAATCTAAAGTAAGTTTAGAGGGTCAGAATTTTTGATTGCACTCCAATAAATTTAGACCGCACAATCTAAAGTGAGTTCCAAGGGTCATAATTTTTCATTATATTATGGTCAATTTAGATAGCCCAGTCTAAGTTGAGTTCAAAGGGCCATAATTTTTTATTGTACACTTTACCAATTTAAAATGCATAGTCAAAATTGAGTTTGAAGGGTCACAATTTTTTATTGTACTTTGGTTGGTTTAGACCACGTGGACTAAATTGAGTTCAAAATGCCACAAGTTTTTGATTGTACTCCAGTCGATTTAGACCATGTAGTGTAAATTGAGTTCAAAGGGTTACAATTTTTGATTGTGCTCTAGTCAATGTAGATTGCATGGTCTAAATTGATTTCAAGAGGTTATAATCATGAAAGTGGTCATACTCTACTCAATGCAAACCTTGTGGCTTTGGACATTTCTTTAGATTTTAGACTTTGATTGTTGTCAATGTGTCATGCATGAATGAAAGCATGTACTTTGATTCTACTTTGAGTTGGCACAATTTGTTCTTATCATCAATCATGAGGCCAACTTCAAACTACACAATTTGATCCACTCATTAGGATTGCCAACAAGAAAAAATTATGATGCCTCAAAAAGAGATCTAATCATAGCTTTTGATTCCTTTGTAAATTGTGTAATTTACTTGGTATTCTATTTAATGTTATTTTGAATAGGATTTTGATTTTTTGCCTTTTTATTCGATTCAAAGAGTACAGTCTAAATTCCTTTGAATAGGTTTGAGTTTCCATTTTCTTCAACATTTAATTCAAGTGCCATTGACACTTGTTTTGGAAACTTGGGGATCATTAGAGGATTTTTAGTGGGTCGGGAGGGCCATTTTAGACATGGTTCTCTAACCTTGTTCCCGTTGTCAATTTTGTTATTTTTGAAAAAATAAAAAATAAAAAATTTAGAATAGAAAAGAAAAAGTAGAAAAAAAATTATTAAAAAAAAAATGGTGATGTGGTAGTTGCCATGCCATGTCTAGCAATAGTTGCAAGGCTATCCCTTGACGCTGGCTACCTAGGGAACTTGCAACCCTCCAAAGTCACTAAAAATCCCCTAATGTTATTTAATAAGAGACTCCGCTTTAAAGTTCTTTACGTACTTCATCTCATTGGTGATTCATGTCTTCTTCAAGAGAATCCGATGGCAATGAGGTATTTTATTCAACATTATGCATTCTATTACTTCTTATTTAGACTTTGGAATTTAGCATTTGATTTTGTAGTCATTGTTGAAGTGTCATATCTAAAATGTTGGATGTAAAAGGATTCTAAGAATATGAGGAAGAGAATGTCAACTTAGAGGAATCCAATGCATTAGATGTTGGCACTAATTCCATTCTTAACTATAAAGACATTGACTATGACGGATCATTACAAGAGAAATTATGTCCAATTTGACAAGAAGATGACATAATTTTCTCAATTGTGGTGTCAATTTGGATGCATAGATGACAAAATTGTGTTAATTTCTTATCAACTCAAACTGAGTCTCTGTCAACTCTCATTGTTTTGTTAACAAATTTTTTATCGATTATAACCTCTGTGAAATATAAAAATATAATAATTCATTTACAATTTTGTTCAATAAATGACTACCACATGATAAGCCAAGATCCAAACCCTAATTAAAGACCAACCTAATAGACTTCTACATAGATGGAACTTTAAAATTAAATTTCAAAACTTAAATTAATTTACGAGAGAAGATAGTTTTTTCACACGTAGTTGATAAAAGAGAAGTGTCCAAGGCCATAACGAAAAGAAAAAACAAGATCTTTATACCAATGGGGTGGTGGAAGGTTGAACAAACCATATGGGATATGTGAATCATTCATAGTCTTGATTCACATATCCCATATGGTTTGTTCAACCTTCTACCACCCCATTGGCTTAAAGATCTTGTTTTCTCTCCTTATTTACTATCGAGGTTACTTCTCTTTTACCATACGGGTATGTAAAGTTTGTCTTTTTTTTTTTAATCAGTAAATTTATTTTTGGTATTGTATTCCATACATCCATGGTGATTTAAATAATGTCCATATAATGAAAACTTAGTTGAAACTTCTAAAATTCAAAATGAACAAAAAATCGTAAACTATTTTGTTGATTAGGATGTTGTACTATCGGAATCAACAAAAATATTACAAGGAAAAACAAACATTGACAAGAACATGACAAAACAATTGACATAAAATATGACAAAAGTACAAATTGACTGCATTATGGGCAAAATTGACAACTAATGTCATTTGGGACAAATTTAAATCAAATATTTGTCAATTCGGACACCATTCTATTGTAGTGGATGGTCTTGTAAAGCACTACTTGCAAGGCACGTTAATGATGGTTCCAACTTTGTCAAAGTAATTTTAAACATTGCAAATCCAAACATTTGTATTGATGGGTACAACAGATTGGGGAAGGGTAATGTTGAGATCATTGTATTAGAGGTCTACAATGGAGAAAGAAGCATCAAATACATATGTTTGCATTGGCCAATGTGTTGATTGTTCTATCATGGTGGAAATGGATATGTCAATGTGTATGATCATGCTTGCAAATGAGATGCTATTGGTAGAGAATTAAAAGAAAATTGGAAAAAGAGTGGGAAAATAAAAATATTGCTATGACAATAGAATTTATGCCACTACATTGCTAGATAAAAAGATTGAGATGTTATCATAGGAATTCGTTGTAGATGTCTTTGTGTGACGTTATTGCAATGAAGAGTGCACCATAGAATTCCATCCTTCTACCATTTGGGTACTCCTCACTAAAATGCACTTGCAAACATTTCAAATGAAGTCCACCAAAAGTCTCGCCAAAAGTTTGGGCGTCTACAAAATGATGTAGAGAGAAATAAAAAAGAGGAGGAAACTCATCACTATAGAAGGGCATAGACATCTATCCCCATGCTTAGAAGATTCCTCATAACATCCCCCTCTACATGTTTAAAAGATATAAGGCCAAGGCTAAGGTCAACATTAGAGGTGTTGCGCACGACAACTTCAACAACATGAAGACAAAGACTATAGCTGCTCATGCCATTGAGATTTTGCACTCATTACTAGAGGCAAGAACACACCATATACCCCATTTGTCATGCACTTTGTACACCAGTAAGAATATTTGCATAAAAGTTCTCCCTAGTGGTACCAAATAAAAACAATTATTGGCAACTGTGAACAAGGTAAGAATTGCACATGTGTCATAGTACCAAGGACTATGGGATTGATATCATGAGGACGTAGATGGGTTGCTACATCACTTATAAGAGAGAAGTGAGGTCCATAATTATCCAAAATAACACTAGAAGAGTTTGAAGACTAAGGAGTGGCCATGTGCTTTCCACTATTTGCAAGCAAATAGGCAACAACAATTGTCACCACTCTTATAATTTGACTTTAGTAAAATTTGAATGAAATACTTTTCAAAGACATCATCAAAGGAAGAAAGGATCCCTTTATAAGATGTAGCATTTGCAATGACTTGAAGCAACTATAGGCCTCAAGTGCACCAAGATTTGAGCACTATCAACAAATTCAAAGGCATTTCGGGAAGCACTTGTTTCTTCAAGAAGCCTATTGCCAACTTGCCACATGTACTACCATACACTACAAGAAAAAAGGGTGTTTTAAATGAGTTTTTAAGTATAGTCCTAAATATGAGATTATAAATAATGACATTTAAAGAAATTTTTACTAAAAATTTCTTTACATATATGTGTTTCTAATAAAATTTTGTTGAAAGTCTCCTTAAAGGTCATTACTTATAATCTTTTGTCTAAGACTATATTTTAAAACTCACTTAAAACACACCTTTTTCTTGTAGTGGTAGTAGATGGTTATTCAAATTGCAACTATCTCAATTGTTATCCATGATGTATGATAAAATGGACCATTAAAAAACATATCCTATATTGGCAAGAAAAATAAGGCACTAGATGAATTCATGAAGTTGCCCATCAAAGTGTCAAAAACATTTATACATAGGCACAAGGATGGCAAATACACATACTATAGTTTAGATGTGTTCTCAAGCAACAACAACTTCATTGTGGGATCAATCACCAAATTATTGCAAAATTTGGAGGACCCTTCCACAAAATCTTCTTGATCACTATTTTGAGGGGTTGACAATATAGAATTGTATTGGGTATTACTCAAGGGAAGCAAGATTGTATCAATTCCTTGCAAGACTTTCCTTTGCAACCAAATGAAGCTCAACTATTGCCACTAGTGCTACAAATGTAAATACAAATGTACAACTCTTGGAAAATCCATATTTGATTATTTGAATTGAATAAAATACCCATTCTTGAAAAAAAAGAAAAAACTTTTTTATTTGAATCATCCTTTGTAGACAAATTTAGTTTAGTTTTTCAACAAATCCCCTAGATATTGTATAAGCTAAAATGTTGAAGTCATCTATTCTATATACCTCTACTATAGTCTCTAAGCCTCCCAAATCCCAAAGTAAATATAATTTATTTTTTAAAGCAACACTTCTAGTGTGCAATTGCCAAACTTGACAATTGGCTCATACAATTACATGTTAGGAAGGCCAAATTCTTACTAGATGTTGTATTGAGGTTACACATGGGACCACTTTAGGCCATATCAAGGTCATACATGGGAGTGCTTCATGCCATGTCAAGCTCATGCATGTGCCAATTATGTCCTTGACAAGCCCAAATCACTACACAATCAATTATTTTTACACCCTTGGTGCCATCTTTCTATGAATTTTTTTTTCAATCCAATCTTTATTTGCCATTTTAATGGAATAGTACCATTTTAATGAAATTTCCTATAAATTTTTGAGTGATTGTAGATTCATGAGCTCTACCTTCTTCAAGGCTCAATTTGATTAGACCACAAGCCTTGCAATTGTCAATCAGACCCCATACTAAGTGAATTGCCAATAACACATTTTGTTATACAAACTTCACTTGCTTCAACAAATTTGACTAGCATGATCAGCCATAAATCTTGCAGCTACTATAAATTTTGAATCAATTTCCAACTATTCATAGATTTCACAAGCTTCACCTACTTCAACAAATTCCAATAGACCTCAATTATGGACTAGGTAACTGCAAAGTATGCAAAATAGTTAAAAAAAACAGTCTTTGGTTAGGACCAACCAAGCCACATTGAAGGCGGCAAGGTTGCCAACTATTATTTTATTTTTTTGACACAAATGAAACATGATTTCATTGCACAACCCCTAAACGCCCAAACTGCGTTTCTTGGCAACATAGAAATTTTAAGCAACTCACCATAAATGGAGTTTTATTTTTTTATGTTGAAATTTTAATATGACATGAGCCCAAGGAGTAGCTTTAAGGCCCAACAATTTTTATAACTTTTGACTATTACATGGTTAAGAAGTTATTGTATGATATGTATTTGTCATTTCTCAATGGACACCTTGGGCACAAGAAAAAACTTCTTTAAAAATCATTTTTTTAAGAAATTAAAATTTGAAATTGGTTTCTTAGATTTTTATATATACTTGGAAAGCTTTGAATCATTCCATTTTGATCACTTAGTCAAGAGTTATGAGGAGTTTTAGTTTTTAGGAGTTTGTAGGTCATTATTGAATCTCTACTCTAAGACAAATTTTGAAGTCCTTTATTTAACTCAATTTTCAATATTTTTGAAAGAAAATGAAAACATTGAGTATAGATTGTTTATTAAACATTACAAACCATTGGGATTGGCATTTTTTTATTCCATAAATCAATTGTTAACAATTTAGTATTTTAAATCATTCTCTACTCCTTTCTACTTACTATTTTTTTCCTATATATTGTATGATTCCAAATGATCTAAAATTTTTCAAGCATGTAACCAACTTGATTTGAAAAATGAATTTCAAGAATAACTACAATTTTGGACATTTTTTCATACAAATGTGACCTTTTGAAGTGCAGCTGCCCAAATTTTTGAAGGGCCCAAAAAAGGAAATTTGTCACTTCAAATGCTAATATCTTGCAATTTACATGGTGGAAATTTTTGAAATTTTTTCCACATATTTTCAAACAAATTTACTACAAGATCCTATGATTACATGTGTCCAAAAATGTTTTTTTTTCTAAAATTTGGTACTTGTACTACAAATGACAATTTTGGAGTGGTTTTGGTGAAAACATAGTTGAAATCATTTAGGGGATAAAATAAAATACAAAGCACCAACCACAAATAGATTGATGAGAGACACACGACGCCAACTATTATTTTTGATGACTTGGCTTGCTTTGTAGTTATGAGACATAATGTCAATGTAAGAAAGTTGAGCCACTTAACTTCTTTGATTGCTTAAGATTGTAATATTAACTAACAACAAGTTAAGATTTCTCTCATCAATATATGTAGTTGTTGTACTAACCAAAATTTTAGATGAAATTATGGTTTCCACTTTTAATAATTTTTAGACACTTCATGATAAAACTATGAGTTTTAAAAGTATTTAAAGCAAGTAAATCTAAAATTGATCCTAAGCTCTTAGAAATAGAGATTGTTGTACTAACCAAAATTTTAGATGAAATTATGGTTTCCACTTTTAATAATTTTTAGACACTTCATGATAAAACTATGAGTTTTTAAAGTATTTAAAGCAAGTAAATCTAAAATTGATCCTAAGCTCTGAAAAATAGAGATTGCACATTTTAAGTAAGAATTTGTATGGATGCATTTTAGTCTAAGTGTATTGCAATTAGATGAGGTGACTTAAATTCTTTTCAAGATGTTGGACACCTTAACTCCTAAAGTTCCCTGATTGTGTTTTCACCAAAAAAGCTCCAAAATTGCCTTTTTTTAGGACAAGCACCAAAAACATTCTTAAAACATTTTTGGACACATCCAACTATAGGATCTTGTATTATGATAATTTGAAAAGATGTGGAAAAAATTTCAGAAATTTCCACCGTGTAGATAGCAAGATATTAGTGTTTCAATTGACAAAAAGCCTTTTTTTGGCCTTGTGAAAAAACTGGGCAGCTATACTTCACAAGGTCACATTTGTATGAAAAAATGTCTAAATGGTTGCAACTCTTTAGATTCATTCTTCATATGTAGGAATATGGACATATGATAGTCAATACTCTATATTGAAGTAGGCTAAATTTTAAAAATTAAAAAAACAACATTTTAATATGCAATTTAGAAGAATAACTTAATGTTGGTTTTTGGGTAAACATTGTGAAATATGATCCATAGATTAGATTTACATGGACACATAGTTAGATGACTACTATACTTGCCATTATTTTCTCGATAAAAAAATTTAACTAAAAATTAGAAATTCCTTCTAAAATTAAATGTAGATTGAATATTTGTAATATGAATAACTATGATTAATAATTTCCTTTAAGCTTAAAACATTGAGTTTTAATTTTTTTTAAGATCCTGGTTTAAAAAAATATTAAGGTTATATTTGAAGGCTCAATTTTAGAACTATAAAAGTTACATTTTAGGTGAAACATGGCTTGTAACTTTTGAACAATAGTATATTTGTAAAGCAAAGTCTTGACAAAAGATCTACACTATCCATATGAAAGGTTAGAAAACCAAATCAAAAATTCAATCATAAACAATTAGATGAATACGGAACTTTAGAAAAAAAGATGAGGCCTCTAGAAGGTTGCCTTGATAGTGACACCCTTAACTAATTCTAACTCACCATTAGACCTATAAATTTTGGCTCAAATATATCCTCGTCTTGTTTGACTTTCCCAAAAGCAAAGATTTACATTTAATTAGATTCACATTCAATTTAGTATATTTGGATTTCAACATGGGAATTGTCAATGTATTTGAACTATAAGGTCCATATGGACTAGTTTAGAGTGCACAAAATTGCATAGCTTTAGTAAGATACATCTACCATATGTGGACAATCATCAAACCCCAATATAATGTGAACCATAGTAGGGGAAGAAATTCATAGTAGTACAAAATAAAATGTAATCATTAATTTCCCTTGAAAACTTCATAGCAACCTTTAAAGAGTTCACAATTCCTCTAATGACTATGATTTTAAATGTCTTTTTGTATTCAATCATTCATTATTCAAAATTTGAACATATAATCTTTTAAGGGTTAATATTGTATTTGCTTCATGTACACACCATTTTTTTCAAGATACCAATTTAGCAACATATGTTGTGAGTGCACACAATATTGCAACATTCAATGCATTTGGTCTTCATTTTTGAATTGCCAAGTGCATGAGCACTTTTGAAAAACATTTCTCTTAACCATACCAAAGTCTCTCTAAAAATCTTATTTTTTAGATTGAAATACTCATTTTACAAACATCATGATCTTCAACTAAAGATACACCATTGGAATGCCTCTTGGGGATGTATATAGTTCATTACACTAAAATGTTAACCTCTAAACAATAAACACTATAAGAATCCCGTGTCTTTTTAGACATATTTTTTTAAACATCCACATAGTTCATGTTAGCAACAATGTCAAATGTAATATTTTAATGTTATGTTTGATGGTGTTGTTAATATGAAAACATATGGATATCTAAAAATATATGTCTAAAAAGACATGAATTTTTTATAGAGAAAAATCCAAACATTTTTTGGACAACATAGTAATTTTGGGCGATTCACCTTGAACAAAATTTTTATTTTTTTCTTTGAAATTTTTACATAGCATATGTTCAAGGAGTAGCTTTGAGGTACAATAATTTTCATAACTTTTGACTATATGGTTAAAAAATTATCACATCATTTGTAATTTTTGTTACTTGGCGTGTAACTTAGGCAACTCAAAAAATTCTTTGAAAATCAATTTCTTAAGGGAAAAAAATTTGAAATATATTAAATATGTATATATATATGGAAAGATTTGAATCATTTCATTTTGATTAATGGGATGAAAAGTTATAAGGATTTTTAATTTTTAATTAGTTGTGGAATCTCTCATTAGAGGATATTTAGCAACTATGGAAAGCTACAAGTTCCCTTGGCTACTAACGTTGAGAGAACAACCTTGCAACTACTGCTTAATGTGGCATGGCAACTGCCACATCACCGAAAGAAAAAAAAATTCAATTTTTTTTCTACTTTTTTTTCCATTCTAAGTTTATTTATTTATTTTTCAAAAAAAAAATTTCAAGAAAAAACAACTAATAGCAAGAACAAGGTCGGGGGAATAGGCCTCAAAAGGCCTTTATACCCCCCCGGAAATCCTCTAATGACACTAAGAGAAACTTTGAAGTCCTTTATTTAATTTAATTTAAAAAAAAATTTAACTCAATTTTTAATATTTAAAAAAAACACTAGTTGTAAATTATTTATTATAACATTACAACCATTGGGATTGGCATATTTTAAATTCCATAACTAAATTCTTAACAATTAACAACAGTATTTAAATCATACTCTATTTCTTTCTACTTACTATTGTTTTCAAGCATGAATATGAAATTTTGTTTGTTTGAAATTTTTTATAGGTATTTTAAACTTATTTCTTCAACATGTTATGGAGAATAGCAAATTGTAAGATCTCTATATTTTTTTGTAAATTTATCAGATGAAATTTGGAAGCAAAGGGGGACCTTTTTGACGCTGTTCCCCTTGCTATTTCTTTGGTAGTGACCAAATGCGGCGTTGTCACAAAAAAAATGAAATAAAAGAATGAAAAATTTAAAAATTTAAAAATAATGATAAAAATAAAATGACATGGCACTATCTTGACCACGTTATCTTGTGCAGTTAGCAGCATTCTTAGTGTTTTAGAGCCTGGGATTTTGTAGTCTTCTGAAGCTATCAAATTTCATTTAATGTTTTGAAAAATGAAATCTAACCATTTGAGAAGAGTTGAAAATACTTCTTTTTGAAATTGAAGTGACTTGATCTTACAATTGATAAGGTTCTTTATTTTGAAATTTTTAGAGGCTATACTCTAACAAGTTAACTAAATGATCCTATGGTTGGATTTGCTAATGAATATATATAGATGAAAATTTTAGTCTTGCTTTGGGTTTCAATACTTTGAACTAGTATTAGGTCTAAAGACACCAAAAAGCTTTAGGAATTAATATATTTTGTATACAAACAACAATACATGTATACCAAATAGTAGGTTAAGAATGTGATCAATTCTACTTGTATAGTGTCTAAAGGGTTAATGACTATTATTGTAAGGTGGTACTTTCTAGGCAATGTTTTCTTTTAGGGGGCAATTTGTTGCTCTAAGCTATAAATTTTTTTAGGGATTCTTTGGCAATAGATTCCCCTATTTTCAATGGGTGGAATTGCTCAATTGCTACAAAATCTAAGGGACAATATTTCTCTGTATTTTTATCCACGTTTTGTATGTTTCATCCATGTTGATGGATGAAAATAGCTCCAGCAATCCACTGGAGATCCACTGGTTTTCTGTGCTGCCCAGAAATAATGAAAAACACTGACCCCCCTGCCTTAGTTTGGTCGTCATTGTCGATGCCGATTGGTTGTCAGCAGCCCTGAGTGTCACTGAAAGCTTCCGGAATCAGATGTGATACTTGTCTGTCACGCCATCGATCATCACAGACGTCTGTTTGTCCACGCGACGACTGATTTGCAATTACTTGCCAGCTCTGTCCCTACATCAAGACATTGCAGGCAGCATTCGCAATATCAGCAACTAGGATTAGTGTCGAATTGAAGAAGTCACACGAAAATGCATTAGTCCTCGTACATAAATCTCTCCCATTCCAGTACATACGAGAGTTTTGGTTCAAACATTGCACTCACGACATAATTTGAATTCATTTGTGACAAGCGCGCTACAATCAATGACAGTGAGCTAGACAAGTGTGCAGAGTATTTTGCAAGTCGTTTTCCAGAAAAAAACATTAAAGAAGTTCAAGGATGTGCAAATTACTGTAATGGCTTCAAATCTTGAAAAAAACAGGAAAAATGGTGTCAATGTTCTCCTGAACGTTCAATCTGCGCTGCCGAAGTCTATGATACGATTGGAGAGGATTCAGAGTTATTGCTCAAACTTGTCACTCACAACACACTGTATGAATTTGTGACAAGCGTAAGGACGGTGTGACAAGTGTGCAGGATATTCAGTCTCCTCTGTCATTTTCAGAGAAAAAAACATTAAAGAAGTGAGCACTTATACAATTGGGGGTTGAACTCAAACCAAACATGTCTGCATTTGAAATGCTGCTCTCCCTACTGCAACTTCTGCAAGGTTGAATGCAATTGTTCACATGCTCCAAATGTTCACCATCTGCGGAAGTTTCAGTTCTGCAAAGGTCTGCTAGCTTGCATCGCATCGAATCGATCCCGGAAGCCGCCTAAATGGGACTTCAAAATGGGAGGGGCAACGGGGTGGCCGGCAACACGTGGAAAAGATCAACAGACAGTTGTAAGCTTCCCCCTGGCTGAGACCTTGAACTATTTTGCACTGCCGGGGGCTCCTTCACAGTTGGAAGCAGGGCCACGCAACTAGCTGCCGAAAACAGACAGTGTCACTGGAAAGCTGACCGAAGTCAAGTGAACCCAATTTCGCCCTTATGTAGCTATGATGTTCATTTTTGTTCTGAAATGCTTCCCTTGTGTAAATAAAGTTGGTGGTTATAGTGAGGCTTACCTTGACGGGCCTATTATGTAGGTTTAGCCAAGAATCTATGGAGAGTTACTCTCGAGACACGGCTATAAGGTAATCACACCTAATTGCAGCCCTCTTTGCAAAACTGACCCCACAAAGTCTTGGCTAAAATTTGAAGTTTCGAGTAATGACAACCTAGGATCAAAAATCCCGGTGCAATTTTGGCAGAACACCAGGCCCACTGAAACCTGGGGCAAGGAAACATGGAACTCTACATCTCACCGTCCTGCAAAACCCCAGACTAATGCTCCAAAGAGTTACGTACTAGATAACTGACGAGCGGCGGTAGCGGCGACTAGGTTATCGAACATGACTGGTTGTTCACTTTTCAATCACAACCTTTGATCTTCATGATGTTGCAACTGGTGATGGTGATGGGTTTGCCAATGGAACGGTGCCACGTTAGCATTTAAAAAACAGCAACCGGTTATGACTGCGGCCGCCTCTGCCATAGCCGAGACGGATATATGGAATCACAAAATTTGCAACGAGATTCGGCAGTTGTTGGTTGAATTCTTTCTTACAAATTTTCTGGTCGGCATCGATCATCAGTAAACACAGGTTGGAGAGATTCTACAGTGAAGATGAGCACTACACTTTCAGTCGAGTTTATTGAACTTCTTCGGTGCAGACAATCGCTTGTTCTCAGATGGAACAGTTCGGGATTACAGATTGGTCCCACAAATTGAATGACTGGGTCCTCCTGGGGTTTCAAGTGGTGAAGGCGTGCACTCGACAGTCACCATCGCTACAGCTGCATAAAAATCCTGAAAGGTTGCTTGTGTTCGTAACAGTATTGTTGACCAGTTGGAGAAGTACTGTCCTTATGTATTTTACTTCAAGACGTTGAGCGCAAGTGTTTAATTGGGAAAGAACATAACATTCATGGGTCCTTAAAGAAATGTAGACATCCCAAAAATAAAGACAGACAAAAGAGGAATTGTCCCTCATGTAGAACCCACATAGTAGAATCTCCTTACCTTATTCTTTTTTTGATATAAGGTTCACTTTAGGTTAAGAGTTATCCTTCAGTTGTATGAATAATGTCAATTTTATTAAATTGGTGATATTCCCAAAACACAAAATTGTGATATATCTCTTTACAATAAGTCTAATTTCAAGACAAAAACTGGGACATGTGCTTGGACATGTGCAGATTTTGGTTTCAAGTTGTTTGATTTGAGCTACACTAAAGTAATGGAATATCACCAATTTCATGAAATTGATATTGATTGGTCAAGGATGTTTTGAATGAGGTGGCCTTATTTCCTTTACTTACATAAGAATAGCTCTTTATATTTACAATAATATTATAGGGACCCATGCATAATGGCATACAATGCTATGTTCATCCTATAACGTGTATAAATGTAGTAGAATATTGGAGATGAGTACATCAAATCTTATTTGATTTTGGAGCCAAACCAAAGAAAGTCTATAGACTCATTTATTTGTTGAGTTTTTGATTCCATTGGTAGTGTTGTCTATTATTGAAAATCTTGAATGCAAAATTGGAATCTTAAACTCACAAGGATTCTATTGAGATTCTTATGAATCAGGGTTGACAAATAAGTACGTCCGCCCTAAAATAGCGTCTGTAACCCGGACGTCCGGACGTCCGTCCTCACGGATGCCAGCGGACGTAGCGTCCCTCCCGCCGTCGGAAGGTGGACGGGCCGGGCGGTTCTTCCGTTCTTGTCTACTTTGAATTAGTAGGGTTACATTTCCCCAAAAATTAATATAACTCATGAAAATGGTTTCTTTTCCCTTTCATTTTAAGGAAACATTTAAAATTTTTTTTTTATAACAAATCGCGAACCATTGCACTTCATTTAATATTTAATTGTTTAAGGATTAAGGGAGTGACCGCGGACGGGGCAGTCCCGGTGGACGCTGCGTCCGCCGGGACCACGAATGTTAGCGGACGCTGCGGACACATCATCCGTGTCCGAACGTCCCGGACGTCTGACCGTCCTGTCAACCCTGTTATGAATGTTATTTTGCATACCAAAGAAGAGATACTGAGATAGAATTACTTTTAGTGTGAATCAAATAAGGCAATAATGACATTCACATGGTGATTTGGGGACTTCACTAGTAATTATTCGTCATTCCCCAAATTCAAC
Source organism: Pseudoscleropodium purum (assembly GCA_963969395.1). Taxonomy (NCBI): domain Eukaryota; kingdom Viridiplantae; phylum Streptophyta; class Bryopsida; order Hypnales; family Brachytheciaceae; genus Pseudoscleropodium; species Pseudoscleropodium purum. The sequence continues at coordinate 1,162,404 of OZ017803.1, forward strand.
AAAAAATTTTGTGAATGTTTTCCTTATTGCCTCTACTTACACTATAATCAGAAATTTTCATTTTCCCACTGTTTCAAAATTCAATTGATTTGTTCAATTTTATTTTCGCTAGTTCACGTTCTTCACAATGCCAATGCCCTAGCATACACTAACCACAGGTACTCCCCAATCATGAGGACCTCAGGACCCAGCAACTAACTACTAGCTAACAAATAGCATTTTCTTGGACCCTACCCAAAGAATAATGCATCCGGGGCTCCAGGCAAGTGAGACAACCTGCCCAGTGTGGTCCAACAGAACTTTTCCCAGTCGGTATGTTGGTTTGCTGCCTAGGTGACAGCAAATAAACATTTGGTGGGGGTGGGCGAGGTACACACCGGCAGCCACCCTCTAGAGTTGACTAAACTGAGATTCGACTGTCACTGACTGAATCCCCAAGTCTGTGCATTTCTGATCGATGCACACACCCACGAAACTGAGATTTTTGGCAATCGAGAGTGTAGTTTGTTGAGTTTCTCCATCACGGCCATGAACTGAATAAGGTCTTAACTGTCAATGAAAATACTGAAGTTCGATCAATCACCGTAGAAATCCAATATGTGCAAAAGACCCAGTTCCTCAGTGTTTCTGTGAAATTCCACAGCTCAACTGTGGATTCCCGACTCTATTCCATCCTCAAGCTGTGAAATTTCGTAGTTGCACGTACTAATATGGAGTTGTGGTTACGGACCTTGGTATTTCTTTGGGGAATACAGGCAACCACCCGATCCAAGGTCAATGTTCATCACAACGAAATCAGATATCGTCCCTAATCTGGAGAAATTCAGTCTTTGAGTGAATCCACCAAAATTGCGGCTGCAAGCTCTAAAATTTGTCAGCGTCATTCAAGATGATTCAACCCAACTAGCTCTCGTTCACAACTCGAGCAATGACAAATGCTGAAGACTTTAATTGCAACTCATTCCACCTTTCCAAGAAAAGAGCACCAATGAGCCTGGCACAGTGATGCCAATGACACAGTGATGCGAATCAGCAGATTGTGGACGTTAATAAATGAAATTGACAATGTGTCCAATTGTATATATTGAAAAGATGTACGTGGAAGCACATACGGTTGTTTCTTTGCAGCTAAGTGCAATAGTTACAACTGTAGCTGCTTCACATATTCTCCAGGATACAAATAGTAGTTTTCACTTTTCAGAGTATTCTCCCACAAGGGTCTTGCCCATTAATTCAACTGGGAAATGACTCCTGTTTTCGCAATGAATTGCGCTTCAGAAAACAGGAAAACAACAATTCAATGACTTTCATCACTACGTCTATAAGAATCAATGCTACCCTCCTCAAGTGCGCATGGAATTCAGTCATTTCCGTGGACGTCTCACGAGATCAGGTACGCACTGAAAATCGATCAATCATATCGGAAATCGGAGAGTCTGAACTCCACCGCTCCGGAAGATCGGAATTTGACAGAGTTCGCCGCTCATGAAGATTTCGTCATGGACATTGATCGAGCGCTTCGGAGGCTTCCACTTGGAATCACCTCCATCTCCTGCACCAGCCATTGGTTCGGTGTCGATCGAGCTGGTATCGAAGACGCTGTAAGTAATAAATTCAATGAATCTCTAGAACTTCACAGCACCAGATTGAACTGACTGTGGTTTCTACTATTCACAATCCCAGATTGCTTGTCTAGAAACACGAATTTCTCTAGCCAGCTAGACTCGACGGAGCAATGCTCAAGCACATATTAAGTGGGGATCGATGTTATCGATAAGTTATCACTGATCGATGAGCTGCATGGGAGCCGGAGAGCGGAATGAAACTAGAGAAGCAAGGATGTCCTTCTTATAGTAAAAATCATTTGGTGGTAGCTGGCTGCCCCTGAAATGCATGCGAAAGGGATGAATCCGTGCACGTTCGCAGAATAATTCCTGCTCGAATTGCAGACTTGACTGAAGTGGAGTCCACGCGCGAGGCGTAAAAAAACTTGACCACGGCAAAGTAGTAACTAGCTTGGGAATTCCAAGCTCGTGAGTCAATTGCAACGAATATTCTCGCACACTAGTTGGGGAATGAATTCTCGAAAAAACTCCAGGCTCGCTCTTGCCTTTCGGACGGGAACACGAAAGGGCCTATGAAACGGGTCCTAAAGTCGGCAACCCTCACTGCGTAGCGCATAACTCCTTGCTGGATACAGACTACACTGATTTATCTTGTTAATTAGTGCTTCAGAATCAATAAGGATGTCACGCTATTTCCCTAAGGACTCCCTTCACGTACCCAGGGGAATAATAAAGACTTGTAACCGAAGATTTCATTTTAGACAGCTTATGGTATTTGAAATCTTGTATAGGTGTAGATTTCAAATGCCATATCCTGTTCTGGGCCATCGTTGGTACGGAGGCCTCCGTAAATCCACCCACAACCTTGAACGTAAATCGATTTGTTGGAGCTACAGGAAGCTTTCGATTGCATTTACTCTGACCTGGCGGGGGACTAGCCCGCCGCCTCCCTTTACTTCTTTGTTAAGAGGTACTGCTTCCTCGTTATTGCTTCCTCGTTTCTCCACTCAGACTTGCCACCTGGTGCTACCCTCGCTTTCCATTGTTGCCCCGCCTTCGGGTGCCCTGGCTCGCCCCAGCCTCCTAGCGCTTTGTTTTTGGCATCCCCGCGCCTCCGGACTTATCACGTTCCATGTGGCCCCTGCCTCTGATGGCGTGTTCTCACGTTCCCTCTCGCCTCGGGCTCCAGCTCTACCATTGGGCATTTAGACTTGTTTCCTCCTTCAATGCCCTGAAAGTCTAGTACTCCATAGATTCTTGGCTAACCCTACATAATAGACCCGTCAAGGTAAGCCTCACTATAACCACCAACCTAATTTCCAACCTAATTTACAGAAGGGAAGCATTTCAGATTAAAAAATGAACAGCACAGCTACATGAGGGTGAAATTGGAATTTGGGAGGTACGGTAATAGGGTTCAATTTACGTCGGTCAGTTTTCCAGTGACAGTGTCTGTTTTTCGCAGCTACTGTAGTTGTGTGGCCCTGCTTCCAAACGTGAAGGAGCCCCCGGCCGTGCAAAGCAGTTCACGGTCCCATAGGGAAGCTTACAACTGTCTGTTGATATTTGCCACGTGTTGCCGGCCACCCCATCGCCCCTCCCATTTTGAAATCTCAGTCTCGGCGGCTTTCGGGATTCGACGAGATAAGCACACCTTTGTAGAACTGAAACTTCCGCTGATGGTGAACATTTGGAGCATGTGTACTGTAATTGCATTCGGCCTTGCAGAAGTTGCAGTAGGGAGAGCAGTATTTCAAGTGAAGCATTTCACCACAACATGTACGACATGTTTTGTTGAGTTCAACCCCCAATTGTACAAGGGGTAGCTTCAATCTTTAAATGTTTTTTTCTGTGAAAATGACAGAGGAGACTGAATGTCCTGCACACTTGTCACACCGTGCTTACGCTTGTCACAAATTCAAACTTTGTCGTGACTCATGAGGGACACGTTTGAACAATAACTCTCAATCCTCTCCAATCGCATCATAGACTTCGGCCGCGTCGATTGAACGTTCAGCAAAACATTGACACCTTTTTTTGTGTTTTTTAATTGAGGAGTGGATGTCGTGACTGTAATCTTCACTCACTTGGACTTCTTTAATGTTTTTTTTCTGGAAAATGAATATCCTGCACACTTGTCTAGCTCACTGTCATTGATTGTAGCACACTTGTCAAACATTCAAATTATGTCGCAATTGACACGTTTGAACAAAAACTCTCAACGTACGCTCTCCTAGACAGTGCATCAGATTGAACGTTCAGCAATACTTTGATACCATTTTTTGTGATTCTTAAAGAGTTGAAGCCAGTACAGTAATCTGCACTTACTTGAACTTCTTCAATATTCCTTTGACTCAGAAACAAAATTTTAGAATATCCTGCACATTAATTCCTATCATTGATTTTGATACACTTTCTGCACATTCAAACTATGTCGTGAGTCGTTTTCAAGAACCCCACATACTCCAAATAACGCTCAACCAGTCAACCCTCTCTAATTGCATCATGGATTTCCAAACGGGAAAAATATGCTTCCAAATGCAGTTTGCTATGTGTTCAAAACTTGACATTCACTTGGAATTGTGCAATTAGATTTGTCTACAACATAAGAAATCCTGGGGATATGTAGGGAATGTGCAAAAAAAACAGAATGCGCAATTAGAGGGCGTTGAGTGTAAAGTGTAATCCGGTTCCTGAAAGTATGAGTAGCTCAAGCAATGCACCCAAGACTATCTCATACCTATACAAGCTGCAATTATTTTGAGTGGACAGTACTCAAAATCCTGCCTCGATCATTCTCTCTTCGAAATAATCCTCATAAGAATATGTGCAAGTGTATCTACATAATTCGGTTCCAGTGAATATCTACATTCTACTTGTGATCAACGTAATTGCCACTAATTGCTCAAAAATTCTGCACAAGGTGAGTCATCAACAATGCCAGCAATGAACCGCTTCCTGGTTTCTGAGTACCAATGTGCTCTACACTTGGCCTGCTTCGTGTGAAGCTATGTTACAAAGTTCCCTGCTGCAGAAGTGTTGAGGAGGTCTCCACTTGGAACTACCGCCATCTCCTGTAGCACCCATTTGATATATACAACCAACTCAAGTTGCAATGCCGCTTGGTTTCCTATCCTAATCAGACAGTCACGTGTCGTTGTGCTCTGAATTGAATAACCCAAGAAGCTGTACAACCGATTTGAATAAGCCAAACAAGCTTGAGTGAGTAGTTCACACCCGCTTCTTCAAATCTAGCCTCTCTACCAATCAAACTAGCTAGCTTCCCGATATTCATCTCAGTACATTTCAAATGCTAGGCAACCACATTTAACAGGAGAACTCTTTTTGAATGAGCTAGTAATGTGTTTAATTCCTTACGAATTGGGAGAGATTTATGTAGGAGGACTGCCGCAATGCATTTTTGTGTAACTTGTTCCACACTAAACCTAGTGGCTGATATTGCAATTGCTGCCTGCAATGTCTTGATGTAGGGACAGAGCTGGCAAGTAATTGCAACTTAGTCGTCGCGCGGACGTACAGACCTCTGTGATGGTGGCGTGACAAACAAGTTTCACATTTGATTCCGGAAGCTTTCAGTGTTGCTGGCAACCAATCGGCATTGACAATGACGACCAAACTGAGGCAGGGATGTAATTTTCATTATTTCTGGGCAGCGCAGAAAGCTATCTCTAGTGGATTGCTGAAGCTATTTAAGGTAAGGTAGAAGGCTCAGAAAGCGCCCATCTAAGGGAAAAAGATTCCTGTGCAAAAATGGGTAAATCCAAAGATTTTTTACATTTTTTTGGAAAAAAGAGAAATGAAGACTACACAAGTGGAAATTTTAATTTTTTGACTTGAAATGAATAAGATATGATTTTTCAAAGTTAGAGGTGCCTAAGTCCCTATTAATGCTCATAGATGCAATTGTAATCAATCAAAACATGCCATGGAATGAAGCGAGTGAGTTTAAGAACAATCCTAAGCATACCTTTGAATGGAGTTAGTGAATCTAAAAATGATCAACTGGACATTTCCATTCAATTCAAACCCAATTGTAAATCAAAATTTATTGCAAGCACTAAACACCCTAGGGTTTCCTCACATAGTTTTAAGCTTGATTCAAAGTGTTGTAACTTTTGTATCTGATGTCTAAATTCAATAAAACTTGTTGAAAATTTTGCGCTCTTTTTTCTAGTTTGAGTGGTAAAATTTTCAAATATATCCAAGATTTACAGATTTTTTGTAAGCCAATTGAAGTTCACAAGTTCAATTTGAGTCTACCAAATTGTATTTGATGACTACTACTTTGGGGGCTTGTGTCTCCTTCATCCAATGTTTATTTTCAAAAAAATTGTCAAATTATGTTCCACTTGTAGTCTAGTTATTGTGGTACAATTTTCATATCAATCCACATTGTTTTGAATTTTGGGGAGCAATTCAAAGTTTAAAATTTCCACATTTTTGGATTGCAATGAACTTTGGCAACTTGTTTTTTTCTTCATATAATGTCTATTTCCAATTTTTTTTAAATTAGAAAAGTTGTGTATACTAGTTTAGTTTGTGTGGTTAAAATTTCACATCAATTCAAGAAAATATGAGTGACTAAAAAGCATTTTAGTAGAAGGAGGTTCAGCCTCATATGTATTTTTTGCAGGGTTTTTTTATTTTAGTAGGAGGTTCAACCTTATATGTGTTTTTTGCAATTTTTCTTGTTATTTTTTGACATTTCAAAGTCATTTTGCTGACCTCACCAACTTTAGGCCTTTAAATGAATAAAATCACACATGATGGTGAACCATGTGATCTAATTGATAGCCTAAAATCACACACATGGGATGGCAATTTGTCAATTATAAAATCATTTTCATTTCTACATTCCTTCTACACTATTTTAGACACTTCTATAGGGGTAATTCATAATGCCCGAATTATTTTTAAGCCTCCTCCAATAAGACATGCAGAAAATGCCCATTCAAGAGCATTTTGGCTTAGAACATGTGCTATGCTCATTAAAGCATTTTCTAACAAATTTTCAGAAAAAAAATGAGAGGGAGATGCATCTATTGCAATTTGATTTGTAATTTTTAGAGCTAAATTGAATTAGATATGGTTTTCTATAGATCACATAAGTAGGGTGCTATTTGAGTCCATAGGTACAGCCATAAAATGTCAAACACTTGTCTTTTAATGGTGTAAATGGAGTCCTGAAATGAAGGTGTATTAACTTTAAACTATAACAACATGGTGTATGTAATTACCTAGAATGACATAAAGTCTTCCACCACTCAAAACTCCACATTACGTACACTAAAATTTTGTCTACTTCCAATTCAAACTCAATCCCCAACCATTCATAAAATTGTGCAATAAGAATCTCAAATTGACCAATTCATCAATGGCCATTTTTCATTCCTATAGTGACAATTCAAAGTACACATACAAGAGGAATTCTAAGAGCATGGGCAGAATTAGCACCTCCTACCTTACATCCATCAACATAGAGGAAACATACAAAATGTAGACAAAAATACACATTTTCATACAACTATGTTTAAATTAACATAATAATAGAGCAATATTTTCCCATAGATTTTGTAGCAATTAACCCCTAAAGTTCCATGACTATGTTTTTACCAAAAATGCTCAAAAACTGCCATTTTTGTACTAGTACCAAATTTTTGAAAAAATAACTTTTTTAACATATGAAATCCTAGGATCTTGTATTATTCTTACTTGAAAACATGTAGTAAGAATTTCAGATATTTCCACAATGTGGATTGCAAGATATAAGCATTCAAATTCACTAAAATAATTTTTTTTGCTTTATATAAAGTAAGGTAGATGCACTTCACTCAAGCTCACTTTTCTATGAGAAAAGGTTCAAAATAGTTGTGATTTCTAGGGTTCTTTTTCCTCAACAAGTTGGCCACATGCTTGAAAATTTTTAGATCATTTGGAATTGTACAACATATAAGAAAAAAATAGTAAGTAGATAGTAGTAGAGAATGATTCAAAATACTAAATTGTTAAGAATTTAATTATGGAATGGAAAAATGCCAATCCCAATGGTGGCAATGTTGTAATAAACAATCTATATCCTATAATTTCATTTTTTTTCAAAAATATTGAAAATTGAGTAAGATAAAGGACTTCAAAGTTTATTTTAAAGTACAGAATCCATAATTGCCCACAAACAAAAAAATCCTCATAACTTTTGAATCATTGATCAAAATAGAATGATTCAAAGCTTTCCATGTATATATAGTACTAGAAAACCAATTTCAAATTTTTATTTCTAAAAAAAGTGATTTTTTCTTATCAACTCACACTACCTATTTTCAAAAAAGTGACATATTTGGCCATAATATTTTGCTCATATTTCCAAATATCAAAAAATTTAATACATATGAAAGATATTCCTTGTCTCCACCTTCTCTTAAGATTTGGGCCAAAAATATGGAAATCTCTAATCACATATACTTGCCAAAAATTGCTATATAGCTAAAAAGTGCATATTGGTCCTTTAGGGATTAATGGATATGAAGAATGATTTTCAAAAGCAAACATCAACTAGTTCAACACTTCATGCACTTGGGAACTCAAAAATAAAGACCCTATGCAATGTTGCATGTATTTGCAATATATGTTGTTGATTTGTTGTCTTCAAAATTTATTTGGTACATATATGAAACAATCACAATATTAATCCCAAAGGACCACTCATTCAAATTTTGAATAATGAATGAATATAAACGAACACATAAAATCATAGTCATTAAAGAAAATATAGACTTTCTAGAGGTTTGCTAAAAAACTTTTAAAAGTACCCAAAGATTACATTTTATTTTGTATTTCTATAAAAATTTTCTACTATTGTTGTTCACTTTTGATTTGGGTGTAATGATTGTCAATGTATGGTAGGTGGTTAAAAACCCAAGTACTCAAGTTGTTCAATTCTATGCATTCTAACTAGTCCATATGGTTTAGATGGATTGACATTTTTCATACTAAAACCTAGATGAACTAACTTGAATATGAATGTGATTAAATGTGAATCTTCACCCTTTTGAAAGTTAGACAAAATGGGGACATATTTTGAGTCAAAATTTATAGGTTTAGTGGTGAGTTCAAAATAGTTAAAGGTATCATACTGTCACTACTTGGCAACCCTTAAGAGGCCTCATTATTTTTCTAAAGTTCCTCGTCCATTTAATTGTTTATGAATTATTGATTTAGTTCTCTAACCTTTTGTATTGATGATGTAGAATTTTTGTCAAAATTGCTCTTTGTAAATATTCTATTGCTCCAGAGTTACAAGCATGTTTCATCCTAAACGTAATTTTTTAAGTTCATAAAATGGCCCTTCAAATATAACATGAATATCTGAGTAAAAGAAATATATTGAACATCATGAAATTTAACTTGATGCTAGTTCAATATTATTCAAAACTGATAATAGCTCAAGAACAACTATGTATCCTGAAGATTTTGCAATCTAATATTCCTTTAATGTCCCCCCTTTTGAAAAAATTCTAGATTCGTTGATTTTAGATCAAACCAAGGTTGACAAATCAGAACATCTACTCCAAATTTACGTCCATGATCCGGACATCTGGACTTCAGCAGATGCAGTGTCCTTCATGCCATCGGAAGGCAGATGAGTCAAATGGAGCAGACAAGGTGCAGTAGATAGATGAATCAGACAGGACGGATGGGAGATTCTAGCAGTTTAGGTGGGCAGTTTAGGAGTTTGGATGTTAATGTTACCAATGTTTTCACTCTAAACTACTTGTGGTCATTTGAACTTGGATTTTTATTTTTCTTATATTGCAATTGTCATTGAAAGGGATGGAATTGTACAACAAAACAATGACATGCACATGAAAGCTATCAATATTGCAATGTACTAGTACATTATGTTCCATTTAAAAAAAGAAACACCTAATCCATTTTTAATTCTTCTGTAGGATTTTATTTGGTTTTTGAAACAAAATTACACTAAAATCCTAATAGGTTAACGAGATTTATATCATCAACAAGCAAACTATTTCTGTAATGAAATGATTAAACAATCCATTGTCATTATGTGCTCAATATATCATGAGCAACTAAACACTCAAACAACTAAGTTTACATCTCCTCAATTCCTATGGACGCCAATCACTATCTCCTTTCACCTTAGCCTTGCTACTCTCTCCTCTAGCTCTTTGTTCAAAATCTTCATTGTTGGAGTCATCTTCCATATCATCTAAATCAAGTATTGTTGTCTTCTTCAAGCCTTCCTTCAAAGTAGGTGATCTTCCTTCTTTCAGATCCATTTTTTTCCTTTACTTTATAAGAACTAATAGGGTCTTCTTCTTTTTTGGTTTGAGGAAGCAATGACATCCTCATTAAGAGGGGTCTTTTTCTTCATTGGAGAGATAACAAAAGGTTGCATTTCTCTTTTAATTTTACCCTTATTTGATTCTTGAACCACAAGTTTTGGTTTAGGATTAGGCTGTCTATGAATAATTATCTCTACTTTGATTTTCTTTAGAATTTGTGGAGTGTAGTTTGTCGATTTGATGGGTTCTCATGTTACTACTTTTCCTAAACGTCGAGCATGCATAGATTCCAATCTCTCATTATTATTTGTATCAATTAAGACAGTAGGTGATGACACCACTTTTCATAGATTAATGCCTAGAGAACTTTCTTTAGAAATGTTTATTAGGTGTTGTCCATACCCAAAGCTTTGGAACCATCTAATCTTGTGCTAGCAGGCTTCAATGGTGTTGATGAAAGAGCACTAGATCTCAGTACTTAAGGAATTGACTTCATTGGCTTCATCTCTTTGTCACTCTCCAAAAGAATTGAATTTGTAGACACCATCCCTATTGAACCACTTTTCTTTTGTACCTCAATATTTGATTCACCCTTATTGCCACTATTGTTGTCCACATTCTTTTAGACGTCTACCTTAGTGACCTCACATCCTCCCTTGTCATTTTGGTCAACATTTCCGTGCACCATCTCTAGTGGCATGGATGGAGACCTCGAAATTAGAATTGCTTAATTTGTTCCATCATTGCCAATTGTATTCTCATTTGGTTCCACCTCCTCGGCATTAGTAGCTTCCTTTTCCAATAGAACATTTTGGCTACTCATGAATCTAGTTCCATTGCAATATGCAGCTATTGAAGGGAGATTTTCATTTGCCCCTATATTGTCCTCATCTTCAATAAAGGCATATGTATTGTTTGCATTATCTTGAACCTCAGCATTGTAGTGATTACGGTTATGACATGTATCATTGCCCAAATTGTGGATGTCTTTTGTAGCGTCCTCATCATTCAATGGAGACACACCATCCTTGTCATCATCGTCATCTTCGTCCCTTTCATCCCTTTCATCATCCTCGTCATTATTATCTTCCAACGCTAGTCTATTTGAGTCCTCCGAATCTTCTAACTCCACGTTATTGTAGTACCACTTTTTTTCATCTTTTTCCTTGGATGCGGCTAAAACTTTGGAATTGGTATACACATACACCAAATCCATTGCTCTCTATGGCTTCAACTTATTTTAAGATTTGTTGTGAACGAAAGAATAGTTGTTCTAATTTCGTTTACATGAAGATGATGACACTGGTTGGGCTAATATCCTCTTCGCTAATGGAACTATAAGCTTGCCACATGCACCTTCAAAATCCCACCAAGTATGTGTAGACAACCTTTGTTTCTCCGAATTTAACATTCTATGGAATGGAGGTTCCTTATGTCAAAAAGCCATGAATTCTCGGACCACTACCGCATACTCATTTTCAGATTTTCTTTATGTATTTAAAAAAAAACATGTTTGCATGTCAATAATGCATCTACATCGTCAGCTAGTTCTTTGTCATGAAGAAGATATGGGTTCAAAAGAATTGCGGTAGAATGTAGATCGTTCTCCCCCATTTTCCTTCAGTGGTTAAAAGACTGTTCTAATGGGATTGCAAGCCTTTCATACAAACTAAAAGGCGGGCTTCATTATGTGTACATATGCTTTTGTAACTTCCTCATGATATGCAACACCTTCTCCATACATGGCGACTTTGAATCCAAATCACGCAGTACACACATAATTGGTTCAACCATCTCTACGAAATTAATGGAATGGTTCAAAAAATGGTCATTTAGAACAATAGTTTTTTATCACTTCAGCAACAATTCTAGGTTTGGTTTTGGTTTAGTGTTTTTTCTTGAGCATATGTATATATTCCGTCCATTGGAGGTCCACCACTATTTGTTCCAATGCTCCTCTCAATTTTGTCAAGCAATCCATCATGATGAATTTAGAAGCAAATCTTGTATTCCCCAACATCAGCAGATTAGGATTTGGAGAATACTTCTACAACAGAGCAAGTGACATATGTCTCTTCCTAATAAATTTTGCTACAACATGGCCAAGGTCCAATTTTTTTGCAATCCATTGTTGTGTTGCCTAATCCTTCAACAATAAATTCAACGTGTGCACCACGCATCCTTAATAAAAAATATGAGGGTATTTAACATGACATTAGAGTCTATGCTAGTGGATTTTCATTTGTAGTTACGTGCATTACGTTCTTGGGACCCACTTGTTCTATGAATTTTTTCAATACAACTAACAAATACTTCTCATTCTTTTCACAACCATTTGTATCTACTAATCCAAGAAATTCCTCACTCGCGGAAGATACAAGCATGGCATTGATCAAAGGCCAATTTGTCACCGAGCTCCATCCATCAATAGATAATGTTGCTCCAAATTTTTGAATGCTATCTTCAGTTCTAGTATTCAACTGTGTGTAAATGCTTGTCTTTGCATCGTTCAACAGTTTGTACCGAAGGTCGTGGTATGATGGTAGAGTGTAGGACCTACTGAACTGAGCTGTTTTCTTCACTACTTCTTTAAAAGTTGGATTTTGAGCTATCGAAAATAGTATATTCACCACATAAAAAAATTCGCCCACACTAAATTCAATTTGCGTTTATGACCTTCTTCAAACCCATTCACTAAGTTGCCTTGTCTATGAGGCCTAGAACTTAATGCCCTCGGGGTTTCACGATTACTAGAGGCTTCTATAGTAAAAATCACTTCTCTTCCTGTACATATAGTTTCTTCCGATGTTGGATATGAGTCTTCGTATGTAGACTGCAACATACCCCTTCCGGTCAAAAATTCTTAAGGGTCTATAGGTGCAGAATTGCCATCCACATTATCAATTACAACACACTTTGGAAAAACTCCTTTGTAATGAAGAAATGCAACTCGAATTTCTGTTGTCAATCATGGACAAAGACTTATCCCTTTATCATATACACCTGTGGGGCCGAGATATCTTGAGTGGCTCAACATACGGCCGTACCTCTTAGCATGCACTGCCTTGCAAGCTCTACATTGTACCTTACCTAGTTCAAGCATACTATATCAAGGAGAGAAATCCTCGACCGATGTGCCCCCCATAGTGACAAGTTCACGGTTTACTTCAATTTAAAACTAAAAAAAAAATGTTCAAAAGCAAATCCACAATGTTCACAATATCAATAAAATTGCTTGTACAAAGCCTTGAAAATCAAGGCCCCCCCCACCGAACAATGCATTACCAAGCAAGGGACACAAAAAATTGCAACTCCTAGCCCTTGGAAATCTTAGTGTTCAGTTTCTCGAAAGTCATTATAAATGCTTCTCTTCTTATACTTATAGTCAACAAGAGAGTACTGACCGTTGATTTAGAATTCAAATTTTAAAACTCCAAATAAACAGTCACCTCAACGGTGCGAATGGTGCGAATGGATTGTGTGGTCGGCACACGAGCCAAACTATGGATAGATAGGGTAGACACAATACAGTTAGGGTGGACGGGAAGGACAACAAGTGGATGCCGGTGTAGGCGAGGTGGATAGCACGGATAGTAAGTGGACAGGGCAGACATATGGGGGACGCAATGGAATAGCAGACTTCACCTACGGCTTCACATAGTACTTGACATGACTAGACAATTTATAAGGCACATAATAACAAATAAATGCGTGCATGTATTAATAAATAAAGATTAACAAATAAAGGTATTTTTTAAATAAATCAAAATATGTCATTCTTATATATAAATATATATGTGTATGCAAAATACATAAAAACATACCTTCAATACAATTACTTAATACTACTCGATCCTTTTAAGATCTAAATACTTCATACTATTCTATTTTTTTTAACAAATAGAAGAACCATTGCATTAAAAAAAAACACTATTCTATCTTCATAGAAACAAAGTTCACCTCTAATCTTATTTTCCACCGGAATCAACACTACCTTTTCTTAAAACATGAGAAGAACCTTCTTTACTGAAGAGTTTAGCACTTCTTTGACAAGTTTGGCGCTGTTGGCTTGGATGGACTATTGGCCCTCCAGATTCAACTTCTATGTACACCTTATAAAATTGTCGTTTGGTTCCCGAAAAATAGTCATCTTCGTCTTCAAGCTTCTTTTTTTGTTTTCTCTTTGGTGATAAATCAACTTCATTTGCCTTCAAGGCTCTCAAGTTACTATCCACTCAATCTATCATCACTTGAACTACTTTATCAACTCCCTTGTCGTGCCATGCGATGAGGCGGTTTCCATCCAATAGGAAGGCCTTCTACTACCTTATAATCTCATCAATCCGCTTATCAAATGCCGCTACCATGTCTACAAATAAATGTCCTATATTTGTTTGTTCATCTATTTCAATGAGAGCACGAACCTTTGCAACTTCTTCTAATTTTGACAACAAAACAGCCCTGCCTATTAAAGTATGATTGCATGCTCCATACTACTCATTGAACTCTTCTCCATATTCCACCTCTATCCAACTGCCATCTGGTCCTTTCACCATTTCTTTTTCTGAAAAATGAAAGAACTTTTGGTGTTGCACGCTCCAATGTCCCCCTATATTACAACAAATCAATTTTCGGGCCATGCCATCTACGATACCTCAAGCCCACAATTCCACCTCTCTATTTTGAGTCATCCACATGTTAGGATCCATTGGTTGTTAGAATTGCTCATATAATCCATGCCTCTATTCATTTGAATCCCATATAAGGGGCTTCCTCCAATGCAAATAACTCTGGAATTTGAATGGCCCTTGATCAAGTAGAGGGGTCTAATGATTGTATTCATGATTATAAGGTATAGCTTCCAAGATCCCAAACATTTTGTAGAACTTAGGACTCAATGGAAAACAACACTTAGCACAGACAAAATGAACAAGCGATGCTTTTACTATGTAAGTGACAAGAAAAGTGTGGCGACATTGGCCCATAGTTATGGCACCTTCACAGGGTTGACGAATCTCTATGTCCGCCCCAAAATAGCGTCCGTTTTCCGGACGTCCGGACGCATGGACGCTAGCGGACGCAACGTCCCTCCCGCCGTCAGAAGGCGGACGCGCAGGGCCGGGTGGCCGGGCGGGGCGGCCGGATGGGGCAGCTTAGAAAACCCGTTTTGGGTTTTTTGTTTTGATTGTTTTCACCAATGAGAGATTGAGAGTGAAGTCATTTGGATTTTGATTTTTCTTATATTGCAATTGCGATTCAATAGAGTTGTATATCACTATTTATGTAAAAGCTAAAATATGAAATATTTTTTTAATTTTTTTTGTTGAATTTCATTTTGATTTAGAAACAAAATCACTTTAAAATCCAGCGAGATGTATATCATCAATAAACAAACAATTTTATAATAAAATGATTGAAGAAACCATTGTCATTTGTCAACATGAGCTCCATATATCATGAGCAACTAAACAATCAAACATCTAAATTCACATCTCCACAATTCCTATGGACGCCAATCCACATCTCCTTTAACCTCAGCCCCACTACTCTCTCCTGTAGCTCTCCGTTCAAAATCTTCATTATCGGAGTCATCTTCATTGTCGGAGTCATCTTCATTGTTGGAATCAAGTATCGTTGTCTCCTTCAAGTCTTCTCTCGAAGTAGGTTTACTCCCTTTTTTCGAATTTAATTTTTCTTTTTTACTTTGACAAAACGATTAAAAGCTTTTTGAATAGGAACCTTTCTTTTCTTTCTATTTGACAAAGTAACAACATTTTCATCAAGAGGGGTCCTATTCTTCATTGGAGAGATAGCAAAAGGTTGCATTTCTCTTTTCGCTTTCACCTTACTCGATTCTTGAACCATCAATCTCGATGTAGGGTTGACATGTCCATGAACGGTTATCTCCACTTTGGCTTTTTTTTGAAGTAATAGAGTGCCGTTTGTTGATTTGATGGATTCTTGCGCCATTTCTTTTCCTAAAATGCGATCACGCAAAGATGCCAATGGCATCCGATCACTATCCGTATCACTTAGGCTTGTAGGTGATGACGCTACTTTCCGTGGATTACCGCCTGTAGAAATATTTTTGGAAATGTTCACTAGGCGTTTTCCATATCCAAAGCTCTGAGAATCATCCAATCCGACCAATCGTGTGCTAACAGACTTCAACGGTATTGGTGGAAGAGCACTAGATCTCGGTACTTCAGAAATTGACTTCATTGGCTCTTTTCCTTTATCACTCTTCACAATTGCCGAATTTGTGACTGCCATCCCAAGTGAATCATTATTTTTCTGTACCGCAATATTTGGTTCCCCCTCATCACCACTATTGTTGCCCACATCTTTTGGAACGTCCACTTCCATGACCGCATCTTCTCTTTTGTCGTTTCGTTGCACTACATTTAATGCCACAGATGGAAATTGAAAAATTAGAACTTCTTCATTTCTTCCATCATCACCAATAGCATTCTCATTGATTTTCACCTCTCTGGCAATAGTGTTTGCCTTTTCCGATATAATGTTTTCGCTATTCAAGAATCCCATTCCATTGCAATATGCAGTTAAAGAAGGTAGATTTTCATGTACCCCAACATTGTCCTTGTCTTCACAAAAGGTATATGCATCGTTTGCATTGTCGGGAACGACAACCTTGCGGTTTAGATAATAATCATGCGTATCATTCACCAAATCGGGAAAGCCTTCCATAACGTTTTCATCTCCCCATGTTGTCGCACGATTGAAGTCATCTCCGCCATCTACAGTTGAAAGGGCCTTTTCCAAATCATCGTCATCATCGTCATCATCGTCATCATCATCATCATCGTCTTCTAACGTCGCCCTATCTGAATCCTCTGATTCCATCGGATTCACATTATCATTATACCATTTTTTTTCATCTTTTTCCTTCGATGCGTTTAATACTTTGGAATTGGTATACACGTACACCAAATCCGCTGCTCTCTCCAGCTTCAATTTATTTCGAGATTTGTTGTGAACAAAAAAATAGTTGCTCCAATTCCGTTCACATGAACATGATGACACCGGTTGAGCCAATATCCTCTTCGCTAATGGAGCTATAAACTTGCCACATGCACCTTCAAAATCCCACCAAGCATGTGCGGACAACATTTGATCTCCCGGATTCAACATATTGTGGAATGGAGGTTCCTTGTGTCGAAAAACTACAAATTCCTTCACCACTGCTGCATATTCATCCGGTTTACATATTCTCTCTAAAACTTTCTTACATCTTGACATTGCGTCTGTGTCATCTGCTAGCTCTTTGTCATGAAGAAGGTATGGATTCAAAAGAGTTGCGACTGATTGGAAATCGTTGTCCACCATTCTTCTTCGGGCATAAAAAGATTGTACCAATGGAATTGCAAGTTCTTCTAGCAAACAAAATGGTGGACTTTGTAATCCGTTCACGTGCTTCTCTAACTTCCTCATGATATGCAACACCTTCTCCATGCATGGTGATTTTGAATCCAAATCGCGGAGTACACATATGATTGGTTCAACCATCTCCATATAATTGATAGACTGATTCCAAAAATGGTCATCAAGAACAATTTTCTTCACCGCTAAGGCCAAGTCTTTTGGTTGGACTTTAGCTCCACGTTTCTTCTTGAGAGTATGTACATACTCAACCTATTGCGGATCTACCACCGTTTGTTCCAATGCTCCTCTCAATTTTGTCAAACGCTCCATCATAATAAATTTAGAGGCGAACCTTATATCCCCAGGCATCAAGAGACCAAGATTTGGCGAATACTTTCGCAATAGAGCTAGCGGCATATGTCTCTTCCTGATAAATTTAGCTATAAGAACTCCTTTTTCCAATTTGGAAGCAATCCATTTCTGTGCAGCCCAATCTTTCAACAACAAATTCAATGCATGTATCACGTACCCTTGGTAAAAAATATGAGGATATTTTGCAGATATTACATCCCATGCGGCCGGATTCACGGGAGCATTATCCGTAGTTATTAACATGACGTTCTTGGACCCTACTTGTTCAATGAACTTTTCCAACACAGCTGCCAAGTACTCCGTATTTTTTTCACAACCACTTGTATCCACAGATCCAAAAAATTCTTCACCTGCGGATGATACAAGCATGGCATTGATGAGAGGTCGATTAGTTACCGAGCTCCATCCATCAATGGACAATGTTGCTCCAAATTTTCGAATGCTATCTTCAGTCCGTGCATTCAACTATGTCTGAATGTTGGTCTTCGCCTCATTCAACAATTTGTACTGAATGTCGTGGTATGAGGGAGGAATGTATGGCCTACCGAACGCAGCCGTTTTCTTCACTGCTTCTTTAAAAGCTGGATTTCGAGCCACGGAAAATGGTATGTTTGCCGAATAAAAAAAATTTGCCCACACTGAATGTAATTTGCGTCTATGACCTTCTTCAAACCCATTCACTAAGCTGCCTTGCCTCTGAGGCCTAGAACTTGATGCCCTCGGGGTTTCACGTTCACTAGAAGCTTTTGTACTCAAAGTCATTTCAGTTGTAGCACATACCATTGATACCAATTCTTTGGACGCTGGACAAGAATCTTCGTGGTCAGAATGCGACACAGCCTTTCCGGCTGAAAACTCTTGGACATCTGAAGGGCCAGGGTTGCCATCCACATTGTCCATTACAACGCGTTTTGGAAAAACTCCTTCGCAATGCCGAAATAAATCTCGAACTGCCATTGATAATCGTGGACAAAGGCTCACCCCTTTATCATGTACACCTCCAGGCCCAGAATAGCCTAAGTGGCTGAACATACGGCTGAGCTTCCTTGACATGCTCGCTTTGCAAAGCCTACATTTTACTTTACCACCCTCTTGCACACTAAACCAAGGAGAAAAATCCCCCGTCGGTTTGGCCACCATATTGACAAGTGTATGTTTTACCTCAATTTCAAAAGAAACCAATAAAATGTTTTAAATTTGAAACCCACAACGTGACAATGTATACAATATCAATGAAATTAGTCACACAAAGCTTTGAAAATCAAAGCCTCCCGTCCACCGAACTATGCATTACCAAGCAAGAGACTCAATAAATTGAAGCTCATAGCCCTTGGAAATCTTAGCGTTCGGTTTTTCGAGAGTGAATACAAAAGCTTCTCTTCTAACATTTATAGTCCCTTCTAGAAAATGAAAGGTTCATTTTTAGGGTTTACATTCAAAAACAAACAATGGCCCGGACGGGGCTGAAGCGGACGGGTGGACGGGGCGGTCGGACGGGACTGTCCGCACTGTCCACTTTCCGACGCCGTCCACGCTTTGGACACGCCGACCGCCCCACTTAAACACTGACCGCCGACGGCGGCCACCCAACTGTCCATTGGAGCATCCTATGAGGCCAATATTACTCAAAAAGAGCGGTAACATTTCCAAAAAAAACAGCCTAATAATCACTACTAAATGAGGATCAATGTAATTGATTTATCATTTTATTTTTAAAAAAAATGTAAACCCTAAACCCTATACCCTAATTACCCTAAACCTTTTCTTTTCTCCCCTAAATTGTTTTACGAATGAGGGGAATGTGGTTAAGTTGAATATGTTTAGATTATTTACTCATATTATCCTTCTAAATAGGTTTTGAGAAGATCTGAAGATGGTGGGGATTTTATTAAAGTTCATTAGGAAATCAAATGTTTTGTATAAATAATCAATTCCTTTTTCATCGTAAGCAAATGAAATTTTCAAAAAAGGCCCCAATACATAATTAGAATAACAGTTTAATGGATTTCAACCTCATGATATTTAATAAAAGGTTGTGATTTCTAATTAGAAGTGCATCACGATCTTCAAATGAACATCGAGTCTTTCATATTTTTTAATGAAATTTTGATTAGATTTGAAAACAAAGAAAAAGAATCAATGTTTTAACTTTCAAATCATATATGGCTATATTTTTCCTTAAAAACATAGAAAAATTCGTTACATGAGTTGGTTGAGTAGAATACATTATACACTTTTACATGATTACATGTGCTATATTTATTTTGAAGGGTAATTCCAATATTCTTATTTCAGATGTTTTTAAATATTAATTTTAAAAAAGAGGGTTCATTGTTTAAAGATCTAAAAAATTGACAAACATAATTTCTATTATAAATAGGAATTGAATTCGGAATTCGAATTTTGAAATGATTCAAATGAACAAGATATTCATTATAAAATATTTCTTCGTTTGAGTTTTTCAAAATGAATTCACGAAACAATTGCAAACTTTTGAACTTAGGTATATGGTATTGTTTTCGGTTTGTACTTTGTAGAGTATAATACTTCAATTTTAATCCTAAATAAATGAAAAAACTCCACATGAATGAAATGTTTCTATGTATTGCACAAAGATTTCTACCAATTACTATGATAATTAAATACATTGTTACATTTCATAAAATATTCTACATAGAAAGAAAAAATCATTTCAGTTTTCAATCATGATAAACGATGTCTTCTACTCTTTCTGTTATATGTTCATTTTGTATAACGTGTACATTGTACAATCTTTGAGAGCAGGGTAGTTCATTTTTGACTCTCATTGAAATAGAAAATATATTTGTGTTTGGATTTTGAAATCATTATGTATTCTACGGTCTTGCAAGAATGCATCTTGCTCCTTCCTTTGAATCCTTTTGATATTTTCTTTTTTTTCCTTTGCTTTTTCGTAGGGCTTTTGTTCTCTTGTTCTCTTCATTTGACCAACCTATTTGGCTTAGCTCTTAGTTTGTTTGTTTTTTAATGCAATGGTTTATGCATATGTTATAAAAAATATATATTATTTATTTAAAATTAATATATTGATGAACAAACGCATAAAGGCATTCAATGCTTTCACATTTAAAGTTATAAATCTATCATAAATCACTCTTGCAAATTTGAATGATTGAATCGAAAATTTGAAAATGTAATTACAAGAGCTTTCAATTCAATCAATTGCATAAATCATAAATGTTGAAATGCAACTCGTATGAGTTTAGCATCTATGAAGATTAATTCATGCCATCCACATGCAATTTTTCAATTTAATAAAATGCAATTGAGTACTTCAATTTTTTTCCCTTCAATTCTCCAAGTAACATTCACTTCATATCTTTCTCTATTTGTTTATTTATTTTTTGGGAACAAATGGAGAAACCATCTTTGTCTATATTTGAACATGCACTCTTATTTGATTGATGAAGAATAGATTTATGAAATATATAATCATTGATTTGTTCATGTTGATTTATCTAATATATTTTATGTATGTATATATATATATATATATATATATATATATATATATATATATATATATATATATATATATCATTAAAGGAGTATGGAAGACAAGATTGACAGATTGTGTTTAAATGTTGTTGATTTTGAAATGATTTAGTACTATATCATTTATAAGAATATTATAATAGTATTATGTTATAATATTCTTAAAACAATTGCAACAAATATTAAAATACATGTTAAGTTAGGTTTGTTAGCCTACCAATTGTTCATTAATAGACATAATTGAGTAGCCTCCTTAAATAAAACACTCAATATCTAATATCTTACAATCCAAATGGTGGATTTGTCTAAAAAATTTTCCACATCTTTTCCAACTAATTTACTACAAGATCCTACGGTTACATATGCCCAAAAGTATTTTTCTTCCAAGACTTGGTATTTGCACTACTAATGGCAGTTTTGAAGTGTTTTTAGTGAAAAGAACTTTAGGGGTTAAACATCTATACCGTTAGATTTTGAAAAAAGAACAATTTGCTTCATTGGGGATAACTATAAGTCCATGCTCTTTTTCGATAGCCAAAACACACTTGCAATGACTTGGACATTTAGCGGTTTACTAAGTGATTAGACATTAACTAATTCAATTTAATAGTAGAATTATTATTCAACTACCTTCTTACAATTGCTTTATTCACAATGCAACGTGAATATTTGGGTACATATATTAAACGTCGCAATCCTTTCATGAATTTTTGCACATTTTAGCTCATATCTTTGTACAAAAATATCATTTATCAAGAATTCATAAATTTGGTCATAAAGGAAGGCTACCTTTTTTAATTTCAAATTTTACATTGAATGAATGAAAAGTTAGTTGAACTATACAGTGCCATGAAGACCTCTGTTTATCGTGCAAAATATGGGTTTAGGGTCACTTTAGGGTCAAACCGCCCCGTCCGCCCTCATACCTGTCCGCCCCATCCGCCCAGACCCCCGTCCGCCCCGATACCTGTCCGCTGTCCGCCCCATCCGCCGCGATACCCGTCCGCCTTGTCCGTCGGATTCGGCATCCGTCCTGTCCGCCCCGATCGCCCTGATACCCGTTCGCCCCGGTACAACCATCCGCCCTGTTACGGCCGATGCGTCCCCCCCCCCGGACCGTCCGATCGGACGAATGGGGCTCTAGGGTTTCGGAGAGGCGGATGGTCGATTCGTCTGCCACCCCCGGCCCGTCTGATCGGACGGATGGTTTAGGGCCGTCCGCCCTTATAAGAGGGGCGGACGGGCCGTCCGCATTGTCACTTTTGCTTTGCCCCTTGTAAATGCAAGGTGGAGCGGAGAGCTTGGTGGTTCATCTTCCGTTGGCTCCTTTCCGAGGCAAGGCAAGAGTGGTTTATTGGGGCCCCCTTGTTGCCAATTTTTTGGACACTTGCACGTGAATTCAATTTCAAATTAAAAAATTTGATCTATATCAATTTCATTTGTCACGATGCCGAAGGGGAAGAAGAAGGTTGCGAAGCTTAAACATGGAGAGGGACCATCGAACTTGGAAGTAGCTCGCCAAAGTCCTTCGGAAGAATGCAAGAAATTCATGATTGAGCGCATCGTTCAATTTTATGAATCGGAAACAACATTGTCTTTAGACAATAAGTACATCAGATATCAAGAGGAGTGCGTGTCTAAATTCAAGGTAGATATGACACAGATGTTGTTAGATGCATTGAATGTGGCGAAGTGGCATGACGAAATGCATAAAAAGCACTTCACCAAATGTTTGGAGAACAAGGTTCATGACGCTTTATGGAATTCCAAAGTCATTTTGGTTAAATATGGCAAGGAATATTGATCCAATGACGCCCAGTTTGAAGAAGTGATTTTGAAAGCGGACTTGTTTAGGGGACGATGTGCTCCATTCGCCAAAACGCACAATCGAGTTGGTTCAATTGGTTGGTGGAAAAGCAATGATGGAGTTGCTGAAGCGGAAAGGACCAAACGCCACCTAATAGCACTTCCAGATACAGCACGCGTGATTGTTGTTGATGTTAGAACGATGAGAGGTGGATATGCAACGATTCGAAAGGTTCGTATTGAAGGATGTCCAAGAATATTTCCTCATTGGGAGTTTGCGGCGAAGAAATCCATTCACCACCAAATTCGACCCGATCTTGCAAAGTTAGAACATCAAAACGAATCAATGGCTGTTCAAATTCCACACGCGGGTGTGATACGGTTTGCTGCGGTAGATGGAACGACGTGTGAAGGTTATGTGTATTGGTGGAATGGTGGAACTCTTCGACAAATGTTGAATATGGATAAGGACTATCTAGACAACATTCAAATCCGTTTGATGTATACGAATCCAACCGAAGAGGAGGTGTAAAAGCTCACCGTTTAGGGCGATATCGGAAAAAGCGCACAGAGCTTATATGGGCCTTTATGCATATAATGTATGCAGTGCATCTTGTTGGACATTTGCACAATGATCTTTCTCCGGACAACATCTTGTTGCATTTTCCAGAGGATGAGTCACGTGTGTACATTGGAGTTTGCGATTGGGGCATAACCACCTTAGCTTCTCAGCCAATGAAGTCTTTGTATACATTCACATCAACAGATGAGATGAAACAAACTTTGCAGAGGAGATGGTGGGTGGATCCACGTATTGCATATTTGCATAAAGCAAGTGTAGATGTAGAAGTCATTCCAATGTATTCACGTAAGTCGGAAGAGTATGCCATTTGAAAAATTGCTCGGCGGATGAATGGAAACAACATGTCAGAGGCGTATTTCAACTTGCTACTTAAAACACCTAGTGCGATACAATTTGCCTTTCATGACTTTGCAAAAGTGTTTTATGCTTACTTGAAGTGCATTTCTTCGAAAACGGACGATGAAAATACTAGTTTGGCCCATGTGATTATGCGATTTTCTAATACATATCGTTGGCCGATGCCTGATGAACATTTCCGCCATTTATATTAGATTGGTAGTGCAGAAGTAGTAGTTGAATAGGTTATATAGACATTAAAAATTAGTTTAGAAATATAGAGTTGGAATGAAAAAAATTATATGTGCAATTAGCCAAATGTGCACAATGTATGGTATTCTATATTAAATTCAATATATTTTGCCCATATTGATTATGTTTGTATTTGTGTTGATCTTGATTTTTTAAATAGTATATATATATATTTGAAGTTACAAACTTTTTTAGTTTGCCTTCTGAAAATGAATTGGAATTTTTTCATAGTTTCAAGACTATCATAGACTCATGGTCAAACTTTATAATCTTTCAACTTATAAGAGACATTGTTTTAATGACAAATCGCGAACCATTGCACTTCATTTAACATTTAATTGTTTAAAGATTAAGGGAGTGACCGCGGGGCAGTTTGGGTAGGGCGGTCGGGGGAAATAGGGCCGTCAAAGCGGACGGGGCGGACAGATAGGGCGGACGAGGTGACAGGCGGACGGGGCGGTCCCGGCGGATGTTGCGTCCGCGGGAACCGCGAATGTCAGCGGACACTGCGGACACAGCATCCATGTTCGGACGTTGTGTCAACCCTGCTTCATTTTGAGACTCAAAAAACCCCCTCTAGTTCGACATAATATATAAATATCGAAACTCACCTAAATAATATAGATATACATATTTTTACATAATGTCTGTATTTGCAACAGGACTGCGTCTAATAAGCCTTTAATGCTTCAAAATGGCAATACTACTCAAAAGATAAGCATCCAATGTATCAATAATAAATGAGGATTAATTACTAATGTATCTCCTATTTTGAAGCATTTTCATGATAAAATCTAAACCCAAAACCCTATATCCTAAACCTTATCTTTCTTACCCACATTTTCTTTGCAATGTATAGAATATGTTTGATTTGAATATGTGTAAAATATGTTAACTCCCTCAATATTGAAGGCCTTTTAGAAAATGATAGGGATTTTTTCAAAGTTCACCTTGAAGCCAATGTTTTGTAAAAATAATCAATTCCTTTCACATTGTGAGCAAATGAAAGAAAAACAAAATATGTAAAAGTACATAACCAAAAAAAACACTATAATGGATATAAAATATTTGATATTTTAAATCCTATTTTCATTTTTTTCAAAAGTAGGCAAATGTTGGATACTCGGACAAGAACTTTACATACATGTGCTATATTCATTTCTTTAATAATTTCAATATTTTTATTTGAGAAGTATTTAACTATTAATTTTAAAAATAAAGGTTCAAAGACCCCTAAAAAAAGCAAATATAATTTTTATTAAAAAAAAAGAATTAATTGAAATGAACATAATATTATTTTTAAAACATTTCTAATTTTTAGATTGGATTGCTGAATTGATGCAAGACTTTTGAAATTTGAAGTTATATTTATGATTTTTTGTTATAGATATATAGAATTCAATTTGTTACATTAATAAATGAAAAACCCTAAAATCATTCAAATGATTCTATCTTTTGCATAGAGAATTTCAACAGATACTATGATAGTGAAATGCATTATTACATTTCCGAAAGTATTCTATATAAAAAATGTAGTAATTTTAAAAGTGGTAAACTATGTCTTTTTGTTGCATATGTTTAATGTGTACAAGGTTTAAAGAATCTTCAATTTGTTTTTTTATCTTAAATCTGAAAACACTACATAGTCTACAATAGCCTCCCATTGAAATAGGAATTTTTTTTGTAATTTTGTAATTGTTTGTATTCAAAAATCATTATTTATTTTAAATTTATATATTGATGCACAAAAGGCATTTAATGCTTTGATATTTAAAAACACAAAGCTATAAATATGACACAAACTGCTATTGTAAACTTTAATTAATATATTGAAAATTTAAAAATGTAATTGAAAGAGCTTCAATACTTAAATGTAACTTCAATGAGTTTAATGTGTATCAAGAGAAAATAATTTCATTCATGAAATTATAGAAATTAAAGAAAACAAACGTAATTGAATAGTTCAATTTATTTCCATATATGTATAGTGCATTTGATATCTTTGTGTATATTCCAATTTTTGAGCAATCCACTATTTCTTGACATAGTGTTTATGGATTTTGTAGAGACATGGCACAAAAAAACAACCTCATTCATTGAATTTTTTTAGTCAATAAAGACCTTATATATTCATTGATTTCTCCATGCAATTATGTGCTAGTACATTTTAAAGAAATATGGTTTTAATTTAAAGAAAGCAATAAAGAATTATTGAAGGCAAGATTATGTTGAAATGTTTTTGATTTTGGTAATGATGATGTACTATACCATTTACATGAGTAGTTAATAGTCTTTTTTTATAATATTCTTTAGTAGATCAAATAGAAGAACCATTGTATAAAAAATTAAAATACACAACAAGCAAGCCTAATGGACAATTGTTGAACAATGAAGAGAAATGAGCAGAACACCCCCCCCCCTAAAAAAAAAACAACTAATAATCTCATGTTTGAACATATAATCTTGGTAAATTAAAAAACATAGGTGAAATTTAAAATATGGAAAATCATAATGGTAAATAATTCTTCCATTTTTTTACAAATTAAAATAATATATATTCAAAATTATTTTCAAATTTCAATGTGAATTTGTGAAGAGAAAGAAATGTGTCATTTCACATTCTTCATTTAGTAGTTCACTAATACTAAAATAGGTTGAGCTTTATAAACTCAAGTAAGATATTTTTTCTAGCTTCTTTTCTCTTGAAACACTCAAGTAACATTTTCAAATTTTTTATTTGCCTAAACTGTCCTCCCCAACCTCTCCGTCCACCCCAATTGCCTCGTCCACTGAGCAAACATTCTAACCATGTTCGTCCACGACGCCATCCGCTTGGTTTGTCCGCTCGTTGTTGTTGTCCATGAGATCGACCCATAGACTAACATGGTTTGCAAGATCTGGCTGTCTGATCCGTCCGCCTTGCATGGTACGCTATTGAAAGGTATAATGGCATGATGGATGGCTCATTTTTCACAATTTTTCCCTTCTGGAGTGGGTGGACCAATGCCTTCAAGAGTCTACATGCCCTTTTAGTTTTGTGTGGATAGGTGTACTTGTGTTTAAATATTGCATTGTTATGAATCACTACATGATTGGAGGGTTTTAAAAGCTTTAATGAATAAAAGTGCTTGAGTTTATTTCATTTTAAATACCAAGCATTTTTTTTATGGGTTGTAAAAGTTAACTACAGTTTTGTAATATTTTCATTGTATTCTCTTCAACTTCATCATGCCAAAAGATACACCACTAAAGAAAAGAAGTTAAAAGGAAAAATCCCAAAATATTGATTGGAACACTTGGGAAGACCCATTGGTGTAGGTGAATCAGGGTGGAAAGATGAACTTGCAAAAGTGTAGGATTGTACAATGTGCAAGAAGTACGTGAAAATGACACATCTCTCCAAACTTTGGTCGCATGACCATATAGAGAAGCAAGCCCACCATTAGGAAGGAGAAGTGTCCACATGCCAAAGTAAGTACTTCAAACAAAGATGCATACAAGTGCACCAAGTTCTAGGAATTAAGAGCGTAAAATAGAATATAATGAATTATAACATCATGGCCATGGTTTGGGCAAAGATCATAGTCTACAAAGACGTAGATTGATGCATAGCTTCAGGTCGCAATGTAGATAATTACACTCACAAGAATGCCATGATAGACATGCAATGGATGGGCCTAAACAATTGCATACTAGAGTGGTCCAACCAAGGTTATCTACAACAACCTTTGGTTGTGATGCAAGATGTAGATGATAAATGGACAGATGATGATGATAACAATGTTCCTTCACTTGTCACATTTGGAGAGAGGCATGAACTCCAAGAAGAACAAGAACGTATTGAATTTGAACAACAAATGCAAGAAGCAACACGTAAAAGTCTACAAGATCGTGGACAACAAGATAGGCATGGTGGGTCGTACCAATGTGAACATGGAGCACGAGGATTAGAATAAGGATGAGGTGGTTCATACTATAGTTACAATCCATAAGCTAGCTCTCTAGCTAGAGGAGGAAGCTATAAAACCACACACTATGGTGGGTTTAGTGGATTTGATTCATATTATCGTGCCCCCCTCCCCCCCCAAATTGGCTCCCAAGGTGGAGGAGGAAGCTATGGAACCACACACTATGGTGGGTCCAATGGATCTGGTTCATACTATAGCACCCCTTTCCAAATTGGCTCCGAAGGCGGTGGAGGAAGCTATGGAATTACACACTATGGTGGTTCCACTTATGGAAGCGCCTAATACTATCTAGGATCTATTGGAAGTGATTCATAAAGGTATCATGGAGGCTCTTATTATAGTGGTTCAAGTGAAAGAAGATTGCAACATAATGCTCCAGTTCCTCTTCCAACTTTTGGAGGTCCTAACTATGAGAATTATGGACAAGGAAGTGGACAAGGAGGTGGACAAAGTGGATATCAAGAATACTACAGAGGTGGTCCCTACATTGGAATATAAGTGAGGCCCAAGTCAAAAAGATGAGTCCAATTCAGATTCCGAGTGAAATAAAATGCATCTATGTAGTGTCTGTCTTATAGCTCGATCTTCTAACTCTACTCTCCATGGCAGGTATATAATAATAGAAATAGTTTAAAGTTTTGGATGAATAGTAGTGCAGTGTTTTGAAATTTTGATGAAAATATTTTGTATGCCAAGTATGTAGGTAGATTGTTAGATATGTCATTGTATTATTTTTTAATATCGTTGATGTGTAAGTGACAATGACATTTAAAATAAATATTATAAGGAAGTGTAGGAGCCCTTTTATTAAATTTGCCATTCGAATTTGAATTTATGATTGCATTTAGATTTTTTTGAAATGACTCCAATGTATAGTCGTGTACATTACATTTCAAATTAGATTAAATGGTCAAAATGCATTTATAATTAAATTCTTAACAATTGAGTGTTTTAAAACAAGATGCTTGAATAGCCATAACAAAAATATTGTCCACATGTTTCTAATTTGTACTTCAAATAGGATGAATGAAAGAGCATATTTGGCAGTTATAAATGATTATGATGATATAAATGATTGAAATTTTTGGGTGTCCATACAATCTTTGAGTCATCCTTCTAATCCCTTAAAGACTTGATCCATTGTGAAATGATCAAACTTCTTATTTGAGCTAATTTTAGCCTTTTCAATAGTATTCAAACAACAATCTCATAATTTTACTACTTGAAAATCTGAATTCTATCACTTGTAGAAATTACAATTTTTTTCATAAAAACTTCTAATTGTTATAATTTTTCCATAACAAAAAATGAAAAAATGAATATAAATGATTAAAAATAGAAAAAACAATTAAAATATTTGAAATTTTCTTGGGAGGTAAAAGTAGCAATGGAGATTAGTATGAACAATTTCCAATTGGTTATTTTATTTTTTACACCAAAATAGCCACATCAAACATCTTAAAATCAAATTCGACTATGAAACCAAATTTATCCTTTTATTTAATTGATGTACAAATTTTTTTATATTTTTTTGCTAATAGAAAACTAAGTTTTTATTTATTTTATATTTTTTCAATAATTTTGAAGGAAAAATAAAATTATTGTGATTTTTCAAAGCTAAAGGTAGAAATAAAATTATACCAATTACAATATATATTAGAATAATCTTTATTTTTTACTGTAAATGAAGAGTGAAATGAGAAACATAATTTTATAATTTATATTTAAAATATTTTACATACATACATATATATATATATATATATATATATATATATATATATATATATATATATATATATATATATATATATATATATGAATGAAAAGCACACCATTTTATATTAATTGGATTTTAATATGAGGAGCTTTCAATTGCAATAAATCTTTCAATTTTGGACATTCTTCAAAACTTAAAAATGAAATAGAAGCAAAACTTGTCAAGCTTCATTTATATAATTGAAATGAAATTCTAAAAGAAAATAATTTCAAAAGTTGTTATTGAGGTTGAGCAAGGCGCATCCACTTTTTGAATGCCTAACCATTTAAAGGTTAAGGTGTACAGAAGACAACACAATCCAAATTCACTTAGCTCTTGATGTTAAAGTAAACATGTGAACTATATATCATCCATCCTGTCTTAGCCGTCCAATCGGGTGAATGGTGCGACCACCCTATCGCGGCCATTAAATGAAGCGGATGGCGAATATGTGTGCCTTGGTCTATCCGCCTCCTGTCAGGTGGCTAATCGAGTGGATGCTACGCCTACCTCGTCGCAACCATTGGATCAGGTGGATGGCAGATTGTTCGCTATGCCCTATTCGTCTGATTGGGTGGATGAAGTGCAGTCGTCAAATGAGGTGGACGCCTCGTCCACTTTGTATAAGAGGGACAAATGAGCCATCCATCTTTCACTTTTGCCTTACCCCTTGTTAAATGAAGTGTGGAATGGAGAGCTTGGTGATTTATCTTCCATTGGCTCCTTTCCTAGGGAAGGCAAGAGTAATATATTGGGGCCCCTTATTGCTGGTTTTTTTGCAGATTGCATGTGGAATTTAAATTCAACTTTTTTCGCAATTAATAACTAAATTTTACAAAATTCTTTCACATAATATTGGTACATCGCAATGACAAAGCAAAAAAAAGCTACAAAGGTTCAGAAAGTGAGGCATGCAACAAGGCCATCGAGCTTGGAGTTAGCTCGAGAAAGTCCCTCAGAGGTATGCAAGAAGTTCATGATTGAGTGCATCATTCAATTTTATGAGTTGGAAACAATTTTGTCTTTAGACATTAAATACATCAGGTATCATGAGAAGTGCTTGCCGAAATTCAAGGTAGACATGAGACAAAAGATGTTGGATGTATTGAATGATCCGAAGTGGTGGAAAGATATGAACAAGACATACATCAACAAATGCTTGGGCAACAATGTTCACAATGCATTGTGGAATTCCAAAGTCATTTTGGCAAAATATGGCAAGGAATATCGAACAAATGATGAAAGTTTCAACAAGTCATTTTCAAAGCAGACTTGTTCAAGGGGCAGTATGTTCTATTTGCTAAAAAGCACACTCGGATTGGGTCGATCACTTGGTGGAAAAGTAGTGATGGAATTGCTAAAGCGAATAGGAATAGATGCTATCTCATAGTACTTCCAAATACAACACAAGTGATTCTTGTTGATGACAAGACAATAAAAGGTGGGTACGCAATGATATAGAAGGTCCATATTGAAGGATGTCTGGGGATACTTCTTTATTGAGAGTTTGTGGCAAAGAAATCCATTCACTACCGCACTCAATCCAAACTTGCAAAGTTGATACATCAAAACGAGTCAATGGCTATTCGAATTCCACATCCAAGCATGATACGATTTGTTGTAGTGCATACAATGACATATGAAAGCTACGCGTATTGGTGGAATGGTGGAACTTTAGATCAAATGTTGAACCTAGATAATGATTATCTAAACAACATACACATTTGATTGATGTATTCATACCCCACGGAGGATGGGTTATAAATGCTCACCATCTTGATTGATTTTGGAAGAAGCGCACAAAGCTTGCATGGGCCTTTATGTATGTAATGAATGCAATGCATATTGCTGGACATTTGCACAATGATCTTTCTTCAGACAACATCATGTTGCACCTTCCCAAGGATGAGCCACGTATCTACATTGGAGATTGTGATTGGAGCTTGACTACTTTAGCTACTAAACCAATCAAATCTTTGTACACATTTACATTAGTAAGTGAGAGGACAGAAGCTTTGTAGAGAAGATGGTAGGTGGATCAAGATATTGCATATTTGCATATAAAAGATGCAAATGAAGAAATCCTTCCAAATTATTCATGCACATCGGAAGAGTATGCGGTTGGTAGAATTGCTCAAAAGATCAACAAGCAATGTATGTCGAAGGCCTACTTCAAATTGCAGCGTGAAACACCTCACATGACAAAGTTAGTGTTTCATGAATTTGGAAATATGTTTCATTCATTACTTGGACCGCCTTTGCTTGAAGGGTGAAGGTCACCGTAGAAGTTTGGCCCATGTGATGCATCAATTTTGTGATGTATACCATTGGCTTATGCCAAATGAACATTTCTGCCATTTATATTAGTGGAGTAGTAGTTCAATAGGCTATATAGAACTTTAGAATTAATTGAGGAATATAGAGTTGAAGAGGTAATTGTGTGTGCAATTTGCCAATTGTACACATTATATAGTATATTTAAAATTTTAAACCAACAATATATGGCAATATATAATAAATTGAATACATTTTGAATTGTTGGCTATTTTTTTATTTGTATTGATTGAGAAATTTTTGGGTATTGAATATAGATTTTTTTAGATTTTTTGTATGTTTTTTTGTATGCTTTAGCCCTTGTTTTTGAATTTTATATTTAAAATAATAAAATGTGAAGGAGGATGTAGGAATTTAATGTAAAATAAGATTCGTTAAGAAATTCAAGTCTGGAGAAGGGACAAAAATAAAACACCAATAAAATCATGCTTGAAAAGAAAAGAAAATTAAGGTGAGATAATCAAAGAAAAAATTATAATCTATAAATCATATCTTAATAAAAAATTTCTTTCATAGGAAACTTTTTTTTATAACAATCAAAGTGGAATGCTTCCGAAAATATGGTATGGACAATTGGACATAGAATAAAAATCTTTTTCATTCTATATTTTTCAACAAGCCAAAAACAAAACTTGTATAATCTACACATATTATAGTTTGTACAAACATTCCTTTATCCCTTAAAGGTGCATGCATCCAAAAAGTAGATGCGCCTTAGTGAACCTCAATTACAATTTTTAACATAATTATTTTTGAAATTTGAGTTTAACTAAGAAAATGAAGCTTGATTAGTTTTGTTTCTATTCCATTTTAAAGTTTTGAGAAATGTCAAAAATTGAGAGTGTTATACTGTTATTGGAGCTTTTCATCCATATTTTCTTTTTTTTGAACGTATTTTGAATTTAAATTATAAAATTATGTTTCTCATTCCATCCTTCATTTATAGTAAAAATTATAGATTATTCTAATATATATTGTAATTGATATAATTTTATTTCCACCTTCAACTTTTAAATTCATAAGAATTATATTTTTCCTTCAAAATTATTAAAAAAAACAAAAAACTAGACAATTTATTTTCCTACTTGCAAAAAATATCAAAATTTTGTACATCGATTAAATAAAAGGATAAATTTGGTTTGATAGTCAAATTTGACTTGAAGGTGTTTGATGTAGCTATTTTGGGTGTAAAAAATAAAATAACCAATTGAAAATTTTTTATGCTAATTTCCATTTCTATTTTTACCTCCCACAAAAATTTCAAATAATTTGGGATGTTTTTGCTAGTTTTACACATTTATGTTCAATTTTTGCAACAAAAATGATAACAGTTAGAAAATTTTCACGAAACAAATTGCAATTTCTCAAAGTGATATAGAATTTAGAGTTTCAAGTAGTAAAAATATCACATTGTTGTTTGAGTATAATTAAAAAGGCTAAAATTAGCTTAGATAAGAAGCTTGACCATTTCACAATAGATCAATTCCTTAAGGGGTTACTTTTGTTAACCCGAAGTTCACTAGAAGTTCAGGTTTTAGGGTGGACGAGTCAGACATGGCGGTAGAGGAGGTCAGGGCATTCCGATGGGGTGAACAAGCAGAGATAGACGGCAGCGGCAGACATCGTGGATGGTGGATTTCCCGAATGTCAATGGACGCTCTAGACGTCGTATCAACCCTCGATCAAACCCCCTTTCTTCTCCAATATCATTGATCTCCAATTAAAAAAAGTAAACTATCATCCTTGACTGTTGTTTTGAGAGATGATCTTGGCCATCATTACTCTAACTATAGAAAGTATAGAATATATACAATATGTGGAATATACATGGGATATAGAAGGAATATATATAGGATATATATGTATCTATACAAAATATGGAAACAAATTATACAAATATCATATAGCAATGGATATCCCATATCGTTTGTATGTAAACAAATTTTAAAAAATACAGATTTAAGGTGAAGGTGGGTATTTTAGAAGCACTTGTGTCATATTCTCAACCATTAACAAAATGACATGTGTATCCCCCCTCAAGTATTCATCTCTAATTTTCACTATATACTAAGAAGATGCAACTTGTATCTTCTTGGTATTAATATCATATGTGATTGAAGTGAGTGTTTGAAATGTAGATGCATCTAAGGTATCTAACATTTTGAAAAGAATCCAAGTTACTTCATTTAATTGCAACATTCTTAAACTAAAATGCACTTGTATAAATTCTTGCCTAAAATGTGTAGTCTCTATTTATAAGAGCTTAGGGTTGGTTTTGGATTTACTTGATTTCAATACTTTAAAAATTCATAGTTTTATTTGAGTATAAGCATACTAGTTGGGAATCAAAAAATCAAGAATGAAATATTTTTCAATTAGCCTATTTTACAAATTAAAATTAAAATAATTTTTTAAGAACATTGGTTGTTGTTAGAATACATATAGTCAAATCATTTCATAATCAAAACTTCTTAAATCTTTAATTTTTATTTTCATATTTATTAGGATTTAGCAGTTGATATTAGATCAATAGAAAATATACATATATATATGATAATTATACCATGTTTTTTTGCCCATTCACTAATTTAAAATTCCTTTATTATATTACAATTATGAAATTCAATAGAATCGTCACTATTGAATTCCTCTTAACCATAGTTCTTCCTTGTAGTGATATTTAAGATGATTTGAAAAATAATTTAAAAAAATAGTTAAATATCCCATATCAAGTTATAAATTATTGTAATTGATTATTAGAATATTATGTAAACTATAGAAGTGATTTGAAAATACTTTCTACTAAATATTTATATTCCTTTTTATTTTTGAATGAAAAATAAAAATTGTGATATAGCCATGAATAGAGCTATAGAAATCAAATTAATAATTTGAATCAATTAATGGCATTTTATTTTGGATGATTTTATATTTTATTCTATTTGAAGCAAATAAATTTGTAACTTAATCTATATTAAAGAAATGAATTTCACTCAATTTTATTATATAATGATGTTTGTGGAGTATCTCAAGCATGCTTGTATAAAGTGTTAAAAAAAACTTACTCAAAAAAATCTAAAATCCCCTTATAACTTCCAACAACATCAAACAAAACCTAGATAATTTTAAAATGGAGACTATTATTGGTATACTCAATTGCTAAGCCAATTTATAATTGATTTGAAAGATATAAGATATTGACATTTTGTATAGAATTTATTTAAGATGTTCCTAAAGAACTAGTTCCATCTTAATGTGGTCAAACATCATTCTAAGTTCAATTTAGCCTGCTCAATAATATTCAATTTAGTAATATTTCATATTTTTATTACATCAGATTATATGATATTTATGAGTGACAAAAATGAATATTCTGAAAGTTATAATCAAGTTTGACCTAGACTTTTGGATAGGAGATCTTTAGAAGGTGATTCATACCAATTTCAATAAGAGATCAGAGTTATTTTTTTGCTATAGATAGCTTACACGGTTTCATATAAGATACGTAGACCAACTATAGTCTTAGTCCAATTCAAAGTTGTACTTTTGGATCCCATTTGGTTCTCTTGGCATTTCAATCTAGTTTTTATTGCATTGAATGTCCAATCAAGGCCCAGAGTTTTGGAAGTGGCAAGATGACATGGTTGAAATTGGGTTGGAACCTAGAAAGTCACCATTTCATAAATTCCATATATTAACCCATGTACACGGCTTCAACACATGACAAAATTGTTTCAGTCGGGGGCCTATACAAACCAGAGGAGTGTTTTCAACGGATTTCCATTAAAAACATGTCAAGAAGTACAGCTTACATAACCATTGACATTCGAATCCAAAAGGACAAGTTAGAACATTCTTCCCCCTAAAGGAGGGGCCACAACAAGCTATAACAAAAACTAAATGTTTTTTTGCTTTGAACGCCTATAATGTGTCATTTTTTTCTTAAAAAAGGAGTTGACCCAAATACATATGTAATAAACCCCGATTTGCTGATCCTTCGGGGAAAAAAACCCAATTGTGAATCCATGCACAGGAACCCATTCAACAACTAGTGCCCACAATAGGCTTCCTACATTAACCCTGTAGCAACGCGGGCCCCCAAATCAAGGTAGTCACCAAAATTTTCTAATTACCGAACCAATAAGTGCATTCTCTTTTTCTACAGTTAACAATGAAGTCATCCATTGGACCACTCCGGTCCGCGTCTGTCCTCTTGTGAAACCTCACAGACAAGCTACTAGCCTACTTACACCCCATTTCTGTGACTTTTCAATCCTGTAACCTAATTCTGACGGAACTTTGCAAGGTCCCACTAGCTGCGGATCCTCGAGCTCCTTATCAATGACTTGAAATTCTTAAGTTATAAAATACCTTCCGTCAATGATCACCTCATCGATCACTACTGTACTGCAACTTCAGTTATTTACAGAAAGTGCGGAACCAAATTCCTTCCACACATTTCACAGCAATTCTTTACGTCTGTGCCGAGGAGTCGATCAGTGGGGCCGATTGGAATTGCCCGGCCGGGAGTAAGATAACAGACTTACCGGCGAAGAATCTCTCTGCATCCCCAGAAAGCTTCTTATGAAATTTGGTGATAACTTATTACTTGCGGAAGACGCCACGGATTCGCTCGGTGTCCCAGCAGCTTGCCCAGCAAGTCTGACAGCAAGCGGCTTTCAGATCTCAGGAAGCTGAAACTTAGTCGAAGCTGCCCTCGGGAGGTGTGCACAGCCTG
The DNA here is from genome assembly GCA_963969395.1 of Pseudoscleropodium purum. Taxonomy (NCBI): domain Eukaryota; kingdom Viridiplantae; phylum Streptophyta; class Bryopsida; order Hypnales; family Brachytheciaceae; genus Pseudoscleropodium; species Pseudoscleropodium purum. The sequence goes on from OZ017803.1 coordinate 1,199,358, forward strand.
AGAATGATCCCGCCGTGGCATGCCTGGAAATTCCTTTCAAGGGACTAAGTTAACCAGTTCAATAAATTACCTTTAAAATTTATATACTGTATACTTTACCTTATAAATTATCTTATAAATTTCAAGGTTCAATTTTTTAAACTACTAACAATGGAAATATTATGAATTTCATTTTTAATAAAGGTTCAAATTATACATTATGAAATGAAAAAGTGAATTGTATTTCATTTGTTTCATGTTTTAATAATATGTATTGGTTAACCTCAAAAGGACTGAGGCACATTTTGGGCAGAAACTGAAAAACTGCCATTTTTTAGGGTAGTGAGGGAGAAATTTTAGAAGTTAGAGGAAAAAGTTTTTTTGGAAATATTCAACCATACAAATTTGTATTAGACTACTAGCAACATTTGTGGAAAAAATTCCAGAAACTTTCAATTGCATAGATTGAAGGATTATAACATTTGAAAGTTAGAGGAAAAAGGTTTTTTTTTCTATCCTTGCCAAATCAAACTAGTAGAGTTGAACTCCTCTTAGAGTGAGATTTTTACACTATACACGGTTATTTTTTTTGACATTTGCATCTTGTGTCATGTAAGTTACATACATGTCACATTTCAAGAATTAGAGGAAGAATTTTTGCACATGTTGCCCAAAGCTACCCCAAAAGTTGAGGGCAACATAATTTTTGATCTAACCATCTAATTGGGGAAAAAAATTAAATTCCTACTTAGGGGTTAGTCGGTCGGATTTTCACACTTTGTGTCAAATTTTGTGAACATCCCACCAAAATTGACTCAATGCATAACTATTCAAAACCTCTTGCGTACTTTGAACAATCACTTGGTCCTGTAGGGATTAATGTAGTGCATGATTCTAGTAGAAACCATAGGTATTGGAGCACCAAGCTAGTACAATGTCAAGATTTGATTCTCCATATGGATTTTTGACATCAAATTCTACCATCATAGCTTGGTGTTCTAAAATCTCTTTCCTACTAGTGGTTGTAAAATAAAACCACAACAATATATTAATCTATTGTCCACACGGTACGAATTTTAATTGAAGACCACCACAAAACTTCAATGTTCTCCTTTGCACTTTATAACACAACCTACCTCACAGTTTTAGAAATTTGGGGCACTTGAAGGACATTTAGGGATTAATAAATCATCACTGGCTATAAATTTCCAATTTGGGTTCACGTATTTGACTCGGTATTTGTCCACTTTTAGCTGCCACCTTTCCACTATTTACAAAAAAAAATTAGGAAACAAATATTTTGAGGCGGTGGTGGTGATGGTGGAATTGACATCCTGGGGAGTGTGGACTGATTCAAATGGAATGAACTGTATACGAATTGAAAATGGAATAAACAGTTTATGAATTGAAATTGGAATGAATAGATGAATTGAAAATGGAATTTCCACTTGGTGGAAGTCGGTAGACGGAATTGCAACGCGGATGATTGCGAACTGAATATAAATTCATGAGTTAATATTAATAACTTCTGTCAGTGTGATAGACATCGACTGATATCAAGCGATTTCGGACTCTTTGCCGAATTCCCCTCTCCGAATTTTGCCGAATTCCCCACTTGGAATACCGGTACTAGATTTCTTTTTCAATAAAAACACATTTACTATACATGATCAAAGCAAAAACATGTAACTTCCAATTGTAAGTTTCTTGGACAAACAATAGGAACAAGCTTGTAGGAAATTCAAGGAAGAAAATATACCCTAAGTGAAGGTCAGATTTAGCAAAAGTTAAGTCATTTCTGTAAAAAAAATGCCATGTGTCATCTTGTGAATGGTATGAGGTGACGTGGAACACTCAGAATCTGACGTGTCAATTCAATTTCAGCACTCAGGTACCTTCACGTACGGTAAGTGAACATTAGTCCGAGTTCAAAGAAAAATTGTTGAGTTCTGTAAATCACCAAAACATGTCAAGTCTGTCTGTAGCTACAGACTTATAAAATTGCTCAATATTGAGCTTTCAATACTTGTCAGAATTGGTAGCTGCGACCAGATTCTCGGAGCCTCCCCAGAAAAAAAAAACAGCAAATAATGACTGCGTTAGAACAAAGTCAGGCTCACAGACTCAAGTTGACAAAGCGACAGAACAGACATGATGGCTCTTGTGATTCGCTAGTGAAGGACGGATACGCCCTCTTTTACGCTGACAATTTTTGCAATCCGTTATCAAACATTTTCACTGGAATTTCTAATTTTCACTGAGAGATTTACGGGAGCACTGAATTTAGTTCGATTCCAGTACAGACAAACATTCAATCCACAACCAGACTTAGTAAAAGTCTGGCCGAGAAGAACGCCGTACCGACAATTCACAGGCTACTCCTAAAAACTTGCCCAGTGGTTCTCTGCCTCCAGGTGGGGTGGGGAGGGGTTTTGGAGGTGATACATGTAATCTATCATTTTTTCATAAAATTTCAATGTGTGCCAAAAAACAAAAACAAAAACCCTTGCCTCTTGAGGAATTCCAAGGGAAACATAGTTCCTGGAAATTTGTAGAAATGGTGCATTGCCTTTGTATAACTGGCCTACTGGTGAAACCGTTCACAGATTTTTCGTATCGTCAGTTTCATTACATTGGCACCATTATAGTGCCGCAATTGAGTGTAACAAAATTTGTGAAGAGAGTGCGAAATTGAGTGTATCGAAATTTGTAACAAAGCTCTAAAAACAAAGACAGGAATAAATATACTTGAAAAGAATCTACGAAATTGACGTCCAGTGCACCAGATTGCAGATTCAACTCAGAAAATCAGAGCTCGAGCAACATCGACAGTCAAATACCAAACACAGAAACGCTTGAATTGAATCAACAGTATCGTGTTCATTTTTCCTTGTGAAAGAGGCACAATCTTCAATCGAAGAGTGCAAAAATTCCCCCGAAAAGGGGAAACAAAAGGCAACTGAGTCCTTTCATTTTTATACAGTCGTAAACCAATGACCACTTTCAAGGCTGTACGTGAGTGGTATTGTCAAATCACCGCCACAGCATCCTCAGATGTGCGCGTAAAGAATCAGGAACTACTCTGAATCAATCTGAAAAAATCAATTGTGACTTGTGAGTTCGGAACTCAATAATGATCCTAATGGAATTTGAAGGGGATAGCTTAGTATCCCCGACCATTTGGCTTTCCCAATCGCTGACTCTGATATTTACTAGCATTTCTAACTTCGATTATTGCAGCAATGGAAAGAATTGCGAGCGTTCTTCAATTGCAACTGGATTGCGAAGTCGAAGCTTGCTGCTGGAGGGGCAATAGCATGCACCGGGGCTGAAAGAAATTTTTACAAGTGGTAATGCTTTGTCTTCAATCCTAAGTTGTCTTGCCAACAACCCGTCTGACGCTGCGACTGGGAGGTCTCCACTTTGAAGATCCACCATCGCCCATCGCAGACATCGACGGAGGCCTCCATTTTGAGGATCCACCATCGCCCATGGCGCTCTTCCTCGGAGGCCGCCACTTCGATCCGCCACCATCGCCCAAACCCGCCATGTCCTCTCGATCGGTCTCAACTTCTTGTACCAAAATCTCAGGGAAAATCTCTTACAAAGATTGTGAGAGTTTCCACCCAATCTATATATATACCAATCAAACAACAGCTCTACGGCTATTTCAAGTTAGTCGTGCAGATTGAACTACGTCGAGTTTCTCGATCCCTAGCTTCGTGTAACTTATACCTTCTTCCTCAGTTTGTGTTGCAATTGATCACTCAGCTCGAAAAATGGAATGTTTTGGTTCATTCCAATGGTGGTGTTTATATACTCTAGAATTTCAATTAATTTCACGTCGCAACTCGAGCTTTTCTGTTCAAACGCGGAGACTTGACGCCTTGCCCGACAAGATAATTAAATTGATGAGACCCAGACGGAGCTTTTGATCGAATTCTAGTGAAAGTTGTCCAAGAATATTCTGGAATTAACAAGAAGGGAACGCGAAGACGGGTGTCTGACGACGACCCAAATCGCAGCTTGACATGTCGTCCAGGAGGTTGGGAGGATGGGAATTTCCCAGGAAAAGGAATTGTAATTCAGTGCAAGAAAGTTGGTCGCATTCAAATGGTTGGCTTTGGCCGTTGGGGTGGCTAATTATCTGCTGCTGGAAATTCCGTCCTGGCGACGCAGAAATTGTTTCGCTATGGGAGTTCCGAAGCTCGTGCGCCATCGCCAGCTGCCAAGGGCGTTGAAGAATTTCCTTCGATCGGGAGTTTGCTGGAACTGGGGAAGGGTAGTACTGGCGTTCTCGGAAGGAGAGAGGAGGGGGACTTTGCGGGAAGTTGGATGTGATGGAGCACTCTACAGTACGTAAGAGGCCCAGAAAGCGCTCGGTCCTCTAACGACAGAGGTACATTCTGCTTTCTTATTGCACCACCAATGTACAAAATGTGTACATTTCAGGAGCTGGACGCTTTCAGTTTAGTGAATATTGCTTTGAAGTTCAAAAATTCATAACTAATTCCACCTAGCTCCAAGAAATATGAAACTACTTGGGTTAAATTTCAATTCCATTTGTCTTTCAAGGAAAATTTATTGAAAAATATTTCAAGACATCTAGTCTCCCATAATTAATTTCAACTCATTTGGGGTATCTGATTCAATTATGAATTTCAAATTTGATCACCTGGTGGTTAGAGATAAATGATAAATTCCAGTGTTTTTCTACCAAGTTCAAGAAAAAACCCGCTCAAGACCAAGAGCATCTGAATCGGGTTGGTATGAAGATTGTTTATGAGGGAATCCACGCGGAGGAAAATTGGGAAACATTCTTCATGTGACTTAAAGGCGGCGCCGGTCATGATTCTCAAATTTTCAATCAAAATTTCGGACGGATTGTGAAAAATTTCCCTCCGCGATTTTTTTTTTCCCAGTCTGAATGTGTATCTTGCAGGAGGGAATTTGACATAATCTCATCAGGGAAGCTTTTTACGTAGTAATTATGCAAATTTGTCTCCTGAGAGAAGCAGAATCTATCCCCAACACTCCCGCAAAGTACATGATGGATTCGCTTTTCAGCAAAATAAAAAAGCAATTCCCTAGTGAAGTCAGTGGTTACTTTTCTTCCTACATTTGTTCCGGGGATATTTGTTACTTCTCTTTAGCGAATTTGTTACACTTCAGTGTGAACTAGCCGAAGAGTCGGCAGACATTTTCATCACTGCTGAGTTTGGGTCCTCCACGGAAGTTTGCTCGCACATGCAACTCAACTGTGGGGTCATCAGAAGGCTTTTTCGTTTGTCAACTGTCTGCTAGTTCTCAGCTTGTCGTTTGTCATCAACAGTGGTTGAGACTCGGCAATTGGTGAGAGGCACACCTGCCATAACAGCCGTTATCATAATTACCCCGACACAATAGATGTGTATCTTCCTTTCAAGTTAGGGAGCTGTTACTGCGCTAGCCATGGCAAGTTCTGCAGTATCAGCGTCTAACAGCGTCTAACAGCGTCTGGTCAGTTCCTTGCAAAGTAAATTTTTTGCTCTCCAGACATGTTGCTCGTGTGGCGATGGTTTGTATGATAAAGACGCCATCCTAAACCATTTTAAATTACATTTTCTATGTGTGTTTCATAGTCCCAAATTTCCTACAGTCGTGGCAAAAGGCATGTGGGAGGTCGGTTTTTTGTGATAGATCGACAGAAACATTACACTGGTTTCCTTGCTCAACAAGCTAGACTGTTCAATTCTTTTTTTCAATTTCTTATTTTTCTGTTGCTGTTTTTGATTTGGAGATACTCACACAGGGATGATGGATTGTGGCGCAAGAATGAAGAAAGTCGATAGCAGTCAACTGAAGAAAGAAACCAGGACAGTGATGCCGACGATGCCGCCAAGAAGACTTGAACGTCACGCTAACGAGATTTGTGTAAACAGGAACTACCTCAATCCATTTTTACTGGAGCTAAGCTCATCCGAAACGTGAACGGTATTTCTCTCACTTGGGCGTAGACTATTTAGAGTTAACCACATGAATCCATTTCTACTTGAGCAAACCTTGTCCGAATTGTACATGGTATTCTCTCACTTGGGTCTGGACTACTTAGAGTTAACAATTGCCAACAGTCTTCAGAGGTTCTTCACTCAAAACAGCCTGCTGTGCCCATATTTCGGATCAGAATTCAGAGGTACTTTTCCAAGATGTTGACAGTTTACACCAGAGAAGTATAGTAGGAATTGTCAGTTTCCCAACGATATCATTTCAATAGGATTAGAATTACGTTGCAGAGCAGAATGGGTACTGAAGGAGACGGAGGGAACTCACAGTGGAACCCACCGCGCATCAGGTGATTCAGAGCAGCCACTCAGCGGCAATTCCTTGACGCAGCAGACGCTGGTTTTCGAAATTCTCATGTTCTCAACGGACAACATGAAGCTCTAGGTGCTTGCTGGCATTCACAGCTACAGCTCGATTGGTACATGAGTTATCGTTAGAACTTTGGGCTGGTCCCCTGATTGTCAACACGTAGATTGATTCTATTCATGAAATTCTCGGAGTTGTTGCTTCATTTCGTAGAAGAATGATCTCTGAGCTGCACCCATTGCTGTCTTTACTGGGGCCTTCAGAAAGAGATCGGTTGTACCATATATCAATTTTCATAGCAAGCAAAGCTGGCACGAAATGCCTTCATGAAATGTACTCATGCTTGTAATTCCCTGCGTCTCGTGTTTTCTATGCGTTGGTGACAGCCATGTGATTTAACTTCAGATGCTAGAAGGATTCCTATCCAGGAATCTAGACAGTGAAATTAACTGAGGTGGAGTTGTGATCAAGCTGTTGTAATTAGAGGTATCTAATTGTGACACCTACCTAACTGCACCCGTAGAAAATAGTATAATGAGTTCAAATTGATTTACGAAAGTATACCACCTCAACATCAAGGTAGTAGGATATCTACCAATATAACCTTGAATCCTTATAGCATTTGCTTATGATATTTGAATAATGCATTCTCTGGTGCATTGGAACCCTCGCTGATTTGCTAACACGTATATTCAAAATTTAACCATTCCAATAACCACCTTCGGCTTAATTATGCCATTCTGATATATCTCTGGATCAATGACGTGCTTGACAAGACTGACGTGAGCAACCGAAACATCAGTGTCCCAAGTAACTCATTGACCATGACGATAGGAACTTTCTAGGGCAATTGATCTCTTGAACGATCCAATTTGTTGATTGGCCAGGATGTTGCAACGAAAATCCCAGTTCGCGGTAGGAAGACGGACCTATTTAACCGGGAGTGGGGACCGGTGCAATCTTGACCAGCAAATGCCTTCTACCGAATAATAACTGCCCTAACTTCTTATCCGTGGACTTCCCATCGGAATTTTAATCCAAGATTACGTCAGATGACACAGTCGTTGACGACTCGGTAAAAATAAGTAGAAACTTATTAACTTAGTGCTTCCCTTTGACTCGAACAAGATTTGACCTCCTGAAATTGAAAAACGCTGACTCAAGGAATTCAAATTGACTAAATTTGTAAACGCATCGCTGGCAAGGGAGAGTTTAGCCCTCACCGGATCGACTCCGTCGCTGCTTTCCTGATCGAGTGCTTGCATCATGCCGACTGCAAGAGAAACGCAAACATTCGTTAGTAAAAAATCACAAGAATTCAACAAATTCCCACCATTTGACTTACGAATTCAAGATGAAAAACTCCACAAGTTGCTTCAAAGGTGATGGATACGAAGGCTTACTAACAGCGCCTCGCGGCACACTTCTAATTGATTGGAACAACGTTTCGGTGTCTGCTTCCTCCGAATTTAAAATTTCGATTCGCAAGTACAGGCCTGCAGGTTTAGGATTCCCTGTACAAAAAACGAATTTCCGGAAGGCCATCAGGGGTTTAGTCATCTTCACATTCTCCGGCAATTTTAATCCTAACGCGTATACGAATGTCGCTGTTCTGCGCTTACTAGCAACACTCCATCGAACTCCCCAAAGAAATCGGGATCGCAGTGAGTGAGCTCCGTACTGGTCCCCTGTTTCCTTTCGAAACCCTAAACCCTATTCTCAAATCTGACCCGAAAGGACTACTACAGTACACCCAATTACGACCACTTTCTAAAACCGATCACTCTACATTCTTGCTTTAAATATACTCATGCTATTCATGAGAGTCTATGGTCAGTTTTAGAAACTCTTATTTTCAGCACTTTGAAAATTCGTAGTTTATTCATATTGTGTCCAAAAAATACTTCTTAAGAGAAACAAGAATTCCCTTTTGACTATGAAGAAGACTCCACAAAAAGTTTTGCAACATAATAATAGGAAACATGATGAATTGCTAATTTGTGAGATTTTAGATGTAATTACTTTACAACATATCAATGGCAAGTCTCATATTCCTTTGCTCTATGTGTTTTGTTTTGTAAATGATTGAAGTTTTTAAATCTTTTATTTTTCAAAGATGAAATCATATGCCTTCTCTACATCTTAAAATTTTTAGATTTCTTTTAGAAAATGTGTACTTATTTTGAATCTTTGAAGAAAAAGTGAAAAAAAATTCATATCAAATACAAAATATACTAAAATAACTGAAGAATCTAATTTTTAAGAAGATTAATTTATGTGTAATAGTTTAGAATATTTTGGTACAAGCAAAATTTTCACATGATTATGGATTTGAAAGGTGGTTATCTAGAATAATGTAAAATAAGGCTTCTGGTCTCCAAAACACTATAGAAAGTTCAAGAATATTAGGTCAAAGCAAGGGAATTATTTCAAGAAAAGCTAGAGAGGTTTAGCCATCTTGTGACATTCTTTCCTACGTTGAAGGAAACAAAGTTTATTTGTAAACAATGTGATGTGAACTCGATCTCAACCCTCAATTAGAAAAAAATGCACACTCCTTGTAGAGATTATCCAATCCTATAAAGATAGATATAGATTACTGTTAATTTGTATGAAGTACAAATTATATTTTTCTTGCTTCTAAAACATATTTATGTTGATATAAAACACAAGATTTAACTATTAAAAGGTACATAGTATTAGTAAATATTTGAAAAATATATGATAAATACATTCAAATACAATAGTATTTGTATTTGCATGGTTGAATAGCTAATATTTGCATTATAATGTATTGCTTTGTTGCTTGCTTTTATTCTTTTGTTTTCAATTGTCATATCATTCTTGCTATGTTAATGAAGGTAGGAAAGGTTGAATGCATTGTCTTGAATTTATACTCTAAAAATCTAATTTGTATACAAAATTTGTGAGCACCAAATTCACAAGATATCATTTTGAACATTTAGCTTACACTAATACTTGAAACTAATATACTAGAGCATGATAATTTATGGTTATTTTTTCAATTATAATTATTCATAATATGCCAAAAACTAGGAAAATTTAGAAAATTAGGTAATCATAGGGTGTCAAATATTAAGACATCCTTGGATAATATTCCCTCTTTAATAGCTTACTAAATTTAAGGGATGTCAAAATTTGCAATGGAAATGCTCTATAAGTAGTTTAAGAAAGTGGACTTCAAAAATTTAATTTTGCTAGTTCTTGCCAAAAGCAAAAGTATTGCACTAGATGTCAAAATCAAGAATTAAAAACAAACTTATATTAATTTAATGGTTCATTTTAAAATGATTGCAAGAAACATTTATTATTCTATGTCTCATTTTACAAAGCAATATGTTTTTTGGCCATAGCATTTGTATTATACCTCTTAAAGATTCCAAATTCTTACCCAAAGACATATAAGACTATTATTTATACCGGATAATTTTTTTTGTATATTTATCAAAATTGATTTAATATTTTCAAAATACTCCCAATTCAATGTCACCAAATCATTTTGGGTCCTTAAAATCAAATTTGAAGCTTAAAATTAGTATCTTAAAAATTGATCAAACATTTTTTTAAATATTTTTTTCCATCATACACATGTATTCAAAGTGTGCTATCTTTGTGCCAAACTAGGGATTGTATAATTGTTTTTATGAAGATGTAACTAGTTGATTAGAGTTCAAAATTTTAACATTTGTAATAAATAATATGTTGTTTTATTTTTTTTAAGGATAAAAGAGGATTATAGGGGGGCAATTCTTCCTAGCACTGAACACCTTAATCTTTAAAAGATGAAGGCCTTTTTTCATCAAAAAAATATTCAAAACTATCATTTCTATTGCAACATCCAAAACTTTGTAATTTTTGTTTTTTTAAGACTATCTAATCCTAGGACTTTGCACCAGATTAACTAACATAAGAATGTGTGGAAGAAATTTTAGAAATTTTGATTGCATAGATTACAAGGTATTTGCTTTTAAAGTGAAGAAAACAATTTTTTTTGTACCTAATGTAATTTGGTTTTATGTCTTTGAATCATTTCAACTTTAAATTTTTTTGATATAGATTTTGAATTAAAAAAAATTGTTTTGAAGAATTGAATTGAGAATGTAGAATTTTAAAAACACAAACTTAATTTTCATTCAAAAAAAATTGTTACATAGAAATAGATACAATATAGAAGGAAAAACTAAATCTTTATTAGTTTTAAGATGGAATTGAAACACACTAATGACGATAGTAAGACTCTATAGCAAGCAAAGTAAACCATGTAGAACAAACTAAAAATCAAACAAAATAATTTTAAATTATAAGACTAAAATTTATAAGAACCTCATATGGCAAAATTTTTTTGAAAGAAATCTTAAATTTGATAAAACTATGATATCTTAGGACTTTTGCAAACAAATTTTTAAACTTAAATATATTTAAATAAAATATTTATAAATTATAAAATTAAATTATTAAACTTCAAATTGAAGAAAAACAATTCAATGTTTTAAATTTTATAGTTTACATTAAGAAAAATTACTTCTGTATGAGTCATAATTTTGTAAACTAGTTTTGAAGATTTTGGTAAACAAATTTATCTAATTTATAATTTATGTGCTCAACTTTCCAAAATTTCAAAACCTTCAATCAATCGTCATTAGTAGAGTAGACAGTCATAGTTAATATTTATGATTTATAATTTTATAATTTTAAATTAAATTGATACATCAATCATTAGATTGTTAAGTTATCTTTCATCTAGTTTACACTTATGAATTCATATGTAACATTTTCTACTCTTTGTATTTGAATCTCCATTCAATTTACATTTGAACTATTTCTTGTATAATTATTTGTTCAAAATAATTTGAATGTTTATTGTTGCTCCATTGTAGGCAATTTCAATTTTATTTGTACTTAATTAAAGTACTTTAGTGTAAACGTTTGACACTCTTTTAATATGGTAAAAAATTTATTTCTAGAAAACTAATGAGACTAGTTTTTTTCATCAAATCTCTATTTAACTTTGATACTTCTCTTTCTAGAATTCTATTCTTTTCTTGCACTTCTTTATTGATTTTGTTCAACCAGCCTACAATGTGATTATAATGATTGTGTATCTTTTCCAATTTTTGATGAAGGATTTGATTTTCAAGCTTTAGAGCATTATTTTCATCTTTGATTGATGGATTTGCTACAATATCGTCATTTGCATCATCTTATTGACTTGAAGTTGCATATGTTGAAGGGTATATGCAATTAATTTGTTGTTCAAAAAAGTTGAAGACTTCATGTAAGAAGAAGAATACAAAGTTGATGGAAATTTGTTATTATTCTTTCCCATAGAACCAAATCTTTGTGAGGAAGTCAAAGTTTTTCTCTCCCTCTTTGTGAACCAAATCTTTTGTAAAGAAGTCAATTTTCATCCTCCTCTTCCTCTACTCGTGAACCAAATCTTACCAGTCGAAGTTCTTCCTCCTTATCTATTGGTGCACAAATTTTCTTATTATAAAGTCGAAGTTCACCCACTTTCTTCTCTATTGGTGAACCAATTCTTTTATTAGAAACTTGAAGTTCTTTATTGACTTCTATAATTGGTTTCTTTGTGTAGGAAGGTTCTTCTTTGATTAAAGCTACTTCATTGTTTTCAAAAGTTTCAACATTTCTATTTTCATTTGATTGATCTATTTTATGTTTGTGTTGTTTATTGGTAAGGTTCCAATTCACATTTCGATTCAAAATACCCTTGCATATACCATTGCTGCCAACCAATATGGAATCATATAAGTTCTACCTTTCATAGCTACATTCTCTTTGAATAATGTTTCACACATCTCCATCAATTCCATCTTATATGCTTCATGTGTACAATTGTAGTGGTGCTCTATAGTCCAATATCAATTGATTTTGTCATGTTTTGGGCCAATGTCGAATTATATGACCCCAAGTTATCCACTTTTTGCAAGTTCTTTCATCCCAAGGTTGTGAAGCATTTTTCCAACCAGATAATGCTATCTTTGTTTTCTTTAACTCAAGCCTATTACTAAATTGGCGAAACTTCAAATTCATATCCATTGTTGATGATTTCATATTAATATTATTGTAAAACAACAATAAAACTTTGTCATTATTTAAAATGATTGTTATAATCGACAATGAACTATTTGAGTATTATATGAGAATTGATAGTATTCTTCTTGTACTTTTATTTTCTAAGCTTTTCTATAATAGAGTGCAAAAAAATTTATATGATTTTGTCCAAGGTCAATATTTATTTAAATAGAACAAGACTAAGATATATCATTTCATCAAGTCTCTCTCTCTCTATATATATATATTTATTTAAAATTGTGTATAACTTTTACTTCAAAATAAAAGTTGTATTGGAGGTTGGATATGGGTCCATGGTTGGTAGTGGGTGATTTAAGGCAGTCCAAGCTTAGGAGCTTCGTCAAAATTTAACACTTGGAAGTAAGCTTGTTCCCAAGTCAGTCCTGTACTGTACAACACACAGGGAGTTCATGAGAACGACGTGTCGGGGAGGGGTACTTCCTGGGAACCAATTTAGACTGGACTCACAGACGCACTCATCAACGAACTTCATTCAACTCCATCCAACGAACTTCATCCGAAGTCGGTCACAACGCTCCGAAGCCCGTGGCGTGTCCACCTTTCCTAATCAGGTCAACTCGCATCACCCCATTCATCTGCACACCCTGGTGGCTGGTGGCCTGGTCCTACTAGTCCTACCACGAGCTTCCTGACGTAACCAACTCCCCCCCATGACCCGCCTATATTCTAATATACCGCCCTTTTCGTCCCAATGCCAGGACTTTTTCCTTCGTTTCTATTCTTTATTCTCTTACAAAATGAAAGTTTCATTGCGAAGCGGACGAAGCGAAGGCACGAGACACCACAAACGACAGACTGGAGAGTACTGCCCAAGTCAGTCCTTTTGGAACCACTTCGCCGGTCTTTTTATTTGTGCAGTTCGGATAGCCTGCTAGCTGGCACCTGGGCTCCCTGGTCCACTTCTAGCTACTACTATCTCTGGTGTCCGACCTTGGAATTGCTGCCAGAACAACAACTTGTGGCGTTGAATTTGAATCTGTTGGTTGCCTCAGTCTTTAATTTTCAGTTGGGCTTACCTTTTCGATTTTGTTATTCTAATTTTACAGAAGGTGGGCGTCACCGCATCTCATGTCGACTCGTCCTTGCCGATTGACACGCTGCACTTCGTTTCAATCAGCAGACGCGCTTACCGACGGGAAACTTGACCAACGGAAGACTGTAGTCAAATTTGATGCAGTTGCTACCAAGGCAGGGCAAAGACACGGGACTGACTGCGCGCGGGAGGAAGCTGATCGCCATATAAGGAGAATTGCACTTGCACCGTTCCTCATTCCCGCTCTGATTCAATCATTCAATTCCATCAGTGATCGAATCCTATTTCGCAGTGTTAAGTTACAAGTCTGGTTATCAGCTCAAGATCGATCTCCGGTTCCAATCGCCGTTGATTCTATAGGGAAATACTTTGAGTACTCCTGGAAGTGGCAAATTGACGTTGTATTGTGTCAAGAGGTCACTCTGATCGTTTCGTCGTTCGAAACTACGTTTTTTTACGTTGATTCGTACGCAAATTAAGTTCAGCGAGGTCTCTCCGATCCTGTGCTAGCGAGGTATCGCAATGGGTGCTGAAGGCAATGGTGGTGGTTCGAAATGGAAGCCGTCGTCGTCCTACTCTGGGGACTACGAAGACTGCGAAGGCGATGGCGGATCCTCAAGATGGAGGCCACCCTCGCACTGCTGCGGCTGCGACGACCACTGTGAAGGGGACGGAGGATCCTCCAAGTGGAGACCCGGAAAGGGCTTCTGAAAGACTCCTAATTGAGTACTTACTTGGAGATCAAGTGCCAATTGAGATTCAACAATTTTGTACATACAGCGATCAATACAAACATCGAGCAATGGTAGTCACCCAGAGTGACCAGTTGCGCCAGCAAGTTATGCGGAGGCGATGGTTCAGAATCTCGAGAGAATGTATATTTTTCTCAGAGGTTTCAGTCTTTCAGCAGATCTGGAATTTTTTTTTGGTGTCAAATTAGTTGACTCCATCGTTCCGACCTTTGGAAGAATAGATCATTCACACAACCATTCTCTGGGTACCCCTTTTTGTAGAGCAGGGCTAGGGGGCTGGGATAGATTAGCTGCCATCCTTTAGTCTGAGCCCATTTCTTGAATGCTGGCGATGTAAAAAAGACCGCAAAGTTAAGAGAATTTTTTTTTATGCATCATCTTCTGATCAAACACGCCTGTCTATCTTGTATGCATTCGTACCGAGACTATTGGCAATGCTCGTCGGGGGTCATCAACGTGCATTAGCACACAATGCAGAGTATGGCGTCTGGAATCGGCCAATTCAAGCCCCTGCATAATTGAGCTCTTCTACAGTTCTACTTATTAGCAGAATTTCACATCAATGTACGTGCAACCCAGATATACAACGAAATTGATGTTTCAAGTGCTGCGTTGGAGTGGTGGCAGCATTCCGTATCTCACAATAGTATGCATAACACGGGAAAGACAATTTTATCCCAGTTCCTTAAATGAGAATGATGCACAACTGGTTCTTCCGTCCGAAACTACAACAGTTTGAGATTTTATATTCTTCACGTACACCTGCACAAATGAAAATAATGGAAAGCTGTCAACTAAAAGAATATTCCCATCTCAGCCACAAACTAGTGTGTCGAACAACGAGTTTCCGTTATAAGAACTTCGATTGATTATAAAGGGTGGTAATTAATTTGCAAATCATGTGAATTATAAGTTTTTTGTCTGTGGAAACAGAATACTCGGAAGAGATTTTTGCTGACGTTTATGGTGAAGCTGGAAGTGCCATAGATTTCTGCTGACGTTGCAAGCAAGCAAGGTAGGTGGATGTGCCTGCATGTGCTTGAAAAGTCACAAGATAAAAAACTGTATAGCTGTACACTACAATTATAATGAGCCTCTTGAAGATTCAGAAGTCGGCAGGTTGTGTCCCAGCTGCGGTTGACTTCCATTACCCTTCCCCATGTCGGCAATATATAATTATACAGTCAGATAAATATGCGAATATTTGAAGAACAGAAATAAATCCGTGACGTCCTAATTGTACCGAACGTTTTGTAAACTTTTTTGTTTTCCTCTTCAGTTTTAAAGGGATGGCAGTACGTATCCCTATAAATTCAAAGACCTATTCAAATAAGTGAATAACGTACAGGTCTCTCCCACGACCAATATATTTCCGTTGATATCTTTCTTCGATTTGTCAACTGAACTTTTTCTGACTACTAGCTTGAGACTCACTGCTGCAGTGAAGCTCTATGATTTGTATCCAGTCGATGACTGGTCTCTTGTCTCCAACATGTAAACAGCTCGCAGAGCCGCACTTTTGTGGTGATGTACTTTCTCTCTGTTTAACCCTGGAACGCGTGGCCTATGACCACACAATTGGAGGTCAAATTCCACCACTTTTTATGCTCCTCTTTAAGCAACTACATGTGAATGAATATTTTTATTTTTATTTCTTAGAGATGAAGTTATATGTCTTCTTTACTTCACATCAAGAGAAATTTTAGATTTCTTTTAGATTTATTTAAGAATAACTGAAGAAATATCATACCGAATTAGAAAATTATCTCAAAAAATCTCAAAAATTTCACCTTGTGTGTCATATTATAAACACAATTTTTGTGTCATTCTTTAATTAGAATTCATTGGAAATACATCCCCAATTCAAATTGCAAGAAAATATTCAATTTTAGGATTTCATTTCAAATAAATAAGAAATTAAAATGAATGCATAAATAGCAATTAGACCAAGCATTGAGTAGAAAAAATAGGGAAAAAAATCCTACTCTAAACCATTATTTAATGTTTAGCAAGTAGTGTTGGTTAGTTAATTGTTAGTTGGTGCCTTTGAAAAAATAACCAATTGGAGTGTGAAAATAGAGGATCCAAAATCACACAATAATTCATAAGATTGGCAACCAACTAGTGTACAAAAATAAAAGGTGGATATTGAGCTGATGCCTTTATGAAATTGTCAAATTTTAGCTACCTAACATTTGAAACCAAAGCTATTACCCAAGTTATTGGAAGTAGGTATATTTTGGAGAAGACAAGTATCGCTTCAGGGTTGGTAATCTGAATCAACTAAGCCGGCCGGCTCTATTTGCTTTCAACAGCCAGCCAGCAACAGAAGTTTAATTAGTTTCAAAACTGGTATGTCTCTGAAGGAGGAGGATTATAACCTTTGCAAATTTGAAGTTGAGGAAAAGTGGTTGGTGAGGATTTCATACTAGAGGAAATGAATCGGGAGATTTTGATGAGGAGAGGATGCAACCGGTGCCCTTCTGAGGAGGTAGCTCCGAAAACTTCTCCGACGCGCGCTGCTGCGAACCCCCTGGCTGGAGACCAAACAACACCAATGCCAAGTACATTTGCTCCAGTCCACACAGACCAACAGCCACACACTGAGTGTTAGAAACTGCTTATGGTCAAATCTAAGGGAAAAAATTGTATTCAATTGCTTCAACACTGTTTTTAAAGTTCTACTACTAGTAGTATTTCTTTACATGTTTGATTGGCCGGCAGAGAACTTTAGATAAATTTAAGAATTGAAATTTATTTTCATTTCAAACTGTTAAAGTACGTCTAGATTTTTAACACTGTGGTACGTACCA
This sequence comes from Pseudoscleropodium purum, assembly GCA_963969395.1. Taxonomy (NCBI): domain Eukaryota; kingdom Viridiplantae; phylum Streptophyta; class Bryopsida; order Hypnales; family Brachytheciaceae; genus Pseudoscleropodium; species Pseudoscleropodium purum. Next base: position 1,216,418 of record OZ017803.1, read on the forward strand.
ACTTACCAACTTTACATGCAGGATGATATGGTCTTGCAGTCAGTTTTCCTGGCTGACTTCCGAAACTGTGTCATCATCCTGTGATTGCAGGTCTTGAAAATGAATGTGTTTATATCATCCTGAATTCCTGATCAGAAATGATGACAGAGATCTCTACAGTAGATGGAGTGCACAATATATTATCACCTGCAAATCTAATCTAGGAATTCCATCATGTCACGATTCGGCTGGCGATACACTTGTCTGTACGTGCCTGTCAGTCAGTCCCTCCCCAGTCCAGTAGAACCAAAGTTGTGAATCGACAAGACAATGCAAGTGCACCGTGCGTACCAAGCTAGCTGATTTCATTTTCATTTACTGATACCGACACTTCAACGTATCAACAGTGCCGCACAGTGGCTTCGTTTACCATACTCAGACTAGCTTCATACATTGCAAGTGCAAAATATAAATACATAGTCCCGGACACGTACACATGGCATGACGTTCTCCTCGTTTGATACATGTACAAGATAGACACGTTTGATCAGAAGATGATGCATAAGATAAATCTGTCTTAACTTTGTGGTCTTTTTTACATTGCCATTTTTTACATTGCCAATATGGAATTTGCTCAGACCGAAGAACGGCAGCTACTCTACCCGAGCCCCCAGCTCTACAAAACGGGGTCTCAAAAAATGGTTGTATGAATGATCTAGGATTCCGAATGTCGTCGGAATCATAAGGTCAACTAATTTGACACCAGAATTTTTTTGCAGATCTGCTGAAAGGATGAAACCTCGGAGAAAAGTATTTACTCTCTCGAGATTCTGAACCATCACCTCCGCATTTCTAGCTTTGGCAATTGGTCACTCGGGGTGACTACCATTGCCCGGTGTTTGTGTTGATCGCAGTATTTACAAAATTGTCGAATGTCAGTTGGCACTTGATCTCCACGTGCGTACTCACTTCGGAGTCCTTCAGAACCCCTTTCCGGGTCTCCACTTTGAGGATCCTCCGTCCCCTTCACAGTCGTCGTCGCAGACACAGGTGTGCGAGGGAGGCCTCCATCGGGAAGCGCCCCCATCACCTTCCACGTGGTGCGATGGTGGCCTCCATCTGGAGGATCCGCCATCGCCTTCGCAGTCTTCGTAATCCCCAGCGTAGCAAGACGGGTTCCATCTCGAACCGCCTCCATCACCTTCCGCACCCATGGCAAGAGCTTACTTGCTAGCACAGACGAGACCTCAAGTGCTAAGCTTTACTTTCAAGTCTTACTACGAATTTACACACTTAGTTAGAAACCGGGATGTTCTCTGAACAGACCAGAACTTGCACTGCCCTTCTGCAAGAATACTCAAACCAGGACTCGAGCCTCCCCTTACGGTTATAATTAATCAACTAACAACTCAGTGGAGATTGATCTTGGCTGATAACTCGAACGTGAGGTAGAATGGTCGACTGATGAATATATTGAAGAGCTGTAAAGAGTGCGTTGTGAATGAGGAATGAAGGCCAGCGCGGGTCCTTATTATATGGGGTTGGGAGTTTGAATTCCACACTTCCACTACGCAGCCAGTCTCGCGCCGTGGGCTGGAGTGTTGATGTGCTAGTCAAAATTGTTGACTCTCGTCGGTATGACCAGCAACGCGACATGGTTACAGCGTTCCGTTATGTTGCTCATGGGGAAACGAGAGGATGAATGAGAAAAGAGCGACCTTGGATGAGAAAATGAGAGCGACCTTGGATGAGAACGAGCGAACGAACTGGTGCCTTCGTCAACGCTACTGTTTTTGATTGCAGCAGTTCCAAGAGGCGGCAACACTGATGAATGCACAAAATAAGGACCAGGGAGGCTGCAAACAGAGAAATAAAACAAAACTGAAAGAAAAGGAAGCACCTGGGAGCCACGTGCCAGGTTTATTTTGTTTTGTATTACAGAAGTAAAGGGACCTTTATCCTACTGCAAGAAAAAGGAGAAGCAGAACCCAGCCGCAAGCAATCGGCCTGGACAGGCCAGTGAACACGTGCCAGGTCAGTGTAGAAACCTTGGAGCTCCGTTGTTTGCAGGAGTGCCTTTGCCCTCCTGCCCCACAGCAGGGCCTTCATTAGAGAATCTCCACGCGTTTGGTAAATCACCACCTGTTTGGCATAATGGATGGCTTCTTAACCCCTAAATGCCCGAGGCACCAAAATGTGGTATTTGCAAAATTTTGAAGTTAAATAAAACCTAACCAAGTTTCTATTTTTAGTAATTTATATTTTTGAAAGATTCTTCTTGAAGTCTAGTCTTAGCATCAAAAATCCGATCTTGAAAATAAATGATATTGATTTTTCTATTCAAGACTTTGTACAAGGGTACCCATTGCAATCTTGACTTCCTGTAGTATTGAGAGCTCTTGTCAATGAGCTTCAAATATACTAGGACTTGAAGAAAAAATCACATTTAAAACTCATTTAAAAAAATTGTAGAGTAGATTTTGACAAACCATAAATTGATTGGGGTTATTCATGTTAGACCCTTAACCCCTTAAAGACTTGATCCATTGTGAAATGGTCAAATTTCTTATCTGAGCTAATTTTAGCCTTTTTAATAGTGTTCAAACAACAATCTAATATTTTTACTAATTAAAACTCTGAATTCTATATCACTTCAAGAAATTTAAATTTGTTTTCATGAAAATTTCTAATCGTTATCATTTTTGTTGCAAAAAATGAACATAAATGAGTAAAAATAGCAAAAACAATCCAAATTATTTGAAATTTGTTTGGAAGGTAAAAGTAGCAATGGAGATTAGCATGAAAAAATTTTAGTCGGTTATTTTGTTTTGTACACCCAAAATAGCTACATCAAACACCTTGAAGTCAAATTTGGCTATCAAACTAAATTTATCCTTTTATTTATTTGATGAACAAATTTTTTATGTTTTTTGGTAGTAGAAAATTTCTATTTCTATTTATTTTGTATTTTTTCAATAATTTTGAAGGAAAAATAAAATTATTGTGATTTTTCAAAGCTAAAGGTGGAAATAAAATTATATCAATTACAATATGTATTAGAATAATTTATAATTCTTATTATAAATGAAGAGTGGAATGAGAAACATAATTTTATAGTTTAAATTCAAAATACATGTAAGAAAAATAAAATATGAATGAAAAGCACACCATATTGTGTTATTTGGATTTTAACACAAGGAGCTTTCAATTGCAATAACTCTTTCAATTTTTGACATTTTTCAAAACTTTAAAATGGAATAGAAACAAAACTTGTCAAGCTTCGTTTTCTTAGTTAAAATCAAATTTAAAATAGTTATTTTAAAAGTTGTAATTGAGGTTGACCAAGGCACATCCACTTTTGGAATGCTTTGAGTGTTTAAAGGTTAAACCTCATATTTTTTTGGTCACCAACTTTTTAGGTTTGACTTGTGAAAAGTTAATTGAAAATTTTTCATAGTTTTAACACCTTCATGGTCAAACATTATAATCTTTCAACTTATAAGTGATATTGTTGTACTTTTTCTTCCTATGTGATCTCTAACATGTCTAGTTTGAATTTGTATGGTCACAACTCAAAAAAATTGATGCAACTTATCAAAATGTTGGATTTTTGTTCAATTTAGAGCAAATTTTTAGAGGCTCAAAACAGGCCTTGGGCATTTAGGGGTTAAGAAGTTCCACCCAAAAACTACTTGTGGCTTACAAAATCAGGTGCTTGTCACATCCTATCTCTTTGGTGTGTCCGAAGTACCTTAGTAAGCAAGGGGGACCTTGGTGGTAACTCCCCAAGCCTTGCAATAGTCTAAGAAGGGAAAATGAGACACTTCCGAGTGAATAGGGCGCAATAGTGTCCTATACTTGAAGGCTATGGTAAAGTGTTATATATGCTTGGAAAGCTCTTGAGAAGACGCACCTAACCGTCTAGAGAAAACTTGATTTGGACTAGGGAGTCAAAAATAATGGCTGCTCAAAGTTAGAAGTGGCCTAGTGACACCAAGACACTCAGAGATTCCAAAGGGGTTGCTTCTAGGCAATACTTCTTGGAATAAGGCATGTGACATACCATTAGAAATTTATGAACACAAGAAAACTAGAATGACAAGAATTATAAGGCCTTAAGCTATGAGTGAAAAGTTATGGCCAAAGAGAGGGGCCATGGTGAAGGCAAAATGGCCTCATCGGGTGGATCCGAATCTTTGAAGGGCCATAAATTTGTGATAACTTGTTCAAATGTAACAAATGAGGATTTCACTAGCATCTACTCTTTGTGTAGATATCCAAAATGGGCTTGCATGTAGGATTTGAAGCTTTGACCACAAAATTACGTATTTTGGAAGTTCAAGATTTCAAACGGTGACGTGACTTGGTGATTTCGGTTGGAAATGGGTGGTTTTTCAAAACCCAAGGTAGGTTGGATATCCTCTTTGACATAAGAGGGGAGGGTCTACCTCATCTCACAGAAAATACTATAAGAAGGGTTGGTCTCCCTCTTCACTCCCTCTTAGAGCTTTGATGAGTCCCAATGAACTCCTGTGATTCAAGGTTGGTAGTAAAACTTCACCACTGGCTCCAAGGCATCATAAAGCACTTGTGTGAAGTGTCCTGTGGTACCAGTTGGGATGGAACCCCACCCCAAACTAACCTACACTCAATGTGTTATGAGTTGGAAGTCCCGATTAGCAATGCCAAAAGAGTAGCAAATACACCATGGACTAGTTTGAGATAGGGTGCAACTTAAGGGCGGTGAAGATTGTGCATTATAAAAAAAAACATATTTTAGGTGACGAACCTAATTTTTTTAAACGGATTTTAGATAACGTCCAATACAAAAAATTTATGTTTTTATATCAATAAAATGTCCAACATAACTTCAATATTGCCATAAAACATGGCTTTATTGCATTAGATGTTAGCTAAAATCCATTTAAAAAAATTAGACTCATCATCTAAAATATGGGTTTTTTATAGCGGTGGTGAGTAGTGCCACTATCAACCTTAGCATTTCAAAATGAAACTCCGTTCCATGTCATCCAATGGCATGCCTAGTGTCACATGGGAAATGTGTATTAGAATCCTAGTGACTTGGACTTAGTAGTGACAACTTGGAAGTGCTGACTAACACTATGGATGCGTGGCATACTGGCATGTGCAGTGTTAGCTAGTTGTAATTCAAGCAAGATTGGAAACAAGGTGTGGTGAACCCAGTAAACAATAAAGTGTGTTTTGGGTCGCAACAATGCTTTAGTAAGCCACTCTCCATGGATGGCATATGAGTACGACACAAATAGAAATCAACTTTTCTATTAAACGAAGACTTTTTGCAGGCAAGTTTGGTGGAGGAAGGAACTTGCAAAGTGCATTTAAGAATGCGGATTGTAGTTAATTGGATTAGATTGTATAGATGTTTCTTGTAAAGCTGGTTGGATCAACTTGTTAAGAGTGAATGGATAGGGCGCAATATACCAACTGGTTTGCAAAATGGATGGCTCTACATTTTGCAAGCCAAAAATCTACTGCATTTTGCAAGACGGGTGGTAATGCTCTTAGAAAAAACACAATGACTTAAGAAGGTTGCTCCATAGTCATCTGAGGACCTCACAAATACCCTACTATTATCTTCATGATTTACTATGTATTTTTTCTTCTATTTTATTTTTATTTTTAAGTAGTTGTGTTTGAAGTCATTGGTGGTTTCAAATCCAAGTATAAACTATTTTATAATCATGGTAGGGGCACTTTAATACACTTTAACCTTGATTATTCAAAACTTTATATTTAGATGTACCTTTCACTCAATTTAAAATTATGAAAAAAAAATACAAATGCCTAATAACAGTCTAATGGCTTACCATCCTTAAAATTTGTTTTGGCAATGTGAAAAACTAATTTGTAAACAATTTTTTAAGATTGAAAGGTGAAGAGTTTTATTTTATAGAGAAATCAATAGTCCATTGTGAATCCTCAAAGGCTATGGGATAATTTGAAGATAGACCACTCATTGTCAAATGTAGGAATTGTATTTAAAGTTAAATTTCAAACCTCATTCAAGCATAGTAAAATAACTATTTTCCAAAAAAATTGAACTGAATTAATGTGGGGAATCAAGTTAAGTTTCATCTCCAAAAATCCATTTGAAATTTTGAAACTCCAACTAAAATTTATGGACAAATTCAAATAGGGTATTTGAAAATGTCCAAAAAAATGTCCCTTCCAACTCTTCCCTAAAATTTGGCCGTAACTTTTAGTTGGAGTCTCAAAATTTTAAATGTATTTTTAAAGATGAAACTTAACTTGATTCCCCACAATAATTTAATACAAAGTTTTTTGAAAAAAGTTATTCTACTATTATTGAATGAGGTCTAAAATTTAACTTTGAACACGATTCTTAATTTGACTTTACTATAAGGTGTTGAGCTTCTATTAATCCTAATGATCATATCCTTCATGAATTGTTTCACCTACTACTACCTCATTTATATTAGACCTTTTTCTTCTCATACCAAATATAAAAATTAAGTAAGTACCTACTAAAGTTAATTGCCTTCAACAACTCGCTTCAAAAACTATACAATTTGGCTTAATTTGTTTAATTTGTCAATCAAATGCATTGTACTCTATTGTCATGATTATTGTGTTGTGATAATTTTGACAAAATTCGAAGAAAATAAATTTCATATTACTAAGAATCTTTAGGACCAATGATGATGTAGAAATCCTTAAATATGTCACTGTGGAGTGAGTCCTCTAGAGGTTTGATATTTTTTCTAATGATGGCCTTCATTACTATCTTTTTCCTTTAATGTCAAGATGGGCTCCTTTTTTTTAACCCATGAAGGACACCGAGGACTAAAAGTGTTTGATGAGTGATTTCAAACAAAGATTGCATCCATTGGTCCAATTATTGGAGTATTTTGGTGACTATCTTTTTCATAAGGATTGCTTCCTTCAAGGGTTAACAAGAGAAATACTATAAGAAAACAATTTTTTTTTGACATGAAGCCTTAAATATAAAATGTCTACGGCTAAACATACTATTTCTGTGGAAACATCCAAATGTCTGCGAAATGGATTGTAATTTTGGATAGATCTCAGTGGTTGTTGGAGTGGACACTATAGAATTGCAGTGAAATCATGTTGGTGTTACCATTGACATGAAGGTTTCTTTAGACATGACTAAGGTCTCAAGGGTGTTTTGAAAGGTATCCAAAAAAACACAAATTGCCATGTCAACTTCATTGACCAATTTTTACTGTAAATAATTTTGCAAATTTTTTTTGTAGTCTTAGTAAAAATATTTGCCTAAGGTAAAAAGAAGAAGACGAGCATTCCTCGGGCAAGAAAAACTCTTGGAGGTGATGATGTAGCAAATGACATAGCTGACCACATGGAAATTAATCAATGTGGCGGTGAATTTTGTTGATGTGGCAAGCCACATCAACATAGATGGTGTGCTTCTATACATTTTCTATGGTTGTTTCAAAATGTCTATAGGGACATGAAGATGTTTTTTGAGACATCTTAATAGATGTTGCAACGTTTTCTTAAACATCTACTGTGATGTTACAACGTTTCTAAAGACTTGAATATAGAATTATAGATAGCATAACATTTAGGAAATGTTTTCAATGACCTACAAATGCTTTTAGGGACGTGAATTTAATAAGGAGTCAAACACCTTTGCATTCAAATGTTTCCTTTTTCATCATGTATTTAAGTGCTCTATTCAAGAGTGCATAGCCTAAACAAGAAACTAAAAGCGTCTTCTTACAACGACAACAAGCAAAAAAATTAGGTATTACCATACTAACTTTATTATCTACAACCATCTTAGATTTTGGCCCCTGTGTTTTCCTTTTTGTATAGTCTTTGAAAGACTTTACCCATTTTTATAATAGCTAGGCACACATTCTTATTCAAGATGTTCCAAACAACCATTGAACTCAAGAAGCTCACTTCCTTTAAAATTTTGTAACCACATACGTTAACCAAATATTTGTTTGGAGCTATTTAAAGAGTAATCATTATTTTAATGGACACTTTTCGTAGAAAAAAAAATACTTGGTCTTAATTTTAAGCACCCTATAGATACTTATAAAGAAAAATCTAGCTTCATTTTTGGCACATTATAGTACCTAAAAACTATAGGAATTTTGTTTTGCTTGATAATGAAGGATTTTGAAATAAATGTTTAGCTTGAAAATATACAATGTATATAAAATAAATTAGGATCAAACTCAAATACAATATGAAACAAACAATAATTGATTTACCAATGCATTTAACCCTTAATTTCTTGAACAATTAGAATGTGGTCACTTTGGATTTTAAAATGTATTTTCTATTATTCAGAATATTTAGATGAAGTTGCACTTGAAGTAGTCATTTTAAGAATTAAGTTGGACATTTTTGTGTGCAATTAGATTTATATAAGAAACTATTGGGATTTTTTTTAAATTTCCAAAGTATAGGTGATTGTCGGTTGGGTACTTGGACAAAAAAATCATAGTTTGGAAGGAATTGGCCAATGAAAGCATAGCATATGAAAGGATAAGCCTAATTTGTAGATAGTCTTTTGACCTTTGAAATGCACATTTTTAATACAATTTTCACTCTTTAATAAATAAAAATTTCACATTATGCCTTTTGGATTTCCCTTTCAATCCATTGTTTTCTATTATTGGAATTCTTATCACATTATTATCTAATTAACATTTTATAATACACTCACTAAAATATTTAATTTGAAGATGTTGGTGTATTAAGGTCATCTTACATTTATAGACTCTAAAATTGTAGAATTTGTTACTATAAACTCCCAACTTGTAAATATTCCAATTCATAACAAGTTGTTTGATAATCTAAAAATCAATCTAGAGTTCGATAACTATCAAAATACTTGTGAACAAAACACAAAAATATTGCACATATTTGAAAACACAACAAATACTTACAATTATAATTCTCACTAAGTATGCTATATTTTTTTATATTAAAAAGTTTGTTATCTTGATTGTTTGTTTGTTTGAATTATGTTTGCAATAGATATGTGATACATCAAACATTGCTAAGTCTCTTTGGCCATATTACCAACAAGGACTGCTTAAATCTTCTCATTAGAAGAATCTTCAACCCTCGGGAGGATTGTGAGTTCTCGACAATTTCCAAACTATGAGAATTGCCCTGTAGAGGGTTGTAGTAGCTCTTTGATGTGGCACAACGACTGCTACATCTAGAAAGAAATTCAACTTTTTTCTGCATTCCAAGCATAATTTTCTTTTTCTTTTTTTAAAAACTAAATATTTTTTTGGTAACAATTGTTCACCAAAACGGGGAGAAGTGTGTAGAGCACCAACTTAAAACGGCCCCCCCCCCCCCCCCCCCCCCCCGCTTTAAATCCTCTAATGACAAAGGATCAACTAAAGGTATTTTCAAATTTAGCATTAGTAGTGGTGAAAGGATTGAACTTAATCTTATCATTAAAAAGAGTTGAATGGGATGAGCCAAGAGCCTCATCTTGTAAACTTTAGATTATGGTCATTGTCACTCATTTCCCTACTTTGAAGTAGCATGGACACTCCATGTTATAGCCAATTAGCATTCACAGTAAAAATAATTAGTTTGAGTGTGCAACCCATGCATTGATTATAGTATCAAGACCTAGACCATCATTGATTTTTAGTACCACATAGGTATGAATTCATGCCAAATATGTGTGCCATCATCCTTTGAATTGCCACAAAGGTTGTCATGACCTCTTCTTGAGAGTATTTTCTTTGTATTGAGTGTGCCTTTACCCATAAAGTTCTTTCATGTTTAGAAGTCCTATACTGCTTCAAAATACTAGTCTCTAAAGCAAAGCTAAAATGTTCATCTATATTCATTTTTTTAACAAATCTAATAGTAGGATCCTTTAGATAACTTGTTAGAATACACCTTCCTAAAATTTTAGAACAAGAAACCATACCAATCACAAGATCGTGATGCTTGAATTTCAAAAAGAAGTATTTTCAATTCTTCCTAAATAATTCGATTTCATCTTTCAAATTTTTTATACAAAAGAATTTAGATCCTAAAACTTACAATTCTCTATAATATGTTAAAGAAATAAGTTGGAAATGCATATAAAAAACTTCAACAAAAAATATTTCATATTCATGCTTTAAAAAATAGTAAGTAGATATAAGTAGAGAATGATTTTAACCCCTAAATGCTCAAACTACATTTTTTGGCAACATAGAAATTTTAGGCAACTCATTACAAATGGAGTTTTCATTTTATTTTTTTGAAATTTCAACACATCTGCCTAAGGAGTATCTTTGAGGCCCAACAATTTTCATAACTTTTGATTACATGGTTAAAAAGTTATTGTATGATATGTATTTTCATTACTTGTCGGGTAGCTTGGGCAACAAAACAAACTTCTTTAAATACTATTTTTTTAAGAAATTAAAATTTGAATTGGTCCTCTAGATTTATATATACTTGGAAAGCCTTGAATCATTCCATTCTAATCAATGAGTCAAAAGTTATGAGGAGTTTTAATTTGCAGGAGTTTGTAGGTTGTTATTGAATATCTACTCTAAGACAAACTTCAAAGTCTTTTATTTAATTCAATTTTCAATTTTTTTGAAAAAAAATAAAAGCATTGGGTGTAGATTGTTTACTAGAACATTACAACCCTTGGGATTGGCATTTCTCAATTCAATAAATAAATTGTCAACAATTTAGTATTTTGAATCATTCTCTCCTTTCTAGTTACTATTTTTTTCCTACATATTGTATAATTCCAAATGATATGAAAAATTTCAATCATGTAACCAACTAGACTTGAAAAATGAATTCAAAGAGTAACCACTATTTTGGACATTTTTTCATACAAATGTGACATTATGAAGAGCAACTATCCAAGTTTTTGCCAGGCTAAAAAAAGATTTCTGTCACTTCAAATGCTAATAACTTGCAATTCACGTGGTGGAAATTTCTGAAAGTTTTTTCACATCTTTTAAAACTAGCATAATACAAGTTCCTATGGTTATATGTGTCCAAAAATGTTTTCTTTTCAAAAATTTGGTACTTGTACTACAAATGGGAGTTTTAGAGCAATTTTGGTGAAAACATAATCAAATTCATTTAGGGGTTAAATATTAAATCATTAAAGAATTTAGTTATGAAATTGAAAAATCCCAATTCCAATGGTTGTAATGTTGTTATAAAAAATCTACACCATATGCTTTTTTTTTCCAAAATATTCAAAATTGAGTTAATACCTAAAGGACTGAGACACATTCAAGGCACAAATTATGGAAAATTTCCACTTTTCAAGGCAATGAGAAAAAAATGAAAAAAAAAATTCAATTGTATATATTTGTGCTAGACTACTATAGGAATATGGAGGGAAAATTTCAGAAAATTTGACCATTATAACATTTGTAGTTAGAAACAAAAGTATGTTTTTTACCTTACCCAACAAGGTTAACAAACTATAAATCCTCCTAAAGTGAGATTTTTATACTATACATGATTCTTTTTTCTGACATTTGCATTTTGTATCATGTAAGCTACATACCTGTTAAATTTCAAAATTATTTGAAGAATTTTACACATGTTGTCCAAAGCTACTCAAGTTGCCCTAAAAAGTTCACAACAACATAACTTTTGTTCAAAAAAAAATGATAAAAAAAAATGATATTATCAGTAAGGGGAGACATGTCCACATTTTATGTCAAAATTTGAAGAACATCCACTAAAAAATTACTTCATATGCACCTACCCAACATCACTTGCATACGTTCAAATGGCCATTTGGTCCTTTAGGGGGTAAATAAAGGACTTCAAAGTTTATTTTAGGATAAAGATAAAAGATTCTATAACTACTTGCAAACTAAAATCCTTCGTAACTTTCATCTCATTAATCAAAATGTTTTGATTCAAATTTTTCCACCTACATATAAATTGAGAAAAAAAAATTGAAATTTTATTCTTCAAGAAAGTGATTTTTTTCTTATTTGCTTGGGGTGATAAGCTCCAAAAGGAATTCTATATCATACAATAATATTTTTAACCATGTAGTCAAAATTTATGAAAATTGTTGTCCCTTAAAGCTACTCCTCAACCACATGTTGTGTGAAAATTCTAAACAAAAATTAAATGAAAACTTCGTTTAAATGGATAATTGAAAATGGTATGTTGCCAAAAAATGCTACTTGGTCTTTTAAAGATTAAGCAAGCATACTCCCCCTCAAGAATTCTTGTAACCATTGTGTTAAAACCATTCTAATGCCAAGGAAAAAGATCCTAAGTATAATTATTCCAAATTTTTCCAAATAGAAGTACCAAAATTCTTTCTTGAGAGCTTCTAAGAGCCTCTCTTGTAGTAGTAGAACAATCAAGTCTTTTTGCACTAGGAGTGAATAGTGTTGACACCAAATAGAAACATTATTTTCACCATTAAACGATGGATTGGTCACCATGGAAATCATCTACATTAGATGAAATTTAAGGGATCAAGAAGATCATGAGTTATCATACAATGGAAAGAAGAAAACTTAACTACTGCAACGACACTACAATAGTGCTATGTGGCCCAAACCCTATAACATAATTTCTCAAAAAAAAGAATTCAATTCAATTTTTTTTTCAATTTTAAGAATTTTCATTTTCATTTTTTTTGGTTTTTTGGTTTTTAAAAAAAATTTGACAACCAACTATTTCTTCACTATAGAGGGAGTAGTGAAGGAAACAACTATTCTTAGGGCTACTTCACACATGGGCCAAAGGTCGAGAATCCATCGGCCTCCACCAATCAGATTTTAGAAAACCTTGACTTTGGCCTCTCGACCCTTTAAACAAGGCGGCACAATCTAAAGTCCATCGCCCTCCAAACTACCTATATGGTAGCCCAAGTTCCTACATGGTGATGGCTTCACGGCGGACTCTCCACCAAAGTTTGGGTCACCACTTTGTGGCGACCCAAACTCTAGTCAAGAGTCCGTCGAATTTTACCATTTATTACCATTTATTACCATTTATTGTCCATTTCTTTGGACTCTCGCCCAAAGTTTGGCCATGAACTCCCACGACCTCTTGACTTGGTCGGCCCATGTGTGAAGCGCCCCTTACACTGAGGGGGGAACAATGAAGGAAACAACTATTCCTATACTATGGGGGAACAATGAAGAAAACATGCTTGAAACGGGCTTATTTTGCCCTCAAATCCCCTCCAATGTTTTAATACTGTGTGAATTTTTGAATTTAAAAAAAATGCAAAAGCACTCATTGGAAATCAAGCTACTGTAGAAAACCTCTTTTTTTGCTACAAAATTTGGAGGATGAATAGTTACACTTTCATCTTGCATGGAGAGATTCTTTGCCATTCATTGGCCAAAAATCATCTACTGTGTTGTTTATGGGTTAAGAATGATAGTTTCCATCTTCTATTTCACTAAAAACCAAAGTATTTTTTTCTAAAATGAAACTGGGAAAGAGGAGTTCATCTCTTGATGTTATGAACTAAGCTCCGCACTTAAGTTTGCTGCAAAGATTGATGGCTCCTGGCTATGGTGGAATGGCTATGGAGATGTTGATGGTCCTTTAGTTGAAACTGAAGACTTCAAAGCAAGTCAGAGGGAATGCTCCTTTAAAGAATTCTTGGAATTTTTCTTCAATTGGAATGATTTGGAATGCAAAAGCCGCAATCCTCCCACAAAGTGAGGATGGGAGTCTTGGGGGCTCCCGTTGGACTGTCCAAAGGCCGGTACAGGTGCTGTTCCCGCCTTCCTTATATTTTGTGTTACCTTCCTGACCCCTCCAGGCCATATGACTCGACTGGGTTTTGTTGTATTTTTCTCTTGCAATGATATCTTTTTTTCATTTGAATGTATCTCTAAAAAATTTTAAGAGAAAAGAAGCAATCCAATCCTCCCAACTAAATCCCTCCAATCTCACCGACAGTTTGACTCTGAACATTACCGATTTTTAACCGCTCAGAGCTGCAGACTTTTGGATCATGTCAGTTCATGCACTCACTGACGTAACAGAATTCAAAGTTTTGTTCCATCATGTGAAGACATTGCCAAATAAGGTAAGGTAAGTGTAATGGTGCAGACAACCGCAAAGTCCTTCATATCCTCAACTAATCCCGTGTTGGAATTTTGATCTAGAATCACAGCTGAACGTAAACGACGTCACAGCTGAGATCACAAGTCGACAACTGAACACGCGTCACAATGAAGATCGATGCGGTTAGATAATTTAACCAATGATAGAGTGTTGAAATTTGTGATGAATCGGAAGTTAATATGAAGTTATGGAGTGCACAGAACCTGCACCTTTGCTTGTGTCGGTTAGTTCCTGGAAGCTAGACCAACACCTGCATGCAGTCTCACTGACGATCTGACTCCAATTCAAGTCAGAAACCTGTCGTTCCGTCCAGCCTGTTCAGCTGTGCTGGAGATATCGGTGACTCGGTATTGAAACACGATCTTCTGGTTTGATAAGATTTTCGCACTCAGAAATTCACTTGCAACCTTCAGAAATTTGACTCCAATTGCAGACAGAAACATCCTCAATGCCACCCTCTACACAGGACAAGTCTTATACACGGGAAAGTGAGGAATTCAATTCAATTTTTTTGTGATAACAAGGGCATACATATGAATTTCCCACGCGATTGCACGGAAACCCACTCAAATCTCTCTCACTTTTACCCGTGAGGGTCAAATAATGTTGCAAATCCCCTGCGTGAGAAAATGCTCGGGTTAACTCTGTCAGGCAAAGTGAAACATCCTGTGAAGCAAAGCAATCATGGTGGACATTCTCTGCGATTTTGCTGGTGTAGAGAATCTTCGCCATCAAAGGTTTTGCTTCAGCTTTAGAGGTCAATCGTACAGGGTTCGATTGAGGATGCTCACAAAGTCACAAGTAATCGATGGTTGCCGATCGAATGGATCTAGCTGCGCTGCTAGCTGGAAATATTGGTGGTACTCGAAAGCTAGAAGGGCCAGCTAGCTTGCCGACCGGCAACCTCCTGATGGAATTGCATCATGGGGCTACTGCAACCGACAATTAGAACTTTCGTCGTGCTAAATTCAACAACCAGATTCATGCTTGGATATGATACATTCGATCTAGCACTGCCAATGCAACAACCAGGTTCAATCGGGCTAGCTTGGATCTGATGCATTCATCTAGCTAGCACTGCATGTCGATCAACTCGTTCGAAAAGCCAAGTGCAGTATGCCGATTCCTTTCCAGTGCTACACGTAGCTCTGAGCAGTATTTAATAAACCCTCGCGCATTGTTTAAAAATTTATTATTCGACGTACAGTCAGTACGCAAATGAAAGAAATTTCATTACAAATTAAGCGATGCCACGCGCATTCAGTTAATTTGTTTTTGTTTTTGACACAAATAAAAGCTTGCCACGCGCATGTTGGTGGAAGCACTTATCCGCCATGATTTCAGTTTCTGCAGTAGATTTGTGAAGGTACAATGGAACGTTGATTACAAAATCCGAAAGTCTAACTGTCTTTTCCAGCTTGCTAACAGCCAACTCTGTCGCTATTTCAGGCAGTTGTCGTGCAATTGCCGTAGCAACGACATGGTATTTTCGCAAGAATTTTCTCTGATAATCTCTTCTTTTGCCGGCAGTCTTACGCTAATGAGCAGATTTCGAAGGGGGGCAGTCAAGATCTAGCAGTGTTGTTTTTTAACCTTGAAAGGACAAATCGGATCGATTACCAAGGTGATTTGCCCTAAAATGATTTAATTTGTGGATCAATAGGTGCATTCTTCATTTCTGCAATAATCTTGAAAGTCATCCATGTGCCACTTTTTAACCTTAGGGTCCTTCAAGTATTAAAAGTTTGTAGAGTCAAAGACACAAAACAATTCTTTGTACTTCAAAGTATTACACTCACTCAATCTGTAAAGGATTGGGGGTATTTTCCAAGTGAAACTGTCAAAAACTACCATTTTGTAGTGCATGCCCAAAATTGAAAATGAAAAAAAAATTTGAACTTCAAAGCTCTATACTAAATTTTAACCGACTACCATGAAAATGTATTAGAAATTTTTTGGCCCATTTGATTGTGGATTAAAAAATTATAACATTTGAAGTGAGAAAAAAACTTTTTTTCATTCCAACAAAATGGGATCAACAGGCTTTGGACCCTCTTGGGATAAAACTTTTGCTCTTAAGCCTTAATGAATTCAAGTCTCTCCATCATTGAGTTCTAAATCTTGTTATATACACTTAAGAAAATTTGTGAGAAGCAAATATGGAGTCAAGCTTATTCTAAACCTCCTTGCATAGCATTGCAAGGAAGTTAAGTGAATTGACAATACACTAGTCATTTAATTTTTTTGATGATTATTTTCTTGTGCAGTGAAAAAGTTTTTTGTTTAATATTCAAATGCAAAAAAATTAAAGACAAATATTTGGAATATGTAGGAAAAATTTCAAGAGCCTTTGACTTCATTAATTGCAAGGTAATAGTGCTTGAAGTTAGAAGAAAATGTTTTATTCTCATAATTGCCCCAGTATACTAGTAGCTAGCAAAACTTGATACTTTTTAGAATGTAATTGGAAATTTTTATTTTTATAGTTTTATGCTATATTTTATTAGTTCTATACATGCAAAATTTCAAAAGTCAATGGAAGGTTTTATTAGCAAAAGATGTCCTAAGATGCCTAAATTGACTAAACTACCCAAATTTTTTTAAACAACATTACTTTTGATAAGGGCATCTAATGGAATTTTGAAAATTTTTATGAAGGAGATGAATGTTTCCAACTTGTAAATTTTTTTTGTAAACATCCATTAAGTATTGACTTTGTATGACCCTACTTAAGTTTTCAAGTGTGCATTGGACAAACACTTGATTGTTAAAGAATTTTTGAATGTGATTATGAAATCACCTTTCTACAAAGATCAACTTTGATAACTTTTAGAAATAAATTACATTTAACAATTTTCTTCACTAAGATTTTAGATTTAAGTTAAGGGTGGTTTACACCAAGACTAAAGCAAGGATCCATTTGAATTTTTTAAACATTGCTTGAGTGATAAACATGTTGTAGTCCAATATAGATTTACATTCAAGTCAATGTCCGTGTTGGCATTGTCCACAATAGATAGAAGTATCCTTGGAACTGTACATAGTCAAAAGATACTTCAAGCTTTGGATTCTCCAAAAATATGATTAGAAAGTGAATTATGAAGTTTATGACATATTAATTCTAATTGATTTCTATAATTAGATACTAACTTCCATTCGTACCCAAAACTTAAAGTTTTTCAAAACTAGAAAATCTACCAAGCAAAGTTTTTTATAACCTAATATGTTCCACTAAATTGTATTATTGTAGTAAGGAATTATATACACTTGTTTTAATAATTTAGTGATCAAAACTCTCTCATTATATGTACCTAAAGAAAATTGGTATTTTTTTAACTCAAAAGTTTAAAAATATTTATAATATTTATAATTATATATAAATAATATTAAAAATCTACAAAATTTTCAAACAAATTTTTTGATGCTTTAAATCTATGTTTAGATTTTTTGAACAACTAGATCTAAAATAATCTAATAATGTAAGGGTGAGTTGTCTAAAAATTCATCTTTTATGGAATTCTTGATTTATTTTTTTAATCTAATTCACACTCTATTTTTCACTAAAGCTACTAACCTTGTTTGAAAATAGTATATTCACTCTCAATGCAATTACCATTGAGAATGGTTATACAATTTTCAAATGGAAGAGGTATTTTAAAACAATTTTTAAAGAGTTTATTTTGTCTTAAGCTAAACCTTTGAAATACAAATTTTTCAATCTTAAAATAGAAGAAATCATAGCACAAGCATATACAAAAGTTTATATAAATCAATTTATATATGTTTAGTAATTCATTACAAAAATCACTCCAATATGATCATTTAACCCTCTAAAGTTCCATTTAATTTTCACTTGGGGGATAAAATTTATTTCAAGTAGGTTTCTACAATCTTAATTTTCATTTTGATTTTTTTAACCTTTCTTAAAGGTAAGAAAACACATTAGCTTTTTGGAAATATAATGATCATTTTAATCAATACGTGAAAGCAAAAGTTATGCCACCCTAAGCCCAAAATGGGGTTTGTCAAGCACTACCAAAAAAATCACAAAAATTCATGATATTAAAAAAATTTGAAATTTCCTATAGAAAATATTATTGTCTACATAGAAAGATTTGATTCATTCTATTTAGACTAGTGATGAGAAAGTTATGGACAATCTTATTTTTCATGCAATCTAAATATCTTTTTAAAAAATGAACTTATAGGATTCATTTTTTAATGCAATTTTCATAATTTTCTAAAGAAATTGTTTGACAAAGCCAAGTTCACTGCTAGAACAATCTCACTATTAGAATTATTGTGTTCTAGTTTTTTGTTCAAATCTTGTAACTATTTCTTCTTAACAATTTTTTGAAGAATGAATATCAATTTAAAAAAAATTCTTAGACTTTCAATTCAACTCTTCAACATAAAAAAATTTGAAATTCAACACATGTAGTGCAAAAAATTTAAGCTAAGAAGATTCAAAGCTATAAAATCTAGGTAGGCAAGGTGAAAAAAATAATTATCTTCACTTCAAATACATGTCTTACAATCCACACATCAAAGTTTTTGAAATCTCTTCCACACATTTTTATTCCAATCTAGTGCAAGATCCTATGCTTAGATATGTGGAAAAATAATTCCCAAATTTTTTCACTTTGCAATGGAAATAGCCATTTTGAATGGAATTTGATGGAAAAAAAGGCCTTGGGACTTTAAGAGTTAAATAATTGTTCTATGTGCAGTAAATATGCAATCCTAGTTCAAACACCATTGAAGTATATGTAGTTTGAAAACACTTCAAAATAAGATATGCGTGATAAAGTAGTGCTAAGTGTTAAATGATATGCAATGTTTAGCTCTCTACTTCATTGATTTGAGTTTGCAATGTAAGTGATACAGTTGAAAAAGTTGCAATAAAGTTAAAAAAAACATTAGGAGAGATTTGAGGGTTCTACAAGTTCCTTAGCTATGAAAACGTTGGGAATGCTACTAGCTATGCAATTTAATGTGGTCGAGAGAGTGCCAAGTCATTTCTCAAAAGAAAAGAAATTGAATTTTATTCATTTAAATAAAATAAAATAAAATTCTGACAATGCCTTGTTTTTTTCGCTATTGGGAGAATAACAAGGGGAACATGCCTTCAACAGTCCTTCTTTGCCTCCAAATTTTGTGTAATGAGTTGGAAGATTCAAAGATTTTGAAGAATGCATTGGAAGCTTTGAAGATATTTTTGGAACAAAGACAATATGATGTCATGTGATTCATGAAGAATATCCAAGCACTTTAAAAGCAACTCCTATTTTAGCATATAGAAGAATCTCATGAAAATACTATAGATTCTTTCTTTCAAACTAGTTTAGATGAATGATGACTTCTATTTTTTGTACTTCCATTTTTTCTAATAAACATTATATATTTACTTTTGAAGTCCTATGAATGTTATTTTTGTAAATAATATATATTATCTGGACAAATTTTATAAATGTTAGTATTCTGTATCATGTGTCACAATATTGTCTACATCTAACCCTTAACACTTATAGAAGGTTGACTATATTAGGACACATACAAAACTTGAAGTCTATGACCAACACATGTGTGAGAATAAAGCTTGCAAAGTGGAGCAAAATGTTTAATTTTAAGATTTATATTTCACATTCATAGATTTTGTTTATTTTATTGATTTTGGTATCCACATTATTGAACCTAAACCAAAATAGTCCAAATATGATGCAGTTAAGATCCCTCTTAGGTTTTCATCAATATTAATTTGGATAAATGCAAGAAACATTGATATTATTTTCTATCACCTACTATGTGTTGATTTGTTTTTTGGCTATAATTTTTGTGTTATGACTCCAATTGATTCAAGATTCATGAAAAAGGTACTCACAATTATTATACATCTCTTCTAATTTTTTATTTTTCAAAAATATTTAACTATCCAGAAATAACCTTCAATTGAATATTACACTTGCCAATTTGAGGTTTTTTAGTATCATTTTCAGCCCCCAAATATGAAGTTTGGAGCTTAAATTTGGAGGGGATGGTATTTTGATAGATTAATAGCTACTATTCAAAAGAATTTTAAGAGTGGTTAATTGTATGTTGTATAAAAGTTCACAAAGTTTTCCTTCCTTTGCTTGCATTTTGAAACATGTAAATTATTATTTTGGTGGTTATTTTGGTAAATAACTGTCAACATAGACTTATTACAAATAGTTAATTCTTTTAAAATTTCAAAAATTTTCCCTATTTCTTACAAATCAAAACATTAAAGTATTTATTTCTAAAGATTTTGCACATTTTTAGTTCTCCTATTTAGAAAATTCTTCTTTACTTTATCTTCTTAGGATACAGTCTCCTTAAAGGTACACACGTTGATCATATTTCATTTTTAAAAATTTTAAATTTAAAAAAAAAAGTAATCCAAAAAAAATATGAATACTATAAAAATGCAACAAAATCAATAGGTGTTTTTTGCAATCATCCTTATACAAATTACCATTAAATTGTTTGGATCTTGATTCTCCACTTTTTAAAACCATATTCACAAAATGAAGCACTACTAAATTTGATGAATTGAAGAATATATTCCTTCAAACATAATTTGTATCAATTTAGACTTTTGAGCAATAAATTGTTAAAATAACTTCATGTTTCATGAATTCCTACTATAGTAGTAAAGTTTTACATTACATAATATTATTTATCAACAATTTAGAATCTCCCTTAACCTCAAGATAATTCAAGTATCAAGGATGGAATGAAGCAAAGTGGATTGAAGTTTTGTGACCCACAAAAGAGATGATTCCTTTATGACAATCTATATTCTTCGTAGTAATACAATGTTTGGAAAACAAATGATCATCATTTTGGAATATCCTATATTATCTTACAATAAAAATATATTATTTTGGTTTTACACCTAAGAAGCAGGTTTTTTAATCCTTCTTTTAAACTATTTATTAACCAATTTAAGATAGTTTAGAAAATTCCAAACATTAATTCCAAAACTACAAATTTTTATAGAAATCTAGAATAACTTTAATATAAAATCATACCTAATTGTCTTATTGATCTCGTAATAATACAAAATACTAGTTTTGACAATACCAATAATTCGTTATAAAAAAGAATGAAAATTTAGATGTATGGCAATGAGGTCAATGAATCTTAAAGTGCCAAGAATATATTTTGTAACCTTAATATTAAAAAAAATGCACTACAAAGAGTGATCAATAACTACAATAATAGTAATGCACGTGGCTTAACAATCCATAAAATAAAACTATATATAAATAAAATGAAACTCATCATTTTTTATTATGTTGAGGTTATGTTTGCTCTTATTGTTGCACTTGGTGATGGTCCTTGATTCTTAAGAGGTTTGATATCTAATAAATCTATGATGTTTGTTTGGTTTGTAACCTTTCTTTAGAACCCTTCTTTGATCCTTATCAAACTCATGCCAAATTCTTCTCTAATTTGCATATGATTTCTTATCCAACTTTTCTTCTAATTTGTTGACAAGTGCATACAATTAATTTTGACTCCTTTGATTGATACTTCATAAATTTAATACCAAAAAACCATGAAACCTCATTTCAAAGATGATTTTAATTTATGTATTGCACCACACATGCATTTAATATGGTCCCTTTTGAAGTACATCTATATTTATTTAATTAAAAATATACTATTATTAGAAATCCAATGGTATAATTGAAAATAAAATTTTATAATGAACAATTCACAAGAAGCTCAAGAATTCATTATAATAAAATTAAATCTCTACAATACTATGATTTTTTTTTAAATTTTAAACTAAAAAGTCAATAATGATTTTTCATCCATTATTATTTCTAATTGTTTCATTTTTAAGTATTTTTTTTACATTTTCTATGATTATATTGATAGCTCTATGTAAGGCTATACAAGCCCTACACATTATTTCTTGTAAAAAGGCGATTTCTTAACTCATTCAAGAATATTGACTTGAAGAATGAAACCTAAAACCATATATTCAAATTCAACATTTTTCACTTCAATTATATGCTCTATTTACAACTATATTATAATGAAATTGCTATTTTTATTATTACAAATGAATTCTTATGTCTTCTTCATGTCAAAATAATAAAAATCATGAAATATCATGCTCCAATCTTCCGTTTGGTCTATAGTTATCTTCTTACTTTAGATTGAATTCTAATTCAACTTGCATTTTTTAAGAATGACAAGAGGCCATGATTGCACTTAATCTAATCACATTAATTTATCTATTTTTATCCAAAAAAAGGTTTAGAATCCACCCTTCAACAAAGAGGTTATTAGAAGCTTTTTTTGCACCACTTGAGGTGCTAATTTGATTTTGATATCAATATCAAGAAGTTTCCAAAATACAGAAAGAAATGTTACTCCAACTACTGGATATGTTCACTTGAATTTATAGTATGTGGGTCCCACATCTCGTCTTAAGCACTATTGCCAAAATGCATCACAAAGTGATCTACAAATACAATGTAAAGCAATTTATTTTATAAATTTGAAAAAAATGATTGGATTTTCAAACATCATTTGCAACATATACTTCAAACAACTCTCTCAAAAATAGAATTTACAAAATTTGAAATTCCTCATTCATTAAAATTTTTTGTTTGTTGACATATAATCATCCTAAAGCCATTTGGGGGCGTCCAAACTCCTGAAAGTTAAGAATTACGTTTTACTTTTGCAATTTTTCAATTTTTAACTTCTAAAGATTAGAACCAAGGCCTTTTTTCACCAGAAAACATTCAAAACACCCATTTCTATTGCGAAGAGTAAAAAAATCTGAAAATTTTTCTTTTCACATCTAACTATAGGATCTTAGACCTAACTAGGATGAGAATGTGTGAAATAAATTTCAGAAATTTTGACCTTACAGATTGCAAGATATTTACATTTAAAGTGAAAAAAATAAGTTTTTTGTACATTATGGGATTAGATTATTTGACTTTGAAACTTCTTAACTTAAATTTTTTTGCACTATAGAGTTTTGAGGTTTAAGTCTTAATGCTAGAAAGTTGAATTGAGAGTTTAGGAAAAAAAATGAATTTAAAAAAATCATAATTTTCATTCTTAAAAAATTTGTTAAGTTGAAGTCAGGGTTGACAGGACGGTCGGATGTCCGAGACGTTTGGACGCGGATGCTATGTCCGCAGCATCCGCTGACATTCACAGTCCCGGCGGACGCAACGTCCGCTGGGACCGCCCCATCCGCCTTGTTCGCCCCACCCCACCCCGCCCTGTCCGCCCCACCCCGCCTGTCCGCCTTCCGACGGCGGGAAGGACGCTGCATCCGCTGGCGTCCATGAGGACGGACGTCCGGGTTACGGACGCTATTTTCGGGCGAACATACTGATTTGACAACCTTGGTTGAAGTAGATAGATGATAGAAGAAAAATCTAAATTATTAATATCTCTAGGATGGAATAAAAATGTACTAATCCCAGTGGTAAAATTGTTCTAGCAAGCACACTAAACTACGTGGAACCTTTTTTTGAAAAATTGTGAAAATTGCATTCAGAAATGATTTCTACAAGTTATTTTTTCAAGAAGATGCTCTAATTGTTTGATTGTCCATAACTTTCATATCACTTATCCAAATGAAATGAAGCAAAGCTATCCATGTAAACAAAAATATAATCTATGTGAATAAAAGAAAAAAAAATTTAATTTTTCAAATTTTTTTTGTTGCCTAGTCTTTTTTGTTTTGAACTTATTTGGTTATAACTTTTGTTTCCAGACACCACTTGAAAAAATATATATTCTCACTAAACTAATCAATTTTTCTATCTACAAAAATAGTTTCAAATAATCATGACAAATAATAAGACTATAGGTACCTATTTGAAATCTAATTTGTTCCCCAAAGGGACACATTAGAAGATTTTTGGGGCCTCTAGATGCCTGTGAGTTATCATAGCCTACAAACGTAGGGAACAGGTTCGACACAACCGTCTGATGTGGCCAAGACCCTGCCATGTCATTGACCATTTTTTAAAAATATATATATTTTTTTATTATTAATAATTTTTTTGCATTTGAAGACTAAAATTTTTATTTTTATTTTATTTTTATTTTTTTGAAAAAGAAAATTTTAACAGCGGGCCGTTCCCCTCGTTGCGGAGAATAGCTACGGGTGAACAAGCCCGAAATAGGCTTCTGGACCCTCCAAAAGACCAAAACTCTTCTAATGATAGTCCTTTAGGGGTTAAAATAATGGTTTATTTCTAGTCCAAATTACATATTTTCTTCATCTATTATTTTTTGACGCACTGAAATTATCCTAAACTAATTACAGTGAGTACCTCCAAAAGTGCCACTGACCTTAACCTCTAAAACACTAAATAGCGTTTTTTGGCAACGTAGCAATTTTAGGCAACTCACTACAAATGAAACTTTTTTTGTAAAATTTTCTCACAACAATTTTTCAAAGAGTAGCTTCAAGGCCCAACAATTTTCATAACTTTTGATTACATGGTTAAATTAAAATTATTGCATGATATGTTATTTCATTGCTTGGCAGGCAACCCAAAAATTTCTTAAAAAACTCACAAAAAAAAAATTGAAAATGTTTCTTTAGATTTATATTTACGTGGAAAGCTTTGAATCATTCAATTTTGATTAATGAGATGAAAGTTAAAAGGAGTTTTAGTTTGTGGGTAGTTATGGAATCTCTATTCTAAAATAAACTTTGAAGTCTTTTTTGAAAAAAATATTTTCAATATTATTGAAAAAAATAGAAACATTGAATGTACATTGTTTATTGAAACATTACAATCATTAAGATTGACATTTTTCAATTCCATAATTACATTTTGTCAATTTAGGATATTGAATCATCATCTATTTCTTTCTACTTACTATTTTTTTCCTACGTGTTTTACAATTCCAAATGATTTGAAATTTTTCAAAAATGTAGCCAACTTACCTTGAAGAATGAATCCAAAGAAACACCACCATTTTGGACACTTTTCGATACAAATGTGACCTTGAGAAGTGCATCTTATTTGTGTTTTCACAAGGTCAAAAAAAGGATTTTTGTCAATTCAAATGCTAATATCTTGCAATATATAGGGTGGAAAATTGTGAAATTTTTTTCACATCTTCTCAAACCAATGTATTGCAAAGATCCTACAGTTACATGTGTCAAATAGTGTTTTTTTTTCTAAAATTTAGTACTTGTACTAGAAATGGCAATTTTGGAGCATTTTTGGTGAAAACATAGTCAAAAACCTTTAGGATTACACCACCCTCTTCATTTTGTGTACATCTCTAAAATCAATTATCTACCTAAGTATGTGGAAGAAATGCCTTAAAACCAAACTTTGTTCCTTCATAACTTTTGCATACAATATCCAAATGTTGCAATCATTTGTATATTGGAACCTCCTTTCACTTGCCAATAAGAAAAATATTAAAAAATTTAACACTCTATTAATAGTTATTAGGAATAGTAGCAACTAGAGGCGCTTATGCGGGTACCTACCTTACTGGCGTCCCATTGAGGAGTTAATATACTTTCACATTACACATAATTGAAAGATTTTAAAATAATAGTTTCCATTGTCCAAATTACATATTTTTCTTCATCCGTTTCTGTCTGTTGCACATAATTGGAAGATTTTAAAATAGTGGTCTCCATTATCCAAATTACATATTTTTCCTCATCCATTACTGTCTGTTCCTTCGACATGATCACCCCATAGCCAACTTTTCAGTTGGCCCCCCAGCCCTGCTAGGGTTGGGGTTAGGTTAGTCACTATGAAATCAAAAAGTCATACCTAAGTTCCCCAATGTAAATATTTTGGGCCCGAGCTGACCTCGGACTTCCTGTAATAATGTAATAATGTACTGCCATGTACGGTTTCCTTGTAGCAGTTCTAGCTGACCAACTCAATGCCCCGACTTTCTTCAACGCACTCGGCTGGGCCTGGCTACTCGGGCCTTCCGGCCTTCCGGGTCCAGTCCTTGATTTGTGCTCCATCATAGCCTGGCGCGTGGCTACCTGGTCCACTTATAGCGCCATGGAGATTCAGTTGCACCAAACTTGGAAAAGGAGGCACTCATGGCGTTGAAAAAGAATTCCTTTCTGCTCTGCCCATGCGTCAGTGGCATGGTTACTTCGATTGTTCTTCGCATTGGAGTAAGTTTTCATTCCATTAGTGAATTGAAAACAAATAAAAATAAAATTCCTTAATTTGAAGGCACCATTCGCCTTCCAGAATGATGAAGATCAGAAGTTCTGTACATAACTTAAGTTAATGGAAGTCGGCCCGGGAACGGTGCACAAACTTCCAGCCAACGCGGTTTCAGGTCTACCGACGAGGTCAATGCAATTTTGACCCGCCAGTCAAATTTCGAAGCTGTAACAGTTTCAATCCGACCTGACTGGTCGATGAGTGACTGCGGGAACAGGGATGTCATAATTCCATCTGGAGTGTGCCCATATATGGAGACGCACTGTCCATCAGTCCTCATTCCCAACTTACGCAGCTTCCGATCTTCATCATTCTTCAATCCCAATTTACACAACTTCTTTTGATTTGAAGTTAGTGTGTCGGTCATCAGTCCCTGCATCTCGATACAGTCGGGTCCAGTGAGTGTAAGTTTTGCTCAGTTCAGAGCGAGATTCAGCCTGCATTAATTCCTGATCATTCGAATTCTTGCCGATCGATCTGCTACCAACCTACAATTAAGCGAGCATTGTCTCTGCCCCTCCCTGCTGATTTCTGCGCATTTTAATTCGTAGACTTGAGAGCAGAGTTTGAGAGGTCTAGCTGCATTCTCAGCAAGGTCTTGCCATGGGTGCTGAAGGCGATGGTGGTGGTTCGAAGTGGAAGCCGTCGCCGTCATTCTACTCTGGGGACTACGAAGATTGTGAAGGCGATGGAGGCTCTTCCCGATGGAGGCCTCCCTCGTACAGTTGCGGCTGCGACGACGACGACTGTGAAGGAGACGGAGGATCCTCGAAGTGGAGACCCGGAAAGGAATTCTGAAAGAATTGAACTTGAGTGGAGATCAAGTGCCGAGATTCAACAATTTTGTACAGATCAATACAAACACCGGCCGAGCAATGGTAGTCACCCAGAGTGACCAGTTGCCCAAGCCAGAAATTAATGCGGAGGCGACCTCGGGAGAGAGTATTTTTATCTGAGGCTTCATCCTTCCGGCAAAGCTGCATTTTCTTTCGGTGTCAATTAATTGACTCCATCGTTCCGACATTCAGAACGTACAATAGATCATTTGAACAGTCTTTGTGACACCATTTTGCAGTCAATGCTCGCGCCGGGTCTGGCGTAGATTCGCTGCCATTATTAAATAAATTTGGTCTCAGCCTATTTATTGTTGGTGATGTAAACAAGCTAGTCAGACCATAAAAATGAGGAAATTATACATCTTTGAATCATTTAATTTCCTGATCAAACTTATCGGGTAATATTATCTCTTGTGTGCGTATCCACGACGAGGTTGTAATGCAACTCACTCAGTCCGGGTGATTGTTTTGTTAATTTTTTAAACAAAAGAGGGCGAGCCCATTGCTTTAAAGGAAAACTACAAATTACCGCCTGAGAACCGCAGGTTCAGATATCGACAATGCTTCCTGTGCATCTGCACTAGCTTGTAGCCCCAATTGCAAGTCTAACGTTAACGAGAGCACTGCATTGTTAATCTCCTTTACACAGTAGCGCGCACAAGTGCACAATCCATTCTGGAATGTTTCTGTACAATTTATTTTACA
Source organism: Pseudoscleropodium purum (assembly GCA_963969395.1). Lineage (NCBI taxonomy): Eukaryota > Viridiplantae > Streptophyta > Bryopsida > Hypnales > Brachytheciaceae > Pseudoscleropodium > Pseudoscleropodium purum. The sequence goes on from OZ017803.1 coordinate 1,244,292, forward strand.
ATAAGTTCCAAGATCCGATTAAAGTTTCTCTAATTTGGCACAGTCACCAAATTAAACCAGTTTGGGGAATTTGCATTCTCGTCCAACGTTACTTCAAGTGGACTGCAGGCGGGCCTCGAGTGGTCGTGACAAGAGCTTAATTACATAATTAGAGGTATTAACGTTCGCATCAGTTGAGCAAGTTACTTCCAGTGGAAACCAATTAATTAAGCTTACTCTGAAGACATTTCTGCCTGCCGACTTTCTTGGTGAGACTGGATACTGGCATGTACGAATGCATGTAAGGTAGTTGGCTGTTCATACGCACATCTCGATGATTGCCAAAAGGTATAATTGCTCGAATGCGCAAAGAATTTGAGGCTTCTACCTCAAATCTCAGCAGTTCGTTTGCGATGGAAATCCTGCATGTTTCAATTGGGCTAGTTTTTTGGATTTCTTAAATGAAATGAAATGAAGTCTCAGCAGTATGTGGCTGGCAGGAATTATGATTTTTGCCCTTGCAATAAAATTCCGTTACCTTTGATTCAAAAAAATAAAAATAAATCTCAGCAGTATGTATGTACGTACGAGCCCCTAGAGCTGTTGACTTATGTTACCCCTCTCCCCAGTCGTGATTGACGATATCAAGTCGGCAGTATTCATTCATGAAGACCAGAAATTAAAAGAGTGCTTAACTGAAATCTGCAAGATAGTACCGTACGTACGTGGTTGTCAGTTTTGGACACTTATATCATCCTCAGTCCTAACGGTATATTGACCTTGCAAATGTATTTCTAACTTTAAAATGGTATATAATTAAAACTTGAAATTTGTATCATAGGAAGCACATCCAAAAGCACTTTGAGTTTGTTTGTCCCTACCGAGCCTCTTCTGGTTGGCAAGTTGTATTGTTCTTTCTGCAATGAAATCCTGTTTCATTTGTTTAAAAAAAAAAGCACTTTGAATAGACACAAGAAAATTCAAATTTCATGAAGGCATTGGGCAACCACTTCAAAGGCAAGATAAAACTCAAAAATTATTTATAGAAATCATGGCAAATCACAGTTACCAATGCAAAATTTTGCCATTGACATTCCAATTATGGATAAATGTGGAATGCTAGTAGTCAAATGATGCTTGGTAAATTGTGATTTGCTAAGACATCTATTGTTTTTGACTATTACCTTGCTTTTGAAGTGGTTGTCCAATGCCTAAATTTGAATTTTCTTGTATCTATTGGAAGTGCTTTTGGATGTGCTTCTAATGATGCAAATTCCAAATTCTAATTATATACTAGTCAAAAGTTAGAAATACATTTGGAGTGTCAATATACCATTAAAATTGAAGATGCTATATCATTAGATGACATATTGATTATTTTTTAAATTGCCACATAGGATTCAGTAACACTCTTAGCTACTGGGAAAATCAGGGTTGACGAATCTCAACGTCCGCCCCAAAATAGCGTTCGTTTTTCGGACGTCCGGACGCACGGACACTAGCGGACGCAGCGTCCCGACCGCTGTCGGAAAGCGGACGGACAAGGCGGACAGCCCGAGGCGGACACCCAGATCGTGCGGACCAGATTAGTCTGCGCGTCGATCGGACGGCCATAATCGGGCGGACGGGGGACAGGCGGACGCTGCGTCCGCCGGACCACGAATGTCAGTGGACACTACGGACACAGCGTCCGCGTCCGGACGTCGTGTCAACCCTGGGAAAATGCCACGTGGCACTTAAGAACATTTGATGTTATCCGTTCAATCTAATTAATTATGTACAAAATTAACAACCACTTAGCTATAGGATAATGAAACAATTAGATGTTGGAACTTAGTGCTTTCACCCTAGTTCAAATTTCATTGAGTTGCTTCGTTGTTGCTTCACAAGCTTGGAAATCCTTCAGATAATAAGCAAAGGGAGATCAATACACTAAAATTGGTAAATAATGTTGGCTACACTAATTATCAACAATAACACTAATTGTGATTTGCAAGGTTAGTATTAGAACATTATTTACCCATTCCAACACTATTTTAGCTCTATAGTAAAATTCGGTCATTTCAACATTTTTACAAGAGTGCATTTAGTGTTAGATGGGAACAAAATATAGAAGTTGAAATGGTGGAGAAAAAGCGGTGTATGAAATGTTGAAATAAACAATGAAATGCTGAAATATTGAAATAAATAATGACGTGCTAAAATGTTGAAATAGATAATGAAATGTTGAAATGCTAAAAAATTTCATAGTGTATGTATAAGTTGCTAAATATAGCAACAACCAAAAACACAATATAATAATTTTAGCTGTAAGCCAAAAGTTTGAGGAAAAAAATAATAAAATACCAAAAAGATAGAAAACAGGAGTATTTGAAACTAGAAGAAAAAGATAGCAACAGGAGCATTTGAATTCAAGGTGGAAAATCATGGAGTATATACACACACACACTGTCAAAGGAGTGATGGATCAAAGAGCTCTCCATTTCCCTTCAAAATCTTTTCAAGGCAATCACCAGTCAAGGGAAGAGCAGGGCAAGGAAGCTAGCCAAAATGAAGTTCTCGAGGGAAGGGAGGCAAAAATAGAGTTTCCTAGGGAAGAGCCAAAGTTTGACAGTGGGAGGTCAAAACTGAGGTTTTCAAGGAGAAGTAGCAAAAAATAGAGTTCTCCAGGGAAGCGCCAGAGTTTGATGGCGGAAATTAAATGCCTCAATACTATTTATAGATAAGTTAGAAAATAATGTTAGGAATAAAAAAAATAGGGAACAACACTAATTATCACCCAACATTATTTACCAATTTTAGTGTAGTTGGAAGCATACATTCTTCACTACCCCAAGGAATCAAAAGTGTCCTCACACATAGTTGGGAAATCCAATTCAAAGTGCTGTAACTTTTGCATTCAATGTCTAAATTTAATTAAACTTGTTCAAAAATGTGAGCTCTCTCTTGTAGTTTGTGTAGTAAGATTTTCAACTCAATCAAAGATAAATTGATTTTTTGAAAGTCATTTGAAGTTTATAGAATCAATTTGAGTTCATCCAATTGCATTTTCATGATTGCAACTTTGGAGGCTTGTATTTCCTTCATCCAAAGTTCATTTTCAATAAAAAAAATTTTGTTGGATTACATTCCTCTTCAATTCTAGTTATTGTTATAAAATTTTCATGTCAATCCAAATTATTTTGAATGTTTGGGAGTCATTCAAAGTTCAAAATCTAAACATTTTTGGAATACGGTGAACTTTGGTAGCTTGTTTTTTCTTCATACAACATCCATTTTCATTTTTTTATTATTTTTTTGGAGGGGGAGGGAGTTGCATATACTAATTTTGTTTGTGTGGTTAAAATTTCATATCAATCCAAGAAGTTATGAGTGACAACATATCAATTTTGGAAATGAGTAGGAAAATTTTGGATCATATCTAAAATTCTAAAAATTGTACAACTATTTTTGAAAATCTGAAATTTTTTTATTGTTGCTAATTTTGAATGTCCAAATTTATTCTTGAGAAAATTTAGAAAATAAAATACATTTAAGCATTAATAGAAAAAATCAATTCAAAATTAAGAGTATCTGAAAATTAGAAAAAAAAAAGAACTGAAAGCCAAGAAATCCAAATTAAGCTTGTTGGATTGTCAAACTACAAAAACTAAACTATTTTTAGTAACAAGGTGTTGAAACTAAGTAACTAACCTACATGTACAATAGAAGCATTTTAGTAGAAAGAGATTCAACCTTTTGTGTATTTTTTACAATTCTTTTTGCAATTTTTTGACATTTCAAAGCCATTCTGCAAATATAATGAATCAATTTAATGATATTTTCTTTCACCAATGTGTTTGTATGGTGGTTTTGAATTATTTTGTAGCTTAAAGTTTTTCATTTCAGTAGAGTTAGAAATCGAACTTCACCTCCTAATGTGTTGCTAGGAAAATTTCAACATCCATTTTCAGCATTAAAACATTATAATCTTGCAATTTATGTGACTAAATGATTCTAAATTTGTTTAACATCATCTGCAACATGTACACTATAAGATTGTATGGTTGACATACTTATATACCTTAGTGACATTCAAACCTATAACACTTCAAAAGCAATGATGTTTTTCAATCTAAAAAGGCCTACAACATCTAGGAATTAATTTATTGAAGCACCTCCCATGTGAATTTTAAAAGGTAGTGATTAGCAAAAAGAGCTTTTAAGACGATTCTCTCTTGGAAAAAATTGATAGACTTTACCTTCAAGAAAGAACATCAATTCTAAGTAATAAGGATTTGTGCAACAAAGGGGGTTTTACAACATTTCCATGGAGCTTCCAAAGGAATTACAAAACATTCGAGGAATCATAAAGGAAATATTCATCTCACTGCAAAGAAAATAGCAAATGTTTCTCTTCGTTTCTCTCTTACTCATGCATAGTATTGTTTCCCTTAATATGTCATTACGTGTTTCTTTTTAGGATATGTCATCTGGGCTCAACTATACCTAACATTGATAGAATGAAGATTTATCATTGTTCTTTTATCCACAACATCTACATGTGTCACTCTCCCTTACAATGCCCATTGAACCACTATGTCTAAATTTTCTAAACATTTCTAATGAGTTGTAAGTCTTTTCTTCTTCTTTACTCCCTTTGATTGAACTTGTGTAGCCAATGTAGCCACTCTAAGCAACACCTTGTGCAAATTTTTCACTCCCATCATGTATATGGAAAGCATCTTCTTTAAGGCCAAAGATAATATACAATTCTACATTCAAAGAGGAAAATAGGCAATGAATACTTTAAATAACATTAGAAGAAAAATGAGCCCAATAGAAGGCTCCTTTAGAAATTGCTAAAAGACCCTTGTTTACTTTTAAATTTGTACTTATGTGTTATGAAAATGAACTAATCTCCTATACTTGCCCAAGTAAATGAGCATGGACAATCATTTCAATAGACAAAGAGAGTGGTTCTTATTGGTGGATAAGAAAGTTCGTACTTGAAATCAACATGTTCTTTAATGTCCAAAAGTTGTCACATTTGGTATACTTATACTGCAAGCAAATTGGTTTTCTAATTAATTGTAAAGTCAACTTCTCATGCATGGCCCAATTGCCACTTGCCAAGGCATCCAAATGTACCTTATAGGCCTAATAATTAGTAGTACCTAACAAGAAGAAATACTTGAAAATTCACAATCTGAATAAGCAAATTAGTTGGATCATGACACTAACTGTATCATAGGAACTTACCAATATATTAAAATAATCATTTTCACTCAAGATCAACATTAATTATCTTCATAAATTCATCTGAGATGGCGACAGTTATTTGTTAGAAATTGTGTACAACACACCCTACCCTAAACCTCCCTTTAATAGCTTGCATTATTAAAGTGGAGAAGCCCTCCAAAGGATCCTTATTTTCTCTAATGTATTTGTTTTTAGAATAGAGATAGAATGACAAAATACAAAAGGCCAAATAAAAAATAAATTCAATGAAAGTTATAAAACCTTGACGGTTGTTGGTGCACTACATCAGAATGGGGTGTTTTAAGTGAATTTTTAAGTATATTTCTAAACACAAGATTACAAGTAATGACTTTTAAAAAGATTTTCAGTAAAAATTTACTAGAAACACATAGTTAAGTCAAAAGTAGGCATTGTGGTTAAAGTAGAATTTTAGACCTTATTTAGATAGTGAAAAATAATTTTTTTTAGAAAATTTTGAATAAAACTAATGTAAAATATCAAGCTAATTTTCAAGTCCAAAAATCCATTTGAGATTTTGATCTCCAATCAAAAGTTATGGACAAGTTTCAAATAAGGGTTGGAAGGGACATTTTCTTTGACAATTTCAAACATCCTTTGAGAAATTTATCTATAACTTTTGACTGGAAGGTTGCAATATCAAACGAAATTACAGAGATGAAATTTAGCTTGATTTCATAACTTTTTTTGTTCAAATTTTTTGGAAAATAGTTATTCAACTATACCAAAATGAGGTCTAAAATTCTACTATACACACAATTTCTACATTTTGACAATGAGCATTCAAGCTCTCATCTTCAAATTATCCCATACCCTTTGAGGATTCATGATGAACAACAAATTTCATTATAAAAACAACCTTTCTACCCCTTATCAACACAAAATGTCAATCATGTGGGTTTGTTGTTTTGCCATAAAAACTTTTTGATGATAGATGGTCATTGGACATATTTTGAAAGATCCCACTTTCATAACATTTTTCTTTTTTGCAACATCTTAGTCATTCAATTTTTTCTGAATTTGACAATTTTTCTTATTCATTTTATTTATTTATTTGATTATTTTCAAATAAATATATTCTGCCAACTTTGTTGTAGTTAGGTTTTTGGAATCCCTATTCCAAACACTACCAAGTTCGAACACCAGGGAATGATTTATGTAAGGTTAGTGTAGTGTGTTCAAATGTCATTTTGTACTTAAGTTTTGAAGATAGAATAAAAATTCCTTTTTATTCCCACTAAATAGCCCAAGAAACACTCAACAGTCCATTATAAGATAAAAGACTCAGCATGCATGTCCCTATCCTGTCTAGTGTACTACTGGCTCGTGACAATAGTTCTGGGACAATAGTTCAATGTGGACTGACTTGTGTATGAATGCAGTGCAGGACTTAGACTTTAGTATAGCCCACTATAGTACTTTGAAAATAGTACAAATATATGTATTCAATATTTCAAAACAAAGTAGAATTAAGGGTTTGGAAAGGCTTACAATAAGCCACCCCAAGGCTCTAGGACAATATGGCCAATATCAAAGGTTAATACGACCTGATTTGTGCACCTTCCCAGCACTTTCAATTACACCGGTAAGATAGCAGCATTGAAACAGCACATCAACAATTGATCACACCGCACTCTTGACAAATTCAGCACAATTCGAGAGCAAACAACAATTTTTTATTTTATTTTTTTATTAAGCATTAAGATTTACAGCACAATTTCAGCGCACCAAGAAACACATAGCACAGGAGAACGAACAAAAACGCAAGAGAGAAGAAATTGCAAGGAACAACAAAAATATAGGTTGAATTCGGGGGTGATCAGAAAAGCTGTGAAACGCTTCGCGGCCGGTGCAACTTCTCTGTACACCTCTTGAAACCCTAGGTTCCTTGTCTTTTCCGTTATCTTTCTCCTTTTTCTTTAATTTTTATCTTTTTCTTTCTAGAGCTTTAACTTTAACTTTTTCTTTGCCTTTTTTTCCTTTTCTAGTAATTTGTAGCTACTTACTAAAATATCTTTGTACTTTTTGGAACTTTTAATGTACTTTGGACTACTTTAACACTAAATACTCAATATATATATAAATAATATAGGAAATGTCATAGAAAATCGAAAAAGTTCTATAAAAAATTGAAAAGCTAGACTACACTTGCTCACTACTATGATATGTGAAAAAATGAAAATGATGTTAAGAAGATTGCCAAATCAATTGAGCAAATTTTTTGGGGGTCAAATCAACACAATTATGTTGATTGACATTTAATAAATAACATATTTGAGAAATCTATGTTAAATTTAAAAATGAGTCATGTGAAATTGCCATTTACTATCAACACAATTAAGTAAAAATTGTATTAATTTGGCCCTCCCCCTCCTTTCTAGTAGTATACAAATGCACTAATCATACAACCTCTCTCTCGACCTCTTTCAATTGCACAAACTCGAAAAATGCTTAGAAATCGTCTTCTTTTTTGAAGCAAGTCAATGTTTGCAGCCTATTAGCTTCATTTCACACACAATTTTTATTACTCCACAAAAACAAGCATCCAAACATTCCGCTAAACATGATAGAGTATGCACTATGTAGGTGAGCCAGTGCAGCATGGGAGAGAGTTGTAGTGGTCAATACAACTTCAATCCATAGCTCAAAACATTAGGGTGCTACTTGCACTCATATTAAACCCAAGTTTAGTTGTTTTCTTTAGCATGATTTTTTTCTTGAATATCGTTGGAAAGGGAGGTCAAGCTAGGTTTTGTTAATTTTCTCTTAGACCAAGTCAATTCAATTTGGAAACAATTTATGATCACTACTTACAGATGAAAGCAAGAAAGATCTCCCATTTTGTATAGCATTTTCCACAGTACTATACCATACTCATGAGTTTTTGGGGAGTAATTTAAAATTTAAAAAATATTTAGCTTAAAAAATATTTATATAATGTTCACATCATTATAAATTTTAGGGAAAGTTAACCTAGGAAGGAAAAGTATAGAATTTTTTTTTAAGTAGGAGAACTAGAAAAGGGCAAATTCTCATGAAAATAGATAATTTGATGTTTTAATTTGTAAAAAATAGGGAATTTTTTTTCAAAAGAAACTAAAAATTGGAAAATTGGAAAGACTTAATGGTAAAGAGATTCCATCAAAAGAATAATTTTGAAACCATTTTCAATCTTCAAAAATATGCATGGAAGGGAGCCCTATATCATCATCACAAAGTTCCCTTGTCATGAATTGTCAATAGTAATCATACGATTATTGTCAGGCATTGTTTTCATGTTACATTTGTTCATTCAGAAATATTATTATTGCATGATATTAACATTCACTAGCACTATGCAATTTGCGCACGTTATTAATATTTGAGTATGAAGTGTTAAATTATGCTTAACAAAATATGCATGACTTCTATGGTTTAGCGATAGGTGACTAACTTTGTACAACATTAGTGCTAATTTAAGACATATGAAGTTGATGCAATAATCACACTACATCATATCCATCAATCCATGCATAGTTCTTACACTAACATTGCATTTTTTTTAAAATTTTACAATTTTCATAGTAAGTCGATTGAAAAGCTAACTTTGTAAAATCAGTACACTTTAGACCTCATTGAGGCATAGTAAATCAACTTTTTCTTAAAAACTTTGAACTAAGAAAAGGTATACAATGAAACTAAATTTCACCTCCAAAAATTTGTCTGTGATTTTGAGATTTTTATAAAAATTTATGAACAAAATTCAGAAACAGGTTGGAATGAACAATTCTTTTTACATTTATAAACGTGTCTTTGAATTTTGTTCATAAATTTTTATAAAAATCTCTAAATCACAAACGGATTTTTGTAAGTGAAATTTAGTTTCATTGTATACCTTTTCTTAGTTCAAAGTTTTTAAGAAAAAGTTGATTTACTATGCCTCAATGAGGTCTAAAGTGTACTGATTTTACAAAGTTAGCTTTTCAATCGACTTACAATGAAAGCTGTAAATTTTTTTTAAAAATGCAATGTTAGTGTAAGAACTATGCATGGACATGATGTAGTGTGATTATTGCACTAACTTCATATGTCTTAAATTAGCACTAATGTTGCACAAAGTTAGTTGCCTATCGCTAAACCACGAAAGTTATGCATACTTTGTTAAGCATAGTTATCGTGCAACTTTAGCATTTCATACTCAAATATTAATAACGTGTGCAAATTGCATAGTGCTAGTGAATGTTAATATCATGCGGTAATAATATTTCTGAATTAACAAATGTAACATGAAAACAATGCCTGACAATAATCGTATGATTACTATTGACAATTCATGACAAGGGAACTTTGTGATGTAAGGAATATAAACTTGAAGAGAAATGCGATAGTTTTGATAGAGTTAGCTCTCTCATACTATACATTGACTCTACTCTCTACAAGGTGTAAATTTCACTTTTTATTGGTAAATGGCCAATTCAACAATAGTATTTTGATAGAGATGACAGAGCATGCTACATTTCTAAAGGCATATGACAATCTTATCAAACGCGGAGAAATAAAAAGAGTAGATTATGATTCTCGAATTGTAACATTTGTTTTTTGGTATACTTATAGAGAGATTGGAAGGTAGTTTATTCACCTTAACATTGAAGTATATTTTTCAAATATTCTATATTTTTTATATTTTATATTTTTTTATGTTTTTCAAATATTCTATGTTTATATACTGTGAATTAATTTTTCAAGTTCAAGTACAATATCCATGGTTGCTACTGTCACACTAATCATTTATGTACAATGATTAGTGACCATTTAAATATGCAATTTCTTGAGGTCTTCAAATATTTATATGAGATTTTACAAGAGAAAAGCATTGGAGAAGATAATGTTACACTTGGAAATATTTTTTTTACAATGATGTGTATTACAAAAAATTATCATTACAACATTCACATTGACAAAGATGATGTATCCTATGATTTTTTGGTTTGGTTCAGCTTAGACGATAATACAATATGTATTTATTTATTTATTTTTATTTTATCACTTTATATATCATATTTTGATTCTTTGAATTGTACTTAATTTATTGAATGTTTTTTATAGGTACAAAAGACAAACACGACAACGAGGTAATCTTTCATCTACCAAAGGTCAAATTGTTCACAACTTCCCACATTGGTGATGTTGTGCTTTGTAAAGCATTTGAGTTATGGCATTGTACTAAAACTATTGGCAACATGGGACAATTTGGTATTGCTCTTTATTAGAAAGCATCATTTTTGAGATGATATTCCATTCTAAAAAGCTCAATGTTTGGTGGTGTTTACAATAAATTTACTTTGAATTGGATAAGTAGCTGTAATGAAGAATATGAAAATTATATAGCATAATAATATAGTATTTCTACCTTGATGTATTTTAAATTTATGCAAAAAATCTATTATTCTATTCTATTTTTAATTTTTATATCTTATAGTAATTTCTAGTGGCATTCATTTTATATAAATTTAGTTAAAACTATGTGTGGAGCTCAATTGAAACTATCAATATTATATTTTTACTTTTGAATGTTTACTATGGATGCTATTTTTATAATGATAGTCTTCTATACATTTCCTTTACAATAGGTTAACCCTCAAAAGACTAAGTATTTTTTTATTCCAAAAATACTCAAAACTACCATCTTTATTGCAAAAAGTAAAAATTATTAAGATTGAACAATTTTTTTTTTTTTACAACTATAAGATCACATACTTATATAGTATTAAAAATTTATGTACTAAATTTTAAATTTTTTATTAAAAAATTACAAGATCATTGTATTTGCAAAAAGACATTAATTATCATGTGGGTATATTAACTTGGTAGGTATATTAAATAAAGGACTTCAAAGTTTGTTTTAAAGTAGAGATTCAATAACAACCCACAAACTAAAACTCCTCATAACTTTTGATTCATTGATCAAAATGGAATGATTCAAAGCTTTCCAAGTATATATAAATCTAGAGAATCAATTTCAAATTTTAGTTTCTTAAAAAAATAATCACATGCCGGTTTGAACAACTACAATATTATTATGATGAGCAAAAAAGAAACAATGTAGATGTGAAGAAGCTTAAACCTAGAAGGATTAGAACTATTGAAACAACAACAATTGGATAAATTCCAATGCTTATTTTTACACTTGTGTAAAAAAGGGTTTGCTGAGGTTGACTATGCATATTAAGGCAATAGAGGCTTTCCAAAATGTAAGATTTAATAAACTATGTGATTATATTTAATTTCTTGTCCATTGAAAAACTTAGCCACTAAAGAATCAAACTCTCCTCAAAAATTGAAAAACTTGTCCCCTAAAGAACCAAGCTACATTTTTGACTACATAGAAATTTAAGCAAGTGCTTGTGGCTAGGGATTTTTATATTTATAGGCCAAATTTTATGAGAAGGTAGGAACAAGAAACATCTTTTATATGCACTAAATTTTATGACATTTGGAAATATAAATAAGAAGTTATAGCTTAATATGTTACCTTTTTTTTTGTAACTAGGCAGTTTGGGCAAATTAGAAAAAATCAGTTTTGTCAAAAAAAAAATTGAAATTGATTTCCTCAAGTTACATATACATGGAAAGTTTTGAATCATTCCATTTTGATCAGTGAGTCAAAATTTATGAGAATTTTTTATTTATGGGTAGTTGTAAATTCTCTACTCTAACATAAACTTTGAAACCCTTTGTCTTATCCAATTTTCAATATTTTTGAAAAAAAAAAAAATCAAGGGATGTAGATTGTTTATTATAACATATCAGACATTTAGACTAGCATTTTTCAATTCCATAATTAAATTCTTAAGAAATTAATATTTTGAATTATTCTCTACTCCTACCTACTTACACAACAATGACTTTTGATGTGTTGAATCTTTCAACCAATATTATCACCATATTAGCAAGTGTCATGAATGACGGCAAAATTGTATACCAAATGTGTCATTTTCTCCAATGGAGAAGAAGAATGCGGTAGTCCATGACTACAAATGGAGAAGGATCTAAACCTGGACAACTATTGAACTATATTATGGTAACTGATACTATGGTTGCATCTTTGGATGTGCCATCCATCATTTAGGGTTCTTCCATGTTTCTTTCTTCGTCTATTTCAAATCATGGCAAAGACATGGTTTTTTTTTCTTGAGAAAATAGAGATGTGGATGCATCTTCGGATGTGCCATCCATCATTTAAGATTCTTCCATATTTCCTTCTTTGTCTATTTTAAATCAGAGCAAAGAACCAAAGATGTGGTTTTTTCTTACAAAGAAAATAGAGACATGGATTTTTCATTCATTGGTTGAGTTGTTTTTGTGAATTTGAAACATTAGGTCTCAAGAAGGAGCAGCAATAATGACATTCTCTACTTCTACCGTTGTCGTGTTGTAAATAACTATATTATTTAAAAACATCAAAAGATTAACCTTAAGCCCTAGTTTAAGAAAAGGGTTGAGATAGAAAAGGTGGGGGTCGACGTTGGTGTGAGTGTGGTGTTCTGAAGTGGAAAAAACCGAAACTTTGTTCAGTTGTTGTGTGTTGTTGAAGACGAATTTGAATACAAAATTTGGTGGAGTTATACATGGTGATGTTGCGCTTTTTTTTGGCGATATTTTCACTTGATTTCAATATTGTATGTGAATTTTATAGGCTTTTGAGTGAGGAATAGTCTGTTGCTACCCAAAAGGAGGAGCAAAGACTTTGTGCCTCTCCTAGAGTCACAAAAATTGTTAGAACAAAGTGAAAATCAGGTAGAATATAGATCTTGTTGTTAGGTTTCTATCAAGCTATCAAACTTCTCATTACCATGTTTTTATCTCAAGTTATGAAGAGAAAGGCAAAGTAGTATACTACTGCTAGAATTGCATGTAGGAGATCTTTGAGAGCACATAACTCATAGGCAGTAGCTTTGTTTCAAGTGAAATTTTGATGCATCAAAGCTTACTGTATTAGCTTTCAAAAGAGCTGTCTCTTACCTAAAGTGGAGCTTTGAATGTTTTAGGTGCCCATTTTAGTATTGCTGATTTAGATGAAGGTAAAAGAGACGATTGGAAGGTTAGAAGATTGAAGTGAAGAATTGAAGAGTCAAGTGAAGACTTACCCCGCAAGGACCTAGCCTATGTTGTGGCTTGTGGCTTTGTTATTCCAAGCCACATTTGGAGGCTCGTTGTCAATTTGTGTGGTGGACATGTGGCTTTGTCAATTTTTTGCATTGTAAACCTTGTTTGCGGATTTGGCCTGACATTGCGTACATGGCCTTACTCCATTTTGTGTCGTGGGCAACGAAGTGGGGTTGATGGTCCACATGGTTGAATCTTATATCGTTCTCACGGTGAGACTGGATTGATCACCAGTAGACCATGAATTTGAAAGTTTAGGAGCCATATTCACGGACGGTTTAGCCCATGGTCTGCCGTCTGTTCTACCCGTCCCGTATCCTGTGGTTTCTTATCCCCTCCTTGACCCTTGAATCCCTAGAACCATAACAAGATAGGCCAACATAGAGTTGATTCAAGAAAGTTGAAGATTCGAGGTTCGAGAAGACATCGTGTTGAAGATGCGAGGTGCAAATGTACGAGAAGACATCCTATTGAAGATTCAAGGTTCGAGACAAGATCAAGCTAGAAACCCTACCCTCAAGTCATTTCTAGCAGCAGCAGCCAATTGGAATAGGCAAAAGAATCTTGCTCTCGAGCTCACCACGCTTTAAAATTAATGTCAATTTGACTTTTTGCCATACCGCTTTTGTCAATACTTTGTTATGAATTTGCCTATTTTTCCTTGTATTTCTATAAATAAAAAAATGTAATTTACTTCTTATAAAATATGAAGTATATTATGATGGAAAATTTTCCAAAATTCTTTATAAGAGAGAAATGTGAGAAATTGGTGAGAACCAAAAATATGACGTTAAAAGGACTAACTTTTATAACAAAGATCAATTTGGGCTTCTTAAAATCTATTGTATAATTAATTTTTTTTAAATTTTGAAGGTGATTTTTTCTCCAATATCTAGTGTATTTGAGGGTCATTAATTTAGACTAAAATTGATTTATTTAAAAAAAATTCAAATGTTCATTTTATAACATATCTAAAATCCTTTAGACTATTGAATCAAATTTATTTATTGCTTATAATTTCAAAATATTACTACTTCAATTTTTTATGAAATGGATATGGATTTCAAAGGTACATTAATTCCTAAGTTTCCTTTGCAAAAAGACATTAATCTAAATTATTGATATCTCTAAGATGAAATTGAATAAAAATAATTCCAATGGTGCCATTATTCAAGTAAGTAAATCAAACCATGTGGATTTTTATTTATGAAAATTATGAAAATTGATTTCAAAAACAAATTCAACAAATTATATTCTTTTAAAGTTGTGATAATTGTAGAGAAATCAAGATGCTTAAAAAGTTCACCATCTTTTATTCAAATCAAATGAATAAAATCTTTTATGTGTACAAAAATAGAATCAATGAAAAAAAATACAAAAAATAATTCAATTTTCTATGAATATCTTTTGCTATATGGGTTCTTTTATTTTGATCCTATGTAGGTACATTGCTTCTAAACACCAATTGAAAAAAAATTACATTCCCACAAAGCTAATTGATTGCTCTATCTTCAAAAAATATTTAAAAAACTGAAACTAAAATTGAAGCCATACATACATGTTCCAATCTAATTTGTTCTATAAGTGTACAATTGATGTTCTTGTAGGGATAAATTACAATTGCAACTTTCAATTGATATATTCAAATGAGAACCCTATCATTGTAAAAATATATATTGAGTTATTTATTATGAAAATCCTACAATTCACAATTTGTAGTTCACTCTTCAATATTTGTTTTGCACTTTTCTTACACTAATAAGCTAGTAAGAAAGTTTGTATACATTAAAAAATATTGTACTACTGTAACATAGAATTTTACCATTTCCTTTAAAATTTAGAATTTGAAATGACAGGTCTTCTCAAATATATTCTAAATATAATCCCTTTGTTACATAACCTATAGTGGCAATTTGTCATTCTAAACTCAATACAACTACAATACTTATTGTATGTAACATTTTTATATTCAATATACTTAGTAATGTGTTTTTATACTATACACATATCAAAAGATTATTTGTAGAAGATTTGAATGTTGGCGGTTGTAACAAATACATAGTCGCAAAGCTTCTAACTAAAGTTTTTTTGGTTGGGAAGGTTCAACTTTTGTTACTATCACTTGTGGATTTCTTTGTGCAGAATCATATTCTTCTTGTACAATTGTGCAATTCATTCACATAGTAAGTCTAAGCTCCTTGTATGTAGTTCAACACTTGTTTTAGCACATGTATATATTGTATAGTATTTCAAAATGATTTTATTCACTATAGTAGCTATATGGATTGTAGAAAAAATGTTGTTCAATTATTTGTATTTAGAATCCAAGTACAGATTACAAAGTTTATTGTCTATCTATAATATATATATATATATATATATATACTTATCTCTTATATTCTTGGTATTTTGAAACTTTGAGAGGTTTATTAAAGTAGAAAGGTCATGTACTAATTATTTCTTCTTCCAAAAATTTCCATTTTTAGTGTAGATGTTTGACATATACTTTTATATAAGTGAGTTTGTTTACATTTAGAACTTTGAATTCATACTAACGATAAACCACTACAACAAGAATCAAGGGCATAGAAGTTAATCCATCATCCCCTAATAATGTAATGTACACTTTCATTTATTATAGTTTGATTTAGTATAAATGAGTTATTATTGTTCAATCTCGACACCATATTTGAATCACTTTTTAAGATCATAATTAGTAACAGGTTCCTTGTTTATTTTTGGAAGTAAACACATTTCACATTATCTTATTTTCTCATCACTTATTCTACTAGAATGTAAATTTTTTTCTTCATTACCTATTCTTATATAAAACATAGTGACTAGATGTTTATTAATATTCAAATCTTTGGAGCATTGTTTAAAAGTATTGAATATAATATGTATTAATTTTATTGATGCTAGATGATGACCTCAACTTGCCAACAATGATGAGTAAAGTGTTCCAAATCTTGGACATACAAGACGTGACAATGAAGCTATCAATAATCCACACCCAACAAACGCACATGAAAATATTGGTGGACCTTGTGTGGGAAGGGTACATGAAGCTTCGACAATAAGTGTAGTCTTAACCTCTGTTGATAGAACTGAAGCCTACTATAGGATTCAAAATTTCAAAATTTAAAATAATGCAAAAAGTGCAAGGATTCCTTAATTAAGTGTCAATCATCTTTTAAAGCGGCAATGGATGCTTTAAAAGTAGCCTTCCAAAAGAATGAGGCAATCCCTAATTATCTAGATATTATCAAGATCAAGATAATGTTTCATAGACAATTTAAAATTTGATTATTGTATTCAAATGTTTCTAATTTGAAAAATATTTTTTATTGATTAATTTTATGATAATGACTTCAGCTAGAATGTTAACAATTTCATTGTACATTCATATTTTATAAGCAAAGTGTGCGTGCTTTATTCCCACCTTTGGAATAAAGTGTACACAACTAGGTTCTAGTTGCTTTGTCATAGTAAAATCCTAATGGGTGTCAAACAATGTGTAATCCAATTAGGCCTTCCAAGCAATAAATATTTTGTTGTTTGTTTTACATGCACTTTCTTTAAGTAATTGCTAACTAAATTCGAAGAGTTAGTAAAAAGGGCCAATGTTAGCTACAACAACCAAAATTGAGAGCCAATGGGGGTTAGTCAAGTAGAAAGATTAAGTAGCGTAAGTTGTAGGACTAAATTTTTCCTTTCCAAAATGATAAAGAAATCCCAATTTGACCTAATTCTCAGGAGATATTTGTAGATGAAGTTTGATACTAAAACTACTTCTTAAAACTTCATCCGTCGATTTCTAGCAATCTAACTATCAAAATTCACTTTTGATTTCTGGGTTATTTTCATAGTTGTCATAACATGCGAGTTAGGGTCATCGGACGGGACGGATGGCTTTAATTTTGTAACTTGTGCAATTTTGCGGAATGACATGTCACCTTGGAATGCACCCTGACGATCTCGTCCGCGCCCAGCATGTTCCTTAATCCACATGGCATCCATGTGGCCTATTTTTCCATTATCAGAAAGTCAACTATGTGTTGATTGTATTGGGCGGGCGGGACCTCTAATGGACGGGCGAATCGGATGGACGGACGAATTAGATGTCCGTCCACTATGACAACCATGGTTATTTTCCATTTTTAAATTCCTAACTAAATTTTGAATTTGGATTTAGTTGGTCAAATCTAGTTAACTTTCATCCAATTCTATTCTAATTTGGCTTGAAACTTCATCCTACTCTAGCATTTTCGTTTTTTGACCAATTTGTGAAGTTAAGTTGGTTTTGGAATTCCAAAAATATTCCCTTTGAAATTCTAACTTAAATTTTTTTTAAGTATCTCTTGACTTAAGTGGTAAAACCCTCTAACAGTTCTTACTATTACTTGAAATTTTGGTTTTTATTCAACTTCTAGGACTAAAAAATTTATTTTTGAGGGTCTGATTTTACCTTTCTATCAAGGTAAAAACCCTTTTTATTTTTATCCTCACAGTAAATATGATTCAATGGTATATTTTGATCGTCAATTGGTTAATCAAAATTTATCCTTCTATTTTTACCTTTGAGATTGTAAATTACTTTGCCTTTTATTTTTTGGACTTTTAATTTTATTCTAGATGCTAGATTATTTTTGAGATTCATTATAATGAACTTTGAACTTTTCATCTAATTTAGTAATTTTACCACTATTTTTCATCTATGGTAATTTTTGGATACTCCTACATTTATCTTGGTATTTTAGCTTTTTCTGTTTTCCTTCTACTTTTAAACTTCAAATAATCCAAGTGTTATTTCCTATTCTAATGTTTTTAATGGAATTTCAAGAAAATTGGGATGAAAATTTAATGACTAATGGCATTTTGTAGTGTTGGTGATTTCATCTATATTGATGATAACTTGCCTTTTGTTGTGCACTCACTCAACCACCATGTCAAATTTTTAAAGTTATGATGTTGTATGGTGCACTCTTATGATAGTTGGAATACGTCCTAACCTCCATCCTTCAAATGATTTTCCCTTCTTTTTCTTTCCAAATTCCAATGTTCTCTTTTTCTTTTCTAAATATTTTTGGGAATGAAATCCTATCAAATCTAACACTAATTGTTGGCTAGATTGCTTGGAATCAAGCAAAATCTCAAGACTAAGCTTGTTCTACTTCTATCTAATAACTAATTTGTAGAATATCCCTAAGACTAATATTCCATATTTTCGTCTTTTTTTTAATCTTTTAATCAAATACTAACTATAGTCACTAAAATCAAACTATTTCTAATGTATAGTATATCTTTGTTTGTAAACTCAACTTGATCTTAATCCTATACTAATCTTCTCCCCAAACTTTGAGTTCACTTGTTTTTGTTGTAGGATGTTGGAACCAGTTTGCAACAGTTTAGAGGTCCAATTTTTTAAGAACTAGGTGGTGAGCCAACAAGGGCCAAAGTACAAAGCAAGAGAATAGATGGTAAATGAATTAGCTTCTTAACTTGTTGCATCAGTCAGTGGGGGATTGACTTTAGTTGGTTGATTTGAGACTCCAGTTGAGCTCCTTGGTGTCTGGTTGCTCCTTTGTTTGTCTGTGACCCTCCCTTCTTTTCAACTTCCAATTTTGGAGGTTGTCTACCAACTTAAGTGTGCTGATTTTGGTCTTCTCACCTTCTAACTTCTTGAAAATTAGCAAAAAAAGGCTCTTGCAGTGGATTTTCACATACTACCACTACAAGAAAATGGCCATTTTTGTGACTGCAAGGTAACCGACACCTTTTTGAGGCTAACTGTTGAGTAATTGTCCCTCTGTAATTTCACCGCTAAAATTTCTTTTACGTTGGTGCAATCATAGTGTAGTCACGTCCACGACTTCAAGATGAAGAATGGATGAAAAATGGACAATGGTTGCATTTGTACGTCCAAGGTACGTTTGGTTTAGGCTCGGGAAACTGCAGTCATATTATGTGACTTAGCATCACTCTAAGGTTACTTCGCAATGACTCATTGGTCATTGCAGTCGACTATGAGGGACTCCCGGACTTTTTCAATGGATTTTTTAGTGGTTTTCAAGTCCACGGTTAGAAGTACTTTAGATGTTGGTTTTTGGTGGCTATGGAAGACATAGAAGGCAATCATTCACGAGTCCCAGCATAGTACATTGCAGCTATTCACTTCACTGGAAGGTGACTTCAGCATAGTTTCTCTAGGACTGGGACACAACTTACAAATGAACTAGCAAATACTTATCCTCGGCAGTAGTCTTTTTCATTTGGGGATGACAAATTCATGCTTTGGACGTTCGTAGAGACAAGTACATTTTAATTCTTATAGAGAGAAAACATAAGTTAAAGGGGAGGTTCACTTGGACAATTGACGTGGCACAATCATTGGAAAATGGAGTCTTAGTTTCCAATTCAAGTCTTTGAAAAG
Source organism: Pseudoscleropodium purum (assembly GCA_963969395.1). Taxonomy (NCBI): domain Eukaryota; kingdom Viridiplantae; phylum Streptophyta; class Bryopsida; order Hypnales; family Brachytheciaceae; genus Pseudoscleropodium; species Pseudoscleropodium purum. Next base: position 1,264,108 of record OZ017803.1, read on the forward strand.
ATACACTCCCACATATTGAGAGGTCTGTGAGGTACTATTTTTTGCAACCATGTATAGTCTTTTAGGACTCCCACATAGTTCACTGATACATTGCATACATTTGCCCTTGGTACTTCAAAAATTGAAGCTACCCCTCTATTGTATGTTTGGAAATGGTCAATTTTTCTATCATCCACTCTGAAATGGCTCCCAAAGGACTTCATCCTCATGTAGCGCATTGCTTTTGAAAAGGTTTAGTTGTCAACAATAGGCAATCTAGTTCTCCTGGCTTTGTCGCATCCAAAAGTGATTTCTACACTATGCCTGGTAATTTATCTTCAAATGTTAGAATATTGGCATCCCGCAAGCTTCCGACCTTCCAATTCCTATCAGGACTTCTTCAATAAGAAGTGTTACCTAAAGGAATTATAAATATAGACAAATTCATGTAGAACATTATAGAATTACCTTTAGCCCACATCTTTTGTGACTTGTAGCTTAGTATGATTGTGTTGCAACTTGAAGTAGTCATTCCTATAGTTGACTATTAGTTCTATTGAACTGCACTAACTATCAAATGACTACAGTATGAGTGTTGCTTAACTACTATTGGTGCAGTGACCTTGATTGTGCTACGCTTGCCCGTTTGTATTCTCAACTTTTTTTTTTTATTGTAATACAATAGTCAATAGCCAAATACAAAGATAATTCTCTACATTTCAAGTACAAGAGTAAAAAAAGTGTGACATATGACTTATAAATAATTCAGCTCTAAACAAGAGGCATTGGATAAAAAATACTAATGCGGCAATTTAGCTTCCAAGATTAGCGACATATTAGAAAGAAGGTCCTAGCTACCCCGA